>CM073134.1:35345869-36545869 GCA_037039145.1 Fundulus diaphanus
TCTTTTTGTTAGCCAAAGAAGGTCTTGAATGTGGTCAAACACATGTACTTTACTGTATTTCAGAAGGAAATACTGGTTTTTTTTTGTACAGTATCAGTTCTCACGGAAGCAGAAAATAACATAACACTACTTACAGGTTCCTAGAAGTTCTTAACATAAAAAGTAAAAGTATACATTTAAAAAAAATACTTGTTACATTTGTACCAAAGATGTACCAAAAACTGTGCTACTGGTAGGAAAAAAAAATCTAATTATTTCTGCAAATTCTTTACGCTACTGAATAAATACACAAATGAACGATTGATTTTCTGTTCATTTTTTGTGTATGAGTTACTGCCATAAAAGCTGGATTTAATTCAAACCTTGTAACATCTATTCACCAGGTGTCTATTTAAATCACAGGAGACAAGTGGCCCAAAGTGTCTATAGTGACTTACAATAAAACTGTAGAGACATGAAGCTAGACAATAATGTTACATTTCTGAAGTAATCTCATGGAAAGGAGCTAGACCCTCTTCTACTCTGGGCTGCCAAGTGGACAATACTCCCCAAACTTCGAGGATGATAAATGAGGCAACTAAATGCTGTAAAGGTCCTTATGATTTATAGACTGGAACTTTAATTTCTATGAACAACAGTCTAATTATAGCAAATATTTGGTTCAAATATAACGTTTTGGGAAATGTACTATTCGTGTACAACTAAGAAGTATTTTAACTCAACAGAAAACAACAAAATAAGTATTTGATGAAACAACAGAATTTAGGATACACAAGTTTCAATCTTACAATTATTTTGCTCTTTAATCTTTGGTTGCAGGACAGGTGGGGAAAAGAAGATAATGACTGAAATATTTTCTTTCAGCTACAATCTGAAAAAAGCTGTTGCTGCATAATGAATCAGCTTTCTTAACCATTAGCATGATAATCAAGACTTATAAACCTAGGAGATCTTTTCCTTGGGTATCTTTTACACCAGAAGCACCAAAATGTCAATACTGTATCCCAGTAACGTTTTTTATAGACTAGGAAAATAAAGTATTGCTTTTTTGTCATGTTGAAGTAGATTTACATGATCAAAAGTAAATAATCTGGTTCAAACATGACACGTTTGGCGTTATCTCCTATTTTTACCTATTAGTCTTCCAGATATGGATGGTCTCCTCATCAACGTTGTTGTGTTTCAGTGCTTGTTCGTCCAGGAAGTCAAAAAAATATTTGACAGCTGGTGGGACCACGGCCCCAGAGCACAGCACGCTGCGGAAGAAGTCGTCCACAAACTGCTGCAGCGTTCCCTGAATGTGCACAGAAGGAAGGTGAAACTAGTCAGCTGATAGTAACTGAGACAGACCTGTGTGTCGTCAATGGGAGTGGAGTTATCAGCTTTATGTGAGAGCATTTCTTTGTGCTTTTCGGATCACATCAAAGACAAGACGGTTAGCTGCACCTCACAAATTCTATGCCAGCATAAAGCGTAATTGTGAATCTAATATATTTTTTAATGTAGAGTTTTGTGTTTTACCTTTACAGACAGAAGTCGAGTCAGGTAGATCTCTGTGATGGCTTTGGTCATCGACTTGTCCTTTATACTGCCTCGTTTGGATTTGATCTCATCCAGTTCGTCTGCTGGCCTCACCAGATGAAAAACTTTATCATCGTCCAACAGAGCATTTCCTGTTGTGGAAAAAGCACACTTTAAGCTTTCTCTCCACACTTTCAGTAAATTTATTTACCCATGTAAATTCCTGAAAAATACATTCAGATGAATAAACATGGGCGGGGAAATTTTAACCATATTTGAAAGTAAAAAAAAGCAAATGCAAGATGTGCATAATCTAGAAGTGTGGAATACAAAGAGCATATATTAGCATGTTTATTGAGGGTGGGAATAGCCCAAAGGAAACAAGACACACAAATGTATTATATCTCAAAGACATGCGGCACTTGCTCCGTTGGTTTGAACTAGCATGTGTGTATCATGTGTGCTGTGGCACACTTACGCTCTTCGTGGTTCTCTTGGTTCTGGTCGTAGTTCTGCTGCGTGTGAAGCACTCGGGATAAAACTAACGTGGCATTATCGCGTACCTACAAAGCACAGAGGTCAGAGGATAGATTCCTTGAATTTGGGAAGTACAGTGTTTTGTAACAGCATTCAAACCCGGCCAACACACTTCCATACATTTTACTAGGATTGTATGTCAATAGTCAGCTTTTTAAACGAATAGGATAAATTTGTAACATGACACGTATTTATGTTCTGCCCTTCTGAATCCTTGTCCCTGCTCAAGAAAATCCTTGGGAGAGCATGATGCTTCCACCACTTTGTTTAATCAGGCTAATGGTGTGCTCAGTTTACAGAGCTATATGCATGTTTTCCACCACGCAGTGTTGCATGTAGACCAAAGATTCCTTCGGATGTTTTCTGTGTTCCCTACACGTCTTTTGGTAAAATACATCAATGGCTTTGTTTCAGCAGATGCTTTTCTAGATACATTTTCACTAAAGTCAGATCTGTAGAGTTCAAGACTAACAGTTTTACTGTCGACAGAGTCTTCCACTTGAGTTGTGGTCAGGTGCAACTCCTCCAGGGTTACAGGGGGAGGGGGGGGGGCTGTAGGATGGCCTCTGATTATAGTTTAGGTGGACAGCCATGTCCTGGTAGGGGTAAATTCTCTGTGAGATGTTTAGGACACTGAGAATAAAATACACACAAGTAGGTGAATTATAAAGGCAACTGATTGCACTGGATTTTATACTAAAGTTCAGCACATTTTCCAAATTTTTATTGTGCAATTAAAAAAAAAAACTATAATTTTCCTGCCTTTTAGCAATTTTTGGTTTACTTTAGGTTGGTCTGTCACATAAACTCTTAATTAAATCATTTGTAGTTTGTAGTTGTAACAAGACTTGCCCTTCACTGTATTTCAACTGTTTGTTCATCCTGTGTCTTTGCCCCAGAATTTATTTCCAATCAATAAGACCGAGCGAGCAGACATGGACAGTGTGTCTTATCTGTGATATTTAGAGGCCAGTTTCTGTGGCACACCCTATTATTGACTGCACCTATACAGTGATTAGCAGCACCCTTACAGAGGCGATGAATCCATGGCAGTTAGGCTGAGGCCTTGGAACAACTGAGAGGCAGGTAGGATCAAAGGAGGCCAAGCTGCTTGGAAAGATCAGGATTTAAGCAGTTGAAAAGCTGGGCGAGTAGGGGATATTACTGAGCGACCTTTATTTTCTCACAATCAATACAGTGGCAAGAAGATTTAGTGACATTCAGTTGTGAACCAAAACGGGCCAGCAGGGAGTGGCTGGGAAAGGTCTAGTGTATTACAAAGTTGATTAGAGGAGACCAAGAAGGGAGGAAAAAATGTTGAATAAAAATATCTTGGCTAGTTATTCAGCCAGGTAGCTTTAAATCAAAATACATCACGGGGAAAATAAACTCATAGCTGCCTAAACTAAAAAACGAAAATTACACAAACATTATTTTAGCAGCCATTATTTATATCCAGAACATGCCAGTGATTTCCTTCTTGTTTTAAGGCATTAAAACTCAGCATATATTTCTGAATACATGTGTAGGATCATATTCAAGAATTTTGACATTAAATTTACAACAGAAGGCTACGCGGGGGTCATAAGCAGGAGTGAAGAGGAATGTCCTTGTGATGAATAATCCCTTTTCCCTTATTATGAAAATTCTTTCTCCCTCAAAAGTGACTTGACAGACCTAATATATGGTAAAGAGGCACGGCCAATGTGTTGTGTGTCATCATTCAACTTGGTATGGAGATTTTGAAACTATTTAGCTAGTAGGTATACAGATTTGTTTTACCCTGAATAATTCAAATTAGATCTGAATTGAAGAACAGATGTAATTTTTTACTTCCACATGTTAATGCAACAGCGAGAAATGGTGTAAAATTCAAACCTTTGGCGGTTTTGTGATAAGAACAAACAATAACTCAATGTGTGCTAATGTATTCAGGTCAGAAAATCTGCTGCAGACAGATTTCATGCAAATCGCTCCAATATGCGCCTCAGACTGACTGACTGAGATGGAGTGAAAATGTTGGGCCCCATTCGCGTATACACACCCACATTTATCTATTCATCTCCCTGCTTTCTTATCAAATCCAAAGCTTTTTGCAGCACTGATGGTTAAGCTACAGTATTTAGAATTATTCTAGAATATTTTGCCGGTACTCACATTGTAGTGGGCCAGAGTGTTGATGCGTTTCCATCTGCCTTCTTTCTGGGAGGTCAGGTCCAGATCAGACAGAATCTGCCCCGTTGAGCCGGGACGCCACTCTGTCAGCGTAGAATGGAAGGTATACGGATAAATTTAGTAAAACGAGCAGAGACGTATGCTTTTCTTGTGGTAATTACGCAAGTTTAAATTAGTTAAGTTATTCACGTCAGGCACTCAGCTTTCTGGAGGGGTTTTAAAGACACACTTGAGGAGGTTGGGAGGGTGAAGAAAAGACATCACTCTTTTATGAATAATTTAGATTTAATTAAAATTTGTGTTTTGCACACTAACATTTTCTGCATCACTGCAGACTTGACAACAGCCGTGATGTTCTGGATGATTCGTTTACAAGTCAGCAGATATAAGGGGGGGCATCTTTTTATTCATAATGAACAACGATGGCTCTCCATCTAAAATGTAGAATGAGATAAGACCTACAGTGTAATGTGAATGGCTTTGATGCTAGGCAACATTTGTTGAGCTTTGGCCTTTTAAGTCAATCCTCAATGTTTCCGTCTACAGTAGTGAGCGACGTTTTGTTAAAGAATGAATGAAATCTTTCATGTTGCTGACAAAACACACCATCAAAATAAAGTTTCCTTTTTAGATTTTTCACAGAGGAAAAGATCTGACAAATAAACATATAATTTATTAAAAATGGCCAGATGTATTTCTGATTTTAATAATCTCACTATTTGAAGTGCCTTGCAAAACTATTCAAATTCCCCTTAAAACACTTTCAATCATTGTAACATCACAGCCTCAAACATGAAGGCATTTCATTGGGATTTATTAACGGCAGCAAACACAAATCAGCAGGTGATTGTAACGCAGAAGGAAAAGGACTTTTTTTTTTTTTTTTTTTTTTACAAATAAAAATCTGAAAAGAGTGGCATGTATAAGTATTTAGCCCCCATTAGTCAACACTTCGCTCTCCACCAACTTTGCACATTTTACCTCTACTTTTTATTTTGTAAATTAGCATAGCTTTAGTCAGATTGGATGTAAATAGCCTTAACAGCAATATTCAAATGTTGTCACAATTCTCATTCAAATTTAAGTTTGGACCATTCTGCTTCGCTTTGATCTAAACTACACAATTGTAACTCATGCCTTTTGATTGTCACCCCCATTTCAAATGTTTTGCAACCTTAAAAAAAAAGGGGAAAAAAATCTTGATTTTTCTGTATCTTTCCAAAAACTCAGACCAGGTTCCCTGTAGCAGCTGAAGAAAAGCCTCCCCACAGCATGATGCAGCCACCACCTTGCTTTAACCACAGGGATTCTGTATTCAGGTTGAAGTGCAGTGTTGGCTTTTTGAAGTCTAATTTCTGTTTAATTCAAACAGAGCCCTTTCTCCCAGCTGCTCCTCCAGAGTTACCATGGGCGTCTTGGGTGTTTCTCTGACAATTATCTCCTTGACAGGCCTAAAATATGCTCGCAGAGTTGTTCAAAGCTCTGGATAATTAAAACCAAACCCTTCTTTAACCTTTAACCCACAACTCTCTCCCCTACCAACCTCTCTGCTGTGTTCCTTGGTCTTCATGACACTGTTCGTTCACTAATGTTTTCTAACAAACAACGGGCGATTCTCTTTACTGAACAGGTGATCCATGAAGGCAGATGTCTGTGTTGTAATTTATTTAGTAAATCAGAGTAAAGGGGGCTGATTACAAACGTATGCAACATTTTTCAGATTTTTTAAATCATGAATTTTTTTCTTCTTCACAGTTACGTGCTACTGTGTGTTGGTCAAGCAGAAAAAATCTGAATAAAATGTTGTCTTAACATGACAAATGTGAATAGGTTCAAGAGGTATGAATACTTTTGCAAGGCACAGTATTAAAGTACTAATTAGTGTCTCTTCTATACCCACCCAGAGTGACACTGTCAACCTTGGGCCTCTGGGAGTAAGGTAGGTTTCTGTAGACCTGCTCTAGGATCTTCTCCTTCACCTGCGAGATGGTGTCACAGCTCAGCACCTTGACGGGTGTCACATCTGGACCCTCGCCTTGAACGAGCACCTGCAAGGTCTGTCAAGCAAACACACAGATTTACACATCGTTACGGAGTTGGCGACAGCACACGCACCACCATGGAGTCCTGCAAATTAAAAGCATGCAGCAAAATGTACACATGGCCAGAGCGGCCGGAGCAGCCAGTCGCCCCCGCGCGTCTTCCGAGCTGCATTGGGATGCTGCTGTTATGGCAACTGGGCATTTCAAAGCACAGACTAACACACACATGCTGCACTGACACCTGACATGACTCTTGTCACCTGGGCTGGCTAATGACCAAGGCTCAGCAGATGAGAACCCTCGCCCGCCTCACCTACTATACTCAGCCAGCTATTAGAGACAACTGACCACACAGTGGACATCGGCAAACAAGGCTTATAAATTGATGTGCATTTGAAGTGAATATTGAGAAGAAGCTGTGGCTTTAAGCCAGTAGTAAAGATTTCAAAGACAGATAGTCCAGCATCTTCCTGAGAAGCCCAGCAACTTGCGCTTTACCCCCTCTCCGTGAAATCTAATCACAGAAGGCAATCCATCACTACAGGAGACGTGTAATTCAGCCTAATTTGATAATTGTCCTCGACAACGCCATTACCCATGGGCCTCTTTGTTTATGCTGACTTTAACAGAAAACAGCTGTGCTCAGATTAGCTTCCATTATTGAAACACAATACTAAAATGAAAGGTTCAGCCTTTTCCCTGACTCCTGAAAGCTGCCCAAATGGATGCAGAGCACGTGCAGGTGGCAAGGTCGAGGAAGGGTTGCCGAGAGGGCTTGTACTCCATTCTCGTCCTGGCTTGTACTGTGCTCACCTAAACCGTATGTTTTACCGCTATACTGAAATGAGTCGGAGGTTACTTTTTTCTTGTCTTTTTTTTCTAGCCTGAAAACACTAACAACTGGAAATGGATGTCACATAAAAGCGCCAGTTGCCTTAAGATTCCTTCCTGTGTTTGGCTACCATGGCAACACCACAGAGCATGTGAGTGTGCGCACGTTTCTGTAGCCCATCATGCACAAAACACTGTGTAATCAGAAAGCAGTCTGTGCGGTCTTTGTGACAAAGTTTCTGAATACGGATGCAGAAATGTGTGTGTGTGTGTGTGTGTGTGTGTGTTCATCTCACCAGGACAGAGTACTCCACATCGTCGCCCAACAGGCCTGTGTCGTTGAGTGTGTACTTGGCTTTCTTAACTCTGGCGTCCACAGGCCCCTTTTCAATCTGGTGCTTGATGGCTCGGAACAGTTTGTATAAGGGCTCGCCTGCAGTGTCCTAGTACCCACACATGATCGCACGCGCACACGCACACACACACACACACACACACACACACACACACACACACACACACACACACACACACACACACAGTTAAACACAAAGACATTTAAGGAGCTTTCTTTGAATATATCAGGAAGTTAACCGTTATCATAAACAGCTCACAAGAGAAATTCACAACATCCACACAAAAACTAAAACTACTAGAAAAACAAACTAGAAAATGCTTCATTCTTTTATTTTTAAAAGCCCACTAGGAATCTGGACCGTACATTCCTACTAAGCTCAAACATGAAAAAGGATAACTTTAATTTTGAAAAGTATCTTGGGGCTTTATTTTGAAAAACTAACAGAATCACCTTTTAAAGAATTGTTTAGGTCCATTTGTAATGTGGAGCCTAGTTTTCCAATAAGCTCAATTTTCCTTTTAAAGCTTATGCACAGTTCTTATTTTGAAAGAATAGAAATCTTTTTACATCACTGGTTTAGCTGAACTTGTAAT
Source organism: Fundulus diaphanus (assembly GCA_037039145.1). NCBI lineage: Eukaryota > Metazoa > Chordata > Actinopteri > Cyprinodontiformes > Fundulidae > Fundulus > Fundulus diaphanus. The sequence goes on from CM073134.1 coordinate 35,353,927, forward strand.
GTAGGGTACAATATTACAAAAGTATGTTCTGCAAAATATTGAGGCTTTACTGTGGAAGGGAACATAAGCGCTTTATTTTGAAAGGTTAATATGATCCTTTTTAGTCATGTGGTTAGCTCGATAAATAAGCCCGAACATTTGCAACATTCTAACCTATGAAATACTAAGGATTTACTTTGAAGGATATGTATGAGCTTTATTTTAAAATAGCTAACAACTTTTTTTTTTTTCATCACCGATTGGATTCAATTAGTGATAGAGAACCAACCAAAACATTTAAGGTTTTATTTTAAAGAGTGATATATTTTTTGTCACTGGTTTTGTTCTGTTACTAATTTAGAGCGTAAATTTACAATATGAAAGACATGGATTTTTATTTGCCACTTTATTTATAAGCTTTCTTTTTAAACGGCTAACAATCCTGTTTTTGTCATGAGTCTAATTAGGCTAATAAGGCCATTGATGACATCACATTATATGTGCAATAATCTTCTCTCACCAATATTTTAGCTTTTATTGTGAAGAGTATCTGAAAGCTTTATTAAATGTTTTATTAAATGTGAAAATGAATCTCTTGTATGGTGCTGATAACTATTTACCAACGATGTAAACCTAAAGTAACAAAATCTACAGTGGATAAGATTGAGTCCTTATTTTAAAGAGCTTCTGTTTTATATATTCTGATTTTATTTAAAAACTATTTCAATTTATCATAATGTGAAGGAACACATTTGATTTTTAATCAAAATCACTGCATATTCTATGTTAATCATAGTTGCTTGTGTTAATTTTAAATATAGAAACCTTCACTTTAGGTCTTGAAAAGACGTTACCTCAGATCCTTGCCTAATTCGATGAGCACACATAAGTTGTAGTGAATTTTTCTCCATCTCCTTGCTCATATTACAGCAGGCAATGCTAATTTATGGCTGTGTTGCTCTTGTCGAGCTGCAGATGAGTGACTGAAAGTTCATTTTTACTACTAGGCTTTTTTTTCTGATGATGCAAAACATAATTAATCTACCTTCGCCTCTACAGTCATCAGACTGATTTAATACATTTCAAGATGCCAAATATAAATCTCTTGTTACCTTCAAAAACTGGTAAAGGCAGATGGACATCCAGTTACAAAGCATCCTTTCCACCACCGTCTCTGACCTGAGCAACAGATGAGGCATAATGTTTTTAATGTAAAAAGATATTAGCAGTTTCTGTTTTCATTTGAAATGCACGGATGGGACAGATAAATGAATGGACAGACCGACAACTACATGGTGCATGTATGGATGGATGACTCATGGATGCATACACAGCTGGAGAAATGGAAATATGGAGGAAAGGATGGACAGATGGGTGGAGGGATGGATCGACAGACAAATGGATGGATGGCTCCATAGCCAGATGGATGGACAAATTACTGAACAGATAGGGATGGAAGGATGATCAAAGTAGAACTTTCATGGACAGACACTCACTAAATTATTTTATTCGCATTTGGATTATTTGCATGTAACGTCAGTTTTAGGTCTGCGTACTCACTGTAAGTAAACAACATACATCAAGGCTGAAAGCAACATTAAGGATAAATAAAATGGAACAGCAAACATCTCCATTATGTGCTCCTGAAACTGCTGAAACACTTCAATGTTTTCTGAACAGCTAATCAGCGTCAAGATATTTTAATCAAAATTTCGTGTCAGCGTTTACTTGACGGGCTGGTGACACCCATTGTTAACTGGTGGCATACCTAATTAGATGTCTCGTGTATGGGGGGGTGGGGGGGGTCTGTGTTTGTACAATGGCATAATCAACATAATGAGCTTCTCCACTGGGGAATAATTAGGATGTGTGCTTGCTGCTTACAGCTAGTCACAGCCTGCCTCGGCACAGCAAATAGTTCAGATCACATAACCCCGTCTCAGAGGTGATGAGCGGCTGGAGTGTAATCATGAGATGATTTGCACTGATGTCATCATTACAGCATACAAACAAACAAACAAAAAATTGACCTAAATTCAGGTTTGTTTGTTTTTCTCAAACAACAATGTAGGTAAATGATAAAAGACTAATGAAATCAGCAAAGTGAATGAAGGAGGTAGATTATTAACCATTCATAGTCAAAATCATTTAGTGAATAAGCATTTGGGGATATCTTAGAAATACCAGTTATTGTAATAATATTTTGCCTACATTGTAGTGGAAATCAGACAGTGGCGATCCCAGGGTTACATCAAATCATGGCAGGCATGTGTGTCATATTAATTTGGATTTTTAATCATTCTTGTTCAAGGGTAGACTGATTGCAGAATTAGCAACTTTAATGAAATTCAAAAATAAGAAGGATGTGCACAGGTTTGTACTGTGGATTTTTTCTAATCTGCAAAGCATCAAAATAACACAGGCCTCAGTATTGACCTACAATCCAAATATTATTTAGTTAAATGTCCTTTAGAAAGTTACAGAGGATCTGGTTGGATATTGGCCCATTCCTCACATCAGTAAAGGTAAAGCTATTTTAAATTAGTTTGTTTAATGGCCCAGACCCAGCAATTAATCAGAGTTCTCAAAATGGCAATTGCACTAGAGTCAGGGCTTTGGGGAGGCCCATCAGGAAGCTTAATGCAAGTCTTACAAACCCAGTTTTAAAGTAAATTTGGACACTTTATCCTTCTGGGACAAATATTTACCTCCAGGTTTCAAACATTTGAGCTGAACTGTCGCTCTCAGATAAAACTATTTTGTTAATATGTTCAAGAGCAACCCAAAAACCTTAAATGGCTCAAGTTGATCGGTCTGACTGTTGACAGTAATGTTAATTTAACAGGAAAAGGGAGTGAGAGGGGGCTAACAAGGAAAGAAACACTGCTCACAAAACAACGCTTTGATGCGCAAATGAATTTTGGAGTTATGTCAAATGCCTCTTTGATGTTACAATCAATGGAGATTAAGATTTAGCTGTTTAGCCACAGGGACAAGAATTAGGTTTAGACGAGTCAAGGTAAAGATTTTAAATCTAAGAACCCTTTACCACCTGTCAAGCATGGTAGTGGAAATATAACGCTGAGGGCCTGTTTTGATGCCGGTGGTACTGGTTCATTGCACAATGAGGCTGGAACAATAAGGACGAGCACCAAATTCTTTAACTTCACCTCAAGTCGATAACTGAATGGCTGATTTGTTCTTTTTGGATCGTCAAGCAACGAGTCAAACATTGAACTGAATAGAGGGTAGGGAGAGTGACTCACCTGCCTTAGTTGCCCTATTAGTAACTTTAATGTCTCCATTAGTGTGATTGTTCTGAACACAATTTATAAAGCCTGTTGGTTCCAGCCACGTTCAGAACTGAAGAAGCCTTTTGAACGAGAGCCGAAACATCTAGAAACAAGACAAGTTCTGTTGCCTTCTACCTAAGCACATTGTATCGTTGTGTCCTGAATGACTGGGAACCCATATAAGACATTTTTATCCATGATGACTGTAAAGTAAATTTCTAGCCAGCACTGTGTATAAGACTATTTTCAAATATTTTCAATTACACATAATTTTTTTGATTAAATATTTAAAGTATAACTCTTAGTAAAAACTGAATGTTATTTGCAGATTGTATGCATGTTTTATGACTGCCACACTGATCAGAAATAATTTTCTAAATGTTATTAAGGATGTTAAAGATGGACAACAATCATCTGCAGTGACTGTAGTGGGCGCCAAGGAGGAAAAAGAAAAACAGAAGGAAGAACAGAAGGAGGAGGACTGGAATAGATTGAGCTGCAGCCTGGCTCCTTCACAGAGGACGACAGTAGTCAGTGCAGGATTCAACAGAAAATATGGCAATAGAATGAAACAGTCCGCCCCATCTTGAGCCGATTTCCAGTCTGCCTCGACTGGCTGAAAGATCAGTGCCAAAGTCTAGAAATGGAGAGACTCCTTATAGAGCCCCGGTGCAAAGACATTTAACAATCTGTGAAAAAGTTTGATTAATCTTGAAATTTAAAAGTTTGTCTGAACATTTGATAAAAAAAACACCATAACTATTGTTCTGACCCTAGAGGGGAAACATTCCCTTCAGGTGGCAAAAAAGAAGAGCAGACACTGCTCATAAAACTCATTGCAGTTCGCCTTTTGAAAATACTGTATAAATGTGGTGGCAAACTATTTAGTCAAAGGGAAAATTATTTGCCCGGCATATGAAACTTGATCTGCTGATAGCACAAATTCAAAAGTCAGCCTTCAAGTCACATAATTCCAGTGATCTCTCAGCTGCACCAAATGTCTTAGATGAAAAGCATGCCGATATATCTGCAGATAAGGAGCATCACATTTCTTTGCACTCACCTGCGCAGCATCAGCTTGGGGTTCTTACTGTGAACATACTCCTCCATCATCTCCAGCAGCAGTGTCCTCATGACATCCGTGTAGTATTCCAGCTTCCCATGCAGGGCCACAGTGAGCAGGGAGGCAAAGTACACTTTGGCTCTAGCATTGAAGTCATGGCTGCGCTCTAAGGTGCGGATGAACTACAACAAAAACAGGAAGGATCGTGCAGACACAGGCACAAGATGGGGTGAATTAATCATCATGATGAAGCTCACACACACTGAAGCAAATCCAACATAATATGCTTTTAAATTATCAAATGACTAATGCTGGTAAAAATGATAATCATCAAGGTAATTTTAGTTCTGCCCTGTAAAACATTGTGACTTAGAAATGATCCCAATTAGTAGGAGAAGGATCCCCCCCACACACTGTTAACACCTCAGAAGCTGTTTCTGTGCCAGCAATATTGGATTAATAGGAGGATTCACACATCTCCCTCTGCTCAGTCTTCTGCTATTCTGATGCTATACCTCCATCTAGAACACGACATGCCCGGTAGCCAGAATTTTAAATAGATTCTTGTGATATACTGACAGTGGTTAAGGTGGATTTTCAATACATTTTCTGTGAATCATAAAATATTTTAAGTTGTCTATTAAGATAGAAGGTACAAATACCAATCAAAGTTTGGCTAGTCCTCTTCGCTACAATATGAAGACATATCATGGCACAAAAAGATAGTTATGGGTGATACTTATTTGTATCTATACTTCTAGATTTGTCTATTAAAAAATTTGATTAAAAAAAGCAACGATTTACAAGATTCAAGAAAGAACATATAAATCTGGAAAGAACTGAACAAAAAAACACAAGCCTTTATATTGTTTTTTTTGTAAATAATACTACCATATGGACAGAAAATGGATGCCTATCATAAAGAGAAAACCTTGTTTTCTTTATACAAATTACAATTTTGATGCGAATATGGTAAAAAGACGTGTGGCCAATCATTGGTTCAGCTGAGCTTGTTTACTTTTCCCAAAGATCCTCCAATGCAGGAAACATGGAGGAGATTCATGAAGATACTGTAAATTGGTGAAGAGGATGGATTTCTCGTCAGTCATCAAAAACTCTGTTAATTCCCATTTTTGCCGTGGGATTATTAAACAACTTGAATTTTTTTTCCCCAGAGGAAGAAACAACCCAGCGGGGAGAGAGATGAGGACAATAAGTTCAGTCAATAACTTCTCTCTCCAAACGTCCCTCCTGCATGTTCACCCAGGAATATTAGCTGCTGGAGCTAATTCCCCATTGTGGTGAAATACATGGAGACTGCGCTTACCCAGAGTCACTTTAAATCCCAAACTGCTTATTGCAGACAACATCTGTCTAGATTTCGTGCCAAGATCCTTTTGATCTAACTGTCAACCTGTAGACTAGGGCTGTACGATTTTGCCAAAAATCAAAACTGGGATATTTTTTAACCATAATTGCATTTGCCATTTAATTTGGACTTTTCTCTGCATTAACCACGAGCAACAAAAATGGCCTGTAGATAAAGATGTTTGTAAACAAGGACTACTTAAAACAAGAAATGTATTCATCAGAATATCATTATTCAAGAGAATAGCTTTTAATCGAGCTCAACATCAATCCTTGTTGAACCAAAAGTGCAACCAACAAACAGGTCTGTGTATTAAAATGTTTGACCGGTACTTAATGCTATGGTGAGAACATAGCATTAAACATATTACCGCCACCTAAAGGACGTGTCTCATCCATTAATTGTTACGTAATTACGTAGTTACAATTTGGAAATTGTGTTTTTTTTAATTGCAATTAGATTGCAAATGCGATTAATTGTCCAGCCCTACTGAAGACTGAATAATCATTTCATCTTGGGGCGGAGGTCATTGTGTTATGGATTGATGCCCAAGTTTAGTGTGCTATAGGTAACTTAACCCCTCTTTGGCAACTTTTATCTAGCTTTGTGTTTTGCTCACTTCTTTCTTGTACACTCTTTTCCATATTTCTTAACCTCAAACATGGAATTGTAAACAATGCTCAGGAGCTTTAAGGCAGAACAGAATTGAAAAGAAAAAGTTGAAGATATATACCCTTTAAATAATACAAGAAATAAATGCTGGGAAGCGACCTTTCAAATGAACACTGTCACAGGAACAAATGGTGAGCGTTCCTGCAGCTGTCTGCGCATAAACAGCTGTATTATAAACATGCGTCTCCAGTTGTGGTTGCTCTAAGTTGGTGCTGCCATGGGGGTGCTGTTATCACTGTCTGTCCCTTGAAATTGACAGGCAGATTCCTGAAAATCAGTAAGAGGCTGATTTAAATGTGGACTGTTAATCTTCATCCGTGGTCGTTTAGCAGGTAAAATATTGGCAATAAACACAAAAATACAGACTACAGTCAAAAGCAAAGGCAGCATTATAAAGCTCATGGTGCAGATTGAGGGTGCTGATAGCACGATTGCATCATAAATTGCTGGATAAAGACTGACAAGGGTGGAACTCTTATACATTATTAAGACGTAAAGTCTCAATATCAGCAAGTTACATGTTTACCAAGATAAACATCTTGATCTGAGATCATCATGTTGTCATTAGTGTGAACATAGGCTGTCTGGAAAAGACACCTAGGTGGAGAGCCAGGGAATATGGCCAACTCCCAGATGGCAATCCACTTGTCGAGCTACCTTCTAGTGTCGGCGTTAAAGCGTTAAACCAACCACTCTAGACTATTTGAAAGTTAATGTATAGTATAATTACATTAATAAGAAACGTCTTGGAGTTCAAAAGATTGGAGAACTGGTTGAGCGCCTGTGTCCTCGTTGCCCTTCGAGCCTCTGGGATATCCAGCTTGCCTGTGATCATCACATCGTTGGCTCCGTCTTTAGAAGGCAGGAAGAAGACCCTGTCTGTGTAGGTTTTATAGTCCAGGAAGGGGATCCGTCCCTCGCTCAATTCATTTGTGTGGTCTTCCATTTCAATCATCAGGTCTGCATGAAAAACAACAAAAGAGAATCATCTTATGTTTCCCTATCAAGCCATTTTATTTCTTTTTCCTTAGTGCAGTGTTGATCTCCCTAAACTACGTTGTTAGAGACAGAGAACAGAAAACCTTTCCAGAGAAAAATCAATTCCACATTAAACGATTGCTTTAAAAAAAAACAACAACGATTTTGCCAAACAGTTTCACATATTGATGACAGAAGAACATTAAGTGGGAGAATTGAATTAATTACAGTGCAAAAAATAAATGCAATCACAGCTATGAAGCACATTACTCTTTATCAGACATTATTAACACTGCTGAGCATTAGCAGCTGGTTCCTGTTACCTGTGAATTCCTTCTTGCAGCGGTCTCTTACGCTCTCCTCCAGGTTCTCCAGCTGGTGCTTAACTTTCTCATATTCTCTTTCTGCCTGTTGACTCTTTCTCCTGAGCAGACACCAAAAGCAAAGATAAGATGGAACTGGATAGACAATCCGGCGAAATAAAAACATTTCAACTGCGCTTTACAGCTGCCTTTTTGAAATTCAGATTTTTATTTAAATCAGGAATAGTTTGAATAGCCGCTACGGCATTATAGTACATGACAGTAATTCACCTGTAGCAGTAGACAGAAATGATGATGATGAGCAGCATGGGCACAATAACTGCTGGGATGATTATGTAGAGCGACAAATCGTTCTTCTTTTCATACTGCACTGAGCCGACCACCCACTGTCCTTTTCCAAACTTGATCTGTGGATAATAGAGTGGGGAAACTTACAACCTATAGCAGCAAAACACATTTAGTGCCAGAGGCTGTGTGAAGCAACTTGCAAATACATCAATGTGACTCTACGCCTTTTTCAGCTGAAAACGGTTTTAGTGATGTGCTGATGAGCAAGTGCAAACATCGGCTGACCTGCAAAGAAATGTATGCAATCGAAACGATCACATAAATTAAAATATATCATCTTCTATGATCATGTTGACAATAATGTCATTGTTATTTTGACAACTGAAGTTAATTTGTCCCAAATTTAACTGCAGTAACTCAAAACTGCTGTTTTGTGAAAATCATGAACAGTCTGTTAAAAGCCAGCACAGGGAGTTTGTGCTACACTGAGGATAAAAAAATTATCGCGCTGTTTATTGCAAAGCAGAGACCAAAAGTATAGTGATGAGAGTTATGATTTATTGTTAAAATTATCCTCTCTAATTGATGATGTTTTAAACCCCTAAAACTGACAGTATGGTTGGGATTGTTAACGTTGTTGAAATAAGTATTTTCTTTACTGTTAGTACAACAAGATCATCAATAAACATCAATAGATTTGAATATACGATTAAACATAATTATTGTGTGCCGTCAAATGCATTACTTCATGTAACTGGTGTACTGAAGTAGCCTATTCGATTATAAAAGTTGTTTCATTCTCTCCTGACTGCCAGTGGCAATAAACAAAGGATGTCTCCTCATATTTTCAGGACTTATTGGGTTTTCTGCACGTCTAAGAGAATTGAGCACACATTTGGTGTTTTAAACCATCATCCTGCCAGGGATTGTCCACTCAGATGCACTGTGTGGCCCTCTAACCCCATGGTTGGTGAACTTTACTTTTTCCTCCCTTTGTTTGCTTGTGATAGGAGGTGTGTGTAGCATCCAGTGGTACACGGCTCATCTGCTTCCAGTGTTGACATGGCTGTCTGGCTGGCACATTTTCCCCTGTCATGGGGAAGAGTGGGTAACTTATGACACCAGCTAAGTTGTTGGCTGTTCTGACGGCTCTTATGGTTTTTGCTCAGGGTATCTAGCTGGTGTGAGCATTGTTGATATTGTCAGAGAATCCGATTTGTGCTCTTCAGTAATTTTGAAGTTCTCGCTCAAAATGACGAGAACTTCGCATTTCTCGTAATTATTTTCATTCATCTTCAGGTTGAGGATGGCCATAAGCTGTGTCCATCAGAGAGGTTCTGACTGACCCATGAATTAATTGCATCATCTTGCCACTTCAGAGAGCGAAGGCTGCATCAGCTAAAAGGCCTCCAGTAGGCTGCCTCTAGCTTGTTTTGGCAACCCAAGCTGGAAAAAGGCGAGGCTGCAGCGTCCCTCCAGGCAGGAGGTGGATTCCTTGAGGGCCAAGGTGGAGCAGCTTAAGGACCTGTTGGGAGCTCCAGCCTGGGAGTTCGGTGAGGATCTGGATGACATGATGTCCATGACGGGCCTCCAATTCTGAATTTCAAACCATTAAGGAGGGGCGTGGCGCCTCCCCAGACCTTCGGGGGCTGGACCTTAGAGTATTGAGGTCAACATTGGTTAGGGGACTTCCCTAAGAAGCACAGTGAATTCTGAACTGGGGGACGAGTTTTACCTACTGTCGTTAATTCTTTTGGCGGTTCTAGTCAGGATTACGCTGGATGATGTACCGGCAGCCTGTCCAAGGGAAGCTCTTTGTCCGCTGAGCTCTGGTGGTCCATTCGTTTTAGGTCTCATCTTCGCCAACATGCTCTGAAGGACTTAGGCACTGCTGGACAGATCTGAAAGTGTTTTACCACCGTGGCAGGTATGCAAGGACCCTGGCCTCCAGGCGCAGCCCAACCCACATTGCAAGGATTTTACAGCTCTGGGTCAGCCTGTGGACTGGAAGCTCTCTGTGGATCACTCGTCGCCTTAATGACTCACAGTGGTGCCTGGGACTCCCTTCTCAGCCTCCAAGGAAGCGAGGCGGACAAGACCCTCAGCATCAGTTTCTATTTGCTGCTCCATCACAGTCTCCATTATTTGCTAAAACAGCCAAACATCTACTAAATCCCTAAAGGAGTGCTGTGGTATCTGACATAAAGCCGTTAGCAGCAGATACTTCAAATTGCGGGATGGGTCCTCTTTGGAACAGACGGTTTTGTCCAGAACATCCAATAGTTTCTCAATAAGATTGAGATCTGGGGAATTTAGAGGCCAAGTCAGCATGTAAAACTTGCTGTTGTACTTGCTGTCCTGAGCCATTTTTTCTTTGTGAAAGGGCACATCATCCTGCTTAAAGAGCACACAGCCATTAGGGAATACCGCTACCATTAAAGCATGAAAATGGTCAAAGTCCCATCTATATGGACTGTAGGACCAAAGGTTTTCCATCAGAAGACCATCCAAAGCATCATACTGCCTCGTCTGGCTTTCCTTCTTACCCTTGTAAATTTTCCCATTTATAACGCATCAACTTTGAGGACAAAACGTTCATATGCGACCTAAAATGTTCCAGTCTGTAACTGGATCCCTTATGAAGAGATGATCATCAATGCAACGTCACCTGTCAGTTGTCATAACATTATGTCTGATCCATGTATACTCTCTTTTCTTATTGCAGAACTCTTGTACTATTGATAGTCCAGTCATGTTACTTAATTATGCAGCGCAGAACAGCTGCAGAAATGAAACAATAGCTCACTTTTAGGTACTACCCATTGGAGAAATTATTCATCACCATTGTGGGTTGGATATAATTGAATGTAATTATAGGGGCCTGTAGCTACAGAGAAATTATTCAGCTTGAGAAAAGGAAAAAAAATGTCACAAGATGTATAGAGGACATGCCAAGAGAACTACAGCCAATATTCATAATGAATAGCTGTTCTCATCTGCAAGTCTGTATATGGGTCTGGAATTTAGCATAAAACATTTACTCAAGTGATGTTACTTGGTGCAAATTTGAGGAATGTGTACTTTGGATTTTTTTTCTGATGTTCCAATCATACTCCCTCTCCACTGCAAAGAAAACTCATTTAATGCCTGTTTTCATGTCATAGTTACAAAGACTAAGAGTTTGCACAGAGAGCCTTTGTCAAGTTCATACAGTAAACATCTTTATACAGGGTGGATATACAGACAATACGTTTATTTATTTAGCTTTACCTTGACTTCAGATTGTTTTAAAATAATTGTTAAGTTCAAATATTAGCTGCATACAGTAAACAACAAAGTGTCATTTTGAATGGAATTTCTTTCCTGACAATGTGTAAAGTTTATATTGTAAAAAAAAATCTTATTATATGGAAACTATACCAAACGTATAATCAAGCCAAATTAAAAACTGTTCAAGCAATTCTTGTTTATTTTACCTGTAACCAAGAATATTACCATCTATGTATTAATTATTAATTATTTCTTGTATTTGTTTATTCATTAATTTATCGATTACAACAAAGTATTATGATCTATATTTAAAAAAAAAAAAAAAAAAAAACTTTCCAGGTCATATATCATTGTATAGCTCTCAAACAACCATTTGAATTTGTCCCATTGTTGGTTCAGTAATTTTTAAGTTCAAGATATTGGCTTTACAATAACATTGGCTTTCTTGTAACGTATTTGTTATTTCATACGGGTATTTTTAAAAATGTGTAATGCTTTACAAACAACCAAGTGATCAATTACAGTGATACAGGAAGAAGCTCTCTGCACAGATCAGCATGATAATTATAATTTTAAGCATTAATGGAAATAAAAAACAACGACGGTAGTTTTCCATTATGCTGAACTTGTCTTCCATGTTTGAGCCTTTGGTTTTTATTTGCTCTTACCATTAGCTCCAGCAGCTCAGGGCTGGTGTCTCGACGCTGCCGTCTGGAGCGAGCGCGCGGCGGGGTGGAAGGTGGGTCCAGGAACAGCTTGTCATCCTGAAGCGTGTTGACTTGACACTGAACGTCTCCCACAAATGCTTGGGCTTCTTTGGCGGTCATAGCTCTGGAGAATCCCCGACCCTGCAGGAGAAGAGCAACACAAACAGCAGGGGAGAAAAAAATAATTACTAATATTAGATGCATCACGTAATGAGCACCATGAGCATTATTCTAGGCTTTTTAATTTGAAAAGTGCAAACTCTTAACAGTTCCTTGCCATTTAAGGATTGGAAGTAATTAAAAGTCGTTTAAATTATTAAGATTATGGTTGCTGCAAGCATAATTACAAGCTGTTACTAATTTAAGAATATCAACTTTGCACTTATCAAATCAAATCACAGAGTCTGCAGCAGAGTCAACAAGTTAAACTTGTATATAATTTTAACAATAGGCAGGTTTAGGTAAACTGCATCTAAAAAACTAAAAAGGTCTCAGATGTTTATTCTGACCTGATCTCTCTGATTTAACTGAAATGTTAATCGACAGACTGTCTCAAAGCTTTTTCACAATTATTAGCTGAATAAGAAATTGCAACAATAAGCGGAATAATTCAATTCAATCCAATTCAGTTCAGTTTATTTATATAGCACCAATTCACAACACAAGTCATCCCAAGGCACTTTTCAAAAACAAAATTGAATCAAAGCAAACCGACAGATTCCAAGTTAATTACATACAATTGATCCCAGTTACCAAACAGTTGAGCTAATTATTCAAATTGGATAAAAGGTTTTCTATCCAAGGACTCTGATCAACATCACATCATTTTGTTTAGAAAGATGTAAAAATTAGAACAGAATATGACAAAGTTTATCGAACTTATATAGGCAAAGTTTAATTTTACTCATGACGTGTGAATGTAAAAGTATTACTTAGCCCTAAACATGTGCATTTGTGTATTTTTAATCAATCAGGTAAATTTCTTTTTAGCTCAGGACCACATTTAACAAATATCTCTTATGACCTACTTGTATTTAGATTTTCTAATGTCCTACAGTATCTACAGTATAACACAAAACAACCAAGACCTCTGTTGTTCTAAACTGTTCTCATACATAATGTATATTTATGAACTGCAACACGAATTTGCATTTATCATTTCAAATCAGCACTTAAAGATCACAAGTGCACTATTAATTGTGCAATTTTTATCCGCAGCACAACTGAAAACGATATGAGCTGCTAAGTAATGTAAATGTGTAAAAACTGTAACTCAGCATTCTGTTTTCTTCATTTGAATTCTACAGATAATGAAGCAATTTGTCTTAATTTTTTGGACAAAACAGTTTGCTGGCATGACGGCGGTGTATACTCACGGTGACGATGATGATGCTGGTCTCAGTGATGACCTTCTTGTGCAGCTCGTTGAAGGTGGGGTCAGCATGGTAGTCGAAGGGCTTCAGCTCCTTCATCCAGTTGTCCAGCTGGATGTAGGTGGTAACGTGCTGGCTCTCGGAGCGGTTTATTGATGGAGACTGAAACTGGATGACGGTGTCGTTCCTCTCGTGGGCATGCTGAATTGTACCAACATGAGAGTTTTTGAAAAAGACATGACCAAAACAAATGAATGATAGAACACAAATGAAAACAACAGTATTCAGCGTACAGAACTATTGACTGGGATTAGACATTCAAAAGTAAATAGTGGGTGTTGAAGGGCTTCTGTTGTTTGCTGGAAGAAAAACCTGTTTTTGTGCAATAAAGAGGATAAAATTATGCACGTCTTTTAAATCAGTCTATTAAGACTCCAACCTGCTGTAGAGAACAACAGCTGCCTCCGATGAGTCAGGAATCAGACCATCTCCTCTACCGGCAGTTCAACGCTTTATTAAACTTCTTCTGCTTTGTTTTCTTTACTTTCTAAACTCCATCACAGTTTACATTTACAGGAGAAGGCAGGTGTGTCGTAATTTAAGTAAATTCAAACCAACTGTAAGCTTAAATTAAAGGCTCCTTTGTGTGACTTTCAAGTTGTTTGCTGTAAATCTAAATGTCTCCACCTGACTTCATAAAAACAAGGGAATTTACAGCTTTTCTTTGCACTCTACTTTTAATCCCACCATAGATACTAGTAATTTAATCAAAACCCATGTGTTAAAATTGTTTATCTAAACACCAATAATTTTTCCCACATTAAACAACTTTCATGCATATAATTAACATGTATAATTAATCATTTTATATAAACATAGCTCTGTGCATTCAATAATAAAGGCTGGTTTCATATGAAGCAAAACGTGTGACTGTTTTGTTCAAAATAACAGCAGTCTAGCATCTCTAACCAGATAAATGTATTTGGTGAATATATCTTTACATGACAAATAATTCACTAGTTGGTGTAGTAGTGTAAAAGAAAACCAAAAGACCCAACAGAAAGAACATGTATGTTGCAGATTTTGTGTAACTCATCTATTAATAGAAAGGTGCCTTGTTCAAAATAATGGCAGAATGGAGTTCTATCGGTGTCATTCAAATTCAGCAAATGTTGACTATAGTTCATTATGGTAATCTGAAGGAAATGTGTTGTTCCAGATACTGTTCAGAGTAGCAATGTGTTTTGATTAAAAAGTTGATGGGAAAGAGTAAAACATAAAGAGGTGCTGAAATGATGGGCATTTCAGCAAAAATGACCTCGAGTGATTTAAAATGGAGAGCCAAGCAAAGACGTGCCAGAAAACAGAAAACCACCTTTGTAAACTACAGGATGATCACAGAGGGTCTATAGCTGCCAGAGAGAACTATAATAATTTTAGGACGCTTATGCAAAGTCACAATGTAAAGAAAAAGAAAAAAACAAAAAAAAACGAGCATTTGAGCTGAAGAACACATTTTCTGGCCTAAAGAGAAGTGCTGCAACATGTTGTGGACTATTGAAAGCAATTGTTCTTTTTAGGTCTGGGACCACAAATAGTGGTTGCTAGTTCTTCATTTCTATACCTCTCAGTCTAACTGAGAGTTATAGAAATATCCACATTAAACAGCTGATATGCGGACTTCAGAGGTCTGTGTTTTAAAATGAAAAGTACTATGGCTCTTTAAAAACAGGAAAACACTTGTTCACTAACCTGACCTACAAATAAACATGGTTTACCACATGCCAGCAGCCATAATGAGTGTGCATATTTGGGCTTAGTTGGATGGACTTAAACCAAGAGGAGCTTATTAAATAGAGCAGTCAAAGCCTTTGAGATAACACTCTACACCCAGTGCTAGTCTGTGCTGGCCAGAAGTATTTTCCAATTTCTGCCCAGGAACTTGGCCCAGGAACAAAGTGGTAAAGTTTAGCACAGCTGTATAATCTTGTGAAACTTTAAATCTGGTTTTACATTTAGGTCTTTAAATAAAATGAACTGAATTACTACAGAGCAGTGCTGCCCGGGACACAGATGGGTAAACGGCAGCAAGCTGTGTGAAAACTTTCTGGCTCAAGTTTCCTGGCGGAGTCAGATCAACCTAATTAAGCCGGTCAAGGAGCATAGTTACTCTTTTGTGAGATTGAAACAATATATCCGTTGCCTTGTAATTAACAGGTTTCTGACTGCTGAAAGAAAGGAAGAAAGGAAGAATGGAAATATACAGTTCATTCAACAAAACTGATAGTAAAATCTGAATTAATCGTCAGTGAAGGGACTAAGCAGTGCGGCTGATGAGGAATGATCGTGAAAAAGATCAGATCAAAGAAGAGAAATAGTGGTTAAGAAATATAATACAGACCTCGACAGCTGATAAGCCGTCTCCCTGGACCTTCATCACAGCAGTCTGGATTAGGTCAAAACCAGAGCCGGTGACCACAATGTTCCTCCCACCACTAAAACGGAAATCAAACAGAAAATTAGGTCATCTGAATTCTCAGCCACACAGAGTCAAGATTAAATATACATAAAAAGAGTGAATTACAGGAACACAGGCATTTTAATGAAACCCAAAGTGGTTTTACAGCTTGTTCTTTCAATATGTTCCACGTTACTCTCAGATTTTGGAGGAAAAACAGCAACTGTTTAAGCAAAAGATGAAACAGTTTATTACACAAAACATTTTAAGTCTTATTGTTTTTTTAAATCGGATTTACTTCACAGAGTTCAAAAGTTCAGCCCGAGTCTTGTTCTCTTGTTTTTTCCTCACTTTAATGGTCTTCATTACATTTCCACATCACTTCCATTGCAGAGATTTAGGCATCAACAGCTTTGGCAGGATGATGACTGTTAGGGCCAGAAAATTGTATCTCCTAAAGCCTTCAAAACAAGACAACACTTTACAGAGAGGCTGTCAGCTGGTACTGAAAAGTGCTTAGAGCAGAGTGCTAACATATTATTGATTTCAGTTAGAAGATAATGTAGGTCGTATTCACCCTCTGAGAAAAGTAGCCATTTGTTAAAACGGAGGTATGCATTCATAAAAATGGGGATAGTGAACCAGAAGGTAGAGACATACTTTACTAAGTGAAAACATCCGTTATCGTTTGTGGTTGTCTTTAGGATTCATTACCTGGGGATCATGAAACTGTGGTCAATAGCAGTTTATCCTTTTAAAACACCCTACCCATTAGACAAATAAGATCATTTGTAACATGTACAACTTAAAACCACTTTCCCCAGGAATTTATATCAATAAAAACATATCAACAGCCTGAGGTGTGTATACCTTTCAAGGAAAGACATGTCACGAGTTGTCTGTAATAACATGTCTGCAATACTCTGTTTATAGTTACAAGGTGCTTAAGGCTGTCTCTGACAGGCACATGTTGCTGAATGTAACGTGAGTTTTTTTGGCAGTATGAGTATAGCAGTGTGCTCTTTAATAATCTGAAATGTTAGTTTGTTGTCCTGAGACTATTTGTTTCCCACCGATCAGCTCGAAGACGAGCCCTTGGGCTGGAAAACGTAGCAGTTCGTCTCTTGAATTCCTTTAAAACAGCTATAAAACGGAGCTGATTTAGTTTCCCTTCTGAATTTTTTCAGGGTTTAACTGCAGTTGAACATTTGCTTTTAGATGCTGCATCTGCTCCTTATGGAGGTGTAACTTTTTCTGCAAAGTCTGGCATCTTAAAGCATCTTTTATACTAAGTTTATGTGTTTTCTCATATGTTCTGTGATTCTGCAAAACAAAAATCATTGGTCATGGATAAACACAGCGGCGTTTGAACTTTTTTACATTTTGTCACATCATAACCACAACCTTTGGTTAACTTTACTGGGACTGTATATGATAGTCATAGACCAAAACATAACTCTGCAATAACAATATCCAAAGCTGTGAATTAAAGCACGGTTTAGTTCATCACCGAAAAGAGAAAGTCTGTTTGATCTCAATTTTTTGTTCTATTTTTTCCCTGCCCATGAGGAACACAGTAGTTGGTCACAGGTTTGGAGAAATGGATGGAGCTTTTTACTTGTAAAAAATTTAAAAACAAGGAATTTTTCTATGCACAATATTTCACTACTTTGTGTTGTTCTACGACATAAAATCCCCATAAAAAGACAATGGTGGTTGTAATGTGACAAAAGGTGAAAACACTCAAGGGTTATAAATAGTTTTGCAAAACAATATATGTAAATTAATTTTCCTCTCCAATGTGAAATAAAAGCTGTGAAAATTTGGCAGACCTGTTTGTGATATTTAGTCCACAGCAGGATGCCGCAGGTTTAGAGGACTTGAATAATTGTACAAAGGTTAATTGCAAAAACACTACAACTTGTTTCTAAGTCCATATGAGTCCCTTCAAAAACCTACTTTACCAATCTCTGCAACAGAAGAGATGTGTAAATCACTGTCATGATCAATACTCGGAAGGGCTAAAAAGAACTATAAACAATTTTCCATGAAATTCTATCCAGGCTGTGAAAGCACATAAAACCATAATATGTATATCAAACAGAACCAGATCATATTGTAGTGTGACCAAACATGCATGCTTTTGTTGAACTGACCAGACGAAGCTTCCTCTAGGCTGGTGATCCAGCACGATTGGGTTGTCCAAGTATCGGAAGGCATCTTTGAGGGGTTTTATGGTTCCCTTGCCATACTGAATTTTGACGGTGAGAAGGTCGGAAGGCACCTTGTCCAATCGATATTCACCCGTCCTGCAGATAATATCTGTTCCAAACTGCTCCCTGCCAAGACAAGGACAAAGCTCAGTACATGGTGTCTGAAGGGTGGGCGGGAGGGGCTGCAAAAGGTCGCAGTGCAGTGCAAGCCAACATGGCAGCTACTTGACAGTTTGTTAAATCCTGCCTCTGCTACTTCTCTTGCTTGTTATTTTTCCTGTTAGCTCTCCCTGAAATATGCGGTGGATTTTGAAGGAACATTAGCAGCCACGAGAGTGAGACTGTGTAAGGGGAAAAAAAAACTCTTCTTACGCACATTTCTACAGCTAAGGTTAATTTAATTTTTACGTTATTTATGGAAAGGTCTATCTATGGGCTTTAGGTTTGAATAGCAGTTAGCCATTTCATCTGAAAGGTTAGTGTCAAAAACTAGAATCAAAATGCCATCCTTACACAGCACAGTCCACGTCTCCAACTTTAACCTGGACATCCTCCTTACTGCCGGTTTCCAGAAAGGTCCCAGTGATCGTAATGAGCGTGCCCCCTGCTTTAGGCCCTTTAGAAGGCTTCACACCCTTTGGAATCGGGTCCTAGGGAAAGAAAGAAAGCAGGGTTGTTTATAAACAAGTACTACTTGAATAAATGCACATATCTATTCTGTAAGGACTCACAAACACACAGGCACCAACCCACAAGCTCGTACAACCACGGGAGCCTAACACACAGATAACAGTGTTTTGGCATAAACATCCTTCCTCTCAGGCTCCTCGAACAACCCCCACCTTTCTAATCAGAAGCCTTCGGCCACAAACTCATACAAGCGCCACATCTGACTCCCTATGCCGTGCAAACAGTTTGGAGGATGCTATTCCCTTGTGGGGAAAAGGCAGTGATATGAAAGGCCACTTAAAAAGATAAGCTGTGACCTCATAAAGCGTTGTAAAAATGACTGAGGTCATTTCATTCATTGATGAAAATGAAACATACACGTATTACTGCGTTTTAACAGAGAAGTACGTATCTAGGAACGAGAACTTATAATCTTGTTCCAGTTTTCGGGAAAGCACAGAGACTTGCAAAGATATTCACATCCCTTGAACCTTCTTCTCCTTTACCACTTTACATTTAACCACTACTTTGTGTTGGTCTTTTACAAAAGAAAATCCAACAAAATACACTGATATACACAATGATAAAATGGCTGATCCTTTTGCATAGCACTGTGAGATTTTAAGTAGCCAAAAATAAAAGGCATCCTATAACATTAATAACCATAACATCTTTATGTCTTAAGATATTACTCCGTCTCAAATAAATAAAAGAAGGCTGAATTCTAGTTGATCAGCAGAGTGCAGTTGTGTACTCACCCTGTAGGTGAAGTCCATGTTGGAGATTCCTCTTTTCCCCCCATTCACCTCTACCTCCACTCGACCAGAAAGAGATGAGGCTACAGGTCCAATCTCACACACCACACTGGACAAATCCAATAAGAAAAGTTACGAGGTGGGAAAATATTTCAAACACAGAGCATAAGATTTTTTTCAGATTTTTTATTTGATCTTTTTTACTTTTTTAGGACTGTTTGTAATCAGCCTGCAAGTCGCAAGTCTACTTTTATATGGAAAATGTCCATTCTGGTCATGCAAGAGCACAGTTCAGTTTCAGGTGTTGAGTTCACCAAATAAAAAGATGAGGACTGCATTACAATATGAGGGAAAAAACATTTAAAAAATAAAGAAAAGCAAATGGTAAATTGCCATTTCAACACAATGAGTAAATATTTCAGGACCACGGACTAAGTGATTATAAAAAGTAGTTCAATTTCTTTTGTCTGACTGGCTGTCTCTTTTGCTGTGGGATTACTTTACATATCTCAGCATTTCAGTGGAAGCCATGTCCACATGTTCAGTTGACCTAAGGGGAAGTGTGTTGTATTGATATATGATTCAAGTAAACACAGCAAGCCTCATTCAGGCAAACAGGTGGGCCACAACATCAGAATGAGGAGCTCAAACCAAGCCCACTTCAACCTGAAAAAAAACAACACAGCTAACAATGAGAAGAGCAGTCGTTTTAGCAACAAAAGTGAATGATTTAAGACTGGAAGACCTCCATCTGGTCACATAAATCCCGGTTTATGTCTCATCATGCAGATGGTGGGGCGAGGATTTGTTGTAAATGAAGCTCCATCCTGCCAGGTGTCAACTGCTCTGGCAAGTGGCTGTTTTCTGTTTTATAGACCATTTGTATGAAGTGAGCACTTTTAAACCCAGCTGTGACTAAAGTGAATTTGGTGAACTTGGTTAATGCAATTATCTTTTTAACAATGCCCTGCCAAATAAAACGCCTGCAGGAGGAAGGGAATAAACCATTAAAAATCTGTCCAGAGCGGGTAAGATCTTATTACTGAAATAATACCAAAACTGGTCTGAAAGCATTGCCCTGTTTGAGAAGGTTATCAAATGCAAAGTACAATGTTGAAAATTATAACTGTTGACTGTAATTTAACTTTTTCTGTTTGTGGTTAAATTTCTTTCCATTATTTTACGAAGAAAATCTCTTACTGCCGATTATTGGACTCTCAACTCAAGCTTTAACAATCCCACTTTCATGCACAGAAAAATGATTACGGTATATTAAAAATTATACGTTATTAATTCAACCAGAATAAATAACCATAAAGACGGACTTAAAAGACGCTTTCTGCCCATTTTAAGCGTCTTTAATTGCAGCTACTCTAAGAAAGATGAAATTGTGGATTCTGACAAAACAGATGTGACAGCAGCAGCTACGCGTGCGTCCTCCTTCGCTGCCATGTTTATTTTGGTTCGGCTGTGGGCTCAGCAGCTCTCGTTTTCGTCACTGCTGGTATGTACCGCCTTGAACAATAGTACTGAGATGTGATTGGCCCAAACCTTTTATGATTTTGCCCCAAACAATTAAGGTGGGAGCAGGACAAGATTGATTCTCGCGTGTTTCTGAACGCACAAATACCGCAATAATTCAGAATTCTGTGGAAACTGAAGGTAGAGAGAGGACGACCAACTCCTGAGCTCACAGATCTGCTTCAAACAAGTGGGAGAAATGTAACCCACTCTTTTCAATCGGAGTGGTAGCCTATACACAAAAAGACTAGCTATCCTAAAAGACACTGTGTTTTTTATATTACATAATACATTTTGAAGTTCATCTTTAATACATTATTGCGTAATGTAGCGTTACAGATCAGCTAAAAAAAGACATTTTAAAAGATCAAATATTACTTTATGCTAAATATTCTTTTGTCTTTCTTGCCATTGTTGAATAGTATTGTTGATTAATAGTTGATTAAAGGATAGTTAAAAGTTGTTTTAAACAACTAAATGTTTAACTTAAGGTCAAACTTGAAATATTAGAGTCTATTAGAGAATATTAGTGCCTCACCAGTCACGTACCTCGCTGCTCTTCACCGACTGCACAAGTTTTGGCTCAGAGAGCATCCAAGCCCTCCGTTTAATGTCACCGAACATGAAGTATTTTAGTACTTAGGTTTTTGGCAATACCAATAAATCTTTTTTTTCAGAGATTGAGAAAATAAGACAAAATCTTTAAACTTTATATTTTGAGAAAAATTGTTATTTTGATTAATTATAGTTCTATTACATCAATTAGGAACCATTATAGCATCACTGCAGTTTTCCTTTCCAACAGTAGATGTCTCTACAGAAAACATTCCCCCACTATTAAACAAAGGGTAGCAGAAGAAGAACCTAGAGGTAGTACACCTCTACAAGTGGTATTTTTAGGCTTTGTTTGAAGTTTATCTAAGAGCAATAAATACTCCTTCACGGGATTTGTTCAGCTGTACACATGCCTGTTAAATAAAATGTGCCTTCAGACTCTTACAGTTTGGCGACTCTAGGTCCAACCTCACAAAAAATTATGTCCATGACAGGGACAGAAACACTGTTTTGTTTTCTTCTGGTGACACCTTTTCTGAAGTCAACTAAGGTAACCACATATTTCCCATTATACACGTTAAGTTATAGCACTATATTATGATGTTTTTTTCCAATAATGTTTCAACAAAAAGCCAATTAAGATGTTTCAATACCCGTTTCCTATTACATAGAGGCTATGTTTTACACATCCTTTCAGCAAAATAAGAATTAGTGAAAATATTGCTTTTTTTATACTTTTAAGTTTAATTGTCTTTTACATGCGTTCACAAGCAATCCTCCAAGTTTATTTACAGGCCAGGGATTCCAGTTATTAGAGCTGTGGAAATAAATTTAACATGGGATTTTGGCCCCTTGGTCAGCTCTAACAGTTCACAGGAGATGAATTTCAATGAAGATGCTGAATGTTATTTGTTGTTTTACATTTACTCAAAAAAACAATACACAGTGTCTATCTCCTTTTAGAAGACTTTTTACTAAATCAGCCTGTGTCTCCTGACCCTCAGATCAATACAGTTGTATAATGAGCTCAATCACATGCAGGCGTGCCACAGTGAGGACTGGGGTAAATATTCCAAGTATAGAGATAGTTCAAAACAAAATTTAGGAAAATGACATTTCAATGTTTTGTCACATCTCCTACATTCCTACATTAAAGGGTGTTTATGGTCCAGCTCATAAGATTTACCGGTACACCTTACCTTGTGGAGACCGAATACTTGTCCCCCTGATGGACACACGGCACGCCGACAACGGTGATGCTTTTGATGTCCTCCTTATGAATACCAAGGTTGGATCCATGGATGGTAATGGAAATGCCACCATGTATGGGCCCGTAAAGAGGGGTGATCTGGAAGGTGAAAGTTTAAAGGGATGATTTGGACATTTATAGAGAGAACTAAGTTAAAATGAACAAAGTACTTCTGCAAAAGAATGGTCCAAAAGATTTACTGATTCTGCTTGACCATGCTTGTTTTCTGGTTAAAGCCATGTTAAAAAATTAAAAAAAATAATATATTGTATGAGCCATGTGTATATGCACATGTATCAGGGATTAACCAATTAGCAGAAAAGTATTTATTACATGTAGCACTTCTTCTAATTTGTGTAGTACGACCCACTTGAACTCACGAAACCTCAGTATAATATGTTCAGATTGTCAAATTGAAAGAAAATTATGGATTTAGATGTTTTTAATGTTTGGTGTGCTTCTGTACCCACCCCACACCTAACTCAGTACTTTGTACAAACATCTTCCAATACAGCTGCAAGTCGCACACACCTAGAGACAAAAAT
The DNA here is from genome assembly GCA_037039145.1 of Fundulus diaphanus. Lineage (NCBI taxonomy): Eukaryota > Metazoa > Chordata > Actinopteri > Cyprinodontiformes > Fundulidae > Fundulus > Fundulus diaphanus. The sequence goes on from CM073134.1 coordinate 35,377,207, forward strand.
GTTTGCCTTTTCTTTTAGTAAAAACAAATTAAGTTCAATTAGACTGGGAGCACCTAGAAACATCAGTTTTCAAGAATTGCCACAGATTTAAGTCTGGACTTGGACTGGGCCACCCTATCTATGATCGAAGCACATTCCATGGCAGTTCTGGCAAGGTATTTATGGTCAAAGTCCTATCAAAAGGTGAAACTTCATGTCTCCAGCCCTTGCAACTACTGACATCATATCTTCCTTGATTGCCCTGTATTTAGCAGCTTTCCTCTTTCCATCAACTCTTCCCTGCTGAAGAAAGGCACAGCCCAAGGATGATGCCGCCACCCGTATTAAAATCTAACCCTGCTTTAAACTTTTCCAGAGCCTTATCCCCAACCTGTCTGCTTTTCATCATGAGAACTAATGATTTCTATTTAAACACCAGAATTTATATTGCAATTAACAGGTGGACTGTATTTCCTTATTAGGGGAATTCTGAAGGCAGGTTGTTGGCGCCAGGTTTTTTTAGGAGCACTAATGTAAAGGTGGCTGAATACAAAGGCACTCCACACATTTGTGTTGGTCTGTCACATACACTTTTTTTTTTTGCGTATTGTGTGACAAAATGTGGAGTGGCTTCCAAGGTTTGGATACTTGCAGGGCATTGTTTATATGACCAGATAAGGTCAGGATAAGCAGACAGGATTCACCCTCTGGGATGCTTAACTCAGAATGACTGGTGGAAAAATCAACCCGCTGGCACCTAAAACAATCCTGCCAATGCCATTTATCAACAGTATTTTCGTCATACAATATATCCTTTTGTCTGTTTAATGTCTGGCGATAGCCTCTGTCTGAATTATATCAACACAATTACTGGTTGTTTTTTGTGTCAATGACAAAAAGGCACCAACAACCAAGTACGCAAACAAAATATTGATCCAATCTAGACATAATAGGGGAACATTCCGGCATGCATGCAAGGAGACTACCGAATCTTCTGTCAACACACAGATGAGACAGACAACACAGCCAATAAACTGGTCCAATCAATAAACCAATCCCAAAGATCGGCGTGTTCCGCTTTTCCCAGGCTGTAAAGGAAGACACAGTTTCACATTTCAAAACATAAATTTGAGGTCCAGCACTACTTACCTTGGTGATCTCAGGGTTCGGGCACTCAGTGTTCTGTAGACCTGTGCAGACCTCCTCGTACACACATGCCTTCTGCTTGTCACACCATACACACTTGTACTTTGGGTCAGCGTACTTGCAGAGGCTACAGTCCTGCCTCCCCACGGAGCAGTTGTACAGAGTGACTGAATCACAACAGAGTCAATTTATACAGCCGTTGTCAAATTCACATTTACATATAACTGTGCCTATCAGCTTTATCAGTAATTTATGTTTTAAATTCTAGATTAAAGATAGCCTAAGAAATGCACCGTTCAGAGTGCTGTCCATCTTCTTGCCAGTCTCCTTGTCCTTCACGTAGAAAAGGACGTTGGTCTCTGGTGACTTATCGTAGGAAAACTGAGAAATTGAAAACAGAATGAATAAATACTATAAGATCCAGTGATTTATTACATTTAAACTTTACTCTAAAAAACAGTGTAGGCTGCTGCTGCCGCCCGGTGCTGAGGGAAAAAAAGAAAGAAAATCATACCCAGTCTGGCAGATTTTCAGCAGAGGAAATCAATGTAGGAGAAAGAACATAGCTGGGGGCAAGGTACGGTTTGAGTTTCCCAATCAAAGAATTCAAAATGTGGAGAGACGCATCGAAAATACCTCAAACAAGTGGAGCCTGCCCATTAGAGGGAGCTAGAGAATATCAAAGGACTGTGAAAAGCTGCTAAGAGGTGATTTCATTTATAATTATGCAACACACAGAACGCTTGGCATAAAAACAAAGTATGCACGTATGCTGATGTGCGGCAAATAAAATTGAGGCTTTGCTACAGTATATGGTGTTGCTTACGTAACAATATAAACTGCACTCTAAGAAAAGGCTAAACAACTTAGCTGTAGCTTAGGAGCTGTAGTTAAGTGGAGGATGATCTCAGCTGAAAGCGAAAGAAAGCAACAAAGGTGTTGTGCTGTATATACTGTTGTGATATACTCACACTGAAGCCCTCAAAAGTGTAGGAATCCTGCTCGGATGTGACCTCTTCCTCTACGTTTTTCATCAGCTCGGTGCCGATGGTGAAAACACGACTCTGCATGGCCACAAGGAAGAAAACACCAAACTTACACAGAATGATATATCTCAAGGTTTACTTCATTAATATTGAGGATTATCTTGAATGAAAACCCAAAATTCAGTTTTTAAGCCACTCGGATTCTGTGCCTATTGCTTCACATCGTGGTACCTTGATTGATAAATTAAATGCAAAATGTACTCTCTCAAAAGCGGACTTTTGAACACTAAGCAACAGTCCAGTAATTTCTCTCCTTGGCCCGGGTAAGATGCTCCTGATGCTGCCTCTGGTTCAGGAATGACTTAAGGAATGTGAGAGCTGTGGCTTATGTCATCTGGGTGTGACGTCTCTTAGAGCTCTGACTCCAGCTGCAGGCCACACTTTCTAAAGATCCCCCAAACACTTTCATAGCCTTTGCTGCTTGTTCACCTTTTTCTACCACACTTTTTCCTTCCACTTAACTTTACTGGTAATATGCTTGGATACAGCACTCTGAACAGCCAGTCATTATGTTGGCCATAACATAACAATTCTGTATTAAAAATGTAAAGAAACAAAAGCTTGAAATATATCACTTGGTGTAATCAATCTATATGAGTTTTTCTTTTTGGAGTTCTAAAGCATCTTTTGAGACGCAACTGTAGGTAAATGCTACTTTCATCCATTTTCACCTTTTATTTAAATATGGAAAACAATTATACATGTAGACTGTTCAAGCCTCCCACACTGAAATGATTATATGTTAGTAAATTACAGGTAGCTTTATAGATCCTTCAGTATCAGATGGCATCTTAAAGCACACAGAAGTGGAAAGTTTGGTCACAAAACTTGACTTGGCTAACCACGCAAAGTCTCAGTCAGAAGTTATGACTAAAGAGGCAGAGGGAGTCCACCATTAATCAGAAGGTAGGTGCTTCATCCCTGGCCAGTCTAGTCCTCATGTCGGCATTTTCTTAGTAACACTGGTAAATCTCCCAGTTGCCCCTGATGTATCAGTGTGTCTGTGATAGAAGAAGTGCTTTATATAAGACAGAAAAACACGGCATACATGTGTATGAATGTGGATTGTGTTTTAAGCACTTTGAGTGGTCAATAATACTATCAGAGTGCTACATAAATACAGTACATTTACCATTTCGCTTTCCTGTAATGACTTCCTGTTGCGATTTAGAGGACTAATGGATTTTAGCACACCCAGCCTCTGTTGTCTCTTTGTGCTTTCTTAGAAAGTGTCATTTTTGCTTTTTACCAAAGCAAAAAGTGCGTATTTAATGATTTACAACTTATTCACTGAATCCGTTTCTAAAAACAATCAATGGTGCATAGACAATCAACATTACCATGTAGTTGCTTAAGTTGATCCCTTCAAAATCGATCTTTTTCTTGAAGCCCACTGGGATCAGACCCGGGTCTGGATTCTCAAAGAGAGGACACTCTGATCCCTGAAAAAGCATCAAAGCCAGTCAGACACGCCCTCTTTAAATGATCTGCATTTCAAACATGCAAACCACTTAACAGAAGACCTCATCTGTGGCAACAGATAAGTGTATCACGGGAACATCTGCTGACTTGTAAACTGATATCTTCCACCCTCAGCATTTGTTATGGAAGATGTTGGCAGCTGATTGAGGGATTTGCGTTTTTATTCATTTTCAGGAAGACTGTGCAGTGCTCGGCTGCTGCATCACATGTCAGGATCAGATACAGTGTTTACAAAAGTGTTCGTACCCCATGCACTTTTCACATGTTGTTACATTACAACCTACAAACCTTAATGTATTTTATTGGACTTACATGTTATAGAGCATACAAATAAAGTGGAAGGAAAATGACGCATCTGAACAACAATCTTCAAGTCTCACTACAGATTCTATGTATGATTTTTGTCTAGACATTATCTGAGCAATTCACCACATGGATATGCTTTGCACTGAACCGCTCCCATATAAATCCAGCTGTATGTTTAGGGTTGCAGACTTTTGCTGGAGGATGAACTTCCACCCCAGTCTCAACTGTTTTCTTCTAGGATTGTCATCAACTCTGACCAGTTTTCCAGTCCCTGGTAAAAAGCATTTCTACCACATCATTCTACTACCACCATATTTCAATGTGCAGGGTTGGTTTTCTGCTAAACATAGCCTTTTGCACATCAACCACAAAGCTCACTTTGGTTTCATCTGACCAGAGCACCTTTTTCCACATTTGCTTCTATATGCCCTGTGGTGGCCTTGACTTTTTAAGGCTTACTTTTCAACATTTATTTCCTTCTTGCCACTCTTGTATGAAGGCCAGAGTGTTAAAGTGTCCAACTAATAGTTGTTCTGTCAACAGATTCTCCCATCTGAGCTGTAGACTATGGTAAATGCAGCTTCTCCAATTACCAAGGTCCTATGTGCTGCTTCTTTATTTAATATTTTCCTTTCTTGTCCTGTCAGTTCAGGTAGATGGCAGGATTAAAATACACACCGGGGGACTCTATCAACTACTTAGGTGACACCTGAAGGCAGTTGGTTGCACTGGATTTTATTTTGCCGTATCAGAATAAAGAGGGCTGAATACAAATAATACGCCACACTTTTCAAATTTTAATTAGGAAATAAAATGCTGAAAAAATATACATCCTTTTCCTTCCCAATTTTACACTACCTTTTGTTATTTTGTCACTTAAAATCCCAGCAACACCATTGAAGTTTGTAGTTCTAACATGACAAACGTGAAACAGTTCACAGGGTGTGAAAAACTTCATGCAGGCCTGTGGTGCCCTTAATCCCTCTCAATTAACATATGCACATACTGTGAGTGATGGAACACGTTGACTTCTCTTTGCCTGGACTGACCTTGCGGTGTCCGATGATGTTCTTCCCCTCTATGGCGTCGTCTTTGTCGCTGCACGTGTGATCGTGTGTATTCCACTGGCAACCCCATGAACTTGTCACACATGCCATACACCTAGAAGACCCCGCAATGTCAAAGAACTTTGAAAGGTATATTTACATTCTTGCACACAAAAGAACATACCAACAAAATTTAAAACATGCAAACTCATCAGAGAGTGTCCGGCGCAAAAATCCATGCAGCTGACATCGAAATGGATTTCTGCAACTTCACATAAGCAAAGCTCGTTCATCACAAATGCCTCAGTGTGAAAGAAATGAAGAAAAAATATGAGGGGTGGGGCGGGGGAGTACTGGTGTGATCGACTTCCATTTTTTGATTAATGAAAAGGGAACACAGGCAATTTCCTCCGTTTGGTAATAAAGGCACAGAAAAATGCGAGAGGTGCATTCAAAACCACCATGCATCACAATTTACAAACAGAGCCTTGATCTCTCATCTATTCATGCGTGGTGATAAATTTACATCAACGTTGTCAAGCCGATGCTGTGTTCAGTGTCACCGTGCATTTTGGTGAGTGACAGAGCAGAACTGATAGGTAACAATCTCACTCACGGTGTGTTTTCTGATTTCCTCACAGTGGCAGCACAGTTGAAGAACTTGAACTCCTTCGTGGCAAGCTCCACGGTCTTGTTGACTAAAATCCTGACTGAAACAGCCACAAAATCTAAGGAGAGAGAAAAATTAGTATTTTGTAGATTTAAACAAGGCAGGAAAGGTGCAGATTCTTGCAGGTACTTATTAAGACCAGAAAAACTAGTGATCCAGTAGACATAGTATTTAACAGAGACAGTAAACCACCGGCACAAATCTTCTGTTCACTGATCCAAAGATTATCTGTCAACAAAGAAAATAAATACGAATAGAAAAAAAAAGAGTTACATTGTCATGATCTCTAAAGACTTCTTGTGAAAATGACCACAGCTTAGATAATGTCAGCCTGACAGACAGTATCTATATTATAAAACCAAATGACCGAATTATACCAATAATGTAGGAACAGATTTAGCTTCTAAGGAGATCTGAAAATCACAAAGCAGGGCATAGTTTTAAAATAAACGGAAAATGATTTTCAGCAATTTTAAGAGGAAGAGTGGCAGGAAAAAAAACGCCAAAGAAGTCCAATTAGCCTTTTGCCAGAAGCCATCTAAACAACACAGAAAACATATGAAAGAAGGAAGCCTTCCCACTTTATAACATGGCGGTGGAAGCATCGGGCTACAGGAAGATGGATGGAGCCAAATACCCAGCAATTGTTGGAGAAAAACTGAGAGAGGCTGTGAAAGACTTGAAAGGCTGAGGTGGAGGTTTACTTTGGAGCATAAAACTCCCCTAAACAAACAGCCAGGGCTACAATAGAATGGCATAGATCAAAACATGTTCATGACTTCGAATGGCCCAGTGAAAAGTCAACACAGAAATGCAATAGGAAATCTGTAACCAGACTTAAAAATTGGCATTCATTGATGCTCTCCATCCAATCTGACCAAGGCTTGAGCTATTTTACATAGATGAATGGGCAAAAACAGAGACAAAGGCAACAAAAGACATAACGTTGCCCAGTACGACTTGAGGCTTTAGCTGCAGCAAAAGGTGGCTCTACAAATTACTGACTGGAGATTTCTTTTGGGGTATCACACTAAATGGGGCTTATTACAAATGCATGGCAAACTTGTAAACATTTTTGAAAACCATGCAGAATTTCCTGCCACTAAACAATTATGTGTTTCTTTACGTTTATCGACCACATAAAATACCCAAAGAAAAATCTTGAAGATTGTAGCTGTAATGTGACATAATGTGGAATAGCTTAAAGGGTTTGAATACTTTTCCAAGGCACCTTAAAGAAACTGGATTGGACATTAAAAGGTAGGCTGACAAGACTGGCCAGACCTTGGTCCTCGGGGGTCCTCGGGATAAGCGAAGGCTGTGGCAGATCACATGAGACCTGACTGGAGTCCAGCATGGAGCCTTGACTTTGGAACGACCCAATGTTGCACTGCAGATGGTCAGAGGGTCCGATAGCAGGAAGAGAGGGGATGTTGATCTGGATCTGGTGGAAACAAACACACAGAGACTTTAAAATCGATTCTTGCTCAAATCAATGTTGTTCATCACACCCTTTGATTAAAAAAAAGACCCGAGTTAATTTCTCTGTACTGTTAATGAATCAAACCCCTCTGTAAAAATAGAAGTCGCAAAACAAGAAACAATTTCCTTTTGAAAGACAGGAGATTGATTGAGAGTAAGAAAGGAGGAGACATGCTTTTGATGGAAATTCAAGTGAGTCAGAAAGGGAGGGACAGAAAAACAGAAAGCGAAAGAATGAGAAACACCATTTTAGAAGCAAAGTACTTAAGAGAGGCCCTCCATCTTCAAAGTGAAAGCCCCAATCAACCAGCCTGGTTATAATAGGATGGTTTGGATGGATCTATACAGAACAGGACGACCCAAAGCCTAGGGTCTCTGACTCAGTGTAAACAGTTTATAACTCAGATCATAGACGTAGTCAAACATGCATTTGAAGCCAGAGAGAGGAGGGGAAAAAGAGAACACAGCAAATGAGAGGAGTTGTGTACCTTGCCGGTTTTTTTGCAGGAAAGGTTTGAGGGATAGAAGGATAAAATCTTGACACACTGCTGACTGGGGCTCCAAAGCCAGCCGTTCTTCTCCTCTGCCCGTCGGCACTCAGACCTCCTGGTACATCTACAAATGAAGGATGAACAACCCCCATCAGCATCTGCTCCACATCGCGTAAACACTTTCCCCAACGCCACAGACTCCAGCAGAATTTCAATGTGCTTTGTGAATAATAGCTCGACACCAAAGTGACCTCAAACAACCGCATTTTTAAAACCAACTTTCATAGGCATAAAGCCATTAAAGTGCTTCTAGGCTCATTTATAACAGCTTTATTTAATCTAAACTTTAAGGTGTGTAAAATGACTTTATGAGAATGACCATTTATTCTCTAGGAGGGAACTGGAAATGCAGTAACTGCTATTTTGTGACAAATGCTACCTGTAGGTTTGATACAAGCAACACTTTCAGTCATACTGTTCCTACAGTTCAAAGTCCCTTTTAATGAGATTCCAGAGAAAGAGCCTGACTGACTGAGTTTCCCTCGGTCACATGGACCACAAGGTAGGGCAGGGCGCCCCAGCTGGCTGAAAGAAGGCTGCTACAGCTGCTTACAAAGAAAAAAAGGCTGTTTGAAAGTATTCTCAGTCAAGAAAAACACAGACAGTCATCTCTGGAACCAGAAGGAGTGCTACCCATCTCTCCTGTTAAGGCAACTCTGTTTTAAACGTTAGGAGCAGCGTTTCAATTAAATAGCCACATAGAAGGACCAACTAGCCACAGATAATATTCCATAATAGATGACCTTGTGTTCTTTCATAAAGTGACCCAAAGGAAAAAAAAATCTACTGTATAAATGTACTATATGTACATATTTCTGCCTTTAAACCCAAATAACAGTACATTTCTGTTACTGATATTATTACAGCTGTAATACTCAATACTGTACATCATTTTTATAGTACATCATTTTTATAGTGAGAAGTAACTGTGTCCATTCTGTTTTAAATTAAAACAATATGACCAGATCACCTTTAAATCACGACATTTTTACTCAAAATGCCATAACTTGAGAAGCCCATTTCTAAACTAAAATCTAACAAATTGGAGCAGCAGCTGATGTCTGCCTCTTCTACATGCCATCTATGTTTTGTTTTTAGCAAAACTTGATTTTTCTTCTTTTGCCATTACTTACTAAGTTTTCAAACTAGTAACGAGGAATAGTTTAAAACTGCTTTGAATTTGTACAAATACTTTTTGAGAGTAAAGACAGCATCACGCAAAATTACACCTTTTCTTTACATATATGTATGTATTCTTTCATTTTTCGACTAAAGTAGCCAGACTTATCGATAAACAATTGTTTGTCTCTTGAAACACTGACTAAATCATACATTTTATATTAAAAGTAGCACAAACTTTCAAAAGAACGCCCTGTCCCTGACTATATCCCTGTCAAACATATGACACATTCACACCTTTTTACTCTGCAGACCCTGAGAAAGGCAGCCTGGCTACGCTGCTATGAGGCTGACAAACAGCTTTAATTCCTTACGGCTGTGTGGACAACAGAAGATGGAATATAAACACCAAGGGGTATTAAAAGTGTCTGCCATGAACCACACCGAACAAATATCCCGCTGGGTTATACAGATGGAGCAGCGGTTGTAGGTGTAGGCGTTACTGTGTCTTTGTGCGTCTACATCTGTAGGTGCATGCATGCGTGTCTCTGTGACTGCGAGATTCTCACCTGCCCTCCAGGACACACCAGCCACAGTAAGGATCCCTCAGCTTCATGCATGATTGGCAGTCTGTCTTTTGGAGGCACGTCTGCACCGGCACCTTGGTGATCTTGAGAATTACGAAATAGAATACGATCAAACAGTGCACCTTAGGGGAGACAGCGCACAGAACAGGAGGTGTTCAGCTAAAATGCCTGCTGGTTTGCTGCAGGAGTGCTCCTGTCAAAGCACATGGTCATGTTCAATTACTGAAACAATTTACTGTGACCGTTCAGTAAATGTTTACTGTATCGGGTAGCAGAAAGTAACTACCTACGTAATTACCCTATGCACTTCCATTAGATGTTACTTTATGTTGTCAGTATTCCTCAAACTAAGTGCTTGTACAATCGTCTAACTGTATCTGAAACAGCGTCTAGGTTTTTATGGGAAAGCTGCAGATTTTATTTTCTTTATCCAGTCCTGGTACAATTATTTACCACTTTGAATGTCTTCCAGGAGAAACAGTCTAAAAATATTCTCCATATTTTAAAAGGGATTCATATCTCGCCTATCTGTAAGAAAGTTGGCATTCAACTCCGCTTTTGACTGAGCTTGGCAGAGCGGCGAACGCCTGTCGCTTCCAACGCAGCTGAACATCATGTCATTCAAACCTGCTTTGATCAAGCACCAGTCACCCTTTAACCTTGCGTCTCTCTGCTGTAAAGACTGGTTCGAAACGACTGAATGAAGGAAAATCAAAGTTTGGTTCGGTTTTCCGTCTTCCGTCTACATATGATGCAGTTGTTTTGTCAAAATATGATCCTGTTGGATATGTAAATTCAGCTGTATGTCAACTCAGAGTGTATCTATTTATTTATACGGATGATGTGTAAAAGCAAAAATAAAAAGTGTGCGTTCAACCATCCCCAAAAACAAACCCAGTGAGGCAATATTAATGGGCTCACAGCCTATTTTTCACACAATGACCAGAATGTTATTGGTTAGTCGTATTACTGATGAAATCACAAGGGATATTTTACAGCAAAGCTATAAGCTATATTTCTAAAGCTAAAGCGTATACGTAGGTGAGACTGATTTTTATTAAATTCAACTATTATCCTGTGACTCGGTATCAGCTGATGCATATTCTGAAATGACTGATAGGTGCCAGGGACAGAAAATCTTAATTGGAACATAGCCCAGAACACTGGAGACCTTAGCAAGAATTTTTGACTTTTATTTTCTAAAAGGTTTCAAGAGCAGAAGTCCTTCTATGGTTTAATGGGGAAAGGGGAATGGTCATAGCCTTGGAGGTTTCATTACCCACAACTGCAATAAAATGGCCAAAGAAACACAAGTGCATTCCTCAAAAAAGAAGACATTTTAACAGTTAATATTACATTAACAACAGAGCAAAATATTGAAAATAAATCTTGCAAGGAGCATATATAAAAGCAATGAATATATGTATTAAAATCATCTTTAGCTATGTTTTGAGAAAAAAGGAAAATAAAAGAATCAGTCTGGATTGCCTTTTCTTTTGAAAGAAAATATCACCCAGACATTGATTATAAATCACCAGATTATCCCTTTTAATCAAAATAAAGTTCTAAAAAGGACCTGAACTGGTTTTCCTCTATGGATGTAACCTGAAGGAGTATGCAACTTTTTATTATGTTGACATGCAAGATGAGGCTGATTTTGCTCTGAGCCCTGCATTGAAGCTGCCGACTTCTACGAAGACCCCTACCTCGACAGAAGCCCTGCCAAATGTACCTTTTTCTCTGTGGTGATGTAGAGGTGGCTGTGACTGAGGTCAAAGAAGAGGTTCTTGTTGACCTTCTCCCCAATGGTGTCACCAGGAGCCTTGCCGTACTCCACTGCATCTGCTGTGAGATGTACCTGGACAGACAAGGAAAAAAAAGGGGGCAACACTGTCAGACACGAGCTTCGTCATTAACCTGACACCAGCTACCTCTGGCGAAGGGTTAAAGGAAATGAAAAGCTGAGAAATGAAACAGATGAAATAACACCACCTTGAAGACCTCTCCCTTGTTGTTGCCCAAGAAAGCGACGGTGTGATCAATCTCCACAGCAACAGCCACAGCGGTCAGAAGGCTTGAAGTGGTCCACACAGCACTGGCCTTTAAGGCATACCTTGGCTTGCTTGCCAGAGGGGACGGCAAAAAGTCTGCCCCACATGTGTAGTTTTTCAACAGCTCTTTCTAAAAAAGGTGAACAATTGCACAGAGAGATAATCGATTACTTTTTCTTCCTATTTTTGTGAAACATTATGCACTTGTTTGTTAATAAATATTATACTGGTCACACATGTGAATATTGGTCAATTTTTATGCTTTTACAGTCATATGTTATCTTTTTCCATTTCAAATGTACAGCTTTAAGTTGTCACGATGTGCCCACTCCCAAAAAGTCATGTTAGACCTGATTGGGCAAGTTATTTCTCATATATAGGGTTTTTGACAAAAAAAAAAAAATCATGTACTGTAAAAATACAAAATAAAATTAGAAACTAAAATTATGGACTATGAGCCTAGAATTTCATTCAGTTTAGGAAAAAAGCTAAATTGCCTAGCGTAAATGCCAGTAATAGTCCTTAAAATGTAGTAGTTATGTCAAGTATGAAGGTGCTACTGGTTGTAACTGAACAATGATAATTTACATTTTAAAAATAGCAAATTAGAGATTTTTGGAAATATGTAATGCTTACGGAGCTCTTACCCCCATTGATGTGCAGAATTGCCCGGTTTTTGAAGAGTAGGGGATGTCCACAACAGAAACCCCTGAAATCTTCCCATTGTCACAGTAACAAGCACTGATGATGTCCGCCAGTTTCTCGTTGATGGAGTTCACAGGATACATGCATAGAGCTGATTTACTGTCGTCCTCATCCGAACTTGCCACCATGAAGAGGACCTTACTCCATGGGGATACCTTCCCATACATACCTAAATCAGTCATGGCCCGCGCCAGTTCTTTTCCCGGAGAAGCCACAAAAGCCGCTTGAACTTTGTTGTATTGATTGTTTTGCCCACAGTTTAACTGAAGCTCTGTGTGAGAGTAGTAATGGTGGTCATTTTCGCAGAGGCGGGACACAAACGTCAGGTTTTTGTTATCTGTCCCATCAAGAGTCCGAGAAAAGAGAAAATACACGTAACCATTGTCTTTGAAGGCGTGCCTGAAATCATGCAAGTACTTTGGAACAAATGGCGTCGTCTGTACTGTAGAAGCCTCAATGATGTTCTCAAACACGACCCATTCCTTGTAGTCCTGAAGGATTCGTGTGCTAATGAGTTTTGTACTGTCCAGGCTTCCATAGCCCTTACCCACAATAAACGCATTGAAAGTTTGGTTACCTTTTGTGTAGTAGGACATGACTCCCACCACATTCACATTATCCTCTATGCTAGCTACATAAGTCCTCTCTCCTTTATTGTCGCAGTAATAAATCAGCTGTTCAACGTTGGACAGGTTGTGGAGGGAGCAGATGCCTCGATAGCGACTGCCACAGACAATAAGTGAATTATTAGATGGATAGATTAGCAGAAGCTTGTTGAGGTTGGACATTGGCTTTGTGTCCAGGCAGGCTGAAGCTGGAGGTGTACAGCTACGTGCGTCTTCTCTGGGGCCAGTCTCGGCACGCCTCTGACGCTCAAGGGAAGGCCCGAGCTGGTAGATTGAGTCGTTTGCCCCCAGATAAATACGGCCCGTTTGGGGGTCTTGAACCACATTATTGATGGTAGTCTCTGAGACGAACTCCAGGATGGGGGCGTTGCTGCTCTCCTCCTGGGCTTGTGATATTGATTGGCATAAGAGGACGAGAAGAAGGGAGACCCAGCTTGCCATCTCTGTTGGGAACAGGAAAGAAGGAAGTGCTTTATTATTAATGAAGTTATATGCATATATCAATGTACTCTAAAGGCCAGAAACACTGGTGCTCAACATCATTTGGTTGGTTAACATAACTAGCACATCAGTACATTTACAAAGAGTTTCTATTGGGTCTGGTAAGGTCATTTGTGGTTTCTGAAACTTAGAAATGAAATGTATTTAGTTACTCGAAGTAAGCCTGCTGTCAAAAAGAGAAGCACGCTTTAAACAGGGTTAAAGCACCAGACAAAAGGAACATTTTTAATGTTGCATAAAAAGTGTCGTTATAGGTTGAGCAACAAAGAAGAACTAGAAATGAACTTAAACAGGTTTTTTTGATTTTCTGCTATGCCGTCTCGTTAGCTTTCACAGTGGTATCAATCAACTGATTCTATGGTTATACTGGGGGAATACTATGGGATCCTCTGATATTAAAATGACATAACATACAAAATCAAAGTCGCTCACAAAGCCCTATCCAGCTGCTGTATTAGCATTACCTCATCTGACATAATTTTAAACTATGGGCTCCAGATACGAAAGCAAGTGTTTTACCAATTTCCCTTTTTGAGACTGTTATAGTGAAGTAAAGAATTATGTAGTTCATGAACTGAGCTGTTGACGCAAATGTTTCCAGACTAAAATTTCCAAAATTCACCTTTTGTGCCATTTTTAAAAACATACAAATAAAATGTAACAGAGTTTATGGTATTTCGCAAACAGGTAGGTTTTAAATATAGAACCTGTAACGGAAGGAAAGAAGGAAGGAAGGAAGGATTTAGAGAATAAGACGAGGGATAAAGTTAATCCAGACTGGGAAAATTTGGTAAAACTATTGATCATCTCTAGATCATAATGTAAAATACTCCACTGGTCTTTGTATGTAGACTAGTCAAACCTTAATGTTCATACTTTTGGAGATTTTTCGCGGCTCTAGTGGCTCGCTTTTTAACACAGTAGGCTGACAGGAAGGGGATGGAAGAGGGGGAGAGACATGCGGCAAAGGACCGCGGGTCGGAGTCAAACCCGGGTCGACCGCATCGAGGACTAAGGCCTCCGTACATGGGTCGCACTACCCGCTGCGCCACCAGCGCACCCGAGACGAAAGACTTTTTATAACACATTTTTTTATTTGCAAAGCCTTTATTTTATTTGTGGGGGAAAAAACTTGCTGATTGAAAATTTTCAAGAATCTTGGGAGTCCCAATCCGGGTTTATCATCTCTTCTTGTATCACTACAACCCTAGGATATACACAAAAGTGGTTATTGCATCAGCAACAGTAATAGTGAACTGTGATTCATATTTTCAAACAACGGTATTTTTAGAGTTCAGCTATCAGGGTAAAACCTTTTTAAAAATGGCCTCCAGCTAACAGCGTGTAGTGTAGGTGTTTGTTGATGACTCAAATCTGTGCTGCGGCTATAAAAAGGGCATGCCATTTTGGATTTAATTGATTTAGTATCTAAAACTATAACTGTTCTGTTTAGCGAGGTAAAGAGAGATTAAGGCCAAGGATGAGATCTCAAACCATAACACAGCAAACCCTATATAAAGACGTTGGCTTTCAGCCCGTTTCATTTACACTTAGTACTCCCAACTCACAAAAACCTCCAAAAACAATGTGTGAAGTAAGAACAGCTTTTTGTCTCAGGAAAACACGATCACACGATGTCTTCATGGAGTGCAGGCAGTATCATGTACCAGGACGCAGCAAGTGCCTGCAGAGCCCTCACTCACTACTGTTTGCCCAAGCTGTGGTAAATATGGAACTGCAGGTGGTTTTGCAGCAGCTATTGCCCACACAACAAATGTGAGTCTATGTCTGAATGCAGCTCGGAGCTTCCACACTCTTTAGTAGCCCCCTTACTTATTTCACCTCTCCAGTCAAATCCACAGGCACATTCTGTCAAATGAAAACCCCCTGATGAAATTTGCCAAAGTTGTGTTTTATTGCCTTAACCTGCTGTTGTTTACTCCACTAAGTAGGGAGACCACTGATTAGAAATGTGCCTCAAGGGGGGAGAGCTCGTTAATTTCAGCAGAAACACTCATTTGCATTTAAGTGCCCACAGATCGATTTGATGATTTTATTTTTCTTTCAAGTTACTGCCACAATCTTTCTTCCCACCTTGGCCAATCTCACTGCATAAATGTATCATGCCTGTTATTTCACAGCTTAAAATATTTCCATTAAAATATAAATGGTGCAATAAAATCCCTGTGTTTGCTTATTCAGGACAGAAACGTGTGTGGTTGGTTTTTACAGCTTTAATTAAAAAGAAAGGGGCAGTCAGTGTTCTGTCAAAGATTCGGAGGTTACACGCATGCTGGAGCAAAAAAAAAAAAAAAAAAAAAAAAAATAGGTGAACAATAATTTCATTTTCAACCTGACAAAAACTCAATTTCAAAGACATTTCTAGTAGCAATTATGAGCCTGTCTCAAGTTGAAGACATGGCAAGAAAACTTTAATGTTCAGGTTTTCAAGGAAACGGCACAAAAACTGCATGAGCTGCAAAACATCCTTGCGGCCATATATTGTTGGGAAAATAAGCAAAACACGGCCACCTGGTACTGGAAAAGACATCATATAGGAATATGATTAAACACAAAGATATAAAAGAATTGACCTTAAAATGATTGCAGAATTAGATGAAAAGCTCTGTGAGCTCCCCTGAGTGTAATAAAATTTGTTCTTAAAAGCAAGCCTTAGGAACTGCAGATTCAAAACACATTTAGTAGTGCCTTTCAGTCATTTTAATGCATTTCTTTCAGAGCAAGCTGATATCTAAGCAGTTTTCACAAGAGAAATGTAGGTATCCTGCCATGCCACACAACCTGTAATGGGACTGTATGGGCAGTGTCTGACCACGTCATGCAGTCTGTAACAAGTTTTGAGCGAACTGTTTAAGACCAGAAAGCAGAAGAATACTTTTTTCAGTCATTACTGACTGTTATACCACAGACCTATGTGTCATGACTTAGAATAAAAATAAAACTTAATTTAATTGGAGAGAAAAAGCCTAAGGAGAAATATTTAACTTCTCAAACTTCCACAAATATAGGGACTGGTGTCTCTTATAAAACTAAAAGCATATTACATCTCAGCTACTCTGCATAGAGGAATTGGCTTTTGATTAGCATTAGGCAGAATCTGGCGTGCAGCCTATCAGTTCCCAGCTTGATTGGGACAGGTGGATGGAAATTAGAAATCTCAACCTATTCTGATTACAACCTCAGTAAGGGCTACTCGGTCATGCTACTAAGACTTTCCAGTGTAAGCGTTCTTACTGTGGCAACAACACTGTATGTTAGCTATTTTGAGTGCCACTGAGGTGTTTAAAAAAAGTCAGAGATGTGAGGACACTGCATTTTCGACAATATTAACAAATGTGTGTAGTATTTACTTTTGACTAATCTGGAAGAGAGTGAGCAATAGGGCAGATAACAGGAAGGTTGAAAGGTGTGCAGCTGGGGATAAAACTGGTGCCAAATTTTCTCTTTCGGAGCCATTGACCTCCGTGTGTCATGGAAGATGATGAATTAGTAAGTTGGTACTTTGGACATTTCGGGGTACGAAATCTACTGAGGGAAGACACAAAAAGACCACTGTTTTAGTAATGCTAGCTCTGCTGGTCCTTCTTAACGCTAAATGAGATGCTAAAGTTTAAAATCACAACTCTAATAAATAATTTTGCCTCAGTTTGAAAAAGGTAAAACAGATTTTCCCCTCAGACACAGCGTGCCATCACCTCTACTTCTAACAATGACTGCTCACAACAGAAAGCAAAAATAAACATGTAAAATGCCTTTTGATACATTTTCTGAATCAAACCAAAATTAGTATTGACAGGTCAAAGAGTTACAAAAAACGGAGAAACTTCTATCTCTGGCAGCAACTTACAAAGCAATTGGAATGATTTGAAATAAACAATTCAACATCTCTGGAGAAGACAGAGCAATATAAAAATACATCCATCCATCCATTTTCCGACACGCTTATCCCTGTTGGGGTCATGAGGGGTGCTGGTGCCTATCTCCAGCTGTCAATGGGTGAGAGGCGGGGCACACCCTGGACAGGTCTGTCACAGGGCAACACAGAGACAAACAGGACAAACAACCATTCACACACACACACACTCACACCTAAGGAGAATTTAGAGAGGCCAATTAACCTAACAGTCATGTTTTTGGACTGTGGGAGGAAGCTATAAAAATACAGTTTAGACTAAATGTAAAATTTTACAGAGTAAGTGGCATACATTTGCCAGAAAATACATAATTGAAAGAGATCAACCATTATAAAAGTGGGTTTCATATGTCAGTAAATTTAGACCTAATTATTCTGACACTGACAATCAATAAGAAGGAAATGGCATCAGGCAGGCCCTCCAACCCGACTGTGAAAATTTGTGATACAGAAAGAGACCCACATAAAAACAATTCAGAAGACCCAAAAGGAAGACAAAGAAAATGGAAAATTTACAGTAGATATAAAAAGGTTAGGACAGAGAGAACATGCTGGAATACTGAATCAGCAGAATCTCTAATGATGTCCATTGTTTGTCAACTGGATGCTAAAAACCTGAGTTGCAAATAAGAAAAAAAGAGAATTAGAAAGCAGTTTGAATTAGCGATTATAAACTGATAATTAGGTTGTTTAAAGCTAGCAATTCTTTTTGTTCATGAACAGACCACACATCTGTCCCCATTGCTCAAACTGGCTACTATTTTACACACACACACACACACACACACACACACAAACACACACACACACTTCCAGAAATCCACTTGTATTTTTCATGTACTTAATTCTGAATATGAGATTTATAGCAGGCTTTAAGAGCTGAGGAAGGACCGCAGCCTAATAGGGGTGGTACAGGTGAATTAGGACCCACTCTCTTCAGACCAGCCCACGTGTCTTTTCTCCACATATCTGAAAGCTCTGATGAGGGAGCATGGCAACAGGGCATATCATTCAACACGTGGCCATTCAAAATAAATAAAAAGCTGTTAAATTTAGCAGGCCCTGTGCCACATCAGCCTCCTGCTAATGATGTTTCAAATGGTCTGGAATAAATATAATGAAACACATCAGGTGCTAATGAAGGTGGCACATATGAAAAATGTCATCCTGTGAAGAAGGAGAAAAAAAACCTATTGTTGAATACAGCGAGCCTCACGGGGGTGTTGAACTGACCCTGAATTAGGTATCTGATCCAATTTATCTTTTTAGTATACTGCATTGAAAAGAACACATTGAATAGATAAGTCTCTAAATTATAAAGGCAGTTATCCTTGACTAAATGAGTATCTAGCAACAATGGATCCTCCCCCAGTTTAAATTCAAAGTAAATGCATTTTTTCCTCTTAAAACATGTAAACCCACATAAATGAATAGTGGTCAGCTGAGTGCTGCCTACACATATTTGGTTATAGAGCCTCAAGAATATGTAAATTTCATTCAGTTTAGTGTTTTTGAATCTATCTCTTCACATCTGACATCCTAGACTCAGGATTTACAACTTTATTAATACACATGACAGAATTGAACCATTTCAATGCATTTGGCTGAAGAAGTGATGCACGGATCAAAAACCCGCATCGGAATTCGGCTCCGATATTTACTAATGAGCTGGATCGCATTTTGGATGAACGACGCCGGTCCAGCATTCCGATCCAATCATTTCTTATTGTATTATTAATATTATTCACAGCAATACAGTTACAGTGATTTAGCCACTTCAATTCTATGTTTACAATGCCAGTAACGTCATCACGCAGAGCATGCACGGCAGTCACTGATCAGCAAACAGAACAACATGGAGCAAGGGCCGGACCGAGCTAGGTCTGCTATTTGGAAACATTTCAAACTTGATACGCCAACTAGAACGACCGCAACATGCAATAGTTGCAACGTGGAAATTGTTAGGGGTGATGATAAAGTTGGTAAATTCAACACCACAAACATGGCAAGGTATACGGTTCATTCATTCAATAAAAGTATCAGCTCGGTATCGGCTGATATGCTCAGCCCAGGTATCATATTGGACTGGAAAAAACTGGATCGGCGCTGAAGAACAAGACATTTGCCACCAAGGTAGAGCAAAACAATTAAGATTGTGTCTCCTCGCCTTGCCTTGAGACCACCTAAATGACATCAAACACGAGAGCTGAAATTGGCTAATTTTGACCCTCTTCAACTGATATAAAACAAAAACTGATATTTTTCTCTTTGGTGTGAAAGTTGTTACTGAGGATGTCAGTTTCAGTACCAGTGACATGTTACCAATACAAAGTCATTTAAAAAAAAAAAAATTTTAATTGATCTTATCCCAAAGAAAGCATGTAGGCTGTTCATCCTGGCCGATCCAACAGATGGCTAACTTCTGCAGGAGCTGCTCATTTCACTCTTTTGTCATTCCGTACTTTTGCGGTTTTGGTCGTTTTCTACACATTTTCCTGGTACAAAAAGGAGACCTCTGCCACAGCCAGGTTGAAGTGGCTACAATTCTTTTGTGGAACCAAGAAAAAAGCTCATCATAAAGACAAGCAACACAATTTTTCCTTTTCAAATGGAGTCATGGAACATGCTGGAGCTGGAAATGTTTGTAGCACTTTGGAAATTTCACAGAGTTAGGGTGAGGGTCTACTTAATCGACAGGGAAATGCACACAGGACATCCTGGAGATCCTGAAATTAGTCACAAATATTTTATTGGAGCATCTCTAATGCACAAAACCATTTATTGATTAGGTTATACTTAATTCAAACTATCATTGTTAAATGTATCCCGTAGAGTCAGACTAGTAAAGAAATGTTTTAGTGTTGATCTTGCTTGTGAATATAAATGCAGCATGGAATAGGACAGAACTTCTTGGACAGAAGGAATGTCTAAAACATTTTTATGAATGTGTGTTTAATTGCAACACAGCAGGCTGCATGTACAATTTAGGCTATATCACATTATCTCTATAGTCTGGGTGTTAATATCACTATTATGTCAAATGGATTCAGATACACTGCACCAGCTGTTCTGGTGTGTACTCTGTGTCTGCAACAGCTGTGGCAATATTTGATGCAAAAGGTGTTGTGAAAGTCTCAAACAGCAGTTTTCATTTACTTCCAGTTTCAGTGTTGCTCACTGATAAATTGTCTTCAACCCTTGCATGCATAGCTCCCTTTCAAACTCATCAGGTTCCATGTAGCTCTTTGAACTACATTGTTTGAAACAGCCTCACACTCCCATGGTTTTTTTAACTATATATTTGCATCCTACATAGTCCTTTAACTTTACACTCTTACACCAATAAGCATAATCGGATGCAACCTGGGGCTGCAGTAGCTGCCCAAGGACACTCAGACATGACTACTTTTACCAATGAGCTACAGTCGCCTGAGGCAACAAAATCACCCGGTTGGGCAAAGGATGGAATGATGGTTAGAGTTAAAATAGGCTATTTCTTATAGTTAATGCTGCATTTTCAAAACATACACAACAGGGCATCCAATCCATTACAATGCAGCACAACAAGCCTGGACAAAGAGATGGTTTGCATTAAATAGAGATGCACAGAGAAACTGGCTCCTGACTGGATCAGCCAATTTCCAGATTGACTCATCCCGACCAGAATCTGACAAAATTCAATGGTTTTTCAATCAGTGAACCATACAGCACCATACGTTGTGCTATCATGTTGCACTAAAATAATCAGCAGAGTGGGAGAGGTTACTAAGGTAAGAAAACTCAATGTTTTCTCTTTCAAAACTGTGTTTAAAAATTAAGTTAGAGAGACAATAACAGGAGAAAGAAGTTATTCAAAAGGAAACAGCATTTTCTGCATATGAACTTTGGCTGTTAATTCATGTTACTTTATCAGAAAGTGAGGCTGTGCTAGCAATTTTGGTTGTTTACTATTTTGTACTTCTGCAGTTTCAGTCGTTTCCCCACCTGAAAAGGTCGGATGCAAAAAGAACCCTTTTGGCACAGAAAGCTAATTTGTACCAACAGCAGGGATGCCTCGGGGCAAATTGCTCTGGGGCAGACTTCAGCAAATCAAAAGAAGGGTGAAGATATTTCAAAAAGTTGGTCAGTTTTACCCTTTTGAGATTTCAACTTGTGCCATTCATGCAACAGACATGGAACGCGCTGGATTGCAACATGTTGGCAGGCAATATACACAGATTTGTGGTTCACAGTTTGCTAACTGTGCTAATATAAGATGCTAAAGACCGTATAAAATGTCAGCCTTGTGCAAAGCTATTATGTTATTTCAATTGAGTGAAACCCAATTTACAGCGACTTCTTATTCACATGGTGTAACATTGCTTCTGCTCCAAATATAGTTATTTTTTTCCTAAAGAAAAGTCGGAGTTGGCAAAAACTAAAGACTGAAAATCTGCCACTAACGGCACTTTAGAACGTCTCCTCTTATAAATATTCCACAGAAACGACAAAAACATTGAGTTATTTCTGATGGATTTGATAGACTCTAATAATAAATGTCGGAGTGAGCAGAGCTTTTACAGCCAAAGCTTTGCACTTGATTGGCCAACTGAACAACCCACTAAAAATTGATGACTTAAGGTGGTGAATAAATTTTACCAAGAAGACATGATTAAGGGAAGTGATATGCTGGTTGTACCTCAAGTTTATTAGTTTGGAAGGAGTAAAACTAAATCTTACAAGAAAAACTCTTAGGACAATATTTACAGACTTGCACACACCTTATAAAGGCATGCCTCTTTGTTGGCTTGCCAAGAACCCCCCCCCCCCCCCACACACACACACACACACGCACATCTTTTATTGGCGTACATATAACACAATTTCTTTTAGTCACTTGCTACAAGTTAGGACAAGTCAAGACAAGAAAGGCAGCCCTCAGCACAGGAAAATGACAGATAATTGAAAATTGTAGGTGTTCATGCAACACGCACGCAGTCTCATACAGGCTTTGAACGATATGTGCACTGCACACAGCAGTCAATGCACTGGCTCGGGCTGGAGTGCTGACGAAGTAATCCCCCTCTGACCACACAGAGACGCTCCGTTCCTCACACTGCCGTGCTGTGCTGCTTTGACACAGGGGCAGTAAAACCCAGCATGGAAGCCCGCATGCCTATCGTTCAATCCTCTCGCCATGAAGCCAACGTGCCAATGTGACTGGGAGAGCGACCCACAGATCATAAAGGATAAAGCGAGGGGAAACGTTGGAGGGGGAGAACGGCTGGGATTTGATCACACGCACAAACGGTTTCGAACTGCTGACCTGGCAGGTTTTAGATCTCCATGAGCGCTGCTCTTGCTCATTAAAAACAGAAACAGAAAGGAAACGGATGTAATAGATAAATAACAGACACGCCACACTGAAAACATAATAGGATATCACCCCATGATGGGATCATTCATATTCAGCACTTTCTTTACAGAAGAGCTGGTTTCAACAGATGCCAGCTCCGACATTGATGTGGCGGGTATCTTCATAATCAAAGTGCTTTCACTGATGTTAAAAGAGAAAAAGTGGAATGCAATTAAATTACTGGCCGGTCCCCAGAGGCTTCAGTTTTGTGCAGAAAGGGATGCATAGGGAGGTCGAGAATGGTTTCGATGTAATGCCTTGGAAAAATATTAAAGACCCTTCAACTTTTCAATATTTTGTCACGGTACAGCCACAAAGTGATGTATTTTATTTGAATTCAATGTGATTCATCAACAATCCAGTGATCTGGGGTGGTGGTCGACTTCCAGCAGGATGACATCCCTTATAATACTGCCAGAGGAATGGTTCAGATCAAAGCACAGTAATGGGTTACAGCAGGCAAATAAAAGCCCTGACCTAAATCTAAATGAGAATCTGTAGCAAAAGCACCTCACAATTTATGCTCACTGATGCTCTTCATCAAATCGGACTGACTTGAGATATTGTGTAACGAATGGGTAAAAACTGCAGTGTCCAAATGTGCCAAGCTGGTCGAGATGACGGCTACATATTAGAGAATCATGTGACAGTAGGAAACAATGTGATGACAATATGGGCTGCTATAAATCTCTATTTTCCTAACTCCGGTCTTTCCCGTGTTTATGTCCAGCAGTCTAACCGCGACAGTGTAATCGATGTCAGCTGCGGGCATCAACTGCAGCAAGACTCCATCCAACAGGCTGAACATAAAATTGGCCTGCAAAGTTTGACCTCATGACAGAAGAAATGAGCAAACCATTACTGCATTTCGAACAGTCCTTTGCCATATAAATAATATAAAAACGATATATTTGTAATATATTGTTCAGCCATGGACCAAAACATGTGTAGCTGTAGTTAAACTGAATGGTTGTTTAAGAATGAAGTATTGGGTGGTAAATAAAAGTGTGTCCCAAACATGTCAGGTTTTCATTTCGTTGTGAAGTACCGTAATGCTAAAAAGCTCCTATGCGAGGACTGCTTAGCGTTTTTCTTACACCATGTGAGTTTATGAGCAGGGTAGATGGAGAGCAAGATGGGTGTGGAGCCATAACAACAAACTGGAAAAATGGGCGTGTCTGTCTTTTATTTCCCTTCTCTACCAAAAGAAGGACGGGCAGAACAAGAAGCATTGTTAAGGACGAGACACATGAAAAGGGAGACTATGGGGAACCCTTTCTTTATCTGCACGTCTTCTATTCGCCCTTATTTAAAAAAAAATTTGACATGCAGACACTCTTGTCCAATCCTTACAGCGATGTTTCACAAGTTGCGACGGGAGGC
Organism: Fundulus diaphanus; assembly: GCA_037039145.1. Lineage (NCBI taxonomy): Eukaryota > Metazoa > Chordata > Actinopteri > Cyprinodontiformes > Fundulidae > Fundulus > Fundulus diaphanus. The sequence goes on from CM073134.1 coordinate 35,401,216, forward strand.
TGGCGTGACGATGGCAATCCAATTTCCATATGAACAATTACCCTGCCGTCAGGGCTGGCAGTTCATTTATTTCAATTTGACTGACTGGGAGAAGCTCGCTCACCAAAGCAGGCAGCCAGGCCATTGTATTCAGGGCACCAAGCAGAGGCAGGGGATTGATGAGCCCGGTCCATTTCAGTGGGATCCAGCTGGTCTGGCCTAAATATGCTAACATCTTTAACGTTGGCCCGTGACCCAAAGAGAATGTGGATCACGCCGGGATACTTTTTTTTTTTTAGCTTGTGTGTCCCATATTTAATGTGTACTTACTTTGTTTGTCTCTGTGCGTCTTCGTGTGTTGTGTTCTTGTCTGCTGTGATGTATGACCACGAGTCAGGAGGTGTGAGCCTAACATGTGCACACACACATACACCATCCGTTTAGGCACAGCACTTTTCCTCATTAGGGCTGATAGACTGTTTGTGTGTCTGTTTACTGCTCCGTCACCATTTTTTAAGGCTCCTGCTATCTCCCCTCTGCCAGCTGGACACTTGAGCAGCAAAAGCACAAAACCACAGGCTCAGACACACAAACTACTTGAGCTGCGCACACATCTAAATGCGCTTTGTGTGCACCGCTGCACACGCGCAGAAAATGGGTGCTTGAATTTTTTACCCACATACTTTTCTCAGCAGTCTCTTATAATTTTTCAATCTCTGTTTGTCTTTGAGACAAACACACAAATGCAACCTTTCTCTGTCTGGGCAGATTCGGTTAATCTCCCACTGCTAAAACCACCTGCCCTGCCCCCCCCCCCCCCCATGGACGCCATCTCCCCAGCTGGATGTTGCAGCTCTCCAGTGGGGTAGAGTGGCTGTTCGCTGTGTGGACACAGCTGGCGGATGTGGGAAACCTGATTAAACGGCCCAGCCTGGCAGAGGAGAGCTACTTTCAGGAGCCAATGCATCCTCGGCCCGACATTGCCGCCACGTCCAGACCGTTGCTATAATACACACAAACAGTTGTCGGAGGCAGCCATGCATGCACAAGCTCATTTCCTTGACTCACTCAGGGATCTGAATGTTAAAAACCAACTCAGTAACGGCATATGAAAACTGCCACTCATGCTAAGACTCCGGTTAGCTATGTTTTTCCTATCAATCAACTTTTTTTTTCCCTTCTTCAATGCATTGATGAATTTCTGTAGTCCACAAAATGTCAAGCTTGTGATGTTTTGTTTGAAGAATGACAGACATCTGATTAGCAAAATATGTGTCTATTAATTCTCTATGTATCCACTAATCAAATCATCAACTAATGGTTTCACCCTCAACTCGGTTTGACACAAGACTGATGACTAGAGGCAATTTCTTTTTCCCGTCCTCATGTTAGAGTTAAAAGGAAACAGGTAATAACTCAATGTCTTGCTAAAGGGCATTTCAGCAGGTTGAAAGCTCCCTCTTGCACACAGAAACTTTAAATGTGCGCTTGAACTGGTTGGAAGGCAGCTTCCTTAATCCATACACCACCCTGAGGTGATACCCTGCTCATCACCCTGCTCTTACACAGTGCACACTCATGTTCCAACCCTCATGCAGTGACAATTAAGAAGTCAAGCCGGCAGACTGACTGCTGGGAAGGAATCCATTACACACCTTATTGGTTATAATGATTTCACTTCACGAGCATAAACGCCAATGAGCCATGAAGGTATCTTGTAATGTGGTTTAGTCTCAGTGGCCAGCTTTCGTTTGGTTCCAAGGGGAGTACTGATCTCATGGTGACGGATTGCTCGCCTACTCTCCAGCAGATATTTACATGAAACCTATGTAATGCTGAACATTAAGATACACCTGCTCTGTCTTTTTTAGTGGCTCTGACTTCAAGGAACTCAGCGATATGGCTGTTAGCAGGGATGAAAAGAGCAAAATGAATCTTGCGTCAGTGCACAGCTTGAGTCACTGTGTGTAGTCCAACTTTAATATAGAATATATTCTGTCAAATGTTTTCAAACAGGACACAAGCAAATCCATTTTCTTCTCCTCTGATTGTCTCTTGGGTTGGCATGGGCCAGCATGAGGTTCTCACAGTATATTAAGCGTTATTAAAGATCAAGTGAAACCTCTAAATGTGAACTAGGGCTGTATGATATTAGGGAAACATTTAATAGATGTGCTATTGCTGTAAATTGTGGTAGAAGGATATGACTGCATGAGCTTGCAGCACATACAGACATTCGTACATACATAAGTCTGTATGTACCCTTCATTACATACATATGTACCTACCTATGTGCCAACACCATCACATATCTAATATCTGGTAGCAGCTTCCACCTGCATCCACAGATATAAATAAACAACGTAGTATTCAATATGTATAAAACAACAATATCCTTAATCATAACAATACTGATTACTAACCAACCCACATTTCCCTGAGTCTTACCCATCTTTGCCACGATACAACGCCCCCACCACTTTGCGTGAGCTTTAGCACCTCAGCCACAAAAGATTTGAATCAGGGTTGGGTATATTTTTAAGATTTCTACTTATAAACAATTTTGAAAACCTTGTATATTCAGTTCTGCTTCATAGGTATACAACATGTTATGTTGGTCTTTCACATGAAATCTAAATAAAATATATTGACTTTGGTGGTTGAGATGTGAAAAAAGTGAAAATGTTCTTGACATATGATCCTTGCAACCAATTTCTACGAGTCAGCCTGCAAAATGCCTCGTTACTGTTTTGTAACCGTCAAGTTTTCAAGTATGTGCTCCGTGTGTTGCTGCTACATGCTTAAACAATGGCACGCATATTGTGTTTTTTCTTGCTTTTCCTCTGCGTGCCATGGCATATTCTGATGGTGCTGGAGAGCATGTGTTCAATGAGGTGTGAATGCAAAGCCCCCCTCTCCCCCATACAAAGCTGCTGTCTCATGCTCCATAACTCTGTGCAACAACAATCTTATGGCACCTTTCCAAACATTTTGAAGCCCAGACAGATGCAGGTGTCTATTTACAGATTTACTTTAATTACAAGCCTAGATAAGGTGATGCCAGTGTTAGACATACGCGTGGAATGCAAGAGCTGCCAAAGGTTAGTGGCTATTGTGTTGGGGTCATAGACCAATGAACTACTTTAAGTCCCAATGGAAGTGGTAAAAACCAAAAAAAAAAAAAAAAAAAAAAAACTTACAGTACCTGTGCCCCTTTGTCTCCATCATGTGAAACAATTGGTTGTCCCAAAGAATCTGTGTTCACCATCTTTATTATTTATTGGTTTATTAATGTTTTACCACACACTACTTTTAGCAAAGGTATAATGTAGGATTTATGGCCATTAGCTAAAATTACCCTGCTTTTAACTGCTGTGTGCATTGAAGGGGGTGTCAGTGGAGAGATTGGAACAAAAGATGTTAAATCAAATCTGTATTCAGGGGTTCCACTGTACTGTAGTTTCATGGCATCATAGTGGTTATGCCAACATACTTAAACACATGATCCAGTTGCTTATACCTTAAACGAAAAGCAATTATTCTGACTGCTGCTGAACTGATATTGATTAGGGCATTTATGAAAACTGTATCTATGAATTATGATACATAAAATATGGAAAAAAGAATACTTCACAAGTGCAGATTGGGCTGAATGTTTCACCTTTTTACCATTCTGCTCCATTTAGTTTATTCAGACTATTGACTACAGATGCCAGGTTCAGCCGAAAGTTTAATAAAAATGCCACCTATACTCTCCTAGACTGCACTTCTAAAACGCCATTTCCTTAATAAGTGTTACAGGTCACATTTAGTTTCCCAGCCTTAACTGTTTGTGATTGGCCTGACTGGAAATATCTTCAAACAACTGAACTTGTGTTTCATATAACCAACAATAGTTTTGTATCCGTCTTTTAGCCCACTGACCTGCACTGTACCGCAACAGGTGGGGAAAGGTCAGAACTACATTAAACAAATGACTTAAAACCTTAGTATGCATATTTTGGAGCAAGTTTCTGGTAGGCAACGCTTGCTGATGCCTAAATTTAATGCCTCGTGGCATTTAATGTGCCTGAGTTTGACAGTAGCATGATGAGCTGTGAAAACAAATTGCCGCTGTTTTCCAGAAAATAGCTGGTATTTTAAATTCAAACAGACTTTACACAGTCTTTCAAAATTACAGTATGAAATGATCTGTGTTTTATTAGAGTTCTACTGCTTTCCCTGTCCGACGTTTGCCAGTGTTGTAAAAGGCTGATTAACATACTGTTGTAAATTTCAGCTCCAGAAATCCAATTCTAATAACTAATTTCAATAAATGCCAAAGTCAAAAAACTGTTTTCTACTTTACAGGCCATTACACGCATGCTCTGCAGACTGATTATGACCATACTGCAACCTGCAGGATATTGTGTGACATTCCATGTAGTTAGAATATCGCAACGCCTATGAGGAGAGTTTGCTCTGCCAGATCTATAAGACAGCAGGTGAATAATGTGGCATCAAGCCCAGTCCAGAAACTCCACTGTAACAGTCGCTTCCAACTCTATCCGCGTGCAGTTGTCCTGCTTGTAACATTTATGGAGTTCAGATACAGGCAGTATTGATATGATAACTGCAAAATCATTATGAGTAAATAATTTCCAGTAAGCTACTAGAAAAGAAAGATTATAAAAGCTAATTAATTTTTTTTCCCCCCCTATCTGGTCCAGCCTCTTGTGACAGAGTTGCACATGGAAAATGTCCAGTAATGAGTTGCTGTCTAACAAAGATAAACTCCGGTTGTGTGTGAAAGGCAACTTTGGACAATGGCTGAACCTGATAGTGTGGACGTCATATGTAGGAAAACAGCTTATGACAGCAAAACAATGGAGAAAGTTGGCTGTGCATGGTCCGTTTTATCTGCCAAGAAATATGTGTATGAGGCAAGCCTTCCTGATCCTGTCTCGGTTTAGGTGTATGCAGTAAAGTGTATTTAAGGAGTTCTGGAGCTCTAGTTGGTCGTTCTTTTTTCCCTCGTTAGGAAATTGTGACATTGAGAAATTAAATATACACAAGTATCCAAATAAATGTTTTAAGCATCCTCTACCTTTCAAAAGTGTTCATACATTGTGAACATTTTCACATTTTGTTATATTACAACCACCAACATTTTATGTTATTTCATGTGATAGACCAACACAATACAGTGCATAAATATGAAGCAAAATTTTTTTATTGTTTCTCTTTCTGCTCAGTTATCATACTGTTCTCCCATTTGCATTGTTTTTTGTTATTTCAACTTTTAACTTTTTGTTCTGGTCATTTTTCTCTTCATTGTAGGTACACCCTGTCTGGCTTTCTGTTAGCTGTGACACCATCCAGGAGGCAGATCATCTGCCATTAGCATATAACATAGAAATGATTCCATGGATCTGTGCTTTTTTGTGTCTCTGCTCTTTGTTATTTTGTCCAAAAGGGACAAAATAACAAAACATCAGCGTGCATAACTGTTTGCCCTTCCTAAAGTCACTACTTTGTAGAACCACTTTTTGTGGAAAATCCAGCTGCAAGTGGCTTTGCATCAATCTCTATGAGCTCATCACATATTGCCACTGGGATCCCTGGCCTTTGTTAAAGGTTAAACTGCTCCAGCTCTTTAGTGTTAGATGGTTTGCACTTGTAAACAGCAATCTTTAAGTCTGACCACAGATTTTCAATTGGATTGAAGTCTGGACTTTGACTAGGCCATTCCAACACATCTAAATTTTTCCTCTTAAACTACTTGAGTGTTGCTTTGGCAACATGCTTGAGGTCATTGTCCTGCTGGAAGGTGAACCTCCATCCCAGTCTCCAATAACAGGCAGACTGACACAGCTTTCCTCAAGAATATCCCTGTATTTTGCACCATCCATCTTTCACTTGACTCAGTCCAGTTCCCCTGTTCCTCCTGCTGAAAAACATCCCCACAACATGAGGCTGCCACCACCTGGTTTCACAGTGGGAATGGTGTTCTATAGCTAATGGGATTTATGTTGTGTTTGGGTTTGAGTTTAAAAGGCAACTTCGTACAATGCCTGGACCTGATAGTTGTGACATCATATGTAGGGAAGTAGTAGTAGCTTATGTGCATTGGAAAACCAATACAGCACATCAACCTGAACATACCATGCCCACTGTGAAACATAATGGCAACATCACGCTTTTCTTCTGCAGGGTGAAGAAAGTTGAAGTTGGTCAGAGTTGAAAGGAAGATGGATGGAACTAAATAGAGAGAAACCCTGCAATAGAAAAACTGTTAGAGCCTGCGAGAAGACCTGAAACTGGAGCAGAAGTTCACATCCCAAAATAAGGACCCTAAACATCTTTCCAGAGCTACAAAGCAATGGTTTACATCAAAGCATATGCATTTCTTATAATGGCCCAGTCAAAGTCTGGACTTACATCTAATTGAAAACCTTTTTTGCACAATTTAAAAATTGATGTTCAGATGTTATAAATGCAATCAGACTTGAGTTATTTTGGAAAGAACTGTGGGCAAAAATATTGTCTAGCCAAAATGCAAAGCTGGAGGTGTGGGGCAAAAGGCGTTTTTTATTTTTAGATTTCTTTTGTAAGAACCAAATAGGCCTTTTCTTTCACTTCAGAATTATACACGAGTTTATGTTGGTCCCTCATAAAATAAAATACATTGTGGAAAAGGTCAATATGCATGAATACCTTTGCGAAACATCTAAGGGAATGGAGGATCAAAAGGAGAAAGGACAGAAACAGAGGGAGGGCCATCACACTTTACTGACTGAGATTCAATAACTTTATTGTGCGAGCTGGCAGCTGCCTGTCACTCGTCAAGATGAGTCAGAGTGTGGTTGGTGACAGACTTTTGTCGTGATGGGTATATTAACTGAGGCCCAGTAAGCTTCCAGCTGTTAGTAATGACTAACAGCTATCAGTAATGGCTCTAAAATGAACCAGCTCTCATCAGCATACGGAGAAAAGGTCATATTTGGAACTACGAAGGTAATGTCTAATAGCTGCAAAAAAAAATACCGTGCAGAATTAATCTTCAAGTGCTTTCGACTGGTGGAGCAGCAGGAAATACACTGGACTTCGTTTTAATTAGTCAGACGAAGAAGAAAACTAATCACAGAATGGGTGGACGATGATAAAGGTCTGCATGCATCAATGCGATACCACAAGAGCACCTTCTAGATTTCACTTTCTCTCTAAAATATTAATGAAAAGCCACATTTGCTTAGACTACCTACTTCTTAATTGAGCAGACTTGGAAAAAAATTGCGCCCTGGGTTACTGAAATCCCTCCACAGCTCTCATCCCTCAGTCCGCCGATCCTTGCAATCTTCATCCATCATCTATCAGCGCTGCTGTAGCCAGAGGGGAGAGAGCTGCTAAGCAGGGCCTGACTAATGGCTAAACAAATACCATTATCAGGCCTTGGTGGCCGAATGCTGAGCTACAGGAGCCCCAGAGCAGCTGAGGCTCTTTAATACTTAATCCCTGCCACCCTGCTTTGCTAAGGCTGTTCAAAGCTATGGGCAGCGCGGAAGGTCCTCTAATGAGGGAATAAGCACAGAAACACGAGAAAGGATAAGGTGCGAATAAAAGGAAGGGTCACATGTTTAGGCTCACACATGCACAATCACTTAGTGCAAAAACAGAGTTGTGAGAGGGACATAATAAGGGGATATGGGGACAAGCGTGGCCCACTCTTCTCGGCCAATTCCCCTCTATAAAAAATATTCAGGGAGAAGTTAATGAGCCTGTTACAGCACCACAGCTCCCCCGACGGGTCGGTTGATTGCACCACACGTCTGGAAGCAGGAGAACTGGTGTGTATATTTGCATGCACACTTCCAAAGGGTATGCCACCTGACCTAAAGCGGTCATTTGCTAATTGTATGTTCCCAACTCTGGAATGCACATTTACTGATGAACACGCTTTCACCCACAAATCAGCACTCTCGGGCTTGCAATCTATCCCACTCGCACTCGAGTCGCTTTCCTGCATAAACCCATCACACCCGAGATAACGTTTCACATACGCACACACACGCAAACACACTCAATCAAGTGTGACTGAGCGAGCAAGCCACTCAATGAGAGTGGGTGATTAGGCCCACGGAGAGTAGGCCTGACCTTTCCCTCCACATCCAGTCCTCCATGCGCATGTGTGTTTTTATGAGTCAGTGGCTGTAAGCTCTCGGGCTCGTGCCACTTCACATCAAATGTCACAGACTTAAATGAGATGGCCAGACAGAGACAGGGCAATGATGGAGGAGGGAGGGGCAGAGAAGGGAACGAAACCGTTGGGGGATAATCAAACAAAAGAAACGTAAGAACGACATGACTTTCTGGGGAGGTTACAGCAGCATCTAAACATATGGAGAAAGGGAAGGAAAGAGTCCCTTCACCAATCAATCTGCTGTCTGACTCCTCTCCCTCACTGCATGACAAACAGCAAAACTGAGATATTTTTAAAAGTCCTGGTTGAGTTGAGGGAATTTCACACAGCCCTTGTGGGTACATCGACCTCCCCATCTGACACCGGAGATAGTCGAGTCTGCACTTCCGCATTCCCGGATTTCAAGACGGACGGAATGGCAGACAGTCTGAGCCAGGGCTCGGGGGAAGGGTGTGAACAAAGGACAAGAAAGTTCTGTTTTGGTGGCTCACTGCCCTGTCAACTGTTTAGGGCAAGGTTTTTCATATCGATCCTCAAAATTATCAAAATTGTTCCCAAATGAATAGCTTCCAGACAAGTTTCGGATGTGCAGAGGCTCGTTAGCTAAACAAACGCCACTCGGCATCAGCAGCTCTGCAGAAAAATTAGTGGACAGCATTAAACTCCTTGGAGAACAGATTTCTGATGACCTTACCTGATTGAAAAACACATCTGTGTGTCAGAGAGTGTGCTGACATTGAACACAGGCCAGTAAGAGAGTCGCATGGCAAGATAACCTTGACTAAAAATACAAAGGTTTCCCTGCATCGCTGTATTTACACAAAAGGCTTATCCAATTGCTTTTATGTATAACAAAACAACAAATATTAAAATTACATTTTAAATATATTCAAATTATAGCTGTAATTATTACCTATGGCATGCTGTCCGAATCATTATTTTTGATACATAGACTTGAGACATAGACATAGACATGAATAAACTCCTGCTAAATTTACTAATAGTTTTAAATGAAACATGTTTATTGCACAAATTAGCCAGTTTTTGCAATTCTGCTCCTTATAGACACACAATATCAGTATAACAAAGTAATATTAGCTTGTTAATAAGACAAGCTTTCTGATTGTGTTAGCCTACAGTTGGCTGTTTAACACACTTGTAGGTTTCATTTAACCAGGAAAGTCCTAATGAGATCCAGCACCTCTTCATCCATGGAGTCCTGGTCAATGTGGCGGTTGTCTTAAAAAAGCCATTACCTTAAGACTGATGTGTATTGCTTCTTTAGTGTTCACACAAAGGACATTGGTGCCTTTTGCGATTGTAAATAATCTAACAGCCAAATTAGTCTCTCTTCCCAGCAAGGGAAAGGTTAACAACCTTCTTTCAGCCAGCTAACTGGCAGAACGGGACTAGCAGCAGGTGGGGAAGGGGGAGTAATAGTAACCTGAGATTTTTAATTAAAAAGTTTTAAACTGTAAGAAGGGTATTAAAAATATGTTAGTGGTTTTGAATCAGTAGCTGAAAAACCTTGATGGCAGGAATGGCTCAGGCCTAGTTGAAGCATCGCCTCTCAGGATGCTACTCCAGCTGCAGTACGGCAAACAATATCACCCTGCAGAGGATAGTGAGGGAAGCTGAATCAGTAATGGGTTTGTCCGTCTCCTCTGTCCAGAGTCTGTTTCAGAGTCACTGCAGGCGCCATAGAAAAACAGAACGGCAGCATCACAGGCAGAGCCAGCTACACAGCTTACAGTGGTTAAAATGTTATACTGTTTTAAAGATTCTCTACTCATTTTATATAATCTTTTTACACAAATTTGCTGAATCATTGCAGAATTTTTTTTCTTCCTTTGTTGTAAGCTACTACATTTGCTTTACAATGAAGTTACAGTTAAATTCATTTTCAATTGGTTAAGGATAATAGTCATCTATATAGCTAGGGCTGAATACACTCATACATGAATGTAAGGTTAACAAATTCAACCTTAATATGCATTTTTATTAATCAGTTATTAGTAAACATGTCCTGATTAGTTTGTCTTAAACAATTACAATATCTTCAGATGAGACAAAAAAAATACTATATGATGTTCTGGTAGAGTCATAATGACTAGTTTAGAAATTTAGAAAATAACCGCTGGATTAGTCAAGGCTGGAAATCAGTAATTTCTACAAATATCAGCACAACACCTCATCAATAAACATTTAGTGAAGAGCACTCGGATAATTAGAAGTTTCATTCTAGCCTGAGGTTAGTCAGAGCAGAAATTATAAAAGATATTACCAAACTCTGAACTTTTCATCAGAATTTATGGTCAAGTTTATAATTAGGTGAATGAAAACAGCACACCTTAGTCCTGGGTGGGTGGGGGCTGGATTAGAACTCATTAATACTCTCCTCGCCTTCAGTTTAACCTCCATGTGAGGAGGTTTTTTTTTTTGTCAATGTTTCCAACCCGTCAAGCTGACTGACCCCTTTTCACTGGTTAATTGGGCAAATACAATGCTGCTATATGCAGAAGAAGTGGCTTCTAAAAGTATCAAAACAGCACTCACGTTGAGGCAAACAGGAATGACTCGATAATAACAGGCTATGGTAGGCGCTGGTGGTGGTGCAGCAAGTCTCCATCTGCCTCATCTCGTCCTTATCCTTTCTTTTTCCTGCCGCCATCGCCACGGATCTCAGAGGAGATCAGCACTCGCTGCTGACGGGCCGGAGGACGTGTGGCGGGATGCCCAGGTTAATTAAGTTTGAAATCATAGAGATGATCACTGGTGCTGCTGCTTGGGCTGCCATCCTCCCTCTCTCTTAATACCAGAGTATTCAGCTTGCCTGACAGGTACAGGGGGTGTTTGTTTGCATAACTTTGAATGAAAAAGGAGGTTATTTTATGTGAAGAAGGAGAAAAACAAGCAAGGAATATGAAAAATGTGGGTTACAATTTAAGGAACCAATCAATTAACTGTTTTTTTTCTGCCTACACATTGGAGCTGTTGCTAACCATCTTTAACAGATTAAAAAAAGGCAATACATTAACCCGACTTTGATCCCAGAATGCAATGCATACATTTAAGTAGAGCAAAGGTAATTGAAAAACACATTATAAAGTGCTTTGGAGAGTACAGATAAGGTTTAAAAGGCACTAACAGGACCATTTACTATTTAATTTATATGTAAAGGTACTGAGCAGCTGGTTAAAGTAAGGGATCTGTATACCTAATAAACCACAGGTGAAGTTCAAACACAATGCCATGCATATGTATGCACTACCTCCTTGATAAATGGCTATGATTAGGTTTTATTTTCTGTACTCCCTTTGATTAATTGCCCAATCCATTTCTAATCAAACGCAGATGCACAAAGGTCAGAGGGCACATCACCGTCTATAAATGTGCTGCTTTAATCAGGTTGCAGATGGTCTGACTGATAAGCAGCGGGGTGGCAGTGAACACCAGTTGTGTGGCATACCAAGACATGCCAGCAATAGCATCTGCACCTTATCTCTAAAGGAGTCACTGCGTCTTTCATGTCCGGTGAACGCCTTGACATTTTGTCATGGAGACCCTCATGTGAGGGCATAGTGGAGGACTGTTGCCGGTAGATGGCCAGCATTTTCAGGGGGATATGATGATGCAACAGAAAACGAGACCTTGGTGCACAGAATGTGTTGGGATTTTTTTCTCTAATGTGGACAGGTTCTAAATTATACATACAGGCTTAAATATATGCACTTTCACTGACATCTGAGTAATAAAAATGCAAGTTGCACCTGGACATGTTTTTAAACCAAAAACAAGCCTCCAACAGAAGCAGAATATTTGACCTCCCTTCTTGCCAGTATTGATACAAGTCATAGTTGTTTTTTTCTGGCACAAAACTTGATTACCATTTTAGCCCTGATTTTTTTTTAGCCCCGCTTTTTCCATCCCAAAAAATAAAATAAAAAAATGAGCTGCAATATTTGCATGTGATCAACATCCACCCAAATGTACAAAAAACTGTGACCTAAGGTGAGAAAAATGGTCCGGATGTTTAGGATCAACCCAGGAACCAACAAGGCACAAGCCTGCCAGACACAGTGGGTCGGCGTCAGTGTCCACAGTGAGACCAGTTTGATGAAAGAAGCATCAGCTTCAAAATCACCTACTTTAAAAACACAGCGGAAATTTGCAGCTCCCTACATGGAAACTCAAATATCTTCTAAAGAAAGGTTTTATTGACAGAATAGGTGAAGAAGTAGCTGTTTGGCTACCATGAAAAAAGCATGAGTCGTCGAGGTGAGGCTTTTAAATCTAAAGACAGAGCCCCAACCGTCAGGCATTGTGGTGGTAGTAACATGATTAGGGTCTGTTTGGCAGCCAGTGGTACTATTGTATTGCATAATGATTGAAATAATGAAGGCAGAGCAACTCTAAATTATTCAACTTCCCCTGAAATCAACAAATAGATGACAGCAAAGTGGACATTCGTAGGCGTTCCGAAAAGATAAGTGATGTTGACCCTGTCTGGATGAGTGAAACGTTACATCAAAATCAAACGTGTGCATCTAATTACTCTTTGTAAAATGTATCAAGTTTGTGTTTTATTATCAGCCCACCCTTAAAAGCAAGGCTTGCCCAGGAATACTAAAACATGCTCCGGATAAGTCAATGTAAATTTCTAACCAAACACGATGCTGGGGTCTGCAGGTGAATCCAACACTGCAGTCCGCGTCTCCTGAAACTCCGTTAATAACAGCTGCCCCTTCTTCTGGACGCTGTCCCCTTCAGCCCGTGAATATTGAGCTGGAGGAATTATCAGCTCCGGACATCGCAAAACAGAGCATCCCAAGGTCAGGGCCTCTGTTCAATTACACTTTTGATTCCCGTCCACCTTTCTTTCTCCCTTACCACTTATCCACTCCTCTCTGCGAGTCAGCCCACACTGTCACCACTGAGTTTCACTCCACGGCTAACCCCTTATTTCCAGGACAACCGCCGCTTTGACACACATTCATTTCCAATCTTGCAGAGTGGTGGACTGAATAGAAATTGACGATTCAATTTTTGGAATGAAACTCAAGAGTCCTTTTGGAATCGACCCCCTCCCCCTTCCTTTGCTTGGGTGCCTGCTCTTCAGCACCCCCGCCAGTCGCTATCTCCGTCCTGGTCTGCTGAGTACAGCCAATTTCTCGCCTTGTATGGAGACGAGGGCGAGTGGGCTACCTCAAAGCCCAGTCTAGAGAAGAAAAAAAAATAATGCCCCGCAGCTCCCACACAGTTCTCTCAGACACCTTTCCTCCATGCATGTTCCTTCTCATCAACGAGACTCGCGTCAAATGCTTTAAAAGCAAAAGGTTTATTCTCAGCATTGCTCCCAGCAGGATGCTGTGTGGCAATTTAAAAATGATCTATGCAAATGTAATTTCTCTGCGTGTCATCCAACACAGCCAATTAATGAGTAAGCTTCCCCAACCCTACCATAAATTAACAAGGCTAGATATAACAGCTAGATTAATGTGTTTTTCTGGCACTTGCCTAATTGCTGGAAGACTCCAGTGGGGCTGGAGTAAGAAGCTTCATCTCTATATGTGAAAGAGACAGTGAGGGATAAACCATCAGATCATTTACGTGAACTCTGTTGTCTCATCTATTGGTTTGCAGCGAGGAAAATCCAAGTGTCAAGAGATGGGCACAGATATCCTATCCTCAAGGAGCTCGTGTTTAACCCAACAGAAATTACGGGCATTGGTTGTTGGATTGACTCCGTCTCAGGGAGGACATTAGCTCCGGTCAGACTTTGGAATATGTTACTGGAAAATGAACCAATAAACGGTTGTCGGGGCACATGTGCGCCAACGGCATATCTATAAATGAGAAGTGGAAGCTCAAGGCAGAGGGAGGAGACGTAAAGGAGACGGAACGGATGAATAACCCTGTGTCTAAGTCACGGGAAGGCTAAAAAAATGATATTGGGAAAGAGGGAAAACAACCTCAAGGAGACAAAACAGCACATCAGCAACACGGAGGCCTTTTGTTTTTACTTCTTTCAATTGATTGTTGGCTTCACAGAGGGTGAGACGGCTAATCCGCTGTGGAAACTAGAGCTGGGAGGATTTGCTCTAAGTATCCTTATTAGTAGGGACGTACAGATATGAGGGGAGCTGGGGTGGGTGGTGGGGTAAAGGTTGAGTGGATAAAGCAGAGTGCAGAATGAGTAAGGAGGAAGCAGGCAGCAGGGGAGTAGTGTATGCTGAATACAGCGTAGGTGCCATATGAATCTTTAATATGGAGCCTAATGGTTTGGGAGGGAAGACGGGAGGAGAGGAGAACATAGGGAGCGATAGGGGGAAAAGAATCTCAGAGGAAGTTACTGAGCTCCCTTTATATCAATAGTCATATTAAAGGGATAGTTCAGAACTTTTCAAGTTAGATCTGTGAAGAAGCCACAAGCATTTAATATCTCACCTGCAGTAGATAAATCTCAAAATTGTTGTAGTGTTGAATGGAAGCAGTATTTCACACAAACCTTTAACAAGAGTTGGGCATAGATCTTTCTCACATGGACAAAAAAGCCTCTGTTACAGTTGGTGAGGGCCAAACCATTGACCGAGCACAATCTTTATGATTAATAGGAAACTGTTAACATAAGTTTCATGTACTCCTGGTCACAGTAGACACTGCAACGGGCCGATAAAATGCAACTAAAAATGTATACTTTTTTCATGTAGATTATTATTTTAACAAAAACATGTCAAAACTACATATGATCTTCTTTTTCACAGGTTTTTTTAAGCCTCAAACTTTAAAATCAAGTTGTAATTCCTCAGAATAAGTCTAATTATGGTCCCCACAACCTGGGCACACCTCTCTAATGTAAAGAGGTCCATGTTCTCCGCTTACAATATTTTAACAAAACTGCATTTGAAAAATCTGGAACTATCTCTGGAAGTGTTGCATAGAACCAAGCCAAGCACTTCACACCAGTCTCGATTAGCGGGAGAGGATTGTTACAAAGGACAGACTTCCCTTTATTGTCCAAAAACAGAAAGAAAGAAATGGGCCTGATATGCAGATAAAAATAGATAAAGGATCTTTCCAGGTGATAAATTTCCTAATTGCTTTTGTAGAGCACACACCCCGCTGGAAGCTTGGCCATGGTACATTGTTTTAATTACACGCACAAGAGCCTAATTAGTTGTATCTGTTATACCAGAGGCTAACATGCACACAATTAGACCCAAATCAAAAGGACAGAGCATTCAGACGAAGGAATGTGTGCCTCTTTGTGCCTGCCCAGTATTCATCAAATAACAAACGAAAGTATAGACAGCACTCTGCTTCCCTAATCTGCTAATGCTGAGATCACCCGGCCATCTTTAAACTAATTAAATACATTGCCTTGCGTGAGTGCTTGAGCGAGTGGCTGCTTGACTTTGTCAGTGTCTCCATCTCTCTGGCTCACTAGCTGGTGATGATTGCTTGAGTTAAAAATTGTTGATGCAATCACAACAGCAAAACAATGCAGCCAACAACTGTGGTCTTCATGAAACAGTTTGTGGATTAACGCTGGCAAAATATGGCCTCAGGATCCTGATCCACCAGCTGTCTCTAAAGAAAGAGAAAGACGAGAAAAAAAGCAGCCTGGATTCTGAAGCGCTTCAACGACACCGTGATTTTTCCTCTTTTGGCTGTGGCTATATTAGTAAACCGTTAAAATTGTGCCCAAGGGAGTCAGTGGATTATTTAAAAAAAAAAAAAAAACAACAACATCTGACACAGGGGTGCAAGTTGTATTTTGTAGGCTTAAAGAAAATGATTGAACATTAAGCTCACTGGGCGAAATAGTATCACCAGCTCAACCATTTGCCTAATACCACAGCGTGAAAGCCATTTCTCTGACCCCAAGCAGCTTATGCCCTAAGGTAAGAGACCTCAGAGACGTTGACGTATGACATATACAACCTAAGCATTTAGTGCTGTGATCTTCCTCCTTCCCTGTGCAAACCTTGAGTTTTAGTTAGCACATAATTGTCTCCAGGGGAAGATCTACAGCCGAATAGAAACTGTGCAGAATTTTTAGAGAATGCCATGTTTCACCTCAGCATGCTTCTCTATTAGCCTTTAACAGCTAAATCTGTACTTGACAATCACTAGCATCAGTGAAAAGGAAAGTAAGTAAAGTGCAGCGCAGCATTAGCGGTGACTAAAGAGTCCTGCAATGTTTTTCTCTGGCTGAGATTACAGTCCTGAAGCCAGGCAGCATAGCTATTTGTATCTCTATGTGCACCTGCACACCAAATCAGCTAGAATTATAAAAGGGACTTTTATTGCTTCTCTGTGATTACTTTAATGGTATGTGTCACCATGTACATGTGAGCCAAATGCTCAGCAATGATGCTCCTCTGGTCTGGTCCAAAGAAGAAATCAGATCATTGCTGTTTTTCCCACTCAGTCATTGGCCCCAGGTGCAGTGTAGAAAGATGTGAACCAAATTATGTTTGCCTCTTAAATTGGTTAGTCACATTTTTGTTGCTTCTGACACATCCATTACAATTTTTTTTTTATTAACTCACTCGGACAGAAAAGTTAAACTTTTAAGACCATTATGATAACAT
Organism: Fundulus diaphanus; assembly: GCA_037039145.1. Classification (NCBI taxonomy): domain Eukaryota; kingdom Metazoa; phylum Chordata; class Actinopteri; order Cyprinodontiformes; family Fundulidae; genus Fundulus; species Fundulus diaphanus. The sequence goes on from CM073134.1 coordinate 35,417,971, forward strand.
GGACAGGTCTGTAACAAGCAGCTTCAAAACATGGTATTAAGCTGAAAGGACATTTTATATAAATCAGTATTTCTAGTTCATGATGTACTGCTTTACACATTCACAATATAATCAGATTTTACTGGAATGAAGAGAACTATAGGTTATAAAGTGAAAGTACTGAATATATTTATAATTGGTTTGAATTGGAATTCAATGGAATCGGTTTGAATAAATTTGACATGAGACACTTTATTAGGTAATTTTTTTAAATAGCTTGGTAAGACAAATAGGTAGTCAATCAATCACGTGTCAGAAGCTCAGTATTATATTTCCATGAAACAGATTTGTTAAAGATTACCCATAACTAACCCATTGTCTTTTATCGTTTCATTTTGTCCAATCTAAGTATGTCACTTCTCTGACGTCCACAATTTCTGAGTCATCTGTTATCTTCCCAGTAACTGCTTTCAGCAGCTCCAGCAATCTGTAGTTTCATTTAATATCTAACACTTTGGACATCTTGGTACCAACTGACCACTGTTTAAGCATCATCTACCTCAGTATTGGTTCTGGACATGACCATCCCTTTATGAACTCAGCAATCATCTTCTGATGGCTGCTCCCAGCAGGTTAATGCACTACGTCACAAATGATCCCAAACAGGCTTCTTGAACAGGACAATGACTTCGCTCCACAGTCACCATACCACCCTCAATCCAACCGGGCATCTTCGGGGTGTGGTGGAGCGGGGGATTCACATCATGGGGGGTACAGTCAGTAAATTTGCAATAGCTGCTTGATGCTGTCATATTAATATGGACCAAAATACATTATATTTACTCTGTAAAGAATTAGGACAGTGGTGAGTATCGCCTTATTAACTTAATTCTACTGAAGATTATCAAGCGCCATCATATCATTTAAAAAAGTAGATAGTATAGGGGTGTTCTGCTTGTTTAACAAAATGTTTATTTTAATGCGTTTTACACATTAGAACCATCTAAGAATTAGTCAAGCATAACAAGCCAATGTATGAACTACTCAAACTTGGAATCAGATACTCAATGATTTGAGGTCTAGTAAAACGAACTTTATGATTTGGGGAAGCATTGTGGTATTTCTAGCATAAAACGTTTATATTTTAAAAGGCTAAAGGATTGTAAAAACTGTGTCAATGCCAAATGAGAAGAACCTGTGAGGTGTTAAGGTAAATTATGCAGACAAATTAATCCCAACATTGGTGTTTCATGACCGCACTGACCTCTTCTTGTAAAATTGTGCTGGCACACCATGAACACTGTGTAAAATTTGAGGAAGAAAGAAGAAAAAAGATGCTGACTTGTCAAGTTTCTTCCTGAAACTCTATAAAGAAGACTTAAATGATCTGCTGTTGGTGTCTGTAAGAACACCATCGCAGGTCGGCTCTCCTGGAACATACATAATAATGCTTCATCCCTGATCATCAAACGCATAGGAAGAACTTCGGCGCTGTGCATTTTATTTGATAAAAAGAGACGTATGCACTGATGGCAACAGGTACAAATAAATAAGTAGCTGTACAGATGAACATGAGAGTGCGCAAAGAGGGTAATGTTCATAAGTGGCACCTGGTCGAGCCGGTCCATTTCCTTGATTGGTTCTATTCTAGCTCTGCAGAGGACCTGCTGGGCTTGTGGCCTGGCAATCCACATCCTGAATAGCACCTGACAAGTCACATCTGATTGGAGCGAGGGATGGGGCAGCAGCCGTGGTGGCTGGGTGGCGTAAAAGCTGATTGTTACCATGGCAATTGCAGACCAAGGATCAGGAGGTTAGATTGCATGGCGTGCAGCTCTTGATAGCCGCATGAGGCCGTGCATCTGAGTTATTTCTGAGGTTTATAATCACTGTCAACCAGCAGCTCCTGTGGCCTGTGCACACACATGGGTATTTACTTGCAAGAATTCACAAGTAAGCAAGTGTGCGCGCAGAAGAATTTTCTCCAATCAGTCTCGGGAACTCATCTGGCCTAAGCTTCCATCTGGCAGCGAAATCCTAAAATCCTACCTACATCTTTGCCATGAGTGACAATCCTCTTTCACTACATCCCGTGGATTTCTACTTTCGGCAGAAAAAAAAAGAAACTTCTAGAAAGCAGCTTGTGTGAATCTAACAAGAGAATCTTTACAACCCGCCACGCAGCTAATCCCACATTGCTTATGTTTTCGTCTATCCTGATCAATAACTAGTACGTACACTGATGGTAGCTCTCAGAGTTATGTAAACGTGCATTTGGGATGAAATCAATGCCAGCCAGCTTTAAAATAAAATCTCATTTCACTGTGGTGTGCCTGTGTTGCCGCTCCCTTCATCAACTTTCCCTGTGAATTTTTATAAGAAGGCACTCGATAGAGACAGGCGTGTTTAGAGTTTCTCTGTGAGTGGGAGGGTGGTGTCGATTAAGCTGGGTTAATATCTATCACAATAAATAACATTGATTACGAGCGCTGAAGGAAGAGTGTTGAAATTAAAGTGCAGAGGGAGGATAGGGTTGACAGATGACAAGCGCATGAAATCAGTTATGGTAGATTGGCTGGGATTTATTTATCTGTAAGAGACAGTTTGGGACAGACAGCCAGAGAGAGAGAAATTGTGTCTGAACAAATGTGAGCGTGTGAGGGAGGGATGCAGGAGAGTAGACAGAGTAGCCACGGCCAATCCTTAAAGGGTATCAGATTCTCAGAGAGTGAGTGTCAGAGGGCTAACAGACAACATTGCGTTTCTCTGGGGAGACATGTGCACAGCGAGCCTTTAAGATAAAGAGAGGAAGGAGGCGGCGGGTCACGTTTCCTCAGCTCAGGTGAAACATTTACAAAACAAATCAAACCCAACTTGTAATGAATTCGCCGCGGCTGAAAATAATCTACGTTGCTCATTTGTTGTGAAGAAGCATTTTTTTTTTAGCTGACCCAGTTCACCCGAGGGCCACATTAGCAGAGAGAAGAATTGTTTTCTGCTAAATGTAGCTCTGCTCTGCTACAATAACTCCCTGACATCAGGGAAAATACCAGGCGTACTTTTTCACTCTGCACAAATAAGACATTTTGTTTTCACTTCAATCAATAAATGGAGGGGAAAATAACCTCTTATCAAATTTAACTTCTCACACTGAAGCATTTTACTTGCCCATTTAGATTATTTGCTTGTTAAATGAAGGGTTAGTCTCTACAAGAGGAAAAAAGAAGTACAGTGCTTTGAAGAAGGATTTGCCCCTAGCAGATTTCTTGATAACCTCCTTAAATAAGAAAAAAATAAATAAATAAATAATGGATTTGATCAGGGGCACTATATGGAAAAAAAATAATGACCTCCATTTTAAATCATGAATTAACTGATTAATATTTTCAGAAAAGCTTAGTTCAATTTTGCTAGCTGCCAGATCTGTAAATAAATACGATAAAAGTCATGAAATCATTTCTTGCAGTACATGGCTGACAACATGAAGTAGGGTAAAACATCTTAAAATCAACTAATGACAGCATAATGGCCTGAGGTGCTTGACGACCTGATGACTTGCTATCATTGATCCATGAACGCGATGTTTAAAAGAAAACCCTGAAAGAGAATGTCAGGTCAGTTTGTGAGCTTAAGCTCAATCATACTTGGGTAAGGCAGCGGGACAATGATCCAAAGCACACAAGAAAGTCCACTTCTAAACTGATCATGAAAAAAATCTATTTATTTTTGAAGTGGCTTAGTCAAATTTCAGAGCTCACCTTAAACAGGTCATTCATTCTTGAATATTCTCCAATGTGTTCGAATTAAAACCATTCTGCAAACAACAGTGGGACAAAACACCCCCACAGCGATGAAAAATACCAATAGGGAGTCATGTCTAATGCTTGACTGCATTTATTGCCACTAAGGACGACAGAACCAGTTAGTAGATCAAGAAAACAATTACCTTCTCATATAGGGCCGGGTTGGTTTGGATAGCTTCTTTACCCCTGAATAAATTCAGTAATTTTTTTTTTACTCAGATTATCTTCATATCAAAACATAAATTCAAACAGTTAAATGTTACAAAATGCACAACACAAAAACATCTGTAAAGTGGAAAATACTTCAATACTTCACACCACTGCATACTGTGAAGGGCAATGACCTTGCACAGCCCAATAGGTTGCTTCACCGTTTGCTACCTTGGTATGCCATTGAAATCTCTTTATAACCCTGCATGCCCATCATCCCAAATAGGGGGATTGTGTGGAAAATCAAGGGATTACTGCTCCGGTCCCTTTGGTTCTCATTAAACTGAATCAGAAAACAGAAACAAAAGAGGAAAAAAAAAAACTACCATTAACCTTTTAGATGTAAATACTTTGTAAACAGGACACATAGAAGTAAAGTACTTGTGAATAATCAAATGCTCTGACAGACCCATATGACAGAGACGCATGAGCTTTAATGCGTTCTCAAAGAGTCGCGCTGACAACGTATTGGGAACGCATAAATCAAGAAGCAGCTTATAACTGGAAGATGGACATCACATAGGGCACTTTTTATAGCCAAAATATGGTTAGTATCTAAGCTCTTTATCCTATACAAGGCTGCAGCGTGATTTTTGCCTGACACTGCGGAGGAGTGCAATCCTCTTACTTTCCTCTTTATGAGGTCAGCAGCAGAAATGGACAGAGTTCAGACAGATGGGGTCCGAGGGAAGGAGGCAGAGAAAGGACAAAAAACAGAGCATCACAGAAAGTAGGGGTGACAGATGATAATAGGCGACTAGAAAGAAATATCTAAATATTAGGTGGCAAAACTGTAAACTAGAAAAAGGGCCATATAGGTAAAAACTTTAAGATTGGTTAGGCATGCTGTAAGTTGTTCAGTGTTAAATGCTACATAGCACACTTTACATTTGAAAGTAGCTATCACAGCTTTTAAAATGAATGCCAATATGACCAGTTTTTACTCTGAATGAGTGTTTTTTGCTGACACTAGGTCTGGGGGCCAAGAGGATGTTTCCCAATCGATACCAAAACTGTCACAAGATATTTTCACATAGTACCACCGCAATAACTGAATAAACTTTTTATATCAAAAGGATCCACTTTAAGGTAACCATGATGTTTTCTAAGCCTACACTAGGTACAGTCTTTATCTTAAAAAGTACCTCTATAAAGCACAACAAAATGACTTGATTTATAGCCAAAAATATTTTGGGAGTATTACTAAATTATTCCCATATATCAAACCAATAGTATGTCCCTACCTTACCTTTATCTAATTTAAGATAAAAGAAGAAATGGGCATCAAAGTACATGCTGTTTTTGTATGTCTTTATGGAATGTAAATGGTGGAGATTGTTAGTTTTTCTGCATTTAATACACAGCAAAAATAAAAGAGAAAGATATATAAACATAGAAGATATATTTGACTTGTTGAGATCAGCAATGAAGGGTAACATCTTCTGAGATCAATCTTGGGCTGATTACTTGATGCATCTTTAGAGTTTTTGACAACAAGGTTTATGCTAAAAGTGTAATATTTTAATTTATAACACATTCAAAAAGGCGCAACACAAAATTAGACAATGAAGGTCCAGTAGGCCTGACCTTTTCCTTATTCTGAAGCTCATTTCCAGAAAAATACCAAATCCTCCTTGGTTTTTCTTTAATTTTATCAAAAACTACACAGATGGAATTATAACTATATTAGTTTATGTTGTAAAAATATACTAAAAAAAACTTGTATCTTAATTTCAAAGCTTACGGTTAATAAAGAATCAATAAGATAAATGAAAACAAGCACAAGACTGGAAAAGTCAAAGGGAATTAGTTACAGGCTTGGCTTAAAAAAAAAAATCAAACGTCCCCATTAAAACCCTTCCAGACCACTTATCTGCGACCTAAACCAACAACCTACTACACACTTTGTTCACTGAGTAGCCTAGAATGACCTGTCAAAAGTGTTTCCCATTACTAAACATGGGATGAAAAGGAGATGGGAGCAAATGTATTTCTGCGTGTGTGTGTGTGTGTGTGTGTGTGTGTGTGTTGGTCCGTGTGAGCATGAAAAAATTAGTGTGTTAGTGTATAGGTGCAAGGGTGTGAGAGAAATGATGAATCCTTGGAGGGCTTTTATAATTGGTGTATACGAGGGGCAATGTGTTATGGTGTATGTAGAGTTTTGTGCTGTATTGGTATATGTGCTCATTGGTTCTTTTTTTCAAACATTTACATTGAAAACAGTTCATCCTGCTTAACATCAACCTGTCAAGGGACTACAGGTGGAAATTAGTGACGTTTTACTATAACCTGGGGCCATTCTTACTTCCTGTTTTTTAGGTCATTGTATTGTTGTGCATTGTCTTTGTACAAGTTTAAAAAAAATCATCATCATCATTGTAAAGTTTGATTTCCAGAAACATTTAAATGCTCAACTTTAACTCCAGTGTATTGAGGAGCATCCATAAGGTATCCAGTCGCGCTGCAGTTGCAGTACAGGTAGTGGTTCTGCAACTACGGTTCCGACTTTCTCAAACTCCCACTGTTATTATTATTCTGTCTGAGCTGAAGGTAGTCATTTCCTGTACTGAAAGAAATGTTAGTGGGGGTTGCTGGATTTCTTTCTGGATGGTTGAAAGTAGTTCCTGTTTAATTCAACAGACAGGAACAACCTGTAATAAAGAGGCTGTGTGGATAATATGCTAAATCTGTGGATAATATGCTAAATCAAAAATCAAAATAAAAAAAAATCAAAAATTCAGTATTCAGCTTAACTACTTGTGTCCTTTGTGCATTAATTGATTAAAGCAAAGCTCTTCATTTGGTCAAATTAGAGCAAGAATCCTGCTTGGATGCATTTGCATACACAGACATCTTCTAAAGAGCTGATAGACTTTACTTTGTCCTGTTTTCCCACCAGGGCTGTTAACTCGGCTGCTCCCTGAACACTGATGGTGCCTCTTTTTCCCCTGCCCAGGCCACGGGGTCTTCTGTAGAAATGACAGGTCACCAAGCAGTGTTTGAAGTGAAGCTTTGATAAAAAAATAAAATAAAAAAAAAAGAGTGCCTTTTTTCCACTTCACTGCTCAGATCTTCAGGAACCAGTCTGCTCCAGTATCTCCCACTACCCCTTCCTCCTCCTCTCTCATCTACCCTCCCAGCTCCTGCTATCTTGCTCTGAGGAATAAGGCAGGCAGGCGGAAGGGGCCCCTGCTAGTCTCCATTCTGGGAGCAAGCTCGCACGGCCCTGACAACTATCTCCTCCCTGCGACAGGCAATCCCTCTCCGCAGGGCTGCCCAAAGAAAAGTGTTGATGCTAACAAAATGCATGACAGCCGCTCACTTATGTTAACAGCCAGCGCACACAGCGGAGCAGCATCCCTCCGCTTGAGTTTGCCTTTATTTTCAATCACCCCGTCTAACATCTGAACTCTGCATTCCTGTGGGGGGAGAACGACAGTTGACAGGGACCCAGATGACTCCTCTCTGCCAGAGATTTCAACTTTTTGTCCTGGGGGGGCGATGGGTGTGTCAGGTGGGATAAAGTGAAGAGAGAGAGAGGAGGGGGGGCAGTTTAGCAAAGATTGGGAAATTGTAGAGATGCAAGAGAAGAGACCCATCAATATCCTGTCATGACTGCCTGGGAGAGCTACTGCTGTAGAAATGCTGAGATAACACAAGACAGACAAACTAATTTCCTTGATTTTTAAGTTAAACGGAGGAAAAAAAACACGGCCATTAGCCATAAACTATAATCTCACATATTTACTCTATGTTCATCAATATGTATTGTCCCTTATAAATAAATAAATAAATAAAATAAATCCTTCTGTTGCTGCAGTTTGAGCCGACAGCCAAAACATTTTTGTACAAATATTATTCTCATCAGGTGTATAAAAATAAATGTTTCAAAAACATTGCAAGGCAGTTTGTGCCAACGTTAAGAGCAGTGAAAGTTATCTCAATCTGTTGCAGTAAAAATAACACAGGAGGAGAAAACTGTAGCAAAGATGGAGGAGGAGACAACGAGACAACAGGAAGGCTAATTGGAATACAGACCATTGATTTATTTTATTGTTTTGAAATGTTACCCTCTATTCACCAAGGAGCATTAAGGATTTAGAAATGCTAGCGGTCGATTGAAAGAGGTTGACCAAAGTAGGAATGTTTACACAAAGAAACAAAGTAACAGTTTGTGTTGCTAACTGAGCTAATCACACATCAAAATACTTCAAGGTTTAGCCAATGTCACCATAATATGTCCTTGGTATCATTTGAAGACAATAGAAAATTACTTTTATTGAGCTGTTTGCTTCAACTTCTCTCAATTCTTCATCTACACAAATGGTTATGGCTCTGGCCATGAATGTTTGTTCATGGCAAAAATATTGTTGTTTTGTTGCTAGTTGTAGCTAGCAACAAAATTGATGTTGATGTGTGTATGCAGATTTAGCAGCTCTGCAGCTGCTAAATCTAAATAAGGGTTATTATGTAATTATCAATTGGTATGGGCACATATTGCAGCAGTATAGCCAACAGTGTGGTCTTTTCATATTTGGTTGCAACAGCAAAACAAAAGCAACACTAAAAAAGAAAGAAATTGAATGCTGATAAATAAAGTTCTTAAAGAGTAACCAGAATCGGTTAAAACTTGTATTGCCAGAGTCTGGTCTCTAGAAAACAAAATCCCCTAATATATAAAAAACATAATTAAGATGTTCTTAGAAGGGAAAACAAATCAAATAGAAGAAACTATAATGTTTTAAATAAGCCTGCAGTAGAATTACTTTCAATTACATTCATTTAACTGCTTCTAAATGAGCAGATATTAGCTGTCCAAATTTAACTTTTTAAATTAATCACTGCCGACAGAGGCACCGTAAAGAGTCCTGGAGATTTTTTTTCCCTTTCTTTTAAAGTGTTTTTGTACTTTCCTGTTATTTATAATGAATTTAGTAGCTCTCAGTGACCTATCGGTGCATTCAGCGTGGAAGACATTTGCTTGTGAGAAAATGAATTATCCAGTTTCAGCAGTATGAAAGGAGAAATGACAGTTTCCATGGACCATTCATCATCAGCACTTACAATGCAGGTTCAGAGGATGGGACTGCGAAATTAAAATCCATATAAATTACCCCCTTTTCAAAAGTAGAGATTTAAAAGTAAACTATCATCTATTGCCTAAATATAACCCACTCCTATTAAAATGCATTAAAGCAGCATTCTGAAATGTGTGAACCTTACAAGTATGTTCTTCTGACTGACTTTGATAGGACTCTGATTTGCACATTTGCTCCAGTGTGGAGGGATATCACCAAATATTGGACTGAATTTTGCTTCCAAACATACCCAGTCCTGTTGTTGTTGTTCGACTGTTGAGTAACACATCTTCTTGCTCTTCGATTGCTTTACATGGCTTTGTTCGTAAAGTTGTAGGCATATGCTTTCTAATCATGAGATTGTGATCATTTTGGCATTTCATTCATGGCTTTGATATTCAGAGGTTATGTAGATAAACTAAATATATTGTTGCTGCAGAGCTTGAGAATTTGAAACAGATGAAGCTGTGCTTTAAAAGCATTGATAGAAACATGGTACAATTCAAACTTCTACAAGCAATTCTTCATGCTTGGTGTATCTTAGCAATTTCAGGCTAAAAAATATCACATACTTAACAAATGTGCATGCTTAAGGGCAGTCCAGAAAATACCAACAGCATCTTGTATGTCCTTCCATTTCTCAACCACTGAAACCTAAGTTGCTACAGGTTTCCAGTTTTAGTTGATAGCACAGTTTTAAAAGTCATGTTGCAAAGCCACCAACAATTCCCATCATACAATCTCCGTAGTTTTAGCTGTTTTCATTACTTCTTGTATACAAGTGTAGGGCTTTCTCTAATTGCGTTGAGCCATAAAGCTCCACTTCCTCTACTTGTCGCTGCTAGTTGGCAGCCAGCTGAGCTTGCCAAGTGAAAGAGGTAAAACCCCATGAATTCATGCCTCTGTTGTAAAAGAAAAGATTTGCAGTTTGCTGAGGATTGTTATGCATCACTCCGTTTCAAGGGAATGCTCTTTTTTTCCTCAAAAAGGCAGTAGGTTATGACAGTTGCAAAGTTTTGCCCAAGTGAAATAAAATAACCACCACAGGCTAGCTCCTAATTTAGACAGCCAGGCAAAAAAACAACAAGCAATTATCAGTTTTTAAGGTTTATAGCATCACATTCCTTCCTGTCCCTTGACAGGTTGATCGCATTTACATAGACTCAACACAGCAACAGTTGCACATCCCCTATCACAGGTAAGATGGCATTTCACAAAAAAAAAAAAAAGGGGGAGCTTCAGGGGCCCATCCTCATGCATAACAGATCCTACTGTGTGGCTTTAATTTCCCTTTGGGGATTAATAAGGTATTTTTGAATAGAAGTGAATTTTATCTTTTCTTTCTTCTCGCTCTCTGGCAGGGACACAGCAACACATTCCAATTTTGAAATAAGCAAGACTGAGCTTCTTGAGAATGCGGATTGCAACACAGTGCCTTCTGTTTGCTAAGCGGAGAGACTGAACCCATTGACTAAAACATCACAGAAATAATGAACATGTCAATTGTTTTGATTAGCTCAAGCAGATGGTAGGCCAAATAACAACATATCCCCCTTAAAAAGGCTGGGTGTGTTTCATTTTTTTGGACTTTGTTTTTTTGGCTTTGTTACCACATTTGGAATACAAAATCAAACAGATTTTCTTCTGAAGTCTTAATTAATCTCTGCAATTAATGTCTAACATCTGTGATGGAAGAAGTGCTCGGAGCTTTAAGTTTAGCATACATGCTAAAAAACTATTTAAATATTCCATAACAATTTATCCTGAAATATGTTAAGAAATCAATCATACAAAAATAATGCTGTGAAGCAATTTATAAGACCCAATACTGATTTCCATGTGTTTGCCTCATTCGCTAAAATAAACCAATTCTACCTCAAAGAATACAGCCCCCTTCAAATGTTGATAAATATGAATCTTGTGGCCGCTAAAAACAGACCTGATAAAAAAACGAAAGGTAGTCAAGAAGAAAGATGAAATCCAGTTAAACTGAACTAACAGATCAAAACTTCTTGGCTAGGTTGAGAAAATGTTATCTGAGGTAAAACACTGAACATTTTCTAACAGACTTACAGCTGACATCTTTGATATGGTCGGTCATAGCAAAATGACTGATGAACCTGAAAAGTGGATGGCACTTTATGTTACTGTGCTAAATTCATTCATGTGTTACTTGGCAGCCTGGGACTAATTCATGTCATTTGGCAATTATAATTCTAAATAATAAAGCTCACATGTGAAGCGCCTCAAGGCAGCGTTCTCAAGCCACTTCTATTTAATATCCCCATGTTCTCCCTATCTCAGATTATGAAGTATTACAACACTTCCTACCATCCTTATGCTGATGACACAAAACTTTACATTTTTTGGCACTACATGACCACAGCCATTACTGGGTCAGTAATATCAATGGGTCAGAATTTATTAATGGTAAATAGCATCTAATTGCTGGGTCTCCATAACTCTTGTGATCTCACGTGGTCCATTAACACCTCCCACCTTGTTAAAAAGGCACAACTGCTTATTGGGAGGAGATTGAAGAAGGCCAGGTTTCCCTCACAGCTTCTTATGAACTTCTACAGGAGCACAACTGAGAGCATTCGTGTTATTGCAACCCAGTCTGGTTTTCCAGCTGCACTGTTAACAACAGGAAAGACTTGGCCCACATGATAAAAACAGCACAGAGGATTGTGGGGGTTTTGGCTTCCCAGTTTGGACTCAATCTATGACAGTAAGTTAAAAAAAAAGAGGGTAACCGTTTTTGTTAAAGACCACACTCACCCAGGAAATAGACTGTGTATGCCCCTATTATTAGGGAAAAAACACAGGACAATCAAAGCAGATAAAAACAGACTACAGAGCAGCTTACAGCCCGGAGCTGTCACCTCCATCCTTCCCCACTCTATTCTCCACTGTCCTTATCCCATCCCTTTCTTCTCCAACATAGAAAGATAGAACAGACTTATAGTAATTTCTGTCATATTACACTTGTATGATATTTCTGCTTGGGTTGTTTTTTGTTTGTTTTGCTTTGCTTGCTGCTAACTAATGTGGGGTGCCATGCAAGTTTTGCTGCATCTAACAAAATAACAGTAAACCTAAAGCGCTAAATGGTCTCTGGTTTAAATATCTTGAGTTTTAGTTGTCAGGCATGAACCATCTAGACCCTCCAGGTCAGCTGACAGCTTATACTTTCTATGTTCCCCACTCTCTAAAAACCTGAGATGGGCAGTAACTCTCGGTGAAAACATTATGGTTGTTGTGCAATCAGCCAGGACGGATAAAATCCATGTAAGTTTAAAGCCCCTAAAATGTGAGACTTTTACAGGCCCCCAGGGGACTGCCCATCGAAGCAGGGTATGCCAAGAGCACTATGTACCAAGCCCCCTTGGATTCATCTTTCTCTTTGTCCATGGACTGTGAAAGCATCCACATTGGAGAGACCGGCAAGCATGGGCGCAGTCCAGAATTGCAGCTGAGTACGGTTCGTTTTAAACATAATGTTTGTCTCGTTTCGCACCGCCATAGTTCGATAGTGTTGTGAGTGTTATTTTATCATTAATAGGGAGCATCAATGTCAATTTAATAGTGTTTCGTGTAACTTTAAGGTAAACTCAAGCTAGTGTAAACAATGGCCAGGAAATGCCCCCACACGTTATTTTTGGTCGATCATCTGCTTACAGCGCCCTCTAGCTTCCTAAATTACCAATTTGAGTGTTAATTGTTTCCTGGAGAAATAATTACATTAATAGACCAGCTCATTGTTATTGTTTTGATCCGGGGTTTTCGCGCATGCGCGCCGGACTGGTAGGCAAAAGGCAAACACAATTGCGGACGCAAACAAAGGAAACGACGAGTTCTCTACGTATTTTTCTTCTTTAGATAACGTATCACAAGATAGTTTTAAGACTAAGTTGATGGTTGATGGTATCAGATTGCCAGATCCGTCCAGCAAAAGCCTGAAGGGACGGAGCAAGTCTGTGAAATGCTGCCAAGTGTTCCATACGGCAACATATACAGCTGCCTTATAAACACGGCAGGCCAGTACAGACGAGAGAGCATGAAAGCCATGAAACCACTGGACGGCTACAATTATTTTATATCGGGACCCCATGAGGGATTAAGCGGGTCAGAAAATGGATGGATGGATATTCAGACATGTTTGTGTAACATACGAAAGCGGAGTCGGACACAGACAGCGCCTCAGCAGAGAGGAAGACCCGCCACCGGTAGGTAAAAAAAAAAAAACATTGTTCACTAAGGATTATTTGTGGTGTTTTTGTCTTATTAATCCTTTTCACAGACTCATGCCAGAGGGTTTGCATACATTGTAAATGTACGTATATTATTACGAAACGAACGTTTACGTCTTGACTTAAGTATATATCCTATTTTTTTATTTATATAATGATTTAAGTAGAACAATGACCAGTGCAAAATTAAGTTGTATTTACCGGAGATGAAGTGTAGACTGCAAATTCTGTCGTGGTATGATGGCTCCCACAGTCGATTGGGAGTGTCTGCCTGCGTCCTTTCATTGAAAATATCCATTTCTTTTGTCTTTCTTCGTCCTTCGGTAAACGACAGAAACGTACATCCGACGATTTGGAATGCCTCTGTGTGCAACCGGGAGCACAACAAGTCGTAGGCATTGTTTCGAATCCAAAAATAAACTAACTAAAAGTACGCTGTAAATCACCCGTTTTGTCATGTAGTAGACGAGAACAGTACTGTTTTTGCCTACCCGCGGGACCCGGATGTAGCACTGACGTCACGCGTGAACTGGTCTATAAAATCAAGTGTCCTAAAGGTTAATGATTTTACTGAGCAAATCATTATTTGAAATGTTACTTCCTCAAATAATGTTTTGTTTAAATCAGGATTTGCATTGTGAATGGGCTGAAACACATACCAAATGTTCCTCTAAATTAGTTGAGCCAATTTGATCTCATTCCACATTCTTTAAGATGAACTTTGTTCCTCTAAGCAAAGATCTGCCGTGAACCAGGATTTACTGAATCATTCTGATTATGGTTTTCAGCTATTTTATTTGTCATTTTGTTCCTTTTGTATGTAAATAGTTCCTTAGTTTCCTTTTATCTTCATTTTGCTTAATAGCTTAGTTAAGCTTCACTAGCCTAGTAGAGAGGATTTGTTGATTGAAATATGTTAATTCAGACAAACAACATTCTATAGTGATGTTCTATTGATGTTCATTTATGTTTGTTAATAAATTCCTGATCTTGAAGAGAAGTTGTCACTCCTTTTTTCAATATGTGTGCAGAGTTTGCTGTTAAAAGAACGCCAGTGCTCAAATAAACCCTTTCAACTATTGTCCCTAACAGACCGAGTTATTTATTAAACATAACAATAACACAATAACCCAAAACCGTGCGTAATGGCATATGGTTTACTGCCGCTTAAAGGCCAATATTTATATCATCTGCTTGTTTTTCAAGAATGTCTTGTTTTTACATGACTGGAACTATAAAGCTGTGTAAATCACAATTATACTTTTATACTTTAGCTGCTATAGTTAATGCTTAGATTTGACTATTATTTGAATAATATTGAATTAAATTTTTTTCTTTCAAGCAGGCTTCTTTAATTTGTCTTGTGGAAAAATGGTGGAATAAAAATAAACATACACCTGTCGTAAAAAGAAAGTGCTCCCCATTTTTTCTAATCAGCATGATATTCATTCAGAGAGAAGAATCCCATTAGCAGAGAGAATAAAGCATAATATCCCAACAGTAACTATAATAATGTTTTCTTATCCTCACTTAGAACAGATATAGATGCTGGAGACCCTGGAGGAAAATGTTGAGTTTGTCCATTGGCTAACAGCTGTTTTAAAGGAATGTCTTTTCATTTGGGCTGCTTTTAAACCAAGGAAGATAAATCCTTATCAGAGCAACAAGAATGCAAACACTGTGATTAGTTCACATTTTCTAAGAAAGTAACATGTCCATTACTGGCAAATGAACACAGATAAAAACTTTAAATATTTTAAAGTGGTGAGATTAACTGTGTTAAACCTTAAACAAGGATAAAAATAAAGTGTTTACACTTTTGAGTTTTGAGTGGGACATGATTTATGCTCTCTTAGTGTTTGTTATGCAATCTGGATGCCCTTTTTATGGTTTGCATTTTATTTATTTTTGCACAAATGCTATTTGTGTTTAAACCTACATATGTTCAGATTCCCTTCCCTCAGAATGCAATCAGACAAGGGAAGAGTGAAGTGTGTATTTAAAAGATTCTACAGTACAGCTGTGACACTGGAAAAAAAGGTGGAAAGGAAAACTAAGCTTAAGTCAGAGCTATCTGGCTCCCTTTGATCAGAAGGAATGGTGGATTAGAAAGGATTCTCCAGAACTTTCTTCTTAATCCGCAAAACGTTTTATAAAACCCGCTAGCAAACGTTACAGCAAACTGAAGCCAAGGTCAGATTAGACTACTGCAGAACTAAGGCCCCTCGCTATATCAAGCAGCAGCTTCTCTACCTTAGACCAAAACACTCCACACCATTAGGTCACTGAAAACTGGCCAAAGTGGCCATCCTCTTTTGAAAAAACAGTCAAAGTAAACCATTTATCTTTAGCTTTGCTTTCATTGCTTCTTCTGTGATGGCTACTTTTGAACTGAACCAACCAGGTCAACTTTTCTTCTGCATATCAGTGTGACTTTCTGAGCAAGAAGCTGGTAAAGAGAGATGAGTGAAACATTTCTCTTGGGGTGTTAACTGCTGAGAAGTCTGATGGGTTCTGCAAGCGAAACCCCTCCAGCCTCCTTTGAACTTTAAGTTTCACATCTGTGAAAACAATCAGAGATTCTGTCTGGGACATGTTTGTACATACCTTTGTCCTCTGAGAGAGAGAGTATTATGTCTGTGGGGGTGAACTAAGGCAGAGTCACCTTTTGAGTCGTCAATCACCTTCACGTACACTAAATGATTTTTCAACAAGCTCCAGGGTGATGGATAATCAAAACGAAAAGGTGGGCTGAGTGCTCCTGATTTTCCAGTGGATGATAAAGGAAAGAGATGGTCCCTACATCACAGAGCTCTTGTCGTGCTATGCACGTTTTTCCATTTGGGCGCTAACGTTAAATGTAACGCCCTCGGCCAAACACAATGATGGATTCTCTATTCTGGTTGCTTCCTTTGTTTTCAAAAGAACAGTCAGGATGAGAAACCGTGTGAGGGAGGGTGAATGTCTGGGGACAGAAGCCCCATCTCGAATGAGAAGCTGCCAAATGGAGCTTCTTCATCAGGGCCGGCAGCCCTAGAGGGGTGGCTGCTCCAGGCAAATGCTAAAAAAAGCCGTGAGTCAGGCAACACATCTGTGCAGCTGGGCTCTCTCTGTGGCATCATGCAGAGAATCCCCTCAGTGAGGAGGAACATGTAAGTTTGGAGGCCAAAAGACAAGTTCAGAGAAAAAGAAAATAACTGGGGGAACTAGTCAGAGAAAGATGAAACGGAGGAATCTGTGGCCTCTGACTCCATATTTGGAAACCTGAACTTTCACTTGCATTTAGCGCCAACCACAATTATCTGTAACCAAACACGCTGAAGTCCCCAAAGGAATTCAAGGCAAATCTCTGTGGTAATCCTTTTCTTTTGTCTCTGCAGCTGTAAAGCTTACATGTTCTCTCTTCATTTTCATTTAGGCATAATAAAAGCCTTCTTTTTGGATGGCGATCATAAATTAAGACAATTCGCCGTCTGGCGAGGTGACTTTTTTACATAATATTGTTTTGTATTGTTGTGGCATCTCAGGCTGGGAGAATTTATTCAGCACTGATGCAGCAGTTTGTGCTGACATACTTAAGATATGATGTTGTTTTCCTTCCCTCTTCAGCCCCACATAGTTATGACACATTCTTTCTGTTCCCATCAGTACTCTTCAAAGATTTAGCACAATGTGACAGAACTTCACAAAAAAACAAACAAATTAAAAGACGATTTCAAGTTTCTTTTTATGCCGACGATCAGTTGCTTTTTATTTTAAATCTGCATTTTTATTTGTATTTCTATTTGTCGTAATTACAAATGATAAACAGTTACCACACATGAATTGAGCTGAACTGAATTTGGACAACATTGGATCTTGTATAACTGCATTTTACTGCACTTGATATGGTCTTTTATTTAAGAGTTAATATTTATAATTATTCTGAATTGAGTTAGGTTACTTTCCATGTTGTAAATAAAAATCAGAAAGATAATCTATACATTACTGCACACAGAAATTATATATTTGAAGCTTTTATAAAATTATGATTATTGGAAATCAAAACTCAAAATTCAGTATCTCAAGAAGTTTAAAAAAATGACATTAGGGCTGTTCAAATATGTGAAAAGTACTTGTCATTGTACTGTACAGTATAGTATACTGCATCTACAACAGTGGTCTCAAGTTCCGGTCCTCAAGGACCGTGTCCTGCAACTTTTAGAAGTCTCTCTGCAGAGTTTGATGTATCCAAGTTAGGTAGTTCAGCCATTTGATCAAGGTGTGAAGGGGAAGGGGACTCATCTAAAAGGTGCAGGATACCAGTTTGTCAGGATTAGAGCTTGAAACCATTTAACTATAGCTTTGTGGCACGGCATAAAACCTGTGTCAAGAGGCAGTGACTCCAGCTGCAGGCCACACCTATAGAATATCCCCAAAACCGTTGAATTGACTTTGCTTAAACAGTCCTATCAAGGCTGTGCTTATCGCTGTTGCTTGTGACATTTTCGAGACAGTTTTTTTCTCTCCTTCCACTCAACCTTTCATTAACGCATTTAAATGCAGCGCTCTGGACAGCCAATACTTTGGCAATTACCTTTTGTGTCTTTACCCTGCTTAGGGAGGATGCGAGTACCTGATGGAAAACTGTCAATTCAGCAATCTTCCCGATAACTGTGTAGGCCACAACATTTCTGTAATATTTTTTACCTGTAAGCAGTAACCATCAAACAAACAAAGTAAAACACATAATCAATTGACTGAACTTACTGTTTTGATGAAATTCAGTTTTATTGAGATGTACCTTTAGTAACCATCATAACAGTTTCTGACATCACCCCCGTTTCAAGCCAAGCCTGAAACAGGGATGACTAAGGAGCTGGAAGGAACCTAACAAGAATAATTTGATTTGAATTGGCTAATCTTACAGTGCAACGGTTTCAGGAGGAAAATTATAGGTATACCGGGAAAGGAACATCCTGGGAAACATTTCTTTTAACAAGGCTTACTGCTGTAATGCATCATAGGGCTTGTAGTGTTGTCTAGTTTTGACACCTAAATTCCTCAGCCAGAAATGCAAATTACAAAACAAATGCACACAACCATAACATTAAAGATGCAATAAATAAATATACAAATTTAACACCTGATGAAAAATACATTTGAAGATCTACTATAGAAAAGCTGTGTATTTAAGACCTTTTAGGGTCTAAAATAAAGATTTCTTTCCCCTTTTAAATCTTGTTTGGCAAGACTTTCCATATGGTTGCTTCTTCTTGTGTTCAGCTCAGTGCACAAACACAGCTTGCATGTTGACTGTGCATCATCTGACTTATTTGTTGCCCATATTTCAAAACTAACACCCAGACAGTGCCAGACATTGTGATGACCAAATTTGCATGACCATTTTTAATGCACTACAGTCCACTTTCTGGAAATCCTTCTTGTTATTGCAGATTCCTGCCTCTCCGCTCCCTGATGTATTTGTGGAGCTCTGATTTATTGGTAATTACGCTGTGGCACAGTTTGAGACATTGCACCATGACATGAACAATTTCAGCTTGCTTTTTAACAAGCAAAGAAAATAATAGGAAAAGACACATGATTACAATATGTTCTCCATAGCAATAGCAACCCTACTTATTACGCATATATGCGCGCAAGCCTTGCATAATGGGAAGTGTGACCTTAAGCTTTATCGCTGCAATCATGACCCTGTCGAGGATTTCTATTAAAGAATATCTGTCTCATTAGATTATGGAATGCAATCTGTGCAGAGCGCGATAAAGCGGTACCGGGTCACACAGTCAATACCTTATTATGTAACAACAGGGAGTACAGCCACTGCTCTCCATACTCTCACAAAAACCATTTCTGTGCCAGATTACAGTCAAAACTGACAGCCCTCATCAATTTACAGAATGGGCGCCATCAAAGTATACTACAGCCACGGCTAAGAAGATGGGATTTTGTGAACTAACTACAATCAATGGATCTACAAATCTACAAAATGGTTTCCATGCAAACTATAAATTCAGCCATTTCGATCTCATGACTATACACTGAATACAAATTGAGAGTGTTAGCACAGACATGTGACATTAGCAGAAATAATAAGTGAATAAACTAAAATAGCAGCAGGGCAAATGTGCATTGGAGGTGTGATTCAGGGAGATTCTTGGGCAAATGGCAACTGCAGAGTCATCCAAAAACATTTACACAATATTTACAATTTTTGTACATAACCATGTGTTAAAGAAAATAGCAGTAACTCTTCCTTTTGAGAGGCAAAATGCCATGCAAATGGAGGATTTCTCCTCAAACGTTGCCCAGCAAATGACTTAATGCCGTAGGGGAAATGGGCGTTTTCGTCTGGTCTAATGGCTCTTTTGCGATGGAGTAGAAGATTGTCAGAGTGGAATTCCAGTTTTGCTCTCTGCCAGCGAAGCCCTCCCTTAAAACATTTCAGCCATGATTTAGGGATTAAAAAAGGGAAAGAAAAGCACCATCCACTTCCCAACTCTAGCTTTTCACCCATTTGTGGTGAAATTATTTTTAGGTCTAAAAATGCAGAATAGGAAATTGACAGAGAAATAGGGGGGGAGAGAAAGACGTCTTGTGCAATGGCAGTGGATTATTGGTGATTTGCTAAATCCCATCATGAATGATGGGGTTGAGACACAGTGCTCTGCATTGCATAAAGAATAAGTGCTGCTACACATTGCATAGCTGTGACCCACTGCTGAGCCCTCACTGCATTTCTTCTCATCTCTTCCCCCTGAGTGCTTGGACGCTCCTGGGGAATTAACCCCGCAGTCATTATGCTGGTAAGGGTCAGTGGATCTATGGCATGCGTGTTCCCTGCAGGTCCCTGACTTTAGTTCTAAACTTCAGGCATCCTGTCTGCATACCTCCACACACACACACACACATACACACACACACACACACACACATACACACATACACACGCACACACACGGACAGTAAATACATTTTCTAATCAAGCTATAAATATGAAATTCATATTATACTAGTGACAACTCAACTTAACAAAAAACAATCAAAATAAATTAGTCCATAAATTATTTTGTAATAAAGTAGAATGACACAGCTAAAAGGTTTTATTACGTTTGCTGAAATGTATACTGTAATGTAATACTCAGTAAAAAAGCCTCTGTTAATGGTAACAGCTTCATGAGGTTGAATGGAAAAACTTACCCCAACATCACAAAGAGAAAGGATAAAATCAGATTATAATAATAAATCAAATTGTATCTCTCTGATTTTCGAACGTTACAAACGTTCAAATTTAGTCTAAGCCAGGGGTCACCAACATTTTTGAAATTGAGAGCTACTTCACTGGTGCTGTGTCATACAAAAGGCTACCAGTACTGACCTTTGAACTAGAAGAGTCAGAGTTCACCTTAACTTTATTCAAAATAAACAAAATGTTCATGCTTTGATATAGATATTTTAATTTTTAAATCTATATAAATACAAGTGTGAATAAAATAGGAAGAGTAACGGAATAAAATAAAGTTATAGATGCAGCTCACTTGTGGATTGGGCTTTTTTTTAGAACAGGTTTGTGAGCGCCACATGTGGTCCTCAGGGGCTACTTGGTGCCCATGGGTACCGTGTTGGTGACCGCTGGTCTAAGCTATGACCACTTTCAGATGAGTTTTGGTTGGTCAAAACCAAGATGAGATATATAGGTGGAAATCATATCTATAGATACAGTTGTGTTCGAAATAATAGCAGTGCCTCAACAGCAGCAAGAAAATCACTGGTGTTATTAACATTTCAAACTCTATACCCCAGATAAGTTTCTGGGGGGTAAAATAAAGGTATAGAAAACCAACAAACCCAACAGGACAGCCATGCATACTGTGGATTCTGTGAAATTGAATGATTAACTGAAAAGGGTGTGTTCAAAAAAATAGCAGTGGTGAGTTCAATTAGAGAGGGCATCAATTAGGGAGGGTATTCTGGGAAAAAAGGGTGTTAACAGGTGATCCGTATTTAAGGATCAAGACAACTGGCATGCTGGCTGTGCATTTGTCCTGAAAAAACAAGGAAAATGGGTCGTTCAAAACACTGTTCTGAAGATGAGCGTTTCCTAATAAAAAAATTGATTAAAGAAGGGAAAACATACAAAGAGGTGCAGAAAATCATTGGCTGTTCAGCTAAAATGATCTCAAATGCCCTGAAATGGGAGCAAAAAACTGAAAAACGAGGAAGAAAAAGAAAGACAACCCCTCGAATGGACAGAAGAATAGCCAAACTGGCGAAGACTCAGCCAATGATGGGATCCAAGAGGATCAAGCAAGACCTTCAGTTGACAGTGAGTACTGTGACAATCAGAAGACGTCTTACTGAGGTTAACCTTCCAGCAAGAAGCCCCCGCAAAGTCCCACTGCTGAGAAAAAGACATGTGCAGAAGCGTTTACAATTTGCCAAAGAGCACATTGACTGGCCTGAAAAGAAATGGCATAATATCTTGTGGACAGATGAAAGCAAGATTGTTCTTTTTGGGTCTAAGGGTCACAGGCAGTATGTCAGACGCCCTGCAAACACAGAATTCAAGCCACAGTACTCACTGAAGACCATTAAGCATGGTGGTGCAAGCATCATGATATGGGGATGTTTTTCATACTATGGTGTTGGTCCGATTCACCGCATACAAGGGATCATGGATCAGTTCCAGTACATCAGGATCCTGGAAGAGGTCATGCTGCCATATGCTGAGGAGGAAATGCCTTTGAGGTGGACCTTTCAACAGGATAATGACCCCAAACACACCAGCAAGCGAGCAAAAGCATGGTTCCAGATGAACAAGATTCAACTGATGGAGTGGCCAGCACAATCCCCGGACCTTAATCCCATTGAAAACTTGTGGGCTGACATAAAAAGTGCAGTGCATGAGGCAAAACCAAGAAACGCTGAGGAATTGTGGAATACAGTGCAATTATCCTGGGCTGCAATACCTGTGGAACGATGCCAGAAGTTGGTTGACTCCATGCACCACAGATGTGAAGCAGTCATCAGAAACCGTGGTTTTGCAACAAAATATTAGTTTAGGATACTCAGCTAGGTTCACTTATCAAGAATTTCTTTGTTTGTACAGTACATTTTTGAGTTTCCAAGGAAAGATGGCAACACTGCTATTCTTTTGAACATGCCATTTCTTACTTTATTTGAAATATTATTATTATTATTTAAGTTTTGATGACTTTGCGCAATTGTTTTGCTTTGGAATAGAATGTACTGTGTCCCCAATGTATCTGTGTTCATTAAAGTACAATTTCTTTGAAGAATTTTGACATTTACTCATTTTTCTAAAGGCACTGCTATTATTTCGAACACAACTGTAGATGCACCATTGACTCATGTCTAATTTAGGTCTACATATAGCTTTGACATTTTTATATAGAGGCCATGACAGTTGAGCGCATTACTTATTGTTTTCACTGAAAAAACTATCCCTGCTAATACCAGGTCCTTCCAAAGCTCTTTGCTATATTTATTTATTTCCGTTTTGTAGCATCTTATCATGGAAGCAAATTCCTCATATTTGCAAAGTACTACTTGCCAATAAAGCTCTTTCTGATTCTGACTGGGTCCTTGGAAAGCTTCTCTCTTTATTTTGACCCCTGTTTTAGACGTTATGTGTGGGGCTCCCAAGTATGGCAACCCTGGATAAAGGTCCCAGTGGTGCTCAGCGGAACGTTGGCGTGTTTAAACATGCATCTACAACCAAACTCATCTCTTTCTCAGCTCCTTGCTTCTTGTAGGATACCTTGGTATTGAGAAAGCCTTCAATAGGTCCTCAGTTAGGACTGAACCAGCAGTTTCTGTTGTACACTGACAGGGTGAAGGATTGCTTTCTAAATTCTGGCAAATTTCAACTATTTTCATGGCTTTGTATGTCATCCTTCATGTGTTCAACACATGGACTCTCTGTGAGTCCACATTAATACACGTGACAAATTTATGGACTTTGCATGTGTGGATTAGGTGGGTTGTTACAGACAGTTGGCGTGAATTTCACAGCCATAGACCCGTTAAAAATACATTTATAGAGAAAGGCATTGTAGTTTTTGATAACTTATTTCGCCTGCTCTATATACATGCATATCCCAAAGTGAGCCGTGTCATGAACATTGTGAAGGCCCACACACTCAGGCTCGCTGCCCAGTCACCAATCAGACTGCTTAATAAGGACTGCAAATGGTCCCTCCAGCACTAACAGCACAATAACCGAAGCCATGATATTCTCCCTGTAGAGGGGAGTTTAACTGTCTCCGTGTCCAAGCACAGGGCTGCAGTTTCAGACAGCTTAATGCAAATTCTCCACTTGAACCAGAGCTGGATTCATGAGGTGACAGGACTTGTTTTGGAACTAAGCCGCCGGGGAGAAGCCGGCCTGACTATCTCCTAAACCAGCACCACCGTGACGTGCCACAGGTAAAATGCTGCTCCAGATAATGAGCCTGATGCAAGGCGGAGAGGCAAACAATAGCTTCAGGCGGTGATTCTAAACTCTGGCATCAATTTCTAATTGCCACTGTTTTTTTGGTTGATGGAGAAGGAGGAGTCTTTTCTGTTTGCCGTATAAAGGCGACATATAGAGACCTTTCCACCTTTAACAGGAAGAATCAAACAAATGGAACTATAAACCCACTTTAGCTCCCACCATGAAAGGCTTTTCAATATACCGCCCGCCTATAGTAATTTTCCTCCCTCCCTCGTCGAGTAAGGTGACAAGATGAGCAAACAGAAATTCAAGCACACACTCACCCCCCAGGGTATCATTATCCCAGACACAAGAGTTGCCGCCAAAAGTAATGGAGCTCTGGGTCCACCTGGCTCATGGCAGCTTTTACTTTCTTAAATTGAAATGGAAGGAATGGAAGAGCTCTGAACACTGTTTATGAAAAAATGCTTGCAGCGGCTTTACTGTGGGATTATGAGAATTGGCCCAGAGTCAGGATAAGGAGGGAGGGGTGAAGGGGATCAGTCGTGCCATTTTTTCCCCTGTGTTGGCTGGTTCTGTACTGTAATGAGCTGGGTTATGTTGGGTTGGGTCAGGCTTTTTTTTTTCCTGCTGCTGTTTCCCAGAACACAAGAGCTCTTTTTTCTCCTGCCAATCACAACCAGATGTGCCCAGACTGGTTTTAAGAATTCAGACTCCTCACTCCGTCCTGCTTTCAGCTGCGAATGCAGCACATGAGCTACAGAAGAAACACAACAAATTTAGTAGGCACACACACACACACACACACACACAAACAGTTTCACCGAAGCCCTGTAATCACAAGGGTCTAAAAGGAATGCCGGAGCCGGACTGGGTTTCAATAACATGCTTTTCAACAGTGGACGCTTGTTTCATTCGCCTTTTCCCACAGGATGTCTCTGTAGTTGGAGGAGATTCAACATGACAGGACAGACTTATACAAGGAGAATCATAGAGGTCTTCTTTTTCATATATATCTAGTCCCATCAGTGGGATTGCCAAGACCTTTTTAATTATACAGAGATGTGTTTTCTATACCCAGAAACTCTTCAACAGGTACCTATTGCAGCCCCAAAAAGCACAAGAAGAGAAGTACAGAAGCGTGCCCCGTGGGTGCATATTAATATCCGAGTTTCTCTGGAACATGTTTGCCTGGAAAACAGTAAGAACACAAATTTGTACCCCCCGGCTATATGAAGCGTTGATGTTAATGATGACATCTGAGGAGTGCAGACATCAGTTCAACTGTGCTGCTGCTGTTTGAGTGTAAATGAATCTACGAGGGGGTCATGTGTTGTATACACAACCAGTAGGGGATTATGTGAAATGAACTATTCATTACAGAAAATTGATTAGGGAATGATTCTTCCACACAGGTTACAAGTTTACGCTCTAACATAGCACCGTAACCTCTTTTCCCCTCTTTCCCCTGTGCTCCGCAGGATCTTTTCTGCCCGCCACACACCTCTCTCACTCTCTGCAGCTCCTCCACCACAGATCCACCTCCAGCAAACACTATCAGCGCGTACCATCTGTTTCCTGCCGCAAGTGTAAAATTGAGCTGCTTGAAAGTCATCCGATATCGATCGCAGCCACATTAATTTCATAATGTCACATACAGTGGGTCACCATTCACAATCACATCATGGAATCTATGCACCCGCTTGGGCCACCGCTCATGACTTGCAATCAGCGTGACTGACTTCCTGTTGGCGTGTGATGTATGTGCATCTGCTGAGAGAGTTGCATGTTACATAGTTAGTGATTTGCGTGTTGCAGTTCCTAATTGGAGGACAGTGGCATACTCAGAAGATCAAAATATAGCAGAATGTGTTGTTCACACCTGACATGTAAATCAATTTAACTCTTTATTTCAGCAATCTAAACAGGAAAGTCTGATGCAGAGGTGTGACATCCTTTTGTAAGTGTTAATGGTTTGAGTAACAGGTTTTCATTATTATAAATAAACAAGAGGCACTCTTGTTTATTATGAGCTGAGAGGATCTAAAGTCCAGCTGCTTAAAGTAGAAAACCATAAACTGAAGCTCTGAGCTGGAGATGCACCTAGCTGACCATTCCTGGCCAATCAGAAGTCAGATGAGTGCTAACCTGCCACTTCAAATTATAATCTCTAGGGGTGACAACGTGTAAAAGAAAAAAGGGTGTTGCATGTTTCTTGATAAAGGTAGTAGCATTGAATCAAAATTAAGAAAAAGAATGACAAGATTTTTCCAATTATGTATTAAAGCAAATGTCCACACTTTATCCAACTCAAAAAAGTGCCTCAAGGTAAATGTTAGTTCATGTTTTGATCTATTTAATTAATAGTAGACCAATGAAAAAAAAATCTGATTTTTTTGCAACCGCTGATCACCGGCAAAACCCAATAAAGCGAAAAATGGACACTTGGACTGGAGCATCTTTACTCTGAACCAGATTTCAAGACTTCCAATCATCCACTAACCCTCACAATACCAGGACAAGGCGATGCCTATATTTTTGAATGATGCGTAGAGAGTCCCTAACTAAAATCAACACCCGATTTCTGTATTAAGTTTGCTGTCTGATTTATTTATTTTGGGTAGCTGCACCCCAGTGGGGGCATAATTTGCATGGTCAGTCTCAAAAAACAAACTTGAACATAAAAAAAATTGTCTGCAAGCTCTTAACAGGAAATGCTCTGAAACCCTTTAAAGGCCTTATTATCGATGAGTCGTTTCAAAACGGAGAGTAAACATACTCCTAATGAAAACATCATCAGTTAGGAGCAGGTTGTGGATGGTAGCTGTACGTGTTGCTTCAGATAAACATATGGCTGTCCTACAGAAATTGTTCCTGAAACAAAACATCGGTTTTGTTTCAGGAACGAATACTGCAGCATTCAGAACGTCCCTGGTCATAAACAACCCCTCCAAAAAAAGAGTCTGTAAAGGCCAAATAAAATTCAGTACAATAAACTTTTACTCCTGCGTGGTTTAAAGAAAACACTATTTACCAGTAAGCAGCACTACATGACTGGTTTTTCATAAATCATTGCTTTTAACAACATAAATCCTTATCAGACTTAATGGAAATTGCCTGAAGCTGTCACGGACTTGCGGGCACGCTGACCAACAAGGCCTGTCATCTGTAAGCGGTGTGGCCGGGAGGAAAAATAAACTCACAAAAGCACTGGCAAAAACGCATTAAACGCGGGAGAGTCATTTAGTGGAGGCTTGCAAATCCCAGGGGAGCTCACCCACGACAACCTCCACAACTGAAGTCACACTCAAAGGTGCCACAGTGCAAACAAGACACGAAGCAGGATCCAATCAGATGTGTCGCTGGTCCGCAACTAGTTGCTCCAAAGTTGTTATACAACACCAAGTGTGTTAACTTGTATAAACTTTATAAAATGATACTCTCAACCGGTCGATACTTTTTGTACATCTAATATTATTAGTAAGTGAAACTTGTCTCAAACATTGATAAAAATGAGCAATATTTGAAGGGCAACTCTATCTTTTCAAACAAACTAAATATGCAGCTGACAAAGTAACTATCAGAAACTTTGTTTTTCCATTCCCTGAATTTCTATATTTATGTAAAGTTATAACAACAACCTTTAAATATATTTAACTGTGATCACATTTAATGGACACAAACTTGTGTATAATCAGTAATTACAATGAAAATGTATACATGGTTTTCAAGAGTGGTGAGTGTAAATGCATTAATATAAACTTGTATTGGATTTAAACCATTCTATCACAGCTCTATGTTTAAGGACATTGTCCTGCTGGAAAGTGAGCCTCTGCTTGAGTCTTTTACAGCCTAAAACACACTTTTAATTACTCCCTTGTTTTAGCTCCATCAATCTTCCCGTCAACTGCGACTATTTTTCATTTCCCTGCTTAAAAAGAGTCCCCACAGCATCATGCTGCCACTACCATGTTTCCCCATGGGAATGATGTGTTCAGGGTGATGTGCATAGTTAGTTTTCCATCAACATTTTGCTTACACAACAAAAAGTTTGGTTTTGGTCTAACTTGAGCTCTGATCAGGGTACCTTCTTCCGCAAATGAACGATAGCTGTCCTTGGATCGAGGTTCCTTAGTCCTCCTGAGGCTTTTCGGTCACTAATGTTCTCCAACAAACATCTGAGGCCTCCACAGAACAGCCGTATCTATCAACTGAAGTTAACTTGGAATCAGACAGACTTCTACAAATACTGAACAAAACTGGTGTCACTGCACTTTATGTAAGGATTAAAGAGGGTTGAATACATCCCATACTTTTATTTATTAAAATATGAAACCATGCATCTTTTCCCTTCCCCCTCTGAATTATAACTACTTTATGTTAATATATCACACAAAATCCCCCCCAAAATACATGAGTTTTGTGTTTATAATGTGATAAGAAATTTCCAATATTCAAGGGGTCCACTGAAAAGTATTGCATATAGAGCCACAAACTTAACCAAAAGTACAGGGTTAGCAGCTATTTGAGCCAGCAGAGCCGCAGTCACATGAGGAACAGCACTAGTTGTGCAGCAGAAATATGTAAACCACTTAACAGCCACTGGCTAAAAGCAACTTAAGAGCTAATCGCTGTGGAGCTACAGAGGGAACGCAGGATGGTGCAGATGGCTAGCACAGGAGGTGGGAGGGAGTCAGTTGAGTGGAGGCAGGCCAGAGAGAAGTTCATGCCCTACAGGCTCCTTTTTAGTAGATGGTCCATTGTGGTTGACTGTACAGATCGATAGATCAGGTCAATAGATCATTAAGCTATCCCTATGCTCCTGAAATAACACAGGGATCAGAGTGGAGATAAGAGGCTGGATCGATGCTGGTCGGATACAAGGCTGGAACAAAGATGGAGGGTATAGAGCCTGTGAGCATGGCTCGCATGCTGCCACGTCAAGAGAATTAAAAGAAATTTCATTTGTCATGAAATGCACCCTTTTATCTCTTAAGTAGGTTTATATATTTACTAATCTAAGAGGGATTCACAATTTGTGACATCTGACACATGTTAGATGATGTTCAGTACAGAAGAACATGAGGAGCAAATTGCTGCAATCCAAAACAACGCCACCCTTGACAAATTTCAGAGCTGTTTGAGTGAACTAAATTGTGGGGATTTTTTCCACCCCATTACTTTTGCATCAGAAAGTTAATTACGCAGAAAAATCTATGTGTTGCGATACAATCTGTGTGCAAAATCCTATGAAAAAGTGAACCATGTTTTGTAGACTTGACCCATGTAACAGCATGATGCTAGGCTTGCACAGAGAATATCCACAGGACAATGTTTGCTGAAACCAAAATTAGCATTTTATGGTTAAAATTGCTTTAAAAGCCAAAGATGTTTGATATATTCCACACATCATGTAAATTGGTTCACCTGTCCAAAAAATATCCTGCTCTTCCTGAAACAGAGACCAAAAACTGTCAGCTACAAGTTTAAACTGAAGTGATTTACACATCCCTAATGGGAAAATGAACGATTCCCTTTAAATTAATTGTGGTGTTGAAAGCTTCCATGAGGCCAGTTTGGTCACAACAGTTAAAGAGAAGCGTTGGTGATAAAACATCCTCCTCTCTCCTCAACTAAGAGCTACAGTTCCAGACAGTATTTAAGCAAATGGTAAATTAATGAGGGTGGGTAATGACAAGCTGCAGGAAATGATGTTCCTCAGTTTCAATACAGTCATTAAATATTTTAATTAGATTTCGCAAAGTGAAAATCTGAAATAAGACACATACCCATCCCCAACCCCCCTCCTGTTGTGTGGAGTAAGCATGAGCTGGTTACAAGCATCAAGGTATACCAAGGTTTTTAAAGTTTCAGCTTCGAATTTTTTCCACAACATCCTGTTCTTCACTTTTAAGTCGTTTTAATTGAATGCTAGAGAAAATGTTCTAAAGGGAGTTTTTGTATGGAGGACAGCGATCCTTCTTCCCAACCGGTCAGCAGACTGAACCAAATCTGAAACACCCTACCTCGCTCACGAGACATACACATTCAATTAGGGCTGTACAATATTAGAATGGCATGCAATAAATATGCAATAAATCCATATTTTTCTCTATCTTGTCTGTCTCGTGTGGGCGCCATCATCTGTGTCAGGTGTGGGGATCTAATGCAGTGAGGCTCCATGCAACAAACCGAACATTACAATGGCATGAAAGGTGCCACTGTGACATTTGAGTATATGAACCAACAATTATTGCAATCTAAACATTCCTTTATAATAGGTTTCTGCACAGTACTGTTTCGATTATGGTATTTGCATTACATTGAGCAACCTTGAAGGAGATTACGGTATCCATCTCTGTTTCAATCTTTGTGGTCCTTCCATGACATTGTGACACTGTTGCATTTTCACTCAAGGTTATCATAACAGTCTTATAGCAACCCAAGCCTATTCTGAGTGCCTGACACAGAGCAGTCAGCTAAAGCAACCATGGGTTTAGGGGAGTGTGGGCTTGGTCCGATTGGAAAATAGATATCTAAAAATGGAGAACACATTGGCAACGTTGTCTTGCTTAGGGAGGAATTGGGGTCAAAAAAGCAGTTTTCCTCAGCAGTCAGCTGGACTGTTGAAAGATGTATTTAATAGTATTTAACTAACAGGTCGGTGGTCATTATGTCATCGTTAACCAGGTCAAGTTTGACCAGTAACCATTTTCAACTTTGAACTAGAGATCAAACGCAGTTCAGACTCCTAAAGAAAAACATGCTCTGGGGCGACTGTGGCTCAGAAGCTAAAAATTTGTCCTGTAGCCGCTGGGTTGCCCGTTTGAGTCCCCGCTCCGTCCATCTCAGTCGTATTGCCCTTGAGCAAGACACTTCACCCACCTTGCCTGCTGCCAGTGATCAGAGGGCACAGTGGTGCCAATTGTCTGGCAGCCCCACTGCTGTCAGTCTGCACCAGATGCTTCCTCTCATAGCTGCTTTAGCTGAGGCTACAGTGTAGCTTACCCCCACAAACCAAATTGCATCCGAAACCTTCTAATCATAGCTCCTGTTCCTTGACCTTTCATGAGGTCAACAGCAAGAACTCTATTGTGTGGAGGAAAGGAGCTTAGGACTGCTGTGCCACTTTCAGACAGCCTTAAACTCGTGTCTTTACAAGACAGAAATACAAGACATGGATGATTGTAGTCAAATATGGCCCTTCCAACAAAGAACTACAACTACTCTTCTCTCAGTACATTCCCGCTCATTTCTGTGAGGTGGGCTGTGCTTATACGTCTTGTCACGTAACAGATGGGATTTCTTATAGCTCCTTAGTGCGGGTAAGGGACATCACAAGCTATGCTAAAGGAGCTATGAGAGGAAGCATACAGGCTCCTTTCCTACCTTTACTGTCTGCACTATTCAGACAGCCCTTATCATGGCAAACGCTGAGACACTTCCGCTTTAGCTGAAGACTCCTCACCAATTAGACCCTTTCGATGCAACCAATAACTGATTATATTGTGAAGTGCTGTGGAGCCCTCAGACTTGATAAAGTGCTATACAAGTGCAGGCCATTTACCATTCACCTTAGTAAAGTGCCGAATCAGACACGGATTCAAATGCCAGCTAGAGCGTTGTTACTCAGACTTGGTGTACATCATTACTTTTCTCACAGTGGTTACAAATCATTCATGTCTTATGTGTCACTTTGTCACAGTTTATTTTGTCGACCAGGTAACCAAAAAGCTGCCACTGTTCAAATGTTCTGAGCGCTTCTTCAGTGGTAACTTGTAGTCACGCTGACATCAGCTGGATAGTGAGATTTGGGACACAGGTTTGATGTCGACCAGGAAGATCACTACATTTTAATATCAAAATCTCGTGCCGACCTCGTTACACCCTGAGTGAAAAGGTCAGCAGAGTTAGTCTGTTTCTTCAGCAGACCTAATGTCCACTAAACTGGTGAAACTCATAAACAGCAAGTGTAGCACTGCAAACTGAAACTATATGACATGTTCAAATGGCTTCTCTGGACAGACCTACATTATGAGAGAATAACTCGTTCTGTAATAGCAGTTTCTTAGGTGGGAGCAGAACAGAAATATCACAGACATATAGACTCCTGGCTGAATTAAATCACTACCTAGAGCAGGCGATTGTGAAATCGCGCTACCTGTCCCCTGAGATATGAATCGTCCACCAAATGCTGAAATACAGGACTAACTTTTGTGGTAGAAAGTACAACCAGTAAATGTATGAAGAGAAATCAGTGGATTTGCTACAGTGGCCCTGTTAAAATGCCATGTTTGTGATAAAAAAAAACAAGTGAGATTATGATTAATCTTTTGGATACCTCAACATAAAACATTACATTTATCCTACACAATTCAACTGTAAACAAACAAATCTCTTAGAAGGAAACAGAATAGTAAAGAAAAGGGTGCAATAACGTACTAAAATAGTGTGTACACCTTTAAAGTAACACTTTGTGGAAGCTCCTAGTAAACACTGACCAACATGTAAGACATTCTCTCACAAGGTTTGGAGAGATCTAACCCAGGGCCGGATGTTTTCTTTGGAGCAAAGGGCTTCATTCTTGTCACCATACTCCTTAGTTCAGACATACGAAGCATGTTCAAAAACTGTAAATGTAATGTTCGCTCAGTAGTAAAGGAAACTTTCTTCACTTTTGCTGTGGTCTGATTATATCAAGGATGTTAAAAAGGTGAGCATCTCAAACGGCAAACATTTTACATAAGGACCTAAAACCGTTAAAATGAAATTCAAACTGCTATCTTTACGTAAAATGGATCAAGTAGCTGTGTAAAGCATTAGCTCAGATGTGCATGGGCAGTTTCTCTGTAGGCTGAGTGCTCGAGAGGAGCACCTGAACAAAATCAAGTGTAGCCAGGAGGTTTCGACAGTATAAAAATGGACTGAGGTTTCAGCAAAGGCAACAGGCAAAGCCTCGCTGGACAGAAATCATATAATCCTTTCTTACTAAGGCTAACATTGAGTTTATTGCCTCTTTAGCATTCACTCCCATAGACTACTCAGTGGTAACTCATTAACATCAGTAGCTATCTGGCAAACCAAATTAAGAGCATACATTATTCTAAATAGCCCTAGGCAAAAGCAGTGCTGTGTGGCTCAGGCTCTAAAAGATGCCTTCTATCAGATAAGGATTTAATTATACAAAACTAAATATTGTATTGACTGCTGCAGAGTTAAACAGCTTAAATGAAAGGAGGCATTAGTGTGCTCTTAGTAATGCCTTTCTTTTTGCCAAGGGTCATCGTACGCCCATTCTTACAGCAAATCTTTTCATAATCAGTAAGATTCAGTTTTAAAGGTCAATGTCTGATGATTGTTGATTTTCCTTCTAAAAAAAGGTTGAAACATTGATTTGGGATTATTGCAGCATTAAAATTCTCTAAATTGGATTTTGCATTGCATCGATACGTCTGTCCTGTTTTAAGGCAGAGAAAGTCTGCGGCTCTTGATCAGATTCTCAGGACCTGTGAGCTTGACTCGTCTTAGAGCCTAAGGACGGGTTTCCTGTTGCCTGCCTGATGCCACTGTGGCATCTTCCTGTCTGGCCATTTGGGTCCAGACCAGCTCATTGTAAACCTGAGAAAATCTGTGCACAGCAGCGCGGACGAAAAGAGAACGAGTGGCTCAGAGCCACAAGCAGACGCTCCACCTAAAGAGGAACAGCACGCCGGCCCCGGTGGACATCTGTTTTCACAGGTGTGCTCGCCCAGTGTGATTAAGATTGGCGCTACACTCCCACCGAGCGACGCTGCGCTGAAACGCCAACACCATGGGTGCTGGGGCATGACTGCGAGACGCTGGGAACAGTTGCGTTGTTAAGGGGCAGATGGAAACGATGATGAGAGTTTGAGTGAAAGAGGACGGAGCAAATGGACGAGAAAGCGGGAGGCGAGTTATGAGAATGTGATCACAAAGCCTATTTGCTGCAAACAACTGTTTAGAGAAACATCATGTAAGAAAAGTGGGATTATTTCAAGCACATGCAGATTATCCTCTTTCATTCCATTCTTCCAGCAAGAGGAAGAGATCACATGAAAAGACTGAAGGAAGCCGCGCATGGGAGCAGTAAATACAAGCAGAGTCCAAATGTTTTTCAGAGAGAAGACATCATGGTCTGAAAGGAAAGCCATTCACCTTCTGGAAAAGCCTATATGATAGAGGTGGGCAGCGGTTTTGGCAGAACCAGCACGCCTGGTACCAAATCCTACAGCGCACCTGCTTCCATGGCAACCAGAAGACGGATTGCTTTCCCTTTCACCAGCAGGCCGCTTCATGGTTTAATGTAAAGCGACAACATGCCGGATTTAATTTGTGCGTTGTCAATAAAACAGATCCCCTGAACAGATTCAATTCTAAAGAGTAGAGGAAAGAAAAGCTATTTTCCTATTTATGTTGGATTCCACACCTCTCCAACACACCACCTACTACCACGCCATAATTTTTCAGGGGTTGTGGAGAACTTTCAGCCACTTCAAGTGATCTCACTCCTGAAGTAGTACGAGCCAGCGACAAGAAAATCTTTAACAAACGAGAAAGCAATTCCATTTCACAGCAGCAAGGAACCGAGGAGGAGGGGCGGGGGAGTCAGACACTGGCTTCTAAAGAGAAATAGAAGACATGGATAAAAGCTGCTCACCCTAAGATATCTTCAAAAACAGAAAAAAAGCACCAAAAAAAAAGAGAAGAGCGGCAGACAGACTTAACACCAAATCATCTTGCTGTACGTCTCCGAGGCTTACCTAGCTGACAGTCGGCACAGAGAGAGCTGCACGCTGTGTGTAGCTTATTAGCATTTGTGAATACCACTTTTGCGTGTGTGCCCCAACTAAACCTTCTTAAACCTCCAACTGAACCTAACAGAGCAACACGCTATATTTTGGTGTAAAAGTCTGACAAACTAGGAATGGATCGAAACAAAAAACATTATTATGCAAGCTCACACTGGGTAATAAAGTCTTTGTTTTTACAAGAGAGCTTAAATGGTGGAGGGTAAAACCTGTTGCTAATCCTTCATTTAGGCGGCCAGCAGTAAAGGAGTAACACTGATACATATGCAGACAGTGTTACGGTAGACTGTTGCATGCAGCTGCGATAACAAGCTGCTGGAAACAAACGCTGCTTTCCTAAAGTATGTCATCCCTCTCAACTTTTAAAAGAGGCTCTGTTAAAGAGCACAGGGACAAACAGCAACATTAAGAAGAAGCACAGCAGACAGGTCAGGGATAAACCTGTGAAAAAGTTTAAAGCAGACTCATCCAAATATTTGAACATCCCACAGAGGACTGTTTGATTCACGATTTGAAAATAGAAAGAAAGTGACTTTACCTCAGACCAACCAAGACAAAACTGACAGGCTGAGTAAAGAGATTAACAAGAGAAGCAGCCCATGTTTTCTTTTGTAGAAGAGCTGGAGAGATGCACAGGTCAGGGATCACTTTCATTATTTGCCACAAGCCATGTAGGGAACACAGCAAACATGTGGAAGAAGGCTTGGAGTCACGAGGCCAATAATGAACTTTTAGGCACACATAAAGGGTTAATGAGCTGAAGTCAGGTCATGCTGACAACTCAAAGAGATTTTACAGTCAGGCACACTCACATATGAGCAGATGCAGATCAGTAGGCGACTTAAGTTTATTTAGAGCACATTAACATGTAGCGAGAAAGGCTAGAAATAAACTCAGATTTATTTGCAACAGCCCCAGCAGATCAAAAATACTATGTGAGGCAGAAAACGAACTAAATCTCAATGAACACATCATCTCCATTGTGAAACAGGGTAGTAGCAGCATCATGCTGTAGGGATGCTTTTCTTTGACTGGGAAGATGGATGGAGCTAAATTACTGGCCAACTCTATAAGATAACCTATTAGAAGCTGCAAAAGATTTGAAACTAGTTTGGAGAATCACCTTCTAGCAGGAAGAGTACCCCAATCATACAGTTTAGGTTAAAGGATATTCATGTTAGAACAACCTAGTCAATAGCCAGACCTTTATCCTAACCAATCAGATTTAAATTTGTAAGAATTTGTAATCCATATATCCTTTTACTTCCATATTACAATGATATTTGTGGTTGAAATTTGGCAAATGTGAAAATGTTCTAGGGTTATGGATCTTTTGTAAGGCACTGTATCCCACTAGTCAGTCTGGTTTTTTTAATGAGCCCTGATGACAGCCAACCTCTGGTCCTGTGTTCATCTCAACCCATTACTGACTTCTCACGTCTGCAATCAATGAGGTAATGACAGGGCTCACCCCCAGAACTCTGCTCAGCTCCAATCTGATTTTGCTATTCACAAGCCTCTCAGCAAGCACTGCATCTTCTCTCAAACTCTAGATGTGAGAAATGTATATATTTGTAAGTGTTAATATGTTGGGCCAACACCACACAGAAGGTTCTGAGAGTCAGAGGATCAGAGAGATTCTCCCTCCCACCCGCTCTGTCCTTGTATTTTTCTGAGAGAAAGCACTATCACAGCACTGCACGGCACCGGGGGAGTTTCAGTGTACAAAAGAAGCTCTAATTCCCCCGACAGTGGAATTGGTTCACTTTACCAAGGGTATCAAAGTACTTCATCAGTGAGAGAATTTTAAAATTTAATATCTCAAAAGCCCAACCGAACCGTGTGTGGAATATAGTGGAAGGCTCTCTGTGTGTGGAAGGACGCATAATGGAAAAACAGCCAGATAAAATAAAAAAAGACAAAAACAACAAAGATGAATAGACGTGGTTTTGGAGAAAACTGATTTGGAAAGAGGTTACTTCAAACAAAGAAACTCTTATATACCTAGTATAAAGGAGCAATTAGCCTCGCCTGCCGTGTCCTTTAAAATAACACAGCCAACAGATTATTGGATGTAATCATAGACCAAAAGAGCTTAATTTACAAAGCTAGAATACTCAGGAGCAAACACTGAAATCTCTGTATGGGCGATGTCTATTTGTGGCTGTAGGAGAGACCGTTTCATTTCCACAGGAGGACGGGTTTCATGTCTTTATTTGGCATAGATGCGTGTTACAATTGGCTCACTATGCCACCTCATAGTGGGCCAGGGTCAAACAAAGTGCAGCGCTTAACAGCTCCCCCACAGCAGGGGAGACTGGGCTTCTCAACAAGTAAAACACAGACATTTAAATAAATGGAATCCTTCTGACACTCAAACACACAAAAATTCCCACAGACAGATAAACTGAAAGTCTCTAGACAAACAGAAGACCCTACTCTCCTTTAACTGAATGAAGCTGGCCATCTGTGCGAGCTACACATCCACACTTTGATAAGCCACGTGTATAATAGTGTACCAGCTCACCTCCTGCTTCTGTCTCAAACCCTCTCCCTCCATCTGAAACTCGGGAATGAAATTTGATACAATTCACCCACAGAGCAAGGAATTCAATCAGGGATGAAGGCAGAGTGTGAGAAGGGTTTCCACATAGAAAATGACCCACTCAGCTTGCTGGGAAGTGAGCACGGCCGGGCAGAAGCACACAGCTGATTGGGAATCTCATTGGTCTGATTAGATATGCACAGTCACCGGATAGTTTATCAGGTACGCCTTGGTGGTACTGGGTAGGGCTCCCTTTCACCTTCAGAAGTGCATTAATCCTTTGTGGCATAAAAGCAACCAGGTGTCCGAAGCATTCCTTAGAGATTTTGATTCATATTTAAATGATAGCATCACACATTTGCAGCAGATTTGTCAGCAGCACATCCACTCAGTCAGAAAGCTGCTCTATTGGACTAAAATCTGGTAACTGTGGAGGTTTAGTTGAGCTAAGGTCTTATTTGAAGTAGCCATCAGAAGATGGGTAGACTGTAGTTATAAAGCCATGGACACTGTCAGCAGCGATAATCAGGTAGCCAGTGGTGTTTAAATGGTAATCAGTGATTACCAATGGTCCCAACGTTAGCCAAGAAATCCCTCCCAACAGCAATACACTGATTATCACATTTAAAATAGAATGTTAAACCAGCCGATGTTTTTTAAACATGTTACTGTCCAATTTTCAAGATCCTTGGGATTTGTAGCCTCAGTTTCCCTAATTTTCAGTATCACACTGTTATTCTGCAGTCCGTATGCTTTATCGTTTTGTGCTTTTTAAGATATTATTCCACATACGTTGGTGTTATAGCTGCAAAAATATTGAGATGGCTACACTAAGTGCAATTAACCCACATTCTCCTCACTCTGTTTATTTTCCATCGCTGTCTGAGATTTAGTATCTCGGCCACAAAGATCTACACTAGGACTGTTTAAAAAAGAATGAAAGTCCATCCAAATAATTTTTATCACCTCAAATCAGACTACCCAGTTTCCTCCGACATCAGCCAGGCATCTCTATCCACACAACTGTCCCTCCTGGATATTCGGTCTTTTCTGGAACGTTTTCTGTAAACCTGGATAATGATGGTTCTAGAAAAGCCCAGCAGATCAGAGATTTCTGATCTGCGCAGACAAGCTCACCACCAACATCCAAGCCATGTTCAAAGTCACGTGAATCCTCTGTCTTCAACTAATCATCTTCAACACAGCTTCTCTAAATGCCTAAAAGTGCTGAGTTATTGCCATGTGATTGGCATAAGCATGTATATAGGCATACCTGTAAAAGTGGCTGGTGATTGTAAAAGCCCCGTTTGTCTGCTTGTGGTCCCTTAACCTTTGTCGCTGTAGAAAGCAGACGGCAGTGGAATGTCAGGAAAAGTGAGTGTATTCTTTTACAACACTGCTCACAGATAGCAGAGCTGTGGTGGCGCAGTGGACACAGACAGTCTGCTGACCTGAGTGATCTCCGGGCTGCCTGACCTTTCTACATCTGCATCAATGTGCCATGAGTGCCCCATAAAAACCCTATGCCCCAAGGGGTGGCTGGAAAACCCCAAAATGGACTCAAGAGTTCATTAACAGATACACAGCGGAAGGCATTGAAGAAAAAAAGAATGAGAGATGGGAATAAACGAAGAGATGACAGCAAACTGAAGACACGAAGAGAAGTTGGCATTCGCCCATGAAAAGACAGCTGGCAGCGACATCCTTCACAAACCTGGCGGCACACACGGCATGATGGAAGCAACCTCGAGAGGCGCCAGGAGAGAGGGAGAGAGGAAGTGGGGAAGGGGAGGTATGAAGAAGGGGGTGGTGGCAGTAGATAACGTGGCTTTCGTCTCCAGACTGCTGTGCTAATTAACACAATTCCACATACAAGGCCCCCTGCTGGCCTCACAGGCTGGCCCCTGCCTTGTGCTCCTACAAGAAGGGACAGAGAGAAGGCTGTGTTGTTTTGTGAGAGGAAGGGCTGGGGGAGTGTGAGAGATGAAATGGGCTGAAAGGTGAGGCGAGGTCTGGTGGCCTTGTCTGAAGGTGAGTCAGCTCCCCCACCAGCCTTCAGCTTGGTTCATCTGGCGTAGAGAAGTGGGGCGAATGAAGACGAATGGGCTGGTGAAAGGGGACGCTGATCAACAGCAGAGTCACTCATCGGCCATCTCCCTCTGCTGCTCTCACATCTAGAGGGAGTGAGAGACGGCGAGGGACAGAGCAAAGCAAGGAGGCCAATGAGCCGTCACCAGCCCAGTCACAACACCACGGACACAAATCCCGGTTCTGTACCATTAGCTCCAGACTGTCATAAATCAGGCAAAGCCAGCCAGCAGGACGAGGGAGAAGGCCAAACAGAGAAGTCAAAAAACAACAGCCGCACAGCACTGATCAGGCAGAGAGGGGAAAAAAACAGCAACCTCTTGACAGACAAAGCATTTCTAACACATATCTGCAAACCTACAGGGCTCATTGCATTAGAGCTGGATATTAAACCCATAATCCATCAGAGCCTTTACTGTTTTTATTTCCTGTTTGTATTTTTCTATTCGAATGAGGACCAGATTGAGATTATTTTAATATCTCAATTTGGAAACATTTTACATATAGTCATTAAAAACTGCTGCAAAATGTATGTCAGCCAAGCAAAGATAAGGTTTTGTGTGTGACTTCTTAACTCTTTTTCTACTGCCATTGATGTTGTGCAGCAGTATAATTTTCTCAACAGCGACACTCTGTGTTTAGTAGAGCAGCTGCAGAAAGCGCAATTCACTCAAATACATTTACGCTACAAATAACTTGCTTCAAATCCCGACACTAATCTGTTTATCTTTTTGTCAAAAAAGGCTTAATTGTATTAAGAGATAAACTATAAATTAGATAAGCAGAATCTATCAAAAGAACAATATGTTGTTGCATTTAAGAATCTTGATAACATTTCTTTGGCAGCTGTTAGAAGCAAAAAAGAGGGAAGCTAAAACCCAAAGTAACCTCAATGAGGGGCGGGCTCTTAATTTGTGGGACCAGCAGAAAGGCAAACAAAAGCATGGTTGAGGATGGAGCGTCTGGGATCAATAGAGGTAAAATAGAATAGCAAACATTTTTCCCCAGTGTGCTCCCCATGTGCATATTAGATTTAATCTTCAGTTGGAAAGTTTGCCTCTTCCTGCTTCCATTATTCAGACCAGATTCATAAAACAACCTTGGCTGATGTATCAAGTCTGTAATCTTCCTGTACAGTAGTGGGACTTTTTGTTTGAGCCCTTATCTATTTAGCTATTCTTTAGCACACTTTGTTCTGCGATGTGATTTCCACAATCAATTTGTTGTATCAAA
The DNA here is from genome assembly GCA_037039145.1 of Fundulus diaphanus. Classification (NCBI taxonomy): domain Eukaryota; kingdom Metazoa; phylum Chordata; class Actinopteri; order Cyprinodontiformes; family Fundulidae; genus Fundulus; species Fundulus diaphanus. Next base: position 35,458,448 of record CM073134.1, read on the forward strand.
AGGCTTCCTAAACAGATTGATTTTTATGGAGGGCTTAACTAAAACAATATGGTGCTCAACACTATTTTTGATGTTCGCACGAGCTGGTGAAGAGCAAGGCTTGTCCAAAATGTTTTGAGATTCACCACCGCTACACCAAATGCTTTACTGCTTTCAAGAATAGTTTAACATTAGTCAAACAGTCTAATCAATGACAAGGCTATTTATTGTTAGTGTTGTTATCAAACAGCACTGATACAAGAACATTACCAGGTGACATGCTGACAGGTTACACAATCAAAATGCTCACATCGACCATTGTTCTGGAATCACCAGTCAGAAACAAATCTTGAGTGTTGGATGTCACAACAGCAAGCATGCCAAATGGCTTTAAAACTGTCACTGGCAGACAAAAGGTCTTGAAAATAATACCGTGGTGTTAACAGGAAGCAGCTTTGGCTAATTATCATGCTAAGCCTTGCAGTTCCATCTGTTGTCCATCTTGGCTTTAGTGTCCTTAAAGTTTTTAGTCAGTGCCTTGAATCCCAATACCATGCTGACTTTCTCTCATGTTGATCCAACCTAACACCACGGCATCCAGGACCTGTAAGCACTATTTGCTGTGAGTTGGTGCTAGGCAGGGTCAGTACACTTTATGAGTAAAAATTCCTTGATGTTCATGACATCACTTCACATTTACAGAAACATTTGCCATTCTATAACATTACCTAATTTTATTAATTAAAAGCAGAGAGGCAACAAATACTACAACTGCTGAAGAATCATCTCATATTTATTTATTTATATATATATATATATTTTTTTTTTTTTTTAATTTATTTATTTATTTATTTTTTCCTAAACTTTACCTAAGTAAAGATACAGATGCAATCTTCTTTAAAAAAATTCCTCAGGTAGCTAATTCTTGCAAGGAAAAGCAACCCTTTTTGAAGGTCTGCTCTATGCAGAGCAAACATACTATTCATAGCCTGCCAACGGGAGATTTTAAACGGGTTCAACTTAATAAAAGTGATGGGTGATGCGCCTAGAATCCACACCATGACTGCCTGTTTTAAACAATTGGTCTTTCTTGTAAGTGAGGGAAAAGTGTGGTGGTCATGTGTCAGCCAGTAGACCAGGGGTCACTAATTAAAAATCAACGGGGTCCGAATAAAGAAAATCAACAACCAGTAAAGGTCCGGACACATTTTTTATTACAATCCGTTACTTTACACAGTATTTAACACTGAAATAAAATGTTTATGCATCCACCTTATACATTGACTTTTTAAACAAAAAAATAACATAAAAATAGAACGTTTTTCTATTTTAAAATCCAAAGTGCTTTTTGAAATAGAGAACCACAATCTTTCACAGTTTGGTATATAGACAATTTCTTGACTTTCACATCTTTTATAAAACAACTGAACTTTTTTTAATTTCTTTTTTATGGCTTAATGAGAGAAGTGAGCTTTAGGCTGCCCTGCAAGGATTTTACACCTGGGTTTGATTGGCAACAAAGCCAACCTCAAGCACATATCAAGGTGCTCATTCGTTCTGCGCCTTTAAATCAGCTATTTTCTCCGTATGTATGAGCAAGCGGATATGTTTGGGAACGCTCCGGAGGGCTTTGCCATATTAACAAGTGAAGTTAGCACAGGGGTTGAAGCAAAAATAATGTTTGACTGAAAACATTTTCTCGCAAGCCCATATGTTGCCGGGCCGTGGACATCATGCCGCATTAGTTGGCTCACTTGCTTAGTGTGCAAAGTCAACTAAATCTGATACTTTTAAAATATCCATTGAAAATTCCTGTATCTCTGCCACCTTTCAGCTTTAGAGCCTTTGCGTCATCCTGGACAGCCTCTCCATCACTTTCCACATCCACATCATCATCTGGGTTACTTTCATCTCTGCAGCATCAAGTTCTTCCTTCACACTGTTGACAAACTGGTCCACAGTCCACTTTACAATGGGGTACCGCGAGCGAGCTATTTTTAGAAACGTGACGTCACATCACGTGGTACGCAGTAGGACAAACTCCCAAACCCGCCGCTGTTTTGCTGTAGAAGAGACGTGCGTTAGCCTAGGTTGTACTCGTTTAAAAGACTGCTTTTTTCAAAATCTAAGACCATGGTTTACAAACATTGTTGCTATGGAACATGCAACAGCGACTCGAGGTACGCTGATCGGCCCCATATGAAGGAGTAAAATAGGCCTAGTATATATTGAATCTCTTAAGGGAAAGATTCTGAGATGTAAACAATCGTTTTGTAGCTACTTATTGGCAAGATATACAGATTCCTGGACGGTGATTACAAACAAACAAAAAAGGCCGACTAAGCCATGAACGCCGAGCAGGAAAAAAAACCAAAGCTTACCGTTCGATCAACTCGGCCCGTTTTCCGGTCTTTTTCAGCCCTCGACACTCAAGCCACCGTTTCAGCTGAAGGTTGGTGTGTTCTTCCACAGTGCGACCAGTAAACCGTGCGTCTGGGACATCGTGTTGGGTAAGTTTAATGGCTGCAAAGTCGGTCATGTCGCTGGTTCTGTTGCGCGTGTAATGGCTGGTTTGTATGTGCGTTCTCTATCTGTTTGCCCTACCGAAGCGGCAAAAGGGGCGTTGCTCTTGAGGCGGTGACGTCACGTGCGCGGTACCCCATTCCAGCTCCCTTTCCTCTCTGTCCTCCAGAAACCCTCCATAAACTGCAGCTGATTCAGAGGACAGCAGCTTCATCATTACATCATCTACTTCACACCTGAACATCAACTCCACTGGCTCCCTGTCACATTCAATATAAACCAATATTATGATCATACAAGGCAAACACAGCCTTGGAAATGCAGGACACATCACCAACACTATCATGATATAATACATTTTAATTTGACAGATCGCACATGACAATAATCAGTCTCTGCTTTGCCCGTTATTGTTCACCAATTAATCATTACAGTTTATAAAAAGGTATCATTTAACTTTTTTGAAGTTTAATAAAATGGTTATATTTTAGCCCAGTGACTGGAGACCTGTCCAGGATGAACCCTGTGTCTGCGCTCCACTTTAACTTCATAAAAAACTCTCTGAGAATCGCCTTTCTCTGGCCTCACCCAGTTAGAACCCGTTCTCCAGTAAATGTTGTAGCTGCAGTTTATTTGTTTTATCTTTTTGATGTAGTTTTCTTAACAATCTGTAAGCATCAAAATCCATGTCATTTTATTTAGTGTCCTGGAGCGCAGCTGCTCATCAGGTGATCACTGCTGCATACCGACAGCAGAGACAGCTCTGCCTTCTTTGCTTCAGAACAGCGCAGGGTTTTTTTTTTTTTTTTTTTACTTTTTCCGAATCGAACCCAGTCAAATGCGGCACATTGTTTCACAGTCCGACTCTTCTTCTTCAAGGATCATGCTAAATTAGCCTGAGCTAGCGCGTTACTCTTTTTTGTGTTTAAATAAAACATAATAGCGAATCACGAGGAGATCCCTGGTTGGTCGCCGCGTTTATCAGCGAGGGAATAAACGCTGACATGGCCACAGGTGGAAATAATTCATTAATTAACTGCCGGAGCAGATTGACACTTACCGAGGGAAGTTGTTGTCAGCTGCTGAACTTTCTGACCTGCTGGTTTGCATAAATCCAAAGAAAACCTTTGACCACCGCTACTTTCATTCATACAATCTGTGGCCAGTTTAAAATGCTCTCCCAAAGGTTAAAATGATGAACACCGATAAACCTCAGACTGGCAATGTCCGCTTTGGAAAGACCCGCCCTGCTCTCATTCTGATTGGCTAATGTCCCGGCTCTGCCAGGTTTGATTGGTTGAGAGCAGCTTGTGTTTAAAACCTTGAATAAAAAGTCTAGACGGAACTTTTTGCGCTCAATTTCCAAATGACGGAAATCCGTCGCAGCGACGGAGAACTTTAACCCCTGAGTTAGACACTGTCGTTGGACAACATGCAGTAATATATAAATGTTTTACATCAGGTTGGGTCCGGATTAGGTAGCAGCTGGGTCCGGATCCGGACCCTGGTCCGCTAATCCGTGACCTCTGCAGTAGACCATCAGTGTACAGCAACAGGTTGGGGAGGGTCACCACTGCATTACTCTATCCCCAGAGAGTACTCCAACACTTCCCCTGGAATCTGATTAAAATGATTTAACCTTGTATGACAGGTAATTTTAGTGGTTTTAAAACCTTGGTATACTTTCATAGTAACTGGCTTGTCAGCTGTATAAGAACCAAATCTATATTAAATGGTTTTCCTTAAAAGGACATCTGGAAAAGATTTTATCCAAATTTAAGCTCATATACACAGTTTTAAGCCTTTGATTTTCATTTTGTTTTCTAAGTACTGCAATATAAATGATCTAGATCAGAGGTTTTCAATAGGTGAGACGCGCCTCCCCTGGGGGGCGCCAAAGGAGCCAGGGGAGGCGCGAGAAGACAGAGAAGAAGACAGTGCTGCGGCTCAACTCTGTGAAACTATGTAGCGATATTTGTGCCTTCTGTTTGACCGCGCAGGAACCAATCCAAGCGCGCAGTGAGACAACTCAACGCTCAAAACCGGTCTGGCGCGCGCTCAACTCTGAAAAACTCTTCTCAACCCTCATGTCCTCGCGCTCAGTTCCATCTCTGCTCGCGCGCTACCTGCTCCTTCCACGCTCAACACCAGCTGTGCGCTCGCTCGGCTGTTTCTGCCCTCGCGACTTCAAAAACTATCCACTCCACCAGCCAATCACAGACACGTTTTTTTTCCATCCAATCAGAGTATGGCTTGCAAATACTGCATTCAGATGGATTAAATCAAAATGTTGCAGCCTTTGACAGAAATTACTAAACATCACCGTGGGATTGAGGAAAAACTAATAAGTTTAATATTTTAGCCTAAAATATTTAGGCTAAAATATTTAGACTAGAATATTAGAGTTACTAAGTGAGGTGTGAAAAATGTTTTTGTCTCTTTTCTTTCCAGCTTCTGGGAGGTGACGCAAAAGTTTATTCTGATCATAATCATCATCATTGTCATCATTATTTAAAGAGCACTTTAACAAAAGGTAAAACAAAGTGCCAAACATCGGAAATACATCAGATAAGAGATAAGATGTAATAAAATGCTTGGTTGTTAAAATAGCAATAGGTTTAAATTGTGTATAATTAGCCTAAAAAGTAAATCGGAATATGGAACGTGTTGACGTCTGTTAAATTCAGGTTATGTTTTTTATTATTATTTCAGTTGACGTGAGTTCAGTTTAACATTGGCGTCTGTTTAGTTCAGTTTGTCTGCTGCTGAAAACAATCGTTTATGAATTTGCTCTAATGACAGCTCAATTTTAAAACTAAGCCCTCTGTCCGTGATGTTTCAGTAAAAGTAGCATGTAAAATGGAAATATTTGGATGGATATTTTATGAATAGGCCTTAGAATAGAAATACAATAAAAAAAACATGTGTTGGGCTATCACTTGTTTTTGAAACACAGCCTTCCAGGAACACAAAAGAAAGATGCATTTACTGCAGGGACCTGTGTGTGGTAGGTTTGTGGTTGGGGGGGTGGCGTGGTCATTTTTACCTATTCCAAGGGGAGGCTCACATTCAATGAATTTGAAAACCCCTGATCTAGATTACTCTGATATTAACAGATTGGTTATTTTGCATGACTGTCACTCCAAGTCATGGTGCCCATTCAGAGGATGAGGGCTAGTGTTTTCATTAACACAGACGTTGCTGGAAAAATAGCCAATTTTGTATGCAATAATCTCAATAGGGGATTTCCTGACCTAGATTTCAACCACACCCAACCCAGGCATGCACCCCGCTGGCAGAGTAACATCTCCTGCTCTACTCTCAAAGTATAAGACACTGCTAAAAGGCATCTGCTCCGTAGGAACAAGGGAGAGGGTGTATAGAGTGGTGTCATGCAAAAACATTTGATTCCATGCAAGACTGTGTGTAGGAAGCAAGGCTTCAGATTGGCACACAGTGACAGCAGAGCAGGCTTTTGCAGTAAGATCCAGTATGAGTGCGCCAATCCTGCCTCACACAGCAGCACACCATGGGGAAACTGAACATTTTTACGGTTGGATCCAATTAATTTCATCTCCACACACCACACATTTCAACATGCTAGGAGCGTTAAGGAGAGGAGGTGGAGGTTTCAATGGGCTGGAGGTGTGCAGTGAAGCAAGTGGGAATGCAAAATAAAGAGGAAAAGGAAAGGATGAGCCAAGGTTGGGGAATCTTAGAATTCCTCGTTTCTCGCAAGAGGTGAAGAAAATGCAATTACACATGCCCTCTCAGGCTTTTCAGGGAAGTGTGGTGTATAGAGGTAAGAGGTTAGTTGTGGGGTTTGTGCCCGGTGGCAACCAGCTCTGCCATTTTCTATGCTAATAGACGCTTGTTCTGCATTATACCAGACATTTGGTGGCACCGCTCATAGCATGAAAACAGCGGACGGTAAGCGCACAGCGATTCTGTGGGTTGAGGAGGAGGAAGAATCTGTCGCCTCGCGTCTCTGGAGATAGCGGGAATAATGAAAAACTCTCTGCTGGGACTTCAAAGCAAACGGCTGGTCATTTCCTGTGGTGATGTCTGATACGGGCCTGCATGTTCAGGCAACAAGCACGCACACACTTAGTCACACATTCCTTTAAGCAAAACCTCAACCGGTGAACGTCATTTCCTTTGATGGTACAGTTGGGCCAAAAAGGAGGAGGAACAAGGATTTCGGACAATGAATACATTTGAAAAGCCTCTGTGTGGCAATGGGAAAATCATCCAGGTCTTTCAGCCACTGCCTTAGGGTCAACACTTACGCAATGCAGGTGTAATGTCAGAAACAAGCCTGACGTTTTACACGGCAAAGAATAATTTCTTGTCAAAGAGCATTAAAAAGCAAACGTATCCTTTGCTTTTGTTATTCCATCTGCCAAACATCAGTCAGTTTCTTGGCAGACAAAAAAGCAGAATAAAAGCCCAAGTATAATTAATCATGTTTTATTAAGGTAATCTATTTCCAGAAATCTTGGCACACAATGGTTTACCATAGCCTCGAGAAGCGATGTTGAAATACCTGTGATTTATTGGCCGTTCAGAAAATGAGCTGTGTCCTTCAGGCAGAACTTTCAACACTAGTTCTCTTAGGCTGTCAAAATCAACACAAAGAAAGCTTTAGAAGATTTGGCAGTCAAAACTTTGGAAGAATGTGGAGATATGGGTGTTTCCATCTCACTCAGCTTGGAAACAGACGCAGTCTGAATGATAATCTACTGGTAATCTAAGTCAGGACAGAGAGCAGCTTGGCCCGTGTGCTACACAGACATAAACAAGCCAGCAGCACCCATCTCTGACTTATTGCATATCTTATCGCATCATCTTGTTTTGGTATGAAAGTCAGAATGCCCTGCACGCTTTTCCATTGTATATAAATTCACATGTGTCTTTTTAGTCATACGTGCTGGTTAAAAGCTGTAATAGCTCACGTGGTTTGGCTGAAAAAAAAACACCACAGAAACATCTGGTTCTATTCAAAATGCCAGGAATTCTTCTGCTGCTTGGCTCACATTACTTCCTGAGCTCCAGTGCTTTCTGTGCAGGGTCAAAAGATAAACTATGCCCCTCAACACAATGCCCTGGCTTTTCAACATGCAATCGAGATGGTGAAATCTGACAAGTGGTAGGGGCTTACACAGAGTTTACACTCGGTGTGGATGAGCCTTAAGCAGGAAGCTCTAAGAAGCTGCTCTGATTTATGCCTTCAAACCTGCGGCAGACCCTCCTCTACATTGTGTCAGGCAGGAGCAGCTCCCAAAGGAAGGGCATGTTAAAGGTTTTGCCAGGGTAAAAACCTTCCCTCCTCCCACTTATTTCCATTAAGCCAATCCCCAACAGCAGAGGGTCAGCAATGAAAAGAGTAAAGCCAGTAAGATTTAAATACACAAGTCTTGGGACAAAGAACCTGACAGGCATTAAGTGACAGAAAAGGAAATTTTTGAGTTTTTAAAGTGAGGTTCTGTGAAATTATTTTAACTGTAGTAGCAGGATGTTATATTACAGCATGTTTGCAGAAAAGTAGAATGACATTTCTTTTCTCTAATATTGGAAAAACTCAGAGCTGTAGAAAACCAACAGCTAGTGAGGTTGTCCCCCATGTTCAGCTGATCCTAGCAATTTAAATAGACTCAAACTGAAAATATTGTGGGATGCTATGCTATATTGGGGTGACAAATTCTTACACTGTGGCAAGACACCATTAAGTTGTCGCTACATTCTTAGCAGAAGAACACCCGTCTAACTATTTAATCATGCTAATTACTTTGCCTGAGTCTGCTGGCTGTATTAACTCCCTGGATCAACTCAATCAGTAGATCGTGACTTTTCCAGAACAGTTCCCGAATAACTATGAGATACACAAGTTAATCACGCAACATCTTCAATGCCCTTGCACAAATGACAGTCTGAATTCAAAAGCAAAACCTTCAATCCATTTCTGGCAAACTTTCTGAAACTTTCAATAGGTTTTTTTATGCATGGGAGCCATGTTGAATATTAAATTTGGGCCTGCTCAGACACAGCCACTTTCACTGCAGCAATTTCTATTTCAGAGGTGTTATTTTTGCATGTTTTACTGGGAACTTAGAAAATCGAACTTTCGAATAGTAAAAGGTAGCATCACTAGTGTGTCAACAGATGATCAATCCTCTAACTTTACCGTAGTAGCAGGGGCATTGTTCGGCTGAAAGAACATCTTAGCTATTTGTTGTGAAAACATAGATGTTAAAATACACTAATATAGTGCTGCTTCCACTGAATATGAAGACATTTAGTCCAAGTTTGTTGAAATTCCTAAAATCAACTCAAAAAGTCCTCAACCCTTAAGGGTAAATCCCGAGAAATAAGAGATCGGTCTAAAACAAGGCTGTTACATACAGTTTTAAAAAATCTTTCCCTTTAAAACCATGTGTTAAATAGTCCTGCCTGTTTTATAAGTCAACGCAGCTGAGTCAAATGGCTAAATTACTTTCTTAGCATGTTATCAACTTCTATAATAATGAACAATTGTCCTGATGCTGGTGTGCCAGGGAAAAGTCTAAAACATGCAGGTAGCCATTATGGGCGAGCATTGGACACTAGTGCTTTAAGCTGAACAGCCAGAAAGACAAAGACAAAATCAACACGATAAAAGGTGTGCTCTTTATTTATAAACCCTAATAAGCCGATTGTTAGATGGTTTTCTATTGAGAGCCCAAGACAGCTCATTTTCAAATCAAAAGATATACACACTTTTAGATCAGCTCGCTTTGCACACAACGCTGGCTATAATTCCCATACATCACCCTTCCTTTACATTTCAGGACGCACTTGTTCCATTTCCCCCGCCCTATTCTCTTATCTTCCATGTTTGACAGAGTGATGTCCTCAGCCAAAATCACCCTGTCTACTGTGGTTCCCCAGGAGATGGAGTGCCAGTGATGTAGACGATTCAATCTGAGAGAAGTGAAAGAGCAGATCACAGAAAATACGCCACAGCCCCATTACCCCCAGTACTCGCTTACTGCTAGTGACGCTTAGCTCGGGCCCCCACCTAATGGGCCATAATATCATTTTACGCCATGTTCAGGCTCCTTATGCCAGATCTAAACATAACTGTGTCGCCGAGGCACAATAAAAACAGATATATTTCTTTATTACTCCTCACAAAGCATATCACCAGATCTGAGTACCCTTTCAAAGGAAAGTAATATCAACAGGAAGCTTCTCTTTTCCTTGGCTCATTTTGAGCCGACACACTGTTGTTATTACTCTGAGCTGCACTCTGCTGGCCTCGCACTCCCAATGCTGTTCACTCAAAAAGTAATGGATGTTTAGTTATAATAAAATGAATACAATATCTTCACCATAAATAGCGTACTTAAAAAGGCATTTTCTCTGCCTCCCAATGTCAGAATGTCCATCATGCCTCAGGCAATCAGGCACTACATGTTTAATTCAGAGCCACGACTAGTTGTGAGCCGTGTGTCATTGCATAGATGAAAACAGTAGCATGTCAAGCCTTCCCTCACCTTTGTCTCTCCCTTCTGTTCACCCAATACCAACATGCTGCACCTTCTAACAAGAGGTCATAGAGACTCATTACTTCGGTTGAAAGGTGGAAAAAGAATTATCGCCTGGGTTCTCTGCCCATTCTCTTCCTTCATCTCCAGGGTTAGATATAGTGATGGAGTGAAAAATAAGCTGGTGACCAGATTTGGACAATTATGGACTTGAGAGTTACTTGTAGTTTCCAGGCAGTAAGTCAGAGCCCATATTCACAAACATTTTCAGAGTCCTCTTAGAGAGCTCCTACCTTAGCCTAAAAATTCCTGCCAAGGAGTTTTAGCTTAAGAGTGATTGAAATAGTTGCTTAGTGAGGAGTAAGCTGAGTAAGGAGACGACAAAAATTTTCTAATTGATATTAATGTGCACTCATTTTACTGTGATTGCCCGCTTGTATAAAGCGATTGTATTTGGCAAAACGGCCAACATAAAATGGAGGGAAAAAAGTTGCGATGACCGAACTGGACAGAGGAGCAGCAACTCTTGTCGGCACAGCTCTGGGAGAATAGAGGCGTGTTGAAAGGTAAATTGGTCCTGGGATCACCGTAAGAAGAGACTGACTTTGGAGCTAATCGCCACAGATCAATGCATCTCTTTCTCTGTTTTTACACAAGTGATGAAGGAAAAGCTCAACGACCATGTACTGTTTTTTTTTTTTAATTCATTGCTGTTCTCATTGCTGTTCTTATTTAATTGTATGTTATTTAAATATTTAATTTATGCAGAAAGTAAAACAGAACTTTTGATAGCATTTGGATAGAAATACGTATCGGCTCAAATTCTCTATATTGCAAGCTTTACAAAATCTGCCATCAGTGCATCTTTACTTAGATCATTAGACTGTGTTTGCAAATAGACGTAAAGTTCTTATCCACAACTAGGAATTCTGCTCTACATGGGGAATGTGGCCCCATTCTCCTGTATACCCACATCAATGGTGTGTGTGTGTGTGTGTGTGTGTGTGTGTGTGTGTGTGTGTGTGTGTGTGTGTGTGTGTGTGTGTGTGTGTGTGTGTGTGTGTGTGTGTGTGTGTTGTGTGTGTGTGTGTGTGTGTATAGAGAGATGGAGGCAGGCGGAAAGTTGAGGAATCCAATCTCTCACACTGAGGAGCAGCGACAGGCGGGGAGATATGCTCCAAACTGAGGATAACCCTGACAGTATCCATGAATGAAATGGCAGGATTACAGGGGCATTAGAAAAACCTGCTGAAATGGTTGATAATGCTGTTTATGGTTGGAAGTCACACTGGAAAATAAAAGTCTGTTTCACTAATGAAAATATGGACAAGCTCTTCTCGCAGTCATTGAGCGGAAAATTCAAGGACAGGGGTCTCCTGCTCCAGTTACAGCGATGAGTTGATGTTGCCCACTTGACAAGCTTCTTAGAGCACATATCAAAAGATTTGTGCCATTATCACAATTTTCTGCCTGAACCTTTACACACTGGAAACAGTAAACATAAACCCTACCATCCTGGTTGAGGACAGGATTATTGTTGTATCAACAAACCCCCATAGATAATAGTAATTACTGCCCTAGCTGCTGCGCCATCAGACTGAGGCAACTTCACTAGCTGACAGCTTGGTCCTAATTACCGAGAACCACCAATTACGAGCTCCATTTCATTATTTATATTCCACGGAGCGACCAAATAAAAGAGACTTCAGTTAATCCAAGTACTCACATCTCTGGCAGCATCAGAGGAGCATCCAGAGACCTGCTGAATCACTCTCTCGCAGTTTGTTTTTTTTTCCTGATGATTAACTAGTAACCAGGCGAACAGACATCAGACTGATGGTGCACACATATGCAAAAAAGTTGGAAATTAAGCCAACAGCAAACTGCTATGACTTTGTTTCTGCCAGCCACGGGAAGTAATTTAGCTACATAGGAAGTGCATTATCTTCTCCTCTTCTAGCAGTTACACTTTCAGTCATTCCACAGCGTGATCTGTATACAAGTAATTGACTAAACAGCTTACATTTTAAAGACACCTCCAAAAACATAAAAAAATAAACACCAGCTTTATCGGGTAAGCGTATTCAACCTCACAGATTTTCACAGATGTTCCCCATCACCCCCTCCTGCCAAGCGGCGTCCAGTGATGGCTGACAGGAGGGTAGCAGGGGGAGGGCTGAGGGCGGGGGTGTGAAATTTGGCTATTCTTGCTCCAGTGATTTCTGTGGAAACTTGGCAGATCATTCTGGAGATTTGTATGTCTGTGGATTTGACATGAAACTGTTTGAGAGGCTTGTCTGGAATCCGTCTTTCAACAAGCCATCCCTTCACCCTCCCCTCGCTGTTCAGGTTATGTTCCTATAATTCCTGAAGGCCACAGTTCCCAGCCTAACAAAAGCTGCAGATGTGGTGATTAGCTCAGGGTAATTTATAGCCTGTACAATCCACTGAAAGACGACAGTTATTACACCTGCCGGAAAAAAAACACATTTGTGTAAAAGCTGCAAAATAGGCAGAGCTAACAAAAAAGCATCTGCGTCCTCTATACAGATATCTGAAATGGCAAACCTTGTTGCTAGACAAAGAGTCGATCTCTATGATTCAGTGCAAATTCAGTGTTTCATAGAATGAGCTGAAATGGAAACTCATGCTCAGAAAGCTGCAAAGCATGCAGCGCTATCGCATTCCGAACAGATAACCGATTGCAAAAACTGAAAAAGTAATTACAAAAAGGAATGTGCTGCAGAAATCCAAAGCTCTTAGCATGTAGATGACAGCTGCACAGGGCAGGCCTTGTTTGCAAGGCATGGAGTGGAGCAGTATATGTGGCCTGGAGGCCGGATCCGCTCCAACTGTGCCCTGGCAAGAAAACGCTCAGCCCGGTCCGACTCAACAGCTTGGATAGTCGCAGGGGGCAATGGAAAACTGGAACGTTGCAGGACCGTGTTGGAAGTGGGGGAGCATGCCAGAGGAGGGCCGGGGGCCTGTGATGAGTCAGGAGCAAGGTGGTTTATATTATTTTGGTACCGCAAGGACGTGACATTTACTGAGTCTGATGAGCGAGACTAAACCTGGGTGGCTGAAGGAGGTCCCATTTCTGTGCTGGCCTAAAGCAACCAAGTCTACCAACTGGCACATGTGTCTGGAGGACATACAAACAAGTTTAACCACTTTCAGACATTTATTAGGCATCTGTATACGCTGTACCAGTCAAAACCTGCTTGGCCATGATGCAGTGTTTAAAGCCTGGAGTTAGCTTATGTAATTATCATTGGAGACAAAAATAAACAGGACTGAGCTCATGTTGCTCATGGGAGGAAAAACAAAAAGTATGAAAGTCACTGATATCACAGGAATAATATCCTTAAGAGAAAAACAAACAATGAATTCCTGTTATTTAGCATAACAAATAAGGAGGTATTCAAAAACTAAATATATATAAATAATTTTAAGAGAGATCCACAGAGAAATCATCTGGTAAGAGGAATCGGCCTATTTTAAGCCTCACCTGCTCGGACCACTGACCAGAAAGTTAAGAATCCTATCTTCTACCGATCAGTGAACACAACACATAACACTATTTGGTGTGGATGCTGCTACTGACTGAAGAAGACTTAAATCCCTGTGTTTTTATAGTATCAATAATATCATTAAAATAAAAACAGGAAGACACAGATGTAAGATGCTCTAATAAAGGAAACCACCCTGTAGGACATGTTGAGACATGTCTGAAGTTTGTTCAGCAGATAGCAGGAGGAGTGAGTGGCGTACAGAAAAGATTCTTTGTTTCATCCTGTTAACCTTTAAACCTCTGTCATAAAACCTGCTGGTAACCTTTTATAAGGCTCGACTTTCTCTGAGGAATAAATGCAGAGGCTGCCGTTTTACCAACACTTGCTACACAAAGTGCTTACAGCAAACGACAGTTTAAAAAGTCAACTGCATAATCATTAAGCACTTGTTTTAATACAGCCAGACCCTCTTTTACAGCAACTGCACTCGCAAACACACAGGCACACATTTTGCCTCTGCTTCATACATAAAGGAGGCAGAATAAAACCTTTTTTTCTACTGCTATAGTTTTTAAGGAGAAAGCAGAATCTGCTAAACTCCGTATTAAGAGAGTTGAAGATTACAACAAAAACCAGTGAGCAGAACCCGGACACAACGTTTCAATTTGTGCATCAATCATTTTTACTCAGTTTGAAGTGTCCTAAGACAAGACTATTTCCTATACAGCGTAAAGACAAAAAATAGATTTTAGAACAAAAACCTTGATCTAGAATTTGCAATATTCTGTGGCACAAGGGAATAGAAAACTACAGGCCCCACCCCTCACTGGAAAAAAAAACAAAACATTTGTTTGATTTTTGTGCATGCTAATTCATTCATCCCCCATGTAGCTCTTTGCTCTGGGGTAGCGCCACTGCAAAGCCTCCTGGGAAAAATGATTGACACTTCCTAATCCTCGTGGATAGCAAAAAGCATGTCATTACCATGACATTTACACCATCTTCTGGGGTATGAGATGGAAGAGTGTAAACAACAAAAGGGATAAACAGGGAAAACTCCATAAATAAGGAGGGTGAATGTTTAATGGGGTGTATTTTGGGTCACACGTGTAGCTTAAATATTTTATTCTGGCTCTGCTCACTTAACAGAACTGGAATAGAGAGATGCCTGTGCTCTGCCACCCAGGGTAGCCAAGATTTCAAATTATCCACATTTTATTTATCTATAACAGCGGAGGGCTGGCTGGTGGGCACAGAGGACGGCAGGAAACGTGATGGGAAGTGGAGCACAACAGTAATGACCAAAGCAAACAGCTGATAATGAGGAAGATGCATGGGGAAAAAAAGGAGTAATCTGTCAAGCTAAGCACTCCACAGATGAGTAAGAGGCACCAAGAGAAATCAGCAACTCTTCAAGCGTTCTGATGGCTTTGGGACTTAAGGAACACCACAGAAACTGTTTACAACAAAAGTGATAAATATCAGACAAACCTTAATATATCATTCACAATTATGTTGCAACGTTCTTCACCTTAATCCATCTCTTTGACTGGGTGAGCAGTGCAGTGTTTCTCCCCCTTCAATTAAGTGTGTAAAGAAAAAGTTTTAACAACGCTCTTCATAAACCATTACAGCAGCAGTTAATTACCTGGGATCTTCAGTTAACGAGCATCAGGGCTGATTTAATTATTCATATCCCTTAATAAACAAGCAGAGATCTTAATAGTGTATAAAAAAAGTTTCACCAGAGAGGACCGGGGTATAACTTTTATAACTTCCCTCAACTTGTAGGACAAGCTTTGACTTATAATGGGAACATTGTTGTCTGACACAGAGGGCTGACCATCTATTGTCCAGCAATGTTTCACATCCATAAGTGCAGTAAAAAAAAAAAAACACCTCGTCTGCTCAGTTTCTTTCCCCCAGAACTGTTGCACAAACAGATAAACAATAGGGGTCAAAACAGGTGCAAAGGGGGAAGCTCGACTAACTACTGGGTTTCTACACACATTTTAAGTCCAAATACCATCGTTTTCCAGACTGTAATTTTTGAAAACTCCAACAGTTCTGAGTCCTTTTTAGACACATTTTTATATAATAATGTGTGGTTTGATGGACGGGTGGATGGAGTTGGTAGTGGGCAGATACTATCTTACTTTGTGAGTAAAAATCAGAGCCAAACATAGCTAAAGATTTAATAATTTAGGTTAAAATGATCAACTTATACTCATGTACAGTCATAATGTAAAACTAAGCATCTGTGACTGTGTGAATGAATGGGTGAATGACTGAATATAGTGTAAAGCACTTTAAAGTCGGTGGACTTGATATAAAGCTTTACAATTACAGGCCATTTACCATTACCATATGAAACTTTTAGACAGGTGGGTTGAAAATAAAATCTGTACAATTATTTCTCTATACAGTGTTCTTGCTTCATATTAATCCAGACCTGAAATTCACCAATTTCTAATTCCATACATTTTCAGACTGCATAGGAGCTCTGTAATTATACAACCTCCATATCCTGCTGTGTACTCAAAGCAGTTTGATACACCGGGGCCTGGGCCTGAAACCCATTCGCCCATCAGGAGGGAAACAGGAGTCGAACTGCTTTTTTCCTCCCATCTTGGCTACTGCCCAATGGGAGACCATAAAAAAATGACTTAAATCCAACTGTGTTTTAGTGAGGACAACGAGTGTGAGCAGAGTGTGAACCAGAGAAAATAAGGAAATGCAGGGACTACATGTGGGAATGCAACGAGTCTGCCAGATAAATCCCAGCTACAAAGTTTTTAAGAATATTCCAAAAAAGTGTGATGGACAGACCTGCTGATCCAGAAAATAGCTAGACCCCGAGGATTCATCATTGCACACAAGAAAAAACAACAACACAGGAACAGAGCAGAGTGGAGCGGGTAAATGAGGGGATAAGTGAAAATAAAATGACCTTGGGTACTACTCACTAGAGAGAGGCCGACAGGGGTGCGGGGAGCGTCTTGGCTGCTGGAGTGGAACAGAGAAGGGTGCAGCAGCGGCTGCACAGTGGGTGCTCACTGGACACTTCAATCACAGGTAGCTGCAGCCCCAGGCGAACTTGGCCAATTAGCCACACACCGCCGCTGACCCCCAGCTTCATTAAGGGCTCGGGCTCTGGAGGTAAAGAAAGAGGGGAGGATTAGAAGGTGAGAGAGGAGACTGTCAGTACTGCTGAAGGTTTGAGAAGGCCCACACACACCTTTGCACAGACACATATGCTTAGGGTGGAACTGAAGGTTATGGATAAACACAATCAAGTGTGGGAACACACTAAACTCCACATGTACCCAACGTCCAATTCCCACTCCCACATCCCGAGGGTTTATGCCTGCAGTAAAAGGTGGAGGAGGTGAGAGTTGGAGCTACAGAGACCAGAGGGCAATGCCCGCACGGCTCCCCACAACACAGCTGCAGTGACAGCAACAGGTGTGGAGGCCGGCAGACATGCAATTATCAGGCTAGATTCTGCTCTTTGTGACCGAGACAACACCAGATCAGAGGGAAGATTAGACCTACGCGGCGAGAGGGGAGAAGCAAGATGGGAGGAGACAGAGATGAGAGGGAAGTGAGGAGGATGCAGTACCACAAGTCCTAAGAGGATTGAAGGGGAAAAAAAGCTCCAGTTATGCTGTTTTGATCACCAATTCCTCAGATACAGTGAAGAAAATGTAGATCAAAAGCCAACCTACACTGTCGATCAGTAGTTTACTGCAGGTGACAGGGCTGATGAGGCAACGCAGGACTGCTGGTTGTTTAAAGGAGACATATCATGCTTTTTAATGACTTCCTTTTCACATTCACTGACTATTAAATCATTCAGTTGTGGTCTATATAAAGCGGAACTGCAATGCTTTGGTCTGAAGTCCTCATTACTGTTGCCCGTCTTTGTGTCCTGTTCTGAGGTCCATCTGAAAGCAACTCGTTTGTTGGTGCAGCCTCTTTAAATGCAAACGAGCGACTTCACTTCCTGATGTAATGAATTGTGTGGGTTAAAATACCCAACAACACATTTTGACTTATCCACTTGCAGTATCAGCATCCTTGAGCTTGGACTACAAAATCTGGGCGGCAAAAAAAAATTTAAATGGCAGATTCGCAAAACTGGTAAGTCCATGACCATGACCGCCGCAGCAAATACTGTTCTTGTTCAAAGGTTGTAATAGAGAACAGAGAAAACAATGTGGTTTGATAAATATGACCCACACAGAATAAAAAGACATCTACGCAGCTCCTGGACAGACTGAATCCAAGTTTTCTGCACTCCTAGATACTCCAAGTACACAATAAAATGTATTCAATGGCTAAAGAAATTTGGATTTAGCATTTTATGTCCTCTTTAACTGAAGCAGAGAAGCAAGGTCAGTAGTTTGGTGTTTTGTGTTGATGTGTATACACACATATGTACATACATCATAATTTCACAAGCACTATATACTTTAGTCTTCCGCAGCAGAGAGATTCAGGGTGGTGGTCTGCAGAGAACCCATACGCTTGTCTGCACTACACCTATGAAAACCCAAAAAATCTCATGTCATTTCAGAACTGTGTACAAATGTTTTTCTCCCTTACAATAGCATAAATCCACATAGGACCTCTGCTTGTGTTTACTATGGAAACCTCAGAGGTGCTGTTGAGTCGGGGGAGCTGCTTCATACATGTGCTCCTTCAGATAACAGGGCCTCGGCCTGGCCAAAAAATGTTTGTAATGTGGGCTGCCAGAATAGCAATAACTGCTGTCAGAGGGATGGTATGCACGGGCAGAGGAGAGACCAGCCCTTTATTTAAAACAAGCCAAGGATAAAAGATCAATGGCCCAATTCAGAGCAAGAATTGGAGGGAAAAGTTCACAAACATAGTGGGAGATTATGAGGGGGAGATGTATGAGTAGATGAGGTGGGGGTGTAGAGAGAGAGAGCGAACGAAGAGGGATCTAGCTCATCTGGGTGCTAGTGGCTTATTGATCGGAGAAGACACACAGCTCCAAGCCATTCATCACAGGCCACTCTCAGGTCCTTAGATAAGTCCTGTGATAGTGCCTGCTGCTGAGCAGCTGCAACTGGCCACATCCATTATCGTTCAAACGAAGCCCACTAGCCTGGGAATAGGGACGGAAAGAGCTGCTGGGAGACATGGCAGAAGGAAAGCTGGATTGAAAAACGAAAAGACGCCTGTGGTTAAGGGCTTGTAAGCTGAGGTATATGTGTACAAAGGCAGGCACTGTTAAAGGGGTGGGGTTTGTGGAAAAAATGTTCTCCAACTGCCACAAAAAAAAAGGAAAACCTGTCTGTCTGCACCAGCAGGTGGGGGGGGGGCAGATTTGATGGCCCTATTGTTTCCATGCCTTGGCCAAACAGTATTAGCAAAGCTGTTTTACAGCAGATAGTACACAAACCGTCTGAGCAACAGGCAGCTATGAACACCGCTTAGTGGTTCTGTACATATGACTGAATGCGAGTGTGTATGTGTATAAAGAGAATTCCCTGACTGGGCAGGTGGGGATCAGCCATAATGAGCCATGCAGGGAAAGAAGACAGAAAGGGAGGGCAAAAAAAGACGACATGAGGAGTGATGGCGACAGGCTCCGAGCCAGAGACAAGGCCCCAAAAGAGCAATTACAGGAGCTCCAGAGAAGGTGTGGGCCTGGTCCCAAGGCATGGTTTCAAACAGCACAAAGCCCTGCCAGACATGTACTCACAAGGACACACAAGCAAACACACACAGACACATGTATACAGGGTTCATAAAGCATTTTTTATGTCAAAATCCCAAAGCTTTTCAGGCTGCAATTTCTAAAGTTTACAGCCCTTTTTTGCCATTTTGCCAGTATAAATACACTAAGTTTACTATGAATTTAGGTTAATTATCTCTACAGAGGTCAGCCTTTAAATATAAGACCTTGAAAGTCACAGACTGCAAGGAAGGATGGTTGGACCAACGGCTTGACATACTTAACATTGGACGGATGGATGGACAGTCGGAAAAGACATATTAATGGAAAACGGAAGGATGGACCAACAGATGAGAGAACAGATGACAAGAGGACGGACGGATTGATGAACTGGTGGATGGACAAGCAGCCGGATTGATGGAGGGATACAGGCATGTCTAGAGGCATATTTTCCCTCCCCTTGCCAAAATGATTCATAAAAAAAAAAAATCAGTACGATTTATTTAACTTGTGTATTAATTTTGGCTAACACTATCAATACACATCTAATCAAATAGGATAACTCAAATTATGAAATTGAATAAATAAATGATCAGGCCATATTATGCATATTTTTAATAACACAATATATTTAATAATTATCAAATATTATTGCAAATTAAAACTTACCAAAACTGTGAATAAATGAAAGAAATAAAAATAAAGCATCCAGTATACTCTACAAAATACAAGTATTTACAAAAGGAGGCAAGGCTCTCTACTGAGGAAAAGGAAGCAGGATTGTTGAGGAAGCATTAGACTAATAATAAACCATTCCGAACATCAATACACCTCAGACTGTCATGTTACTCAACTTTAAAAAATTTATTTCAAATCAGAAACCCACTTTAGGTAATCCATGTTAAGAATGGGCCTATTATTATGTACCTATAATAGGTAACTACAGCTTTGTATATACATGTATATTTTATTTATTATACTAGCAGCTAGGAGCAACAAACTGAACTACAGTGAAAATGGAAGATGATAAGGAAGGAAACAGGAGGGAGCGTTTTAAAGCCTAAAACATCAGCATGGTACATCCCACACTTTTGCATTGGTACATTCTGTGCTGTTCAAAAGCCGCTTCCCAACACCACGGGCTGAAACAGAAGCCCAACTCCAAGGCTCATGTCAGCGTGCAGAAAACTTTCAAGTCAACTCTCCTCCGATTGGTGGACGCGAAACGACAGCGAACAGTCTGGACAGCCTCGCACTATGGTGCCCGTCACAAACGGGGGACTGGAATAGTTTCTGAAGGCAACCATCTTTGGCCTTTTCCACTCCACCAACTCCACCACTTCGAGGAGAACAGCAAGATTGGGAGAACAGGCATAAATGATGGGAGACGGAGAAAGAGAGAAGATATGCAAAAAGATATGCGGGGGAGGGGAAATTAAATTAAGAGAAAAGTTCTTGCGCACCGGTATGGACCATTGATTTCCTATTCTCTTGGAAAGATTTAATGAGCTTAAATAGGAGCCTAGTTTGACACTGCCACAATGACTCTGAGAAAGCTCCCTGTGAGAGGAAATCGTTCAGAGGCTGTGACGGCTACCGGCGAGTGCGGGGGGAGTGAGGAGGGAGATAAGATGCAGGGAGGGAGGGAATGTTTTCATGCCAAAGTAGGAGACATGAGGAAGACAGATGTTGGATTATGCTTGGGAAATGGTCCATGGCTAGCTTTACTTGTCTAGTTCTCATTGAGCAGGGGGGGAAAATGAGGGATGAAAGGGATTACAGCGAGAGAGGCAGATGCTGAAAGAGGCTAAAAGGTGGTCTACATTCAACTGAGCTGCCAAGTTATGTAGGTGCTTACTCACAACAGGCGCTCATTATAACCCAACGATCTCCAAACTGATTGACAGTTACTGCTCGACTGCAGCGCTTCACCTCATTACTCCCTGGATGACCTCCCTACGAGCCACTGAAGAGATGCAATTGCTTAGCGGCCATCTTGTTTTTCTGCCCTCCCCTCTCCCCATTATCCCTCCGTAGGCAGGAGAACTGTTGTGACTTCCGAGAGCAGAGTCCTCAGGCGCTTCACTGCGCTCTGCCGCTGATGAGGGGCCCACTGGGAATCATCAGTAGCCGTTTTATGAAGCTGTCTGGCAGAGTGAATGCGCTCAGCGTCCCGCCACCTTTTGCAGGCAATCACAGTAATGGAAAGTGGACTCAGGCATGGCTGCGCACTGGTACCGGAGGGATGAGAGCTTCTCCTCGCCAACTGTTGGATGTCTTGGTGTGTTCAATGATTTCCTTAATCCAAACTTAAATTAAGAACAGTTTTACCCTGGAGATGTACTTGCTCTAGATAATAAATATGGCAACACCTCTGATTAAAGTAAGTAATTGGGTCACTGTGTTATGTTATACGTTGCAAAAGTATTTATCTTGAGAATAACTTAGACAGAGTCACTCTTTACTAGTTAAATTAGTTCTAATGGCATTGTAATACATTTTATTTAGGGACAACAGAGTAAAAGCTGCTGACGATTTTTACTTGTTCAAATTTAAATCCTGTAACCTTCTCCTTCAGAGTTGTGCTCTGTCGTGTTTGTCCGTCACACAAACTCTTGATAAAATACACTGAAGCTTCTGTTTGCAACATGAAAATATGGTTGTAATTTTGAAAGGTGTTCAATGGGAATAAACCTTTTTGCAAGGCACAGTAGGTTGGTGCAAAGTTACCAGCTTTGTAAATGAAAACAAATTTACTTGGTGTAAAAAGACTAAGAAAGAGGTTTTCATGGGACAGTGAATTGGAGCTGATGCTTCAGTATGTTACAGCTGGTTTCTGAGAAAGGACTTGGAAAAGCCTAATTTCCGTAAAGTTAAGCAATTAAATGAGATTTAGCAAATTTAAAACATTGATTTATAACAAAATTATTGAGAGTAATTTGGTGCTGGCAACGTTCAGATTTAATAATGAAAGATTTGCAGATTTCGCATGTGCAGTGAGGCAAAAAAAAAAAAGACCAACCATACTTTACAAGAATTTAGATTGATTGTATATAACTGTACTTCTGCTAGGTACAAAACAAATTCCAAGTCATGTAATAAATTATGGTTTCAAGGTCTATTCATACACATGCATGGAACAAATGTCAAGTGGTTCTGCATAGATACATTTTGCAAAAGTATTCATACCCACTGAACTTTTTTCCCCCCAGATTTGCTCAATAACAAGAAAGGGCTTTCAATTGTGCTCGTCTGATAAAAACACATGTGCTTCATTGTATACTAGAAAAAAAACCATCAACTTTCATTTTTCTAATTGATAAAAGAGGGAGAAAAAAAGTGCGCATTTCTTTTCAGTCCCTTTTTTATACCTTTAAATAATAATAATCAGTGAAGCCTATGGCATTGCCATCAAATGTCAGGAATGATAAATAGAGTCCAGGTGTGATTAACAGTATAAACCCAGCTGCTCTCTAAAGGCCCGAGAGGTTTGTTAGAGATTATTAGTGGGAAAAACAGCATCATGAAGACCAAGGAAAATAGACGGGTCAGGGAGAAGGCTGCAGAAAGGTTTTAAGCACAGTCGGGTTAGAAAAGCTTTAAATATCTAGGGGCACTGTTCAATTCATCGTCTGAAAATGGAAACAATAAGAGCAAGAGCAGAAGATAATGATAAGAAAATCATCAATATGTCACTGCAGACAGGCATAGCTCCAAAACACAAATAATGCTTTAAAATGCAACTTGCCCACTATTAAATAGGCTACTTCAGTACACAATTTACTGTGCATGACTGCCCCACTAAATAGTTCAGAGCGACAAATATATTGATACTTATTGATCCTCTCATGGACCCAACAGCGGAAACATAGCAAAAGCAACTATCCCGACCATACAATCCGCTTTCAGAGGTTGGCAAACATCACTTTACTTTAGAACTATGACGATAAATCACAATCATCATCAAGATCCCTGATAACGATAACTAATATGATCATCCCAGAGCTGATGGGAACATGGATGGAGCCGAATACAGGGCAATCCTGGAAGAAAATCTGTTAGAGGCTGCAAAAAACTTGAGCCTGAGGCGGAGGTTCATCTTGCTTCAGGACAACGACCCCAAACGAGGGCTGCAATAGAACAGTTATATTCATGTGTTTAATAATGGCCCAGTCAAAGTCCGAACCTAATTCCAATTAAGAACCTGCAGCACAGCTTGAAGACTGTTGTTCTCCATCCAATGGGACTGATCTCAAAGAAGTATGGAGCAAAACATCAATCTCTAGATGAGAAAGGCTTATGGAGACATACCAAACCATGTATCACGTTCTGTTTCGCAATTGGACTTTGACAGTTAAATGTTTTAAACCTTGATGCTCGAATATTAAAAAGGTAGAAATTCTTAGCTACTAGGAAATCTTTTGCAAAAGGCTGTATTGCAGGCGCCCGTGCATTCATTTAACTTCAGGATGTTTTTTGGCTTTTAGCCGTTTTTCTTTCAACAGAAATCTTTCTCGTATCAAGAGTGCAAAGACAGAGTTCATCAGTCTCTGACCCTCTATTTTTATTTCCCCTCCGACTTTTGCTCTAGAGCTGGTAACACAGCTGGTGTGCACCGTGTCTCTGAGTGTTTATCCAGACGGATGCATGGTAAGCAGTACAGCAGTGACTGTGGTTTCTATACACAACTGGCAGCAGCGCTGAGGCCAGGTTTCACTGGGTTTTCGCGTGTGTGACTAGCAGCAAATGTTATGCTGATGGGGGACATTTTTTTTTTAACGAAAAAGCATCTTAAGCTGAAACAATCATGTGATCCTCTGGTGATTAATTATAGTAAGAGAAAAACAGCCCGTATATACGGGTTCCCCCCTTTACTTCTGAAGAACTGGAGCACAGGCGCAGAGGCGCGTACTCCCACACAAACTGGAAATGGCTAACAGGAGCAATAACAACTCGAAGAAGACGTGTTTCAGTCTGCTCTGCCACTTCAAATAACCAGATACAGAAAATTTTGAGCCAGTAAGACACAAACTTTCATTGTGGAGTGCCTGTGCTAAATTCTGGAGGATGCCATTGGTTGGACTGTACGCTGGACCAGTAACCAGATCATTTATACTGGTGTGTCTAATATATATATATATATATATATATATATATATATATATATATATATATATATATATATATATATATATATATATATATATATACACACACACACACACACTCTGATAGGTCATTACAGAGACAGAAAGCTATATTTCATAATTGCACCACCACGCTTGTGTCCCCTCAGTGAAATTGGCTCTCCAGAATATATTCCCCCTCTCTTTATCTCTCTCTCTTGTCTGGCAGAGAGGGTGATTTTGACAGGCCGACTGTCTCTGCTCATGCAATAACCACCCTCCATTTGTATCTGAGGAGGGTGCATTAACTGGACAGCATAATCAGCCCGCACAGGAAAAGCAGCGAGCCTCACCAACCGACTGCTTTTTACCACTCTAGGCTATAACAGCGCACCATTAGGCCACAATTAGTGTAGCTCATTTGGGGGAAAGAAGCCCCTCCAAAGCCCCTTGGGCTGAAGAGCGGATGCGAGAAGCAAGACTTTCGTCCAAGTCTATTGTTGAGATAAACATTCAAGAGAGATAATCTGATTTGTTTCCATTCTTGGTGGTGAATGCAGGGGGACTTTAAAGTAAAAGCATCCAACACAGTACCACGGGACAGTGCTCTGATCCAATTTAAAGGTATCGACAGACTGTGATGCAAATAGCTTATCACCAGATAATACAGGCAAGATGATATTCTACCTAAAACCCCACAAAGTAAAATGGGAAAGAAAACAAATGAAAGTGCAGATTTTATTCAAGTGCATATATTTTCCAATGGAGGAAGGAGAGCTAGGTGTAAACAGCCTCATTGTAAAAGTGAACTCCGTGTGAACAAATCCATCCAGCAGAGGATGCAGTTGCCCGATTTGGCAAAAGCTAAGTTTAGTACACACAAACATGTTCCTTTTCCCAGGGGCTTTGAAACAATAAAGGGAAAATCCACGTCCCTGTGGTCATTTGTGGCATGCTGACAGTGGGCAGACACAGATAAGAGTTTGGATCGGTGGCGGCTGACACACTGTGATTATCTCCGGCTGCTGGAATTGAGCGTCCATCAATCCCGACGAGCAAGAGAACCGGGGCTGGGCGACTTGATTGTTATCTGAGGCAAGATGTATATGATTTACTGACCTGAGAAAAAGATTTTGAAATGTTTCAGATACTTCGGTGTAAGCTCATCAGTTGCAGTTTATATCCACAATTACTGACACTGAAATTATCCCACTTCAAATAGACTAATTCGGTGAGTTCTCACAGGTTTTATTTAGGAGTACGCATGCAACAATGCTCCGATTTGTATTCATAAAACGTTAAATATAATTTTCCTTCCACATGTGCTGATCTATCAGATAATTCCCCCTTCCCGTCAAAGGTCTAGGGTGTGAAAACTTTTGTAACATACTGTACCTACTCATATGCTCCAGTCTTAGTGAGGGAATCGGATAGATTATATATCCCCACCAACTCTTTCCAAACAATCAGAAAGTACCACCTGACTGTCAAGGGCTCCCTCTCAAGTTCCCATCTGCCTTCTTGGCTCCCTTTGTCTCACCTCATGCTGCACATTCTGGACCTGAAAGCAGATCCACAGACCAGAGAGAACCACAGGAGAGATGGAGAAAGGGAAGGATGGATGGAGGAGAGGGAGAGATAAAGACGGAGGTTGTCAAGAAGCACATTCTTTCTGCTGAGTGCCATCTGGAAGTGGAAAGGTAGATAAACCATGACGTGAGCTGCATTCCATCTCCTTCGTAAAGCCAGAACAGACACACAGTCACCACAATGCTCGAGCGCCGCAGCCACTGATCCCGTGCCGTGTGCCAAGCATTGTCAGGGATTGGGTCTTATCAATCGCTGGCCAGATCCTGAACAGAAGCGTCAGGCAAACAAAGGGAAGGGGAGAGAACAAAAATGGAGGAGAACTGCAACCGACAATGAGAAACACAAATGAGAAGATGGCAGGGAGCCACCCGGCCACGCAGCCTGGACCGGTTCCATTTAATCTGGTCAAGTCTGCCCCAAAAAAATTAAATCAAAAGGGCCCTCCTCCCCGGTGAGCTGAACTAGATAGACAACTCAAACCCAAGAGGAACTTGCTGTGGAACTGAATGAGACAATGTGGGGCTATATGGCATTATGTAAAATGTGCAGAATATTACAACCGGGAAAAACTGCATTATTTAAAAACAAAAAACGTAATTTGCATTCACCCGACAGACAGGACGGACTTGAAGCCAGACTGAGTCCAAATCTTCATATTTTCAGTGGCCCTCGGGCATCCAGTGTCTTAAAGCAGTGTTGGACATTTTCATCATTCCTTTCTGGGGAACCTTTCCTCGTACAAAGTGAAAAGTACTATTTGAAATATGATGTATACAATACCAAAGGAAAGTTAAAGGCTACTCAATATCAGAAGCAGCTGGAGTGTCAGCATGGGCTGGTTGTTGGTATTATGGTCAGAGTTTAAAATGTCGACCTTTACACTTTTCATCATATTTAAAATGCTTAACTTTTCCTGACTCTAATGAGCATACAGTTATTCAGTGCTACCCCCCCACCCCCCTCACACACACACCTGCTGCAATTTGACAGGCCACTAAATATTTCTCCTGGTTACGAGTAAAACAACTTTAGCTGTTCAGACATACGTCTGGTGGTGAAAAGCAAGGACAGCCCTTCCATGGAAATTAAAGGTTAATGCACATTGGTCACATGACAAGAAGAAAAAAATATGCTCTTATTATTTTCCTATTAAACAGCCACCGCTGTCTGCATGCAGTCAGCAGCTGATGCTCCAAACTGTTCTATATAGAAACATTGACTCTTCTGATAGACATAACCACAGCTTCATTATTCTTTTTAGGGAAACATCTCCGGGTACGGACGCAAACAGTACCAAAGGGAAAAGTTCAAGACTGATCAATATTAACATCTGGAGAACGAGCGTCGGCTGGTTATCCGTATTAAAGGTATTCTGAGGTTTTATATAGTTAACCTGTCAAAACCATTAACATTTTCATAATACCATTGCTAATGTTTCCTGATACTTTACTGATAATATACAAATGTAGCACTGCCCCTCTCCCACATGTTGCTGTGGCTTGCTGGCAAAATGGCTGAAAGAAGGTTACAACACCTAGCAAAAGTACTGACAAAGTCTCCATCACTCAGAAATCTTTGATCTGGCAGCATTTTGCGCTTTCAGTTCTAAAAAAAAAAAACTGAGACAACAGACAACATAGACAACATACAAATGATTTCTAAACATTGTCAGAATACCATAACTTGCAACTAGCAACTATTGATGCCAAAGTTAGCGTCTGCTTGGAGTTTTCACTGGTGCAATACCAAATGGTCTTTTTTGTGAATCTGGAGCACATTTGATCATTTATGGCTCAAAATCTAAAATATTAAACTGTCCAAAGCTGGACTACAATATTTTACACAGAACCAATTCTCTAAGACACTGATTTGTATAACATTTGATAAATTTGAAGAAATAAAATAAATTTAGATTTTTTTTGTTTTACCTGAAATATTGTTAACATTTTAATCTCACATACAGAATATTTGGTGTTATTTTAGTTCAGCAGCAGAATGGATAAGTCGTTTTTCAGCTTTAAATAGAAATTATACCATGTTATATATTTTGACTATTTTATACGTGTTTACACAGCGACGATATGGTATTCTGACATCAGGTTATTTCGGGCCCCAACCTCCTTCCATAGCAGCAGCCTGCCAGGGAGTTTCCTGTAGGGACTGTGGCTCTCGGGACCACCCTGTCCTCACAGTGTACCAAGCTAGACTTCAGCTAGATTTCAGCATAAAAAGTCATAGCCCTGAGTGGGTAAAACTACTGAGAGAGAAGGACAAACTGAAGAGACTTTGACAGATATCCCTCAGGCAGCAACAGGAGCTGCACCTGTGTGCCCTTCATCTCTGCTCAGTTTAGTTTCCATCTCCTCAGACTGCGAGAAGCCATTGCCTGTTCAGCTCTGTTGGCGCTGGCGGAACAACAGGAGGGAGGGATCAGGTGGCTGGGGTGAGCAGACGAAAGAGAAGACCTGGGAGGGGGCTGACAAATGAGTCCCGTCAGGTAAGATTCACAGATGCGAAGGGATGGGAGGGGAGGAGGACGCAGGAGATGGGTTGGGTGAGGGGAGGGCGTGTGTCAGCTTACATCAGCTCATCAACAAATGTTTCTAACCATGATTAAAATATATATTTCACTGTTTTCAGCAGACAGAGGGAGACCAATGAGTGTTGCTTACTGATTTAGACGGAGGAATAATAATAAGGGCTCAGTTTTGCTCCCTCACTGCGACCAGTATCTGCAGAAAAGATGACTCTACTCAAAAAGAAGCAAGTATGGCCGAGGACAACCCAGGTCAAACTCCAAAGCCTTTGATAATTGGCTCAGACACATAACGCATTTATAAAAATGACAGACGAAAAATGAAAAAAAGTGATGAAAGAAGATTGAATGACGGCCAGAATTGGCACAGCACAGACGAACTTTGTTTCAACTTGCACTGAGGAGAGAAGACAGGAACCTCTTTTGCAACAGACTCGAGAAAATAAAAAGAGCACGATTACTTTAAAGTGATTTTACCAAATGAACACACAGCCCCTCAGCTGCATTCAGACCTTGATAAATGCCCACTGTCTTGGCTGTTATTAAACACAAGAGAGACTGGTGGGTGCTTGTGCCAGCCAAAACTAATTAAAGCCAAGCAGATGCGTCTGGACAGTGGTACGCTGCACACTCTCTATGATGTTACACACTTGTTCCTTTGTATGCATGCTTACACACATACACACAAAAGGAGCCTTTGGATGGGCTGTTAACCCCGTCCACAGAGTAATCAGTGCAACCTGATGAGACATCACCCAGGTAACTAGACCAGGAGAACATCAATCAGCAGGATCTTCGCTTCCGTTTCCAACGCTGCAGTGTTTGACTACAGAAACTTTTTGCCGTGCCTTCCTCCCTTCGAAGACTTATTATCCCACTAAAACCAGAAAACATTTTTATTCCCCATCTTCCCTGCTGCAGGTGATGATGAGCTAGAGTTAACAGCAACCAATTAATCTTTCAAGGTGCACGTGTTGTTGCTTTTGTTAAGAGGGCGCCATGAGCAGTGTGACACTTCAGCCTACAATTGAGGCCTGGCGACACTTTCATCAACATCCTCTTTGCTTTTCCTACTTTTCAGCCTCGTACTTTGTGAGCAAACACATGTGCCATTTATTTATTTATTTTTTTGCAAAAGCTATCATTACACCAGCCTACAGGCATGAGAGCTGAACTCCAAATTGCTGATGGAAGCCCCCCTAGCAGAGTCAAAGCTGGAGATGAGATTGCACTGGGGATACGATTTGGAAAGGGTGGCTGATGGAGAGGGATGGTGCTTTTAGATGATGCACACAAACAAGTACAGAGATGCAGAGTATAAAAAAATGCAAACCTCTGTGTTCCATCTTCTGTTGGTCACATCCCACTGTAATCCAAATTATCTACAGGAACATCAACCAGAAGGTCATTCGCGGTTGTATAAGATGCACAAGCAGAAAGTAGTGAAAAATGCCCCATTTGTTGCAGCCAGTTCCAGCTGTGGATTAAAAAAAAAAAGTATCCGCGCCTACAAATGTAGGCTAATGCCTTTCTCGACAGCAGGCTCAGGCTGCATTACAACCAAACAGACATGTCTACATTTGGGGAGGGCGATTATGACCTGGACCAGACAAGCATGGACAGGGGAGGAAACAAGTGACAACACGTGACATCACAGATAAAGGAGATGTACCAGAGCTTTGCAGGTAGTAGCTGCATGGAGCCGACATCTTTGTACGTGCCCTTGATTTCAATAGCATCGCACAGAATCAAGGGCGATGAGAGGGCAGGACCAAAACAACAGGGCAAACCGTCTTAACTCCACTGGGCTCGTTTGTGAAGTGAAGAATTCACCGTGGCTCTCCCAAAGGGCTTTGCCAACACCCTTCCGCCACTAAATATTAAAGTGTTGACAGCGACAGGTGCTAGGAATCCACTCCAAGAGGAGACTGTGGGTTAGAGCTTCTTCTCAAAATGTCTCCAGCGCTGTGGAAAGCCATTTCCCAGGTAAGTCTTCCAGCTGTCAGACTCTAGGCTCTGGTGCATGAGCTTAGGCCGTGCTGTGGGCGAGAATGCGGGATAAAGTTGGATAAGAGCCAGAAATCATTAGCAAGCAATGTGTCCGACACAACAGGCAGAACATGGCATTTTGAAAAGCATAAAAGAGCCTGAAGTGTACGGCGGTAAGCGGCGCTAGGCAGCTGTTTCATTCAGGTCTTCTGATAACACCCCCCCGTCCAGACCAACTAATGCAAAGCAGCACGAATACAAATCACTTCTTTGATGGTCCACACTGAGCTAAGCAAAAACTAGTGAACTGGCACACTCTCGCTCATTTCTTAGCAGATCAAACCTCTTGTGGATCAATGTGTGGAAGGAATTTCAATGTAATAGTCTGCATTTAGATTAATGTGCATCCTTACAAAAGAGCTTATGATAGTATGGTTAATAAGAGGAACACTTCAGCTATCAGGAAGAGCCAGCAGTATGAAAAGACAAAGATCTAGCTAATGGCCTTGGCCATATCATTAGCCACACAGGCCTTTGCAGATACAGGATCACACAGCGGCTCCAACGACAGGAAGGAAGCAACACTTTCATTATTCACGAGATAACATCCCAAGAATACCTTAAATGGGATTAGTTTTTGCATTAAACTCAGTTTGTGAATAAGCACACGATTGGCACATTAATTATGACTTTAAGCAATAGATTTCAGTAATTTAATTCTCTTTTCCTACTTAAAGGGATAGGTTAGTTTATTAAAAGGGAAGTTTTGTGACGTTATTTGTTATAGTTGTCTTACCTGAAGTCAACAGATGTCATGTCACAGTAAGTTTCTAGAAAAGTGAAGAAGTCCTCAGAGCAATAGACAGCAAGCACCTTTTCAGATTTGGATCCCTATTTTTTTTTACCGATTTTAGGAATTTAGGAGAAGTCAAATACTAACTGTTCATATCCATGAGATACATCACAGTGTATCTGACTCACCCAACTTTGAAAAGTTGTTACCGTTTTGTTTAGCCAAACAATGTCCATGTTACTATCCATAATTATGCTACCTGGCGTTGCTGGCTGCACCAGTAAGCCTTCTCAGCAGTGCATACATTATTTTACAATGAATAATGAATTAAGTAAGACTAAACTACATTTTTTAGAAAGCTGAGCTCAATTTGACAAGCCAAACCCAGTCCTGATTATTCCCTGACTAACAGATATATAATAAATAATTTAAATAGAACCTCTCTCAAAACTGAGAGATCTCATAAAGCATAATATCATCTAAACAAAAAATACCAAAACAGCAAAAAAATGTTTGACATTTCTATATTTTTCCACATAGGGACAGTCCTCACTTGAAACTGCTTTTTGCATTTAAGTAATCTTTATATCTTTAAGTCATCAGTATTAAAAAATAAAGGCCATATATTACATACACATCTGTGTGTAGTGACCCAGAATTATTGAAGTAATACAAAATGTAGTTTTTGAAGACAATCATTTGGTTTTAAATTAATCAAATCACCTAGAATGACTGTGTGCCTTCCATCATTCTGAGGGTTTCTTCACTTTTCTACATGAGAGGACATCAGGTTACAAAGTCCCAGCTCGAAACCTTCAAACTAGCCCTAACTGCTCAACAAAAACTACTAAACGCAGCCTAAAACAAAAATATTATGAACAGATGGAGGAACAAGCACATAACCCCAGCAACACAGGACTTTCATTCCATTTTGAGTTTTTGCAAGATTTCTTGGCAAGTTGATTCACATTTCAATTAAAAATTAGTGGAACAAACAAGTAAAATGCCGCTGAGAAGCCATCTGGCACTGAGAGCTGCTTGAGCCTAACAATCAGTCACAGTTTCTAGTAGAGTATGTGGCGCTGTGCTGGCTCACCTATCGCACGCTGACCACTGCAATCACCAAAAACAACAAGCCCTTACATCTGTGACTCTGGCCCACTCCCATTAAAAACCCATCACAACCACTACAACCATGCTACGCTTACTGCTCACAAAACCCATTGCTATAATTGGTTCCACTGCACCCGGTACCAACGCTGAACGGCCCAGACTGCAAATGCAAACTATTCCACGGGAACTGGAAAAGAACCATATCCCAGTCATGTCTCAGACACAATCAGGCATGGCAAATTATTTCCAAACAGAAGAAACGAAAAACAGAAGCTTTGTTTTCAATCAGACAGGATAGAAATAAGGTGGGAAACAAAAAAAGAAGAAGACACGAGATGAAATCAAACAATGGTTACGCTATGGAAGACTAGAGGCCATGACAGCTCGACTGCGGACCAATGGAAAGCGGTGCGATAAGAACACACACTCCAGCGAGCCACACAAGCAGACAGAGGTGCAGCAGTGAAGCAGAGCTGTTGTTTCAACACCACCAAAGTGAGGTCCACAACCATGTCATTACCTCAGCCAGAGGAGAGGAACACCAGGGCTTAGTGTTCTCAGAAAACATGACAGTTAGGAGAGCGTTTGTGTAAGGGTGACAGAAAGATAAACAGACAGGGGGGAAAAAAATTAGACTTCAATCCGCATGGGAGTAGAGGTGAATGTGTTTTACTGAGGATCAACTCTGCTTTGAGCAAAAATCTTGGCAATCTTTGTAATACCAGAGAGAAGAGAGCATGTCTGGACCTGGATGCGACACAGAGAATGCTGGTAAACCCTCACAGCTCCCAGAGTAACACCAATGTCTCTTCATCTTCACCGCTGAAACTTGTGTACCAAGGGCGGGAAAAGTTATTTATGAGCAAAAGAATGACCAATTATCACCAGCGAGAGACGATGGAAACTCACAAGCAGTCATAATTGCTTGTTGCTGTGACGAGACTGCAGATAAAGTAACACTATAATTGATATTCTGAACTGAATTTTGTTAATTAAGGCGCTGATTATTCTGCTAAACGGACATGGACAACCAGAAGCGCAGCACTGCCCTTTAGAGAAAGCACTTTGCACGGTGATAAACAAAATTCCTTCACGGACATCGTTTTGGCGGTGTGCTGTTGTCCGGGGAATTTTCTGATATGCAAGTAGAAAACAAAAACGGGACTGTGGATTTCATACTAGTCAGTGCCAAAACTAGACACTCATTTGTTTCGTGCAACAATTGTCCAATTTTATCAACTGACTAAGCTCAAGGGCTGGAGGAAGGTAAACAGAGTGCAGACTATTTATTCTTCTTTTGTCCTGTAGAAAGACTGACATGCTAAAGCCTTGCACAGAAATCCCTTTGATGTGCGACACAAAAATATTCATATCCATAAACCTTTGAACTTGAAGAAACGGACATTTTTACTCATTATTCTTTACATAATATCTCAAGCTCAGTCAGACTGGATGGAGAGACTTTGCACATCGACTTTAAAGTCTTACCACAGATTCTACGTTAGATTTAAGTCTGGACCTTCACTTGGCCATTCACACATTGATATGCTTCAGCCTGAAGCATTCCATTGTGGTTCTGGCTGTACGTTTAGTATATCTGACCTGAAGGAAGTTGAATCTTTGTCCCAGTCTCAATACTTTGGTTGTCTCAAGCAAACTTTCTTTCAGGATTTCTCTTTATTTCGCTACCTCCATATTCCTATCAACTCTGACCACATTCCTCTAAATTCAAGTACAGTATACTCACATGGCAATGGTGCCACCACCATATTTTGCTGTACAGATTGTGTGTTTGGGGTTAAACGCAGTACTGGTTTTCTGCCATATGGTGTACGGTAAAAGTTAGTCTTGTTGGACCAGAGTACTTTAGTCCAGATATAAAATGCGTGCATGTTGGCTTTCTGTGAACAACGGCTTTCTTCTTGCCACTCTTCCATAAAGGCAATATTTGTAGTGGGCATGATTACATTTTGTCTGTGGGTTTCATTTAAGGGTATCAGAGTAAAGGGGCTGAATACCAATATTAAAATTTTAAATGTTATTTGTGGAAAAAATAAATATGCATTTCAAAGAAATCTGAAATGAGAATAAAGAATTGTTTCCAAGAAGTGATGGGAGGGCTGTGGCCAAGTTGGTGACCTTACACACACTAAATGGGACTATCAATTATTAACATATTATTCTGTGAAATCAACAAATGTCTGGGTTTGGAATTTTGGCAAGACCATTCTGTATATGATCTTGAAATAATCCGGGAAAGCCTGATGATAACAAGCAAGTAGTATTGCTTAGGGTCACTGCTGTTATGGCTAAAAAGGCAATAATTGTATGGCTTTATTGCACCTCAACTAATTTTGCAATAACAAAAATACACCTTGAAATGACTTAAATCCTTATGTATGGAAGTTTTAGGCGGAAGGATTTGTGAATTACTAAGGTTGGACACTGAACAAAAGACGCTTTCTGAGGGAGGGTTGTGGGTATCTGAGGGTGGCAGCCGAGGACAGCACATTTAATGGAAGTGACAGTCAGCAGATACGCGCCGGTCCGCTCAATCCGCAATTGCTCCCACCACCTCCTCTGGCGGCCAGGAAAAGAAAAAAATACCCCCCATCCCATCTACTGATTACATACAATGCATCCCACCATAATGTGAGAGAGGATGGGGAGGTGAGGGGAGGTGGGGCAGGGGAGAGAATAGACAGAGAATGTTGCCAGGACCTACTCTCAGATAGTGTGGTTATCAGTAAGAGAAAGAGGGAGGGAAACAAAAAGGAAGTTTACTGGCGTTGTTTTATCTGGAAGGGCATTAAATCGAGATGCACACAGGGGACGTGACTGCCAGAGTAAAGAAAAAGCCCATTCAGAGAATAAGAAACAAACTGTCCAAAGACAGGGAACCTTTAGATGTGTCCTGTCTCACTAACTCAGTAACACACACACACGCACACATGCACAGTTTACCCTTGGCTCAAAGTCATCCCAGGTTCATGGTCACTGGCTTTGATGGGAGCCCGAGCCCTGGAACAAGCTGCTAACAACCCAGAAAGCTCCTCATCAGTTCACGGGTGAGCTTGATATGCAGCAGGAGAAGCTGTCACAGGAACGGAAACTTATAGTTGCCTTAGATAAAACACTCAAAGAGGGATAAAAACAGAACTGGAAGTAGGTAAACCATTAGACTGAAGCATAAATCAGAGAAGATAGGGTGGGGGGCTAAATTTGTACCCATGTGCCGTCCTTGACCCCGTCAGACAAGACTGGGGCATGTGGTGAAAAAGATTGTTGGCCGCAGCACCCGCCAGGTGTGGGTTGGAAACGGATGAGAGGCATGTCGATGAGGATCCCCTCCCAACCCCGACGAAGCAAACAGAGCAGCCTGATACCCCGCTGGATCCAAGCTAATCGGAGAACTTAGGCGGTGACCTCTCCACAGGCTCTATACCTTTTAATGAGATCTCCGTCTTTGATTTGGTGCTTGGAGCAGGAGACAGATCATGCATAAGCTTTGTCACACATATCAAAAGCACTTCAACTTTGGCAGCGGTGGATGGACACATGCAGCTGTGGAGACAAAGACAGAACGGAGACGTATAAAGTCAAATTAATGAACACAGAGAAATCCAAAGTGACCGAGAGCTGTCATGCGTGCACACACAGGCACAGTGGAAGTGTATACACAGTGATGGACTCTGCAGCAACAACTGCCTGTGAACTAACTAAAGCCAACTAATCAGCACACACGAGGACAGAAAATCCCACACTGGCATAAGCCGAGCAGAGCTCAAGGAGACAACACCCACCTTGTTATGAGAAGGCCAGAGGAGGTGCAGGTAAGATTGGATCCAGACATGCTTGCTCACAGATAGAATTGAATTATTGATCAGCCAACAGATTGTGTTATGAGAAATTCATGGATCCACGCCTTGGCTGCCCAGTTCCCCCAGGCTGTAAGACTGTGTCTGGAATCTCTATCCATGTATGTAATCTGTGTGTTTGTGCACGTGGTTGTGTGCAGGGGAAGCAGTCTGCCCCGGTCAATGTCCGAGTTACTTCCAAAGGCCAGAGTGAGCTCATACTTAGACGACTTGGAGCAAACCGTGAATTGATCAGGTTGACTGGGGTGATGTATATGGAAGGAAGGCCTCAGTCTCGCTCAACCTTAACGGAGGAGCTTTAACTGCTCACACACATAGTTCTTTGTTCCTGAAAACCCAGACAAAAAGCACAATTCTCAGCTCTTAATAACACAAACAAAAACGGAGGAAGTATGATTTCTGAGCCGTGTTTGAGTCTGCTGCTGCTGATAATGCAATGAAACAAAAAGGCCCCGCTTAGCGAGGACTGATTTTCTCAACAGCATCAGGCTCAGGTAGAGCTGTGTTTGTCACAAGGGTGTCACATCTAAAGGTCAACATTACCCACTAAACCTTTGACAACGGAAACCAGACAGTGTGAAAGATTAATTTCCCGGACCATGTCATGTGAAACTTTGAACCCGAAGACATGTGACTAGAGCTGGTTTCCCAAATACCACCGCACTTCAAGCTGCAGTAGGTAACTTTAAAAAATAAAGTTATTTTTCTTAACCTTTGTAAAAACATTTTTTTTTACATATTTGTTAAAACTGTCACAAAATCCCGACAATAAAATATGAGTCAGATAATCTGTGAGGGGAAAAAAAGGAAATCAAGCCCTTCTGGCTCCTCCCAGCGGTTATTTCTGACATTTCAAGAAATGAACCGCTCCCGGTCAGAAACAACCAACCAGAGCTAGGAGGACTGATCGGCTCTGATTGCTTGATAGCAGGGTCAATCTCTGTTGTGTACGAGCTGCTCACACGCCCTCCCCCATATGGCAATGCCATCATTCAGGCTCAAGTTTGCCGGTGGGCTGCAGCTGTGTGGAGAAATGATGGAGGAACAACCCGCTTTACAAGTAGCAATTTCTGGAGTGACACCTGCTCCAAAAATAAAGACAGCAAGCTATAGACTAATCTAAGGCTGCATTCACACAGCAGGTCTTGATGCTCAATGCCAATTTTTTGCTGAAATTGGCCGTTTATACTACCATTAAATGCAACCAGCATCATACTGCTGTCTGTATGGTTCGAGTCCGCAAAGAGACCCACATGTGCAGATAACAGAAGTAGCTGTCACACAGCAGTGCACTTTTGAAAAAAAGGGGCATGCTTTGATGGCGCAGTGGTTAGCGGGCACGACTCATGTATGGAGGCCTTAGTCCTTGACGTGGCTGACGCAGGTTTGACTCCGACCTGTCTCCCCTTCTCTCAAACCCCCTTTCCTGTCAGCCTACTGTACAAAAAAACGTGCCACTAGTGCCGTAAAAACCTCAAAAAAGAAAACATTTTTTTTTTTTTTTTTTTAAAAAGAGCCAGTACCAGCCGGCATCTCTCCTTGAGCACTGGGAGTCGACAATATTAAGACCATGTCATAGCACGACAAAATAAGGTAAGAAAAAAGTAGTACAGCTATTAACAACGGTCTTTAGTGGAGCCCTAACTGTTAGTACAGTGTGTGGATGCGCAGCTGGAGCCAGAACAGTGACATAAAGGATGGATAAAATGCGTCATGACCGTTCAGACTCCGGACACTTTGAAAAATATCCGACACGTATCCGAATTAGTACCACATATGGAAGTGGCAAAAAAATATTTTTCTTTCTGAGGGTGGTGGGGGGCGAAAAGTTCTGAATTGGGCCGTTCACACAGCCATGAAAAATACAGATATGGGTCGCATGTGGGCAAAAAGATCCGATTTGGGTCACATTTCCCTGCAGTGTGGACGTAGCCTAAGACCTCACTGAGGCTCCACTAGACCACTGAAGCTGTGCTGTAAACTTTAGCAACCAAGATAATAGCAGCAGATCTTTGGAGTAATGTAAGTTGGACCACTTCTGAAACCATTTCTGATTTGTGGCAGGGTGCATTATCCTGATGAAAGAGGTTATAACCATCTGGGGCTGACAATATGTAACAAGATGCACTGTGTGCTGGTGCTATTTTAATAGCACCCACCTCAGCAAGTTGGGCAACAGCCCCCCATGAGTTGGACTGGACTACAATGGTCAGCCTTTCCTCGTTTGCTTAAACAACCCAAAAGAGCAGCAGGTTTGGATAGGTTGAGACCCAGTCGGTTAGCCACTCCTGCTTCTAAACACATCAACTTTTATTACAAAATATTCACCTGCTGCCTCATACATCCCATCCACTAACGGATACCATGTGGTGATAATCTGTTGCCTTCCCGTTACTTCTCAAAATGTTATGCCTGATTGGTGTATGGCCAGGTCTTTGTAAAAAAAAAAAAAAAAAACGAACTACTTTAATCCAGTCTACTCAGATTTCCTATGCAGGAAGAAATACACTTTATGGATGGAATTAGACTATATTTAATAATCCCACTGGTTTTCAGTAATTAGGATTTGCTTTGTTTACATCTTCTGTGGAGAACAGATGTGTGGTTTTAGCACGCTGCTCAAGGGGGATAATGTTTTGTTTTCAAGTCGGAAGGTGGAGAGACGCATAGAAACCCAGTGGGAACAAGATGTGACTTCGTTTTTCCATTACCCAAAGAGGCATGCGACTCTGTAATACTAATTAAACAACAGACACAGAGGAATGTGTGATGAATTCCTGACAGCAGACAAAAACAGGGACTTGAGATGAAACAGAGCAGAACCTGGTTAAAAAAAAAACACCAAAAAAAAAAACACACTGGCTAAAGGAGAAGCACAGATGTGTTAGTGTAAGTGTGCTGTTGATCTCAACAAGAACAGCTACAGAGAGGCTTTAATGGAGGTCCAGAGTGCTGGATAAATGGCTACTGAGGTCTAGTCGGAACACCAATCGGCACCAGTCAACAAGTAAACAAGCTACAGAGAACATGCGGTCTAACATCCCCACTTTGCTACAGTCTGTTATTAAGCTGCTGCACACTTGTCCATATCCATTTGAAAAAGGCTGAGGGTGCATTGGAGGGGGGGGGGCTCCTGGTGAGACATGTGCATGATTTGGGGATGCAATTTCTCAGAACATGTTCTGTAAATAGTGTAACAGCAACTTGTTTTCAAAAGAGGCACTAGAGAGAAAGCATCAGCCTGTTTACTGTGTGGCACAAAAAAACAAACAACAACAAAAATGGGCACCCTATTACTAAAGTTTTAGTAATAAGGTTCTGTAACCCCAGCAGCACATCCTCAATGTCTAATGACTGTAATTAAAGCGCTGGGCTTCAAAGCGAAATGTGACGTGGGCTCGGCTCAGACGAGAAGGAGGATAGACGTAGTCCCACCAGATTGAAGCGACCGCAAGGCTGAGTTTAAAAAACTAACAGGCGGAACATACCCAAGACTGAGGGGTTGGCTAGCATGTGTTATGAGAGCTTGTAAATATTTAGGCATTCCTACAAGGGCATGTGGCTGCAACTCTGATGTCATTTCTCCCAAGACTACCATTCGCTTTAGTTGGAGGCTGAACGGCCAGGGCAGAGACGCTGTAAACAGACATCTGTAAAAAGGAGAACAGTGGGAAACAATGCAGTGTGGCAGGATAAAAATAACGTTTACTGCAGAAAGAGTGATGAATGAGCTTTGCAAAACCGACCAACTAGTAGAGAAGTAAAAAAAAAAAAAAAAAAAAACACTGATTCAGTGTCTAGATAATATGCCGACATCACCAAAAACAGCCAACGAGCTTCCGTTTTTTTAAAGTTGAGAGGGGGAAACAAAACTAGGTAGCTTTAAGGCTGCCCAAATGAGTCAGTGAGGAATAATGCATACCATTGTGGCTGCGTGAATAGAGGAGTGAGACTAGGGGGCAAGCGGAGACACCTAAGACATTGAGCAATGATGGCACCTCCACAGATCTACATTTCAGTAGACAGCTTCATGCTGCAGGGAGGTTCAGAACGCCAGGAAAGATGTCCACGTAGAGTACAGACACACTGAGTAAGAAGAACAGTAAAGAATAGAGGTTTTTTTTTATGTAATGGAGAAAAGGAGGGGGGAATATAAAAAAGAACAAGCAGGCAAATTCAGCAGTGGAGATGTTACAGGGAAGTTATGGGCGTGAGGGCATCGCGTACTTCCACCTGTTCTAGCATAAGGGTTACGGTTGGCTGGTTAGGCAGACTTTTTCACAGACTCTCTACATCCACTCTGTTCGAGCTTTTGAGTTATTTTGTAAAGATCTGCTAAAGTTTGACGTGCAAATCTGGAAGAGACCCACCCCAAAAGACTTGTAGCTGTACATGCAGTTGATGTTTTAAAATGCACCAACTCGTTAGGATCGAATAGAATAAAGATACATGGCATACTTGTTTTGTTTCATAAAAACTTTAAAAACATGTACTCTTTCCCTTCGGTTCAGACTTATGTACTACCTTGTCCAGGTTCAATCACATAAAATCACCATACATTTTTTTTTTATTTGTTGTTGTATTATGACAAGAAGCACTAGTACTTTTAAATCACATTGTAAATAATGCTGGCCTGTATTATCATTAAACTAGAACTGCATACACTCCCACAGGGCTGCTTTTAGCCCACAACCATGCCCCAACACATCAAGGTCATCACAGAGGTAAAAACCTGACTCACACTAGCGCCTGCTATAAATCTGCACAGCGAAATGAAATGCACAACGAAATATGACAACGCTCACCTCCACGCGGGCCATTTTTCGATGTTTTGGTGCATTTTTTATTTTTATTTATGCTTGCATTGTACTCGCCTTTTTACTGCTGAATCATTCTCCAGCTACTCCCAGGGGCCAATTTCTCCACGGGGGGATCAATAAAAAGAGGCTCCCTTAAAAGAAAAATTATTGCAAAGTCTAGTTAATTTTTAGCGACTGACGGTCACTGGCAAAATGTCAGTCTCGGAGAGTTGAGGCTATTTCTTAGGCAGTATTATTACTGCTGCTGAGACTGCAGCCACAGTAAAACGGTCTGTCAGTTTACAGATGAGAAGCAACAGAGCCAGTGGCATTTAACTAGATTCTCAGCAACTTTAACAATCGCTGTATGAACAGATTTTAATGGGTCCCTCTTGGATCATAGGCTAGCGAAAGGCCACTATACCCACCTCATTTAACAGAGACAAGGACATGATACAGAAAAAAAATCATTATACTATTTCATTATAAAATGTAATAAAGCATAACCTTGTCCATATACTCCATTATCCCAGCTTGATAATAAAAGGATGTGGATTTAAATCAGGGCGAGGCACAAGATTTACTAAACTGCCTGGTTTAGTGTAAAGTGCTGCTAAACATGATATGTTTAGAAAACATCTGTTGTCTAGCCTGTATGTTATTCATTATTAGATCCTTTACTGAAATAAACAGCAATTCAGCGTGAATGAGGGTACCTGCTTTGCGCAAACAAGCACAGGTAAGTGGAACCAAACATCTTTCTGCTGCCAAACCTCGGCAGACTTCAAAATGTGACTGAAATGACAAACCACGGGACAGACATCCAACCTCCAGCAGTACGGCCTGCCACCCCCCTGGCCACTTCCACCTGCCAGTATGTTTTAATGCATGCCAGAAATAATAAGGACAGCATATGGTTTCATGAGCTGATATTGCTCGTGCTATTTTAGAGCTCAGGTCTGCAACGCAGACATTTCACTTCTCAATAGCCCCGATTTTTGCAAAAATTTGCTATATTGTTACGATTTGACTGAGTCTCTTGTTTTGGTATTAGGGGGAATCCAAAAATGTATACATTTAAAAGTCTTTTCTAAAAATGTTACCTTTGTTCCATAAAAACAAATGCATGGCAGGTCTAATAGTGCAATATTAGTTCATCCAGAGGGTGACAAAAGGGAATGCACGGTATAATGTGCATTTCATCAATATCAGCCAAGTCTTGTCAAGTTATATGAATTATATGAAGTCTACAGCTATACTCAAGTATAGATAAATAAAAATATTAAATACATATGAATACCTGTTTGAGGTGTGCCTTGTCTTTAAAATGACGAACCTTAGACACAGCGACAATAGTATTTATCAATTCTACCAGAGGGGAGATTTTAAACAAATATTAATCTGTACTGGCAAATGGTCAAAACTACAAAGATGCACCAAACAATCGACTAGAGCTCAGAACTGATAATATTTCCTGCCTGGGTACTGGCAGGTCAAATGCTACAAAAAACATTATCTGTTGTTGTCAT
Organism: Fundulus diaphanus; assembly: GCA_037039145.1. NCBI lineage: Eukaryota > Metazoa > Chordata > Actinopteri > Cyprinodontiformes > Fundulidae > Fundulus > Fundulus diaphanus. The sequence continues at coordinate 35,501,048 of CM073134.1, forward strand.
TTTTTTAAAAAAAATGTTTAAAAAGGTAGCAAAACTAAAATCTCCCCAAAATGTGTGGTCCATTAAAGACTGGAGCCAAAAAAAATTATTTCTTTTGTTTTAATTAAAAACTTGTGCTTTGATGTATAACTGGGGTTGATCATAATTCCTGCTCTGTTGGATTTAAAAGTTACACCTCTTTTAAAGACTCTGCAGCCCTTTTCTTCTCTTTGATGTCTTACAGTCCTTAGAAACAAAAATCTGAAAATGGTCAAAACCAAAATCAACAGGCAGAAAAAAAAATAAACGGCAGTGCATCTCTACAAAATTAGACTGAAAACTGTGGCATCACAGAATTTATTGTGCAAACCTGCCTTCAAAGTTTCCCTTCCACAAGACATCCCTCTCCCTTTCCTTTCACAGTTTGTCACATTATTGTATCTGTTTGCCATCTGACTTTATGACCTTCGTCTCCAGCTGATGCCACTGCACTGACCCCTTCATGCATCTGTCACCCACCATTTCTGGCTGCGCCTCATTTTCAGCGGCTCATAATTAATCACCCAGTGTACACGGGGAAAAAAAAAAAAGAGAGAGAAAAAGCAACAGAGGGCCAAAAGTCGACAGCCAATACCCTATTAACATCAACCAGCTGGACATCATATTAGCTGTAAAGCAGAGGTGATAATTAAAAATGATCTTGGTGGGAGTAAATTGGTCAGTTAGAGGATTAACTGTGAAATGACTCACATGAAGGAAAATGAATTGCATCCTCTGCTGCCACTGCTGGGATTAAATGCCACTCAACGTGGAGCAACCCTCAGTTGAAGACTTAAAAAGTGCGGCGATAAAGCATTACAGGTGGAATAAGTAGCTCTACACAGTTTCCATTATTCTGCAGCGAGTGCAAGCCTAAGTCCATTTCAGCCCCAAAGCCTTCTGTGGCAGATGTATCAGCAAGCTGCCAAATCCTTCACAGGCACCCTCAATTTGCACAGAAATGAAGCATCGACTCATCTTCGGTATGTTTCAGTTTGAGAGATCTGAACCGTCTTTTCATCATAAGCAAAGAGTGGATGACTAAACATCGGCTGCCACATTACACTAGATAAAGCAACCAACTATCCTCTGAAGTGTTTTAATAGGGAGGGTTTTGATAGTGAATTGTGCTAGGCCCAATTATAAAAGCGGGATAAATTACCTTTCAGCTCTTGTCTTTTTCTGAAATTGCAAAAGGAAGTAAACCAAAAGAATGCCCACATAGGGAAACAAGGTGACCTAAACAGTGATCCATTTGCTGAGGAGTTTTCAGAAACCTATCTGTGGCAGCAGGCAAAAGGCCTTACCGGGTGTGAAATGCTGCCTGTGGCCTGAGTTGGTGGGCTGGATGACATGCCTCCAGTAAACAGGCACCATCAAAAGCCAGTATCTCTTTCAGCCAAAGGAAGGTGGCTCAGAGGAGGCGGACTGAGGCGAATGTTTGTTTACTGTTTCTATCACTGGGTTCCACTCTCCGCTGCTGGCGACAGTCCATAATGCTGTTTACAAAGAGCCCCGACAGCCATGACAATGAACGATGCGCCAATCGACTGGATCGGAATCGGACGATATTCCGTTTGTTTTACTCCTGCTCTGTTCAGTAAACGAAAGCTCTAATCCTGGAAAATAAGAATTATTTTACTATCTATTTAACAAATCAAACCTAAAAATTCCCATTATATTAGGTCAACAAACATTACAGCAGCATCACGTAGTTTGATTCTTAGGCCCTACAGCTTTTATTTTTTGCTTTTTTTTGGGGGGGGGGGGTGATGCTTAAATATTTCATCTTAAATTTCAGTAATTAAACAAAATAACATGAATAATTACAAAAAAAGCCTTTTCCCAGTGATTTAATTTGTTTAAGTAAAAAGCCATCCAAACTAACCTGGGTCATATTTGAAAAAATATATGCCCCTGAACGTAATCACTGGTCTTCCCATCTTTTGCGGCAACAATTGCCGTCAAGCATTTGCTACATCTAACCTACATCTCCGAGGAGGAATTTTTGACCCACTCTTCTTTGCAGTGGTTTCAATAGCGTACCGCGCACGTGACGTCACCGTCTCAAGAGCAACGCCCCTTTTGCCGCTTAGGTAGGACAAACCGATAGAGAACGCACGTAGCAACCAGCAACAGAACCAGTGATATGACCGACTTTGCAGCCATTAAACTTTCCCAAAACGATGTCCCAGGTGCACGGTTTACTGGTCGCACAGTCGAAGAACACACCAATCTTCAGCTCAAACGATGGCTTGAGTGTCGAGGGCTTAAAAAGACCGGAAAACGGGCCGAGTTGATCGAACGGTAAGCTTTGTTTTTGTTAGCCTATATGCTATCATGGTAGCAGGCGCTTCATTATTGACATGTCGGCCACCAAAATACTCTTACCTGTTCACTACTTGATGTCGCTGGAATTGGGTCAGGATGTTCTTCGGTTGGGCCCTTTCCTCCGACAAAATGCTTGCTACATATGTAGGCCGACCGCACCGGTGTACCCAGCGCACAGATTTCTCCTTGGCACTCTTGAATTTCGGGAAAGTAATGAAGAAAACATCCTTCATACGCGGCCGATCAGCGTACCTCGAGTCGCTGTTGCACGTTCCATAGCAACAATGTTTAATAACCATGGTCTTAGATTTTGGAAAAAGCAGTCGTTTAAACGAGTAAAACCAAGGCTAACGCACGTCTCTTTTACAGCGAAACAGCGGCGGACTATGCAAGCTTGTCCTACCGCGTACCACGTGATGTGACGTCATCGTGACGTTACGTTTCTAAAAATAGCTCGCTCGCGGTGCGCTATTGGAGAGCGTTTAAATATGAACAGTCAGAGCATCGCATTGAAGTACAGACTTTGGCTAGGCCAGCACCATATCATTTTCTTTTGAGCCATTCAGAAGTGGACATGCTAATCATTTTTCTGCTGCTTATCCCAAGTGTGCTTAAACATGAGGTCACAAACTGATGGCCAGATGTTCTCCTCCAGGATTTTCTGTAGACAGCAGGATTCATGGATCCATCAGTTAAAGAAAGGTGTCCTGCTTGGTCTTGGAGCAGCTCCACACAATGACACGACCACAAACATGTTTACTATTGCTATGATGTTCTTTTTCTGAAATGCTGTGTTAGTTTTATGTCAGACTTTTGCCGCATCAGTCCACTGAAAATGTTCCCAAAAGGATTTGGGCATCGTTAAGATGTTGTTTTGTTTTTTTTGACAAACGTGAGACAGGCCTTTGTGTTCATTTTGGTCAGCAGTGGTTTTGGCTGTGAAACTCACTCATGGATGCAGTTTATGTGCAGTCTATTTCTTCCTGTTGAAGCATTTCATGGCATTTGAGGGAAAAGAACAACTGAGGCAGGTGTGGTCTGCGGTGCTTTAGATGCAACTCCTTTGCTGCCTCTTTGATGAGTCGTCAAAGCACTCTTGGAGTAATTTTGGTAGCCTGATCATTCTTTGGAAGAATCACCACTATTCAATGTTTTCTCCATTAGTGGATAATGATTCTCACTGTGGTTCACTATAGTCCCAAAGTCTTTGAAATGGGTTTTAACCCAGTCTAGACAGACAGATGCTGGTGATTGTCTGCTTTTCTTGAATTGCTTTAGATAAGGGCATGACGTGTTGCTTTTGGAGCTATTTTTAAACTACTTCCTGTTGTCAGACAGCTGAATTAAGGATTTTATAGCTCTGGTTGTAATCCAGCTTGTGTGTGGCTAGTTAAATTAATTTTTCCACATAGGGCCAAGTTGGTTTGGATAGCTTTTTTTCCCTTAATAAATTAAATCATCGTTTAAAAAATTGCTTTTTGTATTTATTAAAAAGTTATTTTTGTCCGACATGGGAATATTTTGGTGTATCTGAAACACTCAAGTATGATAAAAAAAAACAGCAGAAGCAAGAAATTGGTCAGGGTTCAAAACCTTTTCCACACAATCTTGGAATTTCTTCATTTTCAGGCTTGGATTTAGAACTACTACACCCATCAAAGAAGCTGTCTCTGTTGCTGGTAGCACATTCTGTTCAATACTTTCTTAGAGAAAAAAAAAAAAAAAAGCAGGATCTGTCAACCCCAAGATTAACAGGTCAGACTTTAAAGAAAAGCAGAAATCTCTATCAGCCCAGAACTGCCTGATTGGAGGGTCTCTAATGAAGATACCTTTCTCATAACCACACCAACCACATGATTTCTTTTTAAAGATATTGAAAATGTTTTGAGCTGTGGTATACATCCTGCCCCACGTCTCCCCAACTAAGCAATTAAGACAGCCGTCATCCCAGGTGATTCAACTAGCTTTTTCAGAAAGGTATTTGCAAGATTCATCATGTTTCTCTTATTCATGTTCCAAGAGATGAAGGCGGGGGTGACTACAGCTCAAAGACAGAAGAGAGGGGAGAGGACAGGCGGGGTGAGGAGCAGCAGGAGAAACCAGCGTGAGTCGGCAACTATGATGGATTGACTGGGCGGTGCGTTGCTGGTGGACATGGGGATAAAACACAGTTTGAATTGTCAAAGTGCCAAGGTTGTTCTAGCAGTTAAAGTAAAGCATGCCAAGTTGTGATTGACCCTCAAGCTTAAAAGCCTACTGGACCTTAAGGTGAACGTCATCTGCTGATGTTTGAGGTTGCAAAGAAATGCCAGGCTCTTCTGTCACAGAGCCAATTTCACAGCCTGGTGCTGGGGGACTTAAGATGAGAATTAACATAATCACAACTCCTAGGTCTGCCATACATCTGCTTTGTTTACTGCTCTGAAGAGTGTGAGAGGACAGCGAAAGTGTTGAGTGGAAAGGGTATCGAGCGTTTTGGTGTGTGAAGCGCAGACAACACATCGGACCGAGAGGGTGGGGCAAAAAGACACTGAACCGCTGCAAGGGACGACTCAGGACAGGCCCTGCATTTCCAAGGGCAAGGGTGGCGGCTGTAAAACCCAGCTGAGATAAGATCAGAAATCTACCTCTGCGTGTCGTCCCCTTCATCGCCGGATAATCCTCAGACGAGAAAAGACGGGTCTATCTCCAATTTAAAGGAAACCTTAATTCCCCCCGTCTTTCAACAGCCTGATGCCAGGCTGACACACCCTTCAAACATCTGCTCGAGAAAGCTGTGTGTACATAAGGAAAGCAAAAGGAACAAGGTATGTCAATAGCTAATTTGCACCAGACCTATTTTACGGTAAGTACATTTATAAAGTCTGCTCTACAGAGGGAAATCTGTCAAACAATATCATAAAGATCTAAAAGGTAAAGTGATGCAGTAATAATTTAGAGTACATAGATTAGAAAGGACTAAAAAGAGCAGCTTATCTTGCAACTAAAAAAAATAAAAACCATTGACTGAACAATAATTTAAATACTTGTCATGTCTCTGCTTGTCCGGGGCTTTGTTCCCTCCAGTGTGCTGCGGACAGGAGGGATGGGATTGCTTGTTGTTTATGAGGATTAAGGTTTTATTTTCTAAATGAAAATGGCAGGAGTCGGTAATCCCAGGCAACGGAAACAAAAGACACCATGCATGAGTATGAATTCATCTGACCTGAAAAATACCCTCATACCCTAAAATGTGTCCCATGCATTCAGGAGACTTGGTTTACACTCAGTGAGGAAAAGACACAATGAATTTAAACTAACCTGCTTAAGGCAAGAACTGAAAAAATGTGAAGAACAGATAGCATCCAAGCAGCCTTTTCTGTACAGTAAAGAACATACCTCAGGTCTCCAGCAGGCCAAATGCTGCTGAAGTGCCATATAATAACCGCAGTCTTCAACAGCTCTTTTAGGGGTTTTTTGTGATTATACCAACAGAGTCGCAATTAGCAGTCAGGTGGATGGAAAGCGATGCATGGTTTTCAAACTAATTCACAAATGAAACTGAAACAGCCTGGTGATCGGAACAGCTACGGTACCCAGTAAGCAGTAGGGAGGTCCATGGTAACTCTGGAGGAGCTGCAGAGATCCACAGCTCCGGCAGGACAACTATACTACTTGTGCTCCCCACAAATCTGGGCTTTTTTGAAAGAGTGGTAACACCGGATCTGTGTCAAGACTGAAAAAATTGCTCTTCGCTGACCTTATACATCCAGTCTGACTGACCGCGAGATATTTAGCAAAGAGGAATGGACACACACAAAAAATGAGTCTCTAGAGGAGCAAATCTGGTAGAAGCATCCCTCAAAGAACCGGCAGCTGCAATTGCAGCAAAAGGTAGTTCTACTGAATGATGAAACGGAGGAGCTGAACACACTAAACATTTTCATTTGTAAAAAGAAAAAAAAAGTGAAAACAAGCCTCATTTTACTCAGCTTCACCAACACCACTTAAAAATGTATTTCCAGATCTGGCAGCCTTTTACCCAAAGGGAGGCTGAGAATTTAGAAAGATTTATTTTCCCCGTTTCTCTTGTATTATAAGGCCGTGAGTCTGTGCTCGGCTTTGGGAATAGTTTTGCAGACTCCTGGAACCCCTTACATGACTTGAATGAGAAACGTCTCCCGTTCTCCCCTGTCCTGAAAAGAGCATCTATGATGAAGCAGTGTGGTACGCCTGTCTTCTTCACCCTTGTGGGGAGCAGAAGAAAACATTTATCACACTCCCCTCTGCACAGATAAGGTGTCTCTATTTATTCAGAGCAGAAGAGATAAACACTGAATGAAGCATTGTGGGGCAGGAAGAGACAGAAAGACACACTAAACGGAGGCGGAGGGGGGTTACTTTTTAAACTCCTTGTGTGCATCTCTGCTCTGTGTGACCAGATGGCATCTCTCCCGGTGCAGAGAAGAGACTGGAAGCTGACCCCCTGCTCGATCCCCCCCTTCCAGCCGCCAGCAGCCACCTTTCCGGCTTTCACACGCCCCCTTCCTGCGCTAATCCAATCCCACCGTGAGCCCGTTTGCATGAAGTTATTTAATTGGAATCGTCTCCAGGAGGTCGATTATTCTGTGTACAGTAGGTACGTCTACAGGAACCAGGGTGTAGATAACAAACAAAAAAAAGCGTCGATTTAAACAGGGCAACAAGGCAGTACAGTGGTCCCCCCCCCCCCCCCCCCCGAGTGCCGCACCAGGGACTGAGAGATACAGACTGGCAAGAACAGCATTTGAGATTCAACGGGGACATCAATAGTGCCTCTGTTTCCTTGTACTCCACAAGCGAGACAAGATAGAGGGGATACAGTGCGAGGAGAAAAAAAAAAAAAAAAACAGGAAAAAAACAAACATGAGGCATGGCTCTCTACTACATCTGTGCTCACGGATGCTGATGTACGACTCGGCTGTCCAGAGGTGAGGAGCGCGGCTCACGTGCCCATTTCTCACCGAAATTGCAGATGCGCGGGGACAGACAGCCCCTTGTGAGGTGACTGGGCAGACACGGTGGCTGTAGTGCATCTGACGTGGAATGAATGGTTTCGGGGAATCACATGTCTTCTGGGACCTTTATTCCCTCTCCTTGTACTATCAATCAGCTGTTTGAGTCAGTGGAACAAGTTTTCACCCAGACAGTCATGAGTGCAACTGTGAAGCGCTACAACGATACAGCTCATTACTTGCTCACAAAAGGACTTAAAAAATAAATAAAAATAAACATGTAGGTATGCCGCAGTGTTACTGGCATGTTATATGGTCAGGATGGTACCCTGGTTGTGAACAAGGCATGCTTGTTTTCAAAGTAACTTTGTTTTTTTCCCTTCTCCAGGAAACCCACTACAGCCGATAGAACTTGAGCCTTGAAGGGATCGTTTTTGCCCCGTTGTTGTTTCACACTGACAGTTTTTGTCTTTTTGTGGCTACGTCAACTTGGGAGGCCCTGGGATTTTCATACCTGCTTGGAGAACCGATGATCTCTGGCAAATCTCTATAATCTGCACATAATCTACAGCAAAGAAAAAAAACCTGTCGTTGTTTGACTCCGATGGATATTAAGCATCCCCAGGAGGTCATTTTGGTTTGATCGGGGGTCCTAATCTCATATTTCATAAAGATTTACGGTCTAAAAAGGGATTAGAAGCACAATCAGTGACCTGATCAAAGACCTCCCTGAGGTAAACAGCAGGTTGACAGGAAAGCAATTTCTCATAATGTTCTTTGGGCTTCCTCTATTCCAGATCCTCAACAAATGAATCCAAACAACATTCACAGAACTTACTTTCCCCTCCAGGTCCTCCCTGCGGACGCTTGGTGGATGTCCTCATGGGAGCTTGAACCTTTGTGGTCAGCAGTTTCTGATCAGATGCCTGAATTATATGCTTTCAATGTGGGTTTTTTCATCTGCAACTATTTGTCTTTTAAACCCTTTGCCACAGCTGTCTGTCCTCATATCGAAACAGTCATTTGGTCTGGCCTTACAGCTGACACACACTGGCTTCGATAAAATGGAAAGATCCCACCAGACCCTCAATAAATATCTTGCTTTTACAACTTTGCCAGAGCTATCGTTTGCTGGAGTGACTGGGGTAAACTCTGGGAACTGACAGCTGAGAAAAGCAAGGGTCAAATTTCATTGGTGGAATGCATACAAGTTATGGTAATGACGGTAATGATATTCCAGAAGAAATGGTGGGAATGTTTCCTTCTTGTTGATCGGGAGTAAATTAAAATCTTCGGGAACTATCCATATTTATATTTGAGCACTTTTGCCAATCTTTTCTTCTGTAGCCAATAAAACAAACGGATACGCCATGGTGGAGAACATGCATGGGCACGAAATGGGTTTGTTCGCTGGTACGAAACCGCAAAGGGGGGCGAGCCCGAAGGCACTATGGAGACAGCACTACGGAGTAAATGGGTTACTTCAGTGTTTCTAGTAACAACCTTCCTGGGTTTTCTTTCCTCCGTAACGCTAACGGGCATTAAATGTGTGTCAACGCTCTCACTTACCACAGACATTCACACAAAGTCATTGGGTGATGAAAACAAAAGCGCTGACGAGCTTTCCCGGGAACTCACCTTGAAAGGTGAAGGAGCAGACTAGTTCCTCAAACAGTCCCAACAGTCAACAGAAGAATCCCTTTGACGAAATGTGCCGACTTTTACTTCTTTGTAAAGGAAAAAACGTCCGCGAGGAAGTTCACATCTCGGTCTCGCCTCCAGTGGGTAGCTCTCGGGAAAAGGCACTATTCCGCTGTGCAAAAAATGGGGAAACAACCCCTGGGTTTCGGTGTTTGACCCGAAGTCGCTGCTGTTGGGAGACGGCGCGGTCAACTCCTCAAGTCTCCGGTCGGAAGATGAGGACTTTCTCCACGCCCAGGTGCAGAGTCACATGGTAATTTCCAGGTATGCGCGCGCGTGCCTCATCTCCAGGACAGCCGCGGGGCACCGTTGGCGGCAACACACCTGTGGGACGCGTTTCTCTCACGCGCTCGCCCTGAACCTCATCGCGTTCTGGAGACCCGGAGGTTTGCGTAGGAGCTACACAAAGGAGGGGGGAGCGAGGAGGGAGCCGAGCAGGGAGAAGCGCGCGCTGACTGAAGGAGAACAGACTACGCCGACAACGTTACGGGAAGGAAGCATTCCTCTCCGCTCCACTCTGTTCCACGCTCAGGGCTGAACCGCTGTGTACGGAGGCAACAAGGAGCAGCCTGCAAGCTGTGTTGCCTGTTCGCCGAGACACACACACACACACACACACACACCGAAATATTTTCGCGCGTGGGGAACGGGAGCGGTATTCGGAGGCAGGCAGGCAAGCCCCGCGCCGTGGCTCCCGGAGTGCTGTCCCGGATTCAGTTCTCCGTGGGGGCGTTTCCAGGTCCCTTCAAGCAAGATAGCCTTATGAGAAGTTGTGATTTATACTTGACCCCCGTAATTCAGCGTTGCATAATTATTTCAAGCCAATATGAACACTTTTATGAAGTATTGAGCAAATAAAATTACAAAAGACATCCAAGACGTTAGATATTTGGTCTGACAAGTTTAAACTAATGTTTGGGAGACCAACTCTCATCTCTTGTGTTGTGGACAGCCCTTGTTTCAGCAAAATTTTGTACCCACCACAAACTGAACTTTGACCTTTTTACTGTCTTTAGTACAGTGAGTGAGCAAGATCAATTTACAAACATGGTGGGTTTCATTTGTACCCTTTTGACCAGAGGCTAACCCATATTCAAGCCTTTCAGACATGTGGAAAAGATTCATTCTGGCTTTTGAGAATAGTGACAAATATCAGCATTTCTCAAGTCCTTCCCTTTCAAATGTTTAGCTCTTTGTGATTCTTTAGTCTGTTCCATTACAAATGGGCTTGTGCATTCTTTTAATCAAGGATTATCATGAAATGTCCAGATCAACAGTGATTGGCTCCAGTTTAAAGAAGGGTCTTAACTTCCTTGTAGTGTGCCTCAAGCAACAGGTTATACGCTCTATATGCCTAACGTTAAGCAATCATTGTGCATACTCAATTCAACTCAGATTATTTCTCCAGCGCAAACAAATGTAATCTCACACCACTTTGCAAGACGTTTCGCCTGTCATGTGGTTTAATTCGACTGCCAGAACATTGCTTAAGTACCTCTTTCATTACACCACTTTGTTCCCCATTCACAAAGACTCTAACAAAGATTTATTTAAAATTGGGAAATTTGTCATTCTTCCCAAAATCAAGATTCATTTGCAGATTAATATTGATTTTTACCCATTATAAAGTTTGATTGATGTCTGTAGCCTACATAGATTTAAGTATAGTAGTAAATATTTTCAATTAGCAGTGCAAGTAAACACAGGAGTTTGTATGAACATAAAGCTAGAGGATAATTGAAATCCAACCCTTATCCCTATAATTATTCTACTTTTCCATGCTCATGTCAAAAAGTAAAATGCAAAAAAAGGTTAATGGGTTTATTGGACCCTATTCCTGAAACAATGAGTTCCAATTGTTTTGTTTTCTACATTTAACTCAAATTCCTCTTTTTTTTTGCCTGCCGATGGAGCTTTTTTTCTTCTGAATGATGCTCAAGTGAACCAAAATATATTTGATACCATGGTATTCCATACTAGCATATGTAGATTGTGAATAGACCGATAATTATTGGACACAACAATGACTTTTTTTGTTGTCCTTGTATTACAATATACTCATTGGATTGTCTATAAACAGATTAAAAACTCCCCTTCAAGTCCTTGTTCTACTACCCACTTGCAAGCTTGAGGGCATGACCTCAGCCATTTCACTAAAGATGCTTACAGCATTTAATAAATAGCATTGAAAAATACACTCCAGAGACAATGTTTGCCTATCCAAAAACAATCTCATGGTACTCAGGATAATCAACAGGCATCACTGTGGACAGCTTCTGGTCTGTATTGCTTTGGATGAATGTAAACCAGTTGCCTATGGAGGCTGTTATAACAGCAAGCGAAGACATAATGGTTGTCACATGGTCGTCGTGTCTGAATCATCCAGCAAGTTCCCATTTTGTTGTTGTGGCAGCAACAGAAGCCTCGCCGTCAGCTCGCTTTAAAACAAACTGACAGTAATTGGAAATTAGCTGTCACTATAAACTATACACACATGTTGTATTTTAGGTGACTGGATGTAATGATGTTAATTGCACTTTTCTTGGTACATAAACAAGAAAGCGTACACACACTACTCCTGTTCCACATAAATCAGTTCTGATTGATGCAGTTCTGGGTTCTCGGGGAGACGGTTTGGTTTAAAAATACTTTTCCAAACCAACCCCTCTTCATTCATTTACATTCCTCATAGCCCCATTTGCCTGTGTCCTCACAAGAGAAGGATTAGCAGTGTGAATAACGCAAATTATTTGTGCGTGCTCTGTACCTTGGCTGCTGAATCGTTAATCAGAAGAAGTAGCTATAATTTAGGGTCTCTTGGAGTTTTTTTTTAAAAGCTGTGAACACTTAACAGGCTTTGAATAAGCCATATGTTCACATCAGTTTTATTCAGGTTTTTCACAGATTTGTTGCAAATTCATGCTGCAAAGAACAAAAAGTAGGATTAAAACTGTGTGGGGGTCGTATTTTGTTTTGAGAGGTGCTACAGCTTAAAACCAAGGTTCTTTGGTCCAAGTACTAATGGTGGTACTTGGTAATGTCATAGTCATATACAAACCTCAGAGTGATGCAAACCACTTACAAGGGTAAAAAACAGAGCTAAAACGCAATCAAGACAAGTACTTGTTAAGGCACAATGATGTTTGTTTTAAAGAGAAACTGCAAAAACACACAGGGGAATAGCCTGAGAGAACTCCCTACATACATTAATGCTGACAGTAAACCAGGGACTTGTGCTGGGGGCTCCTTACTTACTTATCTCTTATTTTCAAATATGGATTTGGGAATGACACCAAACTTTAATTTAACCTCATTCTACTTGCAAGTAGGAAAACCGGGGTGACACATTAGTGTCTTAGCTTGGTGACAACTCACTGCTAATGACAATGCTAACTGATGACAGTAAACTTTGCATTTTACGTACTAAAGAAAACATGTTCACTAATAGAAGTTGTACACTACCATTTGTGGAACAGGATAGATGAGATGCAAACCATATACAATACAAATAAACAGTTTAGCTAGCGCCATATTTTAAACACGTTCGTGTTTAATATGTAACTTCTTTTGGAATGTCAAATTCAGGCAAATACCTGTTCAAGATTTCAACTTAGAACTTGGCACTTCTGAGTGAGAACTGAATATCAGGAATATTCTATTTTTCTAAAAACAAAAAAAACACAACAAACTGAAAAATTCAAAGTTGTGTTGCAGTTTTAAAATATCTGCCAGCATGGTGGTACTACCATATATAATTACAGTCCATGTAGGAATATATACATAATTTTCCCTGATTAGAGATTTTTATTTTTTTCACATAATTGTAAACAGTGGCACTGAGTTTTCAAACTCTAATGTGTCTCAGTGCAGAGCGCAGTGTCAGATTTTTGAGTGATTTATGGGCATGCAAACGAGCATAAAAAGCTGGAGAACCAGTGGGATACGCTAATTGCTGGGTTCATTGACAAGTTCCATAAAAAATAATGACTTTTCTTGAATTCAAACACTAACAGAAGTTGTGTGTTACAAAGATTTTTTTTTTTTTGCGATCAAGCCTTTGGCAGTATATTACTATAGATAGTTTATGATTTACATGTGCAGCGGCCATATTGGATTTTGATTTGGGGGGCCAATGAGAAACCATCAACTTTCTAATTTAGAATTTTAACTTCAAAGGACTTCCTGTCCAGGGTTTTACCTTGGGAGATCAGAAAAATGTTATTTCCACGTAAAAATAAAAACCATACTTAGACTCCATCCTTCCGCCAAATACTGTATACTGTGGCAATGCCCAACAACATAACAAAATAGAAAAAGGTGTTGTGTGTTTTTGTGTTACTTGTTTTAAAAAACCTACCGGTATGTTAGTTCATCAAAACCTTAGTATTTACTGGGGTGAGGCTTGTTATAAAGGGTTTGAGAAGAACTGCCTTAAAGCGCTGCCTAGGGTTATAGGAAGGATTTTCCTGATTAGAGTATTTTTCTCATAATATTAAACACTTGGCTCTGCTAGCGTTCCAACTGTGACACGTCCTAGTGCATGGCTCAGTGTCAGATTTTTGAGTGATTTATTTAGCATGCAAACGAGCCTGTCTGCTGAAGTGAGGGAGAAGTGCTTCCTTTGCCCATTGGGACCTGGAGCAAACGCCGGAGACTGCGTGGGTTTTGACTCAGTCCCTAACTGCTGACACAGGCACCGACTTGGCAGGGATTCACAGAGCAAGATGGGAAGATGGCCTTCACAGGTCTTCACGCTGACTGATGAGATCAAGAAGAAAGTAGGCCAAGCCAGACAAGTGTCAGGCAAACAGACAGCCAGAGACAGAGTGAGAGAGACAAACACCCTCCTATCACACACGGAGCCCGGAGAGTGGAAAGTGGCGGCACACAGCCGAGTTGTTTTGGGTCTGAGTTCAATATGTCCAAATCTGTTTGTCCAGAGAGTAATGAGACTGCTGAGTCTCGGGACATGTTAGCCCAGGGGATCCGGGCAGTAAAGAAAGGCCAGGTTGAGGCTCTTCAAATGCACTGGAGCGGAACAGAGTTTTACTTTGTTCTGTTAGATATCCTGATGACATTTTGATCAATGCGTTTACACCTGCCTGCAGCCTCCCTTTATATGTTGCTTGAATAGTGATGATCTGTTATTATGCTGGCGTCAAGCATTATTCATACAATGTCCCTCAGCTGGTCCAGACTCTAAAATATTTGACTATCAACACATTATATGACCTCATTTATGATGCAGTATTCCAGGTGTCCATGATGATGTAGTGTCCATAACACATTCAAGGTTCACAGTTCAGTGTTTGCCATAAGGACAGACTGCCCTCTACTGGCCACATCCAGTGTTGCTCTTTAAGCACCAGTTCAATATATTCAGTCCTCCTTGTTCGGTCTTTTATGTTTGTTTGTTTATACGCTCCACATGTAAAAAAAAAAAAAAAAAAGTGAATGACTAGATGCTTTTAGAACAGTATTTTAATTTTTACACAATGTGAAATAAATTGTACTTTTTGGACACAAACTTTATGAAAGAAAAGTGCACATTCATGCAAACTTGCAAACATGTATCAGCTAGAGCTAATGATTGGAGGAAATATTTTCCATAAACCCTACAACAAGAACAAATTGCAGCGATTTCTACATTTAATGCATTATTATAAATTTTTTGTAAAGCAACACATACCACAAAAGGACCATATACAATGTACAGAGTGTGGCAAATACGTTTGTTCACATGCAAACGAGGAGTAGTACTTCACACAAATGTGTCTACAGTGGAAGCAGGGAAGCAGCCAAGAGGTCCATGGTAACTCTGGAGGAGCTGCAACGATCCACAACTCAGGTGGGAGAATCTTGAGAACCGCATATGTTTTAGTCATCTACCCCACAATCTGATCTTTGTGGGTAAGGGACAAGAAAAAAGCCATTGAAAAAAAAAAACTGCCATAAAATATCTTGCAAACAGGCATTTAGGCAACACAGCGAACATGTGGAGCAAGGTGTTGTACTCGGATTACACCAAAATGTAACGTTACTGACGACCCTCACTGAGGATAGTGGTGGCAGAATCATGCTGTGGGGATTCTTTTCTTTAGCAGGGTCGGGGAAGCTGGTCAGGGTAGAGCTAAAGGGTCAACAGCCTTAAACATACGGCCAAATCTGCAATAGAATGGTTTAAATCACAGCATAGTCATGTGTTAGAATGGCCCAATCAAAGCCCAGACTGTGTATCTGTGACAGGACTTGAAAATTTATGTTGGCACATGATCTCTAACCAATCTGACCCAGCTTGAACTATTTAGAAAAAAACATGGGCAAGAATATCCATCTCTTGATATCCAAATCTGGCAGAGGCATTCTCCAAAAGACTTGCCATTGTAATTGCAGCAAAGGGTAACGTTACAAATTATCGACACAGTGGCAATGAACATAAATGCCCGCCACACTTTTCAGAGTTTTTTTTATTTTTTATTAAAGTTTCAGCACTTTATATCCTTTTCCTTCCATTTCACATTATTGTTCTACTTTGTGTTGACTCGTCACAAAAATTCCAATAAAATACTCAGGTTTGTGGCTGCAAAATGAGAAAAAGTTCAAACGAGTGTCATCATATCTGTGTAAATGCATTGTCAGGCGTGCCAGTTTGTTGGGTCAAACTGAAAGCTGCTAGATATGCATTCGTGGCAGATTGTGAATTGCAAGGTCAACAGATGGAACAGTTCACAGACACAGGAAGTTTTTGTGGGGGTGCTGATAAAAGTGTGAAGGCAGACTGACAAGCGAGGGGGTTGTTCAAAGCAGAGATGACTTCCTAACTGAGTGGAGAGCACCTCCAGCTGGAAGACTTCGAAGTTGTTTGAGAGGTACGGGGATGGACGGAGGGATGTGAGTGTAACCTAGCTGTGGAGTGTGTGCATGGCTCACATCCTTGGCAAAGCCGCGTGTGGAACGGGGACATCAGGTTTGGCATAAAACGGACAGACAGGCTTATGGTGTCACTCTGACTCAGTCTGGGAAAAACCGCAAGCTGGGAATAGCAGGGTGGCAGCAGTGTGTGGGTTGTTGTGAACAGTCTGCAAGTGCTGGACAGAAAGAGCAACATTTGAATGAGTAGAATGACGTCTGAAGATATATCATAATGAACAGGGAGTCATATAAGCCAAGCGGTGAATTCTCTGGATCAATAAGACGCAGAAAGCATGGTTTTGGACATAAGGTTTAGGCATCAATCAGAAGGCACGCTGAGCCATGTTCCTTCTCCCTCTCATATCAGATGTTCCCTCGTACTCGCTCAGCTGTCACTTCACCCAAGAAAAATGTCATTGTTTCTCCCCCCCCCGCTCTTAACACAATCTAATCACAGTTTTGCCATCTCCAGGTGGCCCCGGCCCAGAGAGACAAAGAGACTTTTAACACAGCTAAACGTCTTTAACGCAGGCCCTGATCTGATGCACACCAGATCATAAAATGACCCTCTTCGTGTCCAGCTAAAAGCACAAACACACCTGCTTCCACTCACGTGCTCTCAGAAGCGTGCAGCATCCCTTTTCGGCCGCTGATTGGAGATAAGAAATAGATGGCGTCCCCTTGATAAAGCCTGTCAGTGTGTGATCACAGGAAAAAGCTGCCCTGTGTAGATCAGGACAGCCAGATCTTTGGATTTAACTGATGTCTTTTTTTGTCGCGGAGCCCAAGCAGAAGCCTACTTATGAGCTTTTAAATTTTGGACTAGAAGAAGACTAGAGTGTGCTGCTGGTTTTATTAGCTTCCTTTATTTTTGATTGTTCATGGGGGAAAATGGCGCTCTGCGTGTTAAAGTCTGCAGGCTCTCCGCTGAGCCCCTTTTGGATGGCATGGTACCCACCAGCCTGTGCTGAATGGCGGAAACAGCTAAGCCATCTGCTCAGCTCTATTTTCATCGCTCATCGTGCCATCAGGAAAAGCCGCAGGCTAGAGGAACTTGAGTTATTCCTAAAAAAGTCCTGACTGTTCAACAGGTCAATTTTAAGCTTTGTAGAGCAGCACCGCCAAAGGGAAAGGCCCAGGTGATCGCAAAAACCTGCGCAGAGCGGACAGAGGCGCTGATAAAAAGGAAATTCAATATTGAGAAAAAGCAGGTATGTTTCTAGGACAATTAGAGTAGATTATTACCATCAAGGCAGTTCAATGAACATAACCTAACTATACCCTGAAATGTGCTTTTTGGGTTGGATAAAAGGCCGATGCTATGCATTAAACTTTCCTCGTGTAACCTGCTCCTTGGGTTGAGAAGCGATAAATTTGTGTATTCCAGGCTGAGGATGAAACAGAAGCTGGCAGGATTCATTTGAGATTACTCGGCGCAAACATAGTGTAATCCCCTTATCTGCGTACTTACCTGTTCCTGACAGTGATCCAAGCCTACCTCTATGAGCCTCATTGGCCTGACATTCTGGCACGGGCAAATCCCCGTCTAATGTGTCAGCTCAGGCGGCTTTAACACCTGGCACAGCAGCGCTTATCTGCCGAGCAGCCAAAGGCACCTACGTTATACCGCTGAAGCGACATAAGAAGTGAACAGGCTTCTAATGTCCACGCGGTCAAATTATTTGCTTGTGCCGAAAAGGCCACGAGTGAAGCTCAGTCCGTTGCTTTGGGCTCGAGACAGGGACACATTCAGCCACAGTCAGCATGTCTATCATCGGCATGAATGGCATGTTCATTTGGATCCATTAATAACTGACTGGAACTGTTGGCACGGACTGATAATACGAGAAGTGTCTGTAAACGTCTGCATCTATTGCAGAATTTCTCGAATCCACAGAGATTTGAAATCATAAATTCAGGCACAAATGTTTACCAACAACCACACTCAGATAAACATCTCTTAGCAAACTGTAGAGAAACTACATACATTTTGTAGCTATCAACAGGATCCTGGCTCAGTTCTGGCTTAATGTTTGATCAGAACTGGTAGAGTAGTGCTGACCTGGCATTTGAGCAGTCACTTGTGTAATGCTAGCTGGGTTTATCCATTCCAAAACCAGCTTTGATGTATGTTTTGGATTTTTGTCCTGTTTGAAAACTCAGGGATGTCCAAATCTGAGTGTTGAGTTGTTATTCTGACCTCGTTGTGTAAGCTGAGCTTGAATTGGCTGGTTTTGGGCTTTTCTCTCTGGGCCGCCGTCGTCCAAGTCATGTTGATGTTAAACCGGCTTTGTGGCGCTGGTGTTTTCAACATATTCCACTTTATGACAGACGTAACTCTTCATCGTGTCTCAAGAAGATTGCAATTAATTCCTTTTCATCTGAGGCTGATAGTTGGCAGTCGGAAACGATGAGACAATTACTCAAAACACGTCAAAACTGGGCTTGGGGTGTAGAATGCGGGCTAACATTTAGATTCTGAGATGGCCTCCGAAATGGAGCAACCTCAACCAGTTGATGATGAAAAGCTGGCTCTGTTCAATGACACTAAACAATTAAACAAATTCTTCAATTTTTGATAAAAGGGGCCAATTTGCCATCCCAAATTAGGCTGGAATATAATTGAGGTACGCAAAAAGCTTATGGAAAAGATGAGGTTTGCTAAGAAACACTAACTCAGTATTAGTGGGTGTGAGTACTTATTTGAAGATAAGTGTGTAGCTGAGGCCCTGTATGGTTTAAAGACATTCAAAATAAACTGATAAAAGACTTGTAGTGTAAAAACATTGAAACAGTTGGTAAAAAAAACCCCGGAAATACACGGTTTTCTAAATGGTTAATACCACAAACAGTAATGTAAATGCTGCATCAATGTTTTTTTTTTACATTTTTTAAATTGAAAATTAAAAGTAGCCTGTCTGCTTCCAGATAAGGCACTGTGCAGAATGTGAATGTAAATTCTACGAAATCATTAGGTTTAAAAGAACAACAACACAAACAAAAAGAACAGTAAACAGAAAGGTAAATAAACCCAATTAAAATAGAAGTAACAAACACGAGAAACAACGTTAATTAGTCGATTTCCGGTTCAACCGTATTTTCTACAGCTGCGTCATCATAAGCACTGACTCGATAAAATCACATTAAGAGTCTAAATTGAGTTATTTTCCGTGTTTGGGGATTTTTTTCACTATTACATATCAACATTCCATTGACTGACAGCCAGTCGGACAACGAGCGAAAGGTGAGAAAGTGTTTAATTATCATGCTTTGGGATGAAGCCAGGCCAGCTTTGCTCTTGTCTATGCTGCCATCTCGTGGCGAGTCATTAACTTTGCGTGTTCAATGCCACGTGCACGCGAGGAGACCATTTCAACGATTTTCGAGCAAAAATACATAACTAAGCCGGTTTAAAACCGTGTGCTTCTTCTTAAGCCAGGGGTAAGACCATCTGCGTTTTGATGGTAATTGTCCACGTAAACCTGAACCACAGTGACAGTAACTTTAGATAGATTTGGAAGAACCCAGAATGCATTGCGCGAAAGTGGACAATTTGAAGAACGTCTAATGTTAAAAAAACAACAAAGTCGATGACGTTTTATGTGCTAGACTTCTTTAATACTCCACGTTCTGATGAGAGCAGTTAAATACGCGAGTGATTTTAACCGAGGATGAAACCATGAGTGAAAGTCGTATGTAGAATGATCACTACCCTTCCGCTTCTGCCTTCTCGTCAGCTTTGCGCAGTGGCAGTATCGTAGCCTATGAGGTTTATCCGAGGCGCGATTATTGCTAGTTGAAAACTTTACCCAATACCCCGCCTTGACGACTTGAAATATAGTCGGCAATGGCAATTTTTGACGGTCTCTACGGAGGCTGATTTACTTGTTAAAAAACAATCAAGTATAAGTTTTGAAGCGTCCCACACAATAAAGCTGAACTGTCGGGACTATAATGAGGTACACAATCAGTAGCATTAATAGATTTTCAGGCCTTGATTGCTTTGATACAACGAGTTTGTCGACTGACAGAAGTCGGAAGTACATCGGCTCGACCTCGAGTCTATTGATACATGATGATAAACCGGATGTGACGTCATCGTTATTTAAATCAATGGCTTTCATTGAGTAAAGAGGGGTTTTCGTATTATGTTTCATTCGTATAACTGATGCTATGCTGCATGTGATCTATGTTTATTCTTATGTGTGTAAACAAAGCGGCCCTTTTTACCCTAACCCACATAATGAAACGAAAATGTTTACACATTCCGTCCTGTCTGATCTCTGTTAGCGTGTTGGTATCTATAGAGATGAATCTTTGATACCGGTTTCAGGGAAATTATTTCTTATATCTGTAATTACAGCTATCAATTTAGGTCAGTTGAGTTTGTTGAAACCCACCAACTGTGAAACCGTGACCCAGAGTGTACGAGCCCAGACTTAAGATCCTTCCTGTTTTTAGATCTCATCAGCTTTGCGCAGTGGCAGTATCGTAGCCTATGAGGTTTATCCGAGGCGCGATTATTGCTAGTTGAAAACTTTACCCAATACCCCGCCATGACGACTTGAAATATAGTCGGCAATGGCAATTTTTGAAGGTCTCTGCGGAGACTGATTATGTTGTTGAATATTATACATTACCCGAGTTCAAATAACACAAAAAAATATTAACTGGGTTATTCTAGTCAGAGTACTCTGAAATTGACGTCCGACTCCGCTATATGTATGTTAAAATATATCAGGTAGATACTCAAATATGCCACAGTAAGTGTACATCAATATTATTGTTATCATGAAAAGTAGTTAAGAATATTAATTTCTGTGTTAGATTATCTGGGTTTGATTATTTGAAAGTGAGTATATCGATAAAACAGAAGCCGGAACTACCTCGATTCGACCCCGAGTCTGTCGAACCTTAAATGATGATGAACAGGACGTGACGTCATCATAGACTAGACCAAACTCGAATGCAGGCTTTTATTGAATGAAAAAGGTTTTTTTTCAGTTGATTATCATGTTTTATTCGTATACCTGTTACCATACTGCATGTTATGTATGCTTATTCGTATGTGTGTGTAAACAAAGCGGCCCTTTTTACCTTAACCCATATAATGAAACGAAAATGTTTACACATTTCCGTCCTGTCTGATCTCTGTTAGCGTGTTGGTATCTATAGAGATGAATCTTTGAAAGTTATTTCAAAGATTCAGGAAATCTGAAATTTATTTCTTATATCTGTAATTACAGTTATCAATTTAGGCCAGTTGAGTTTGTTGAAACCCACCATCCTTAAAACCGTGACCCAGAGTGTACGAGCCCAGACATAAGATCCCTTCTGTACTGGTTACTCATCAGCTTTGCGCAGTGGCAGTATCGTAGCCTATGAGGTTTATCCGAGGCGCGATTATTGCTAGTTGAAAACTTTACCCAATACCCCGTCATGACGACTTGAAATATAGTCGGCAATGGCAATTTTTGACGGTCTCTACGGAGGCTGAATATTTTGTGGCAAATATAAACAGATCTTATTGAGACGAGTGTTTCTACTTAAGTATTCTAAATAACGAACTGTAGTATCCGTTTTTTCAGAGTTGCTTTAACATATCAAAAATGCATTATTGGGAATAGTAAGCTTAATAAAAGGAATCCAATGTTGCACTAATGTTATTTTAGGGAATGTTTCACATTCATTAAAATAACATTAGTGAAACATAAAAAGTTAAGTTATCTGAAGTACAATATATATTTATATTCAAAATGTGCCATCTGTATAATGATTGATTTGACTTTGTAAAGTGCCTCGAGATGACATGTTTCATGAATTGGCGCTATATAAATAAAATTGAATTGAATAAAGTACCACAAAACAAATAAACAAATCGATTTCTTCGCGTCTATATTTTCCTAAAATTAAGAAATGTCAACACATAAGGTATATCTGTGTAGTTCTTTACTGCGAGCTGTTCATTCAGGCTGCTTGGCGTTGCAGCGAAAACTTTGTATGCGCATACTAGTCACCTTCTAAATCTGTATTTAGTTGCCAGCTGCGTGAAGCTGACACCCCACCCACAGAAAAAACTCAGTTAAATAGACAGAATGGTTAGTGCTTCGTTTGTGCACGTTAGTGCCGTTAAAATTATCGTTTGTGCTGCTTTGGTTTCGGAGATATTATGAATTTTAATTTCAGCCAATGACGTCATCCCAGCCCGCCGCTTCAAAATAAAGCGCTACGGTAAATCATATGTCATTGCCAACAACAACAAAAAAAACGTAAGTCTTTGTAATATGTTTCTACTGATAAATCAGTAACATTACTATGAAGTTGTGTCATTTACCGAGCCCCTGTACAGCATTCTTATTAAATTATTTATATATTCCTGCTTATTGGCAAAGACCTCTTGGGAAACATGTTTTTGTTTATTTTTTTAGTTTCCACTGTTATAATATGCTTATTTTATACAGTGGCTTGGTTGCCACATGGAAAGAAAAGTGATTATTCAACAACAGCAAGCCATGAAGTCGACACATGAAGGCAGTTTCACCACGAGTCCCATCTCATGGATCTCAGTTTCCTGACTGAGGGGAGAGGCTGGAACAGTCTCTGTGCAGGATGGCTGGCGTCCTTAATGATATTCTTCACTTGTGTAAGAAGATGTGGTCAGATCTACCGTTTGGTCTTAACACTTTTCTCAAGAAAGCAGTTATTAATTTTATATTTTTCTTTTATCATGCAAGTTGTTTTAGCCGCTATTGTAAAATGTGTGTTATATTGTTTTGTACTTTATTCCTGAATAAATATTACGATTTATTTTGTCTCATTTAAAGAACTTTACTTTAGATAGCAATGTCAAGTGAGCCACCAAAAAAGGCATTTCATTTATTAGACTGTTCAACTGTTTTCATAAAGTCTATTTTTCCTAATCAGAAGGGTTTATTCTTCTTCGAGAGTATAATGTTTATAACATTTTCAAACAGTAATTTGGTTATAGTTGATCTTAGAGGTCATAGTTTATTACTCCTCTGAATTAATTAGAATAGCAAACCTTTATTGCTCTACAATAGGGAGATTTGGGGGTGTCTGCACCTAACAAAAGGGCAATTAAAGTATACAGGCTTATATAACGCAGAAAACATACCCAAACTAAAATCAATAACAGAAAAACTGCAAACAATAAATCACACTGGTCAGCCTATAAAGTATAACAACACTGTAAGGAACGATCTCCTAAAACGTTCCTTTGTCCACCTAAGCTAAACCTTTAATTAGGCTGAAGGACCACTCCACTTTTTATTGGCTTTATGCATGAAGTGGGAAATATTGTTCAACTATGAATATATTGACTGTGTTATCAGCTGAAAGTATAAAGCATATAGATTGCATTAGAAATGCCTAAAAATATAGACCAATTTGGTTTGTTTTGTATTGAGCTCAGCACAAAATATTAAAAACTTAACGCTCCCCAAAAACTATTGGGCTGCAAATCTTAATGAAAACTTTATTTTATTTTATTCCAAGGTTGTTGTTGCACAAACAAAGCACTGAAAAAGTAGTCCACTGTGGTTTGCTTTGGATCCAAATCAGCACCAGCAAAGAAAGAAAAACGTAGCACTTTATTTTGAAGCGGCGGTCTGGGATGACGTCATCGGCTGAAATTAAAATTCATAATTTCTCCGAAACCAAAGTAGCACAAACGCTAATTTTAACGGCACAAACATGCACAAACACAGCACTAAAGAAGTTGACCACTCTGGTTTGGTTTGGCTCCAGCTCAGCACCAGCAAAGAAATAACAAGGTAGCGCTTTATTTTGCAGCGGCGGCCTGTGGTGACGTCACCGGCCGAAATTAAAACTTATATTATCTGCGAAACCAAAGCAGTATAAACGCTAATTTTAACGGCACAAACCTGCACAAACGCAGCACTAAAGAAGTTGACCAGCTTGGTTGGATTCAAAGCAAAATGGGGGGATGGTGAACTCTAGATGAACTTAACAAATATTCTTTAATATCTTCAAAACCAAAACAGCACAAACGCTAATTTTAACGGCACAAACGTGCACAAACGAAGCACTAACCATTCCATCTATTTAACTGAGTTTTTTCTGTGAGTGGGGTGTCAGCTTCACGCAGCTTTAGTAGCTTAAATAAGTCTATTTTAATTTCAACTGAAGCAAGTAGTGACTGCAGCGTGCGCAGAGCAAGTTATTAAAAAAAACACTCTCACTAACTGAGGCTTTGTGACTTATTTATTCAAAGTTCCAAATATAAGAATACATTTTAATCAGCTATGTGGAAGCGTGATAACATGGACTGCGGCCAGCACTAGAGGTTGCGGTATAAAATGAAAGCAATGGGTGAGTGTGGGCTGTGTTTTCACAGCAGTGATTGCAGGTGTTCAATGTAACCACGTGGGGGCGATGAAGGATCACGCTTTACCTAGGTATGAATTATAGTGTGCCGATTAGAAATAATGTCCGAGACTTTGCTTTCTTTTAATGTAAGAGCTTGAATCCAGGATGTATTTGAAAAGTAAAACATGTACACAAGTGGATGAAAAGTTATCAGATTATTCTTGTTTTACGTTGCTAGTTATGTCTGCAATCTTTCTTTTATGCCTTCCAGATTCAAGCATCAAGAACCTTTATTGCCATTATGTGTTACCATAATGACATTTTTGATGAGACACACACCATTTGATGAAATCTCGAAACAAGAAAAATCTGTTTTGTAAATGCAGATTTGCTAAAAAAGTGTGGTATCAAGTGTTATCATGGTTAAATGAATTGTATACCTGCGATTTAACATATGAAAAGATTGCATAAGGACTGTTTAAGGGAAACTGAAAAAGGAATGAAGTATATTGGTGGATAATAGTTAATTGCTTTGGAAAGCAAGAAATATCATGGTTTTTAAGAAATATGAAGTACCTGAAAGTACAGTAATTAAAAGTGTGGTTTATTTGGTTAAGACTGTACGTTGAAGGATATTCTTTGTAAAAACAATGAAGAGACTAAGTTATTGTGGAAAGTCCCAGAAATGTACCGGGACATGTGCAAATACTACTAAGGTAACTTAGGTAGAACCCTTACTGGTTGAGTTAAAGGGGGAACAGAATGTGAAGTTTTGAGTTTGTATGGCGATGCCCCTTTTTTTGTTTATTTATATATATCTATATTGTTGCTGGGTCAAATGGGAACATAATGTAAAAGAGAGTTTTGTTTATATGGCAATGTCCCCCCTTTTGTATATATATATATATATATATATATATATATATATATATATATATATATATATATATATATATATATATATATTAGGGCTGTCAATCGATTAAAAAAATTAATCTAATTAATTACATACTCTGTAATTAATTAATCTAAATTAATCGCATATAATTTTTGCTGTGAAAGTATTTTAAATATTTAAATTCAAATGATTCAATGAATAATCAGCATTAGATACATTAAAGTTAAAAAACTCTTATTCACATTTCATGCCTTCAGACGTTTTAACATGTGTCGTTGTGGCATATGTGGCACACAGTAACGTAGGGGACACAATGAAAATAAATGAACACTCCCCTCAATATCAACACTTTACAACAGTAAAGTGACGTCCGCGCTACTTCCGGGTTACGCCGGTAGGCAAAAGCAGGACTGTTCTCGCCAAACACCGTGACAAAACGGGTGAATAAAGCCGGGCATACACTGTATGAGTTTTTCAGTCGTGGTACTTATATACATCTCAAACTGTGCGACGGAACCGCGGGGTTTAAAAGTTCACCGCTCACTAGTGATGGTGAGATGAAGCCTCATGAGGCATTGAACCACTTGAGCCAATAGGGGGTTTTCACTGACGTCACTGGCCAACTTCCGGTCCGCCATATTGGGTGGTACACTTCCTTATCTCTAGTTGTCCTACACGTATTTTCGTATCGAGAATGGATAAGTACGCCAGCACGCTAGAGCGACCAGATAAGGACGTCTATCTGAGGAAATGTTCCGTGATCGACCATATGGACCCCTATGCCTTCCACGGTGCCTTGTTTAGCCGTAATCCTGATGATTGGCCAAATGTAGAGCACGGCGACATAGTGCATTACCTGGTGTTCAGTGAAAACCCTCTGCACACTCTTGAGGAAATGAGAGCTTACAAGGGTCTAGAGGCTCACAACCAGTTCACATCTGGTTGGGTACGAGATGTCGAAGTTATGTACATCAAGGAAATCGCCATCATACGTGGACGGGTGAGTTTTAATAAGATGGTAAAAATGTAAACAATCCGACGCAAATGCGGCGCATGCTTCTGCGGTGGCTGACGGCCGGCGGTGCGCGAAGGCGCTTGGCTGCAGGGCTGATAATTAAATAATTAAAACCGCTCGAGGCTTTAATTATTTAATCAGAACAATGACCAGTGCAAAATTAAGTTGTATTTACCGTATTTACGCCGGCAAAAGCCTACCGGCGTAACCCGGAAGTAGCGCGGACGTCACTTTCCATATCGGACGTGTTCGGCTACCTTGTTTGTGGTGTGAGCGCCTATACTTCAGAACAGTTCTGAAGCTACAAGTCCTTGGAGTCTCATGTGCAGTTTACGAATGGATGGGTTCAGGAGCGGCAGATCATAAAGCCAGCAAACAGTGGGAACACAGTAACTCGTTCAAAGGTAAGCTGCGCTCAGACGGGCTCTGGCACATGCTAAGTTAGTAGCTGCTAACCGTTAGTGCTAACAACCACTCACGCATGTAATGTACTTTTAACTAGCTGCTATGTGTTTCAAACGTTTAGAACACACTCTCATTGACATCGGGATACTGTGGAAAGTTATGTTAGGTCGTCTTACAGCCGCGATCCAAGCGAGCCGACGACTCTTTGTTATCTCTAACAGTTGTTCTCCGTGGTTGCGCCTCCAGGCAGGAAAGCGGTGGAAAATTAACCCGTTTCTATGTTTTTCCCATGGCGATCATGTGTTGCGCTGTTACAGCCCACAATACAGCAACGGTTTACATGTTTTAAATACTTAACAGTTAATTACCTGTGACAAAGTGAGCACCGCAGACTCTGGCGTATTCCAGCTTAACACCGTCCAAATCGGACCTGGATATCCGTGTCAGCCATAGGTGACGGCGTTGTTCAGAGAGCTGTTTTGTTTTTTCACACTGATTCACTATCACGGCTGGTAGGCGAAAGAAAGAGCGTTGATCTCCACCTCCACGGGCCGTGCAACCAACCATTAAACACGTTTTCACCATTGTTCACTTCCAATACTGCCTAAGGCGTAATACAATGCGGGTCAACGGTGCGAAACGACTGCCACCCAATACGGCGGACGCGCAGAGTAGTCACGTGAGCGTGACGTCAGCTGAAAACACCCTATTGGTTCGAGAAAGGGTTCATTTCTTGATGCTTCATGTGCACACGACACCACCTACTGGCCAGGTGTATAATCACAGCCAGCTGTATCTTAACACGTGTGATGCATTGAATTTTTGTCTATTATGACTCTTGGGAATGACTTCACAAAAGGTGTAGGACGAAATAATTTGTCTACATAAATTTTGTATACACATGTGTATAATAAAACATTGTTTGAATGTATTGTCTGTGTGTAATTATTCCCAAAATAGTAGTGACATGATATGGCATGTTGTGTAATAATGTTTTTCTGTGACTCTAGAAAAATGGCATGGGCTTAATCAGGCAGAGGACTGTGAAAGTGCTTGTGGAACTAGGCAGGGGGTAATGAATAGGCTAATGCTTGTGTAACTTGGATGATTTCATGCATTTTTATTAAGAAACAACAATTTCTCCAGTTTTTGGTTTCAAATGATTTCTCTTTTTTGATACTACTTCTCCAGCCCGTGAAAAGACACGCTCACATGGCACAGATGATGCCGGGGTGCATAAATAAATAAGTGCAAGTATGTACAGATTGGGGTACTGTGACCAATGATTAGCCCAGTACTATACGGTCCCACAGTTTCCCCTCAGCAGCAACACTGAAGCACACAGAGGTTCCCGCTGCGTCTTTACGCACGATCCAGCTGCTGATGTCTCCTCTCTTTTCAGCTCAATGCAATTCTAGACAGTAACAGTTTATAACCTATATCACCTTTCACAGCAACAGGTTTCTCATCTCAGTTGACCAGACAAATCTCTATTGCTCTCCTCAGTGCGCTCTGGGCGGTGAGGTGGGAGGATTTTACCCGATGGTGCGCTGCGTGCGAGGGTTAGGGGGGAAATGCATAAATAAAAACTGTAAATGGCTCCTATACAGTGATCATAGGAGCTGACCGGTCTGAGATCAGCCTCCTGATGTTACAAGTTCTTTAAAATGAAAGCGCGCACCCAAATTACAAGTAACGTAATTTTGCGCACCTGAAAAAAGCGCAAGGCAGAAGCGCATCGAAGCGCTGAGGCACAGAAATACGGTGCATGTAGTTAAAAAATGCAGAATTAATAAAAACAACTTATAACCAGACGTAGCGTTTTAAACTGCATCTGGTGAGCAGAACTGTTTAATGATCCAGAGTGCAGCCATCACTGGTTCTGAATGAAGGCAATATCTGGCAGCAGCTCTCTTCCCCCGCCCCCTCCCCTCCTGCGTACGCAGTACAGGACCTTACCGGCTCACTTTCACCACTGGTTAAGACTAAAATTATTCATAACTCTGATTGCTCCTCCTGCTGCTCTGTTAACATGAACTGCAGCAGGAATTACTGATGGCCACAAGCTGTGAAAGAAGCTGAAACATCTCAGCAGAAGGCAGAGTTTTTATCGTCCGCTGCCCAGATGGGCGTTGGGATTTTTATGCGTGAAAAATGCCATGTTTGCGTGTGACCGTGTGAAGTCAGTGACGGTCAATGCGTGATAGTTGAGAGCACTGATCTCCTATCTATCTATCTATCTCTCTCCTAAACTCTCCAAACACCAAAATAACTGTCTCAAACTAAATAACCACTATCCAAACTCTGCTATCCAAACTATCAAAACTCTATCCACTCTCACAACTGACCGCAACTCGCCTACAACAACCCACATTTTGAATGGAGCCTGTGGGGTTTCTAAAGCTGTCGAAGCCGCGCCAACATCTGAACCACTTCCCGAAGCAGTCACGTGGTACAGCCGGGCAGCGAGGCTTCAGACGTCATCGTTTTCGGCTCCTCCCCTAAATGAAGCAAGCCTCGATACGCGCTTCACGGAAACGCCCCCTCCATTACTCGAGACACGCCTCGAAGCCTCGGCACATAACGTAACATCACTACCGCTCACGATCTGTGTTCTCACACTGTACGGCGCGACGCTCGGACGCGACCGGAGTGCTCACACTGTACGTCGTGCCCCCTCCGGAAGAGGGGGGAGAGTTGGGTAGTACCCGCCGGTGCACGGGAGGCACCGGGCGTCGGGGGGAACGGAGGGGAGAGAGGAAAGACGAGACGCCCCGGTGGCCGCGCGGCACACGAGACCGCCCAGCCTGCGAGCGGAGGTGTACGGAAACAGACGGCCAGCGAGGGGAGGGCGCCCCCTCGTAGCTCTGCTTGAACAGCAGGATGCGCTCACGAAAACCTCACGACGGCCGACTGAATTTCAAACATGTTTGATTTTCAACCGACCGTCCGATTCCTGATCGGGAGGTGGTCGAGAAAAATACGTCGAGAACTCGTTGTTTGCTCTGTTTGCGTCTGCCGCTGTGCTCGCCTTCTGCCTTCCAGTCCGGCGCGCAGGCGCGAAAAACCCGGATGAAAACAATAGCAGTGAACTACCCTATACGACTAATATGCGTTATTTTTTTTAATCCGTTATTTATTTTTTAAATAAATTAATCAAAATTAACGCATTATTTTGACAGCTCTAATATATACATATATATATATATATATACCTGTATTGCTGCTGACTTAAATGGGAACAGAATGTAAATATTGTTTTGTATTTGTTTATATCTATATGGTTTTGTCTGTGTAAATTGAAAAAGAACCAATAAAAACCTTTGAAAATTCCATCCATCCATCCATCCTCTTCCGCTTATCCGGGGTCGGGTCACGGGGGTAGCAGCTTTAGTAGGGAGGCCCGGACGTCCCTCTCCCCGGCCACTTGGCGTTCCCAGGCCAGCCGAGAAACATAGTCCCTCCAGCGTGTCCTGGGTCTCCCTCTGGGTCTCCTCCCGGTGGGACGTGCCCAGAACACCTCACCAGGGAGGCGTCCAGGAGGCATCCTAACCAGATGCCCGAGCCACCTCAACTGGCTCCTCTCGACGTGGAGGAGCAGCGGCTCTACTCTGAGTCCTCCCCGGATGACTCAGCTCCTCACCCTACCTCTAAGGGAGAGCCCAGACACACTACGGAGAAAACTCATTTCGGCCGCTTGTATGATCTTGTTCTTTTGGTCATGACCCAAAGCTCATGACCATAGATGAGGGTAGGAACGCTTTGCCTTGTGGCTCAGCTCTCTCTTTACCACAACGGACAAATACAGCGCCCGCTTCAACGCAGACGCAGCACCAATCAGCCTGTCGATCTCCCGTTCCATCTTCCCCTCATTCGTGAGCAAGACCCCTAAATACTCCTCCACTAGGGGCAGCACATCCAACACAGAGAGGGCACTACACCCTTTTCCGGCTCAAGACCATGGTCTGGGATTTGGAGGCACTGATCCTCATCCCGGCCGCTTCACACTCAGCTGCGAACCGATCCAGTGAGAGATGTAGATCACACCCTGATGAAACAAATAGAACCACGTCATCCGCGAATAGCAGAGACGCAATCCTAAGGCCACCAAAATGGATCCCCTCAACATCTTGGCTGTGCGTAGAAATTCTCTCCATAAAAGTTATTAACAAAATCGGTGACAAAGGGCAACCCTGGCGGAGTCCAACTCTCACTGTAAACGAGTCCGACTTACTGCCGGCAATGTTAATTTTAGAAATTCTCACCATGTTTTGACCATTTATTCAGCAGTGGATATGTTGAGCAACACTGACTGACGGGGCAATACCCCGCCTCTTAAGCTTTTACATGAGCAATCAATATTGGTAGCAGATAGATAACGTAGCGCTGCATTTCTATTTATTTAGAAAACTCAATTAAGGCCTAAACAAGGCAGAAAACAGGATATAGGCTCTTGGTTTTTCAGTGTCATGGCTACAACAGAGGTTATGTAGGCTTTTGTATTATTCTGAATGCTCTGCAAAACTATAAGGATACAAGACTGTCCTCTACACAAAACCAAAGTGCACAATACATTCACTGCTGAGTGATATCAAAAGCCATTTTTGTCCAACTGAAAAATCACTGTCTGAAGATTAAGTGAAGTCACGATGGCCTTTTTTAACAATTGTGAAGAAATGAATGCCTAATTATGGGGCCTTCATTTTTGTTCATCAAAACATACGGAAGAACATCCTGACATATTGTGTTTGAAGAAGTGAACATGAAACTGGATTAGTTTGGCTGCGTCAGTTCAATTTTTGATGTCTGAATTGTGTTTCTCAATCTTCAGTAAAAAGTGGTTTCCATCAGTTTCAAACACACCCATCATAGTCTTGAGAAGGAAATTAGTCCCACCCACTCCACGATAGCCACAAAGCATGTAGATCTAGACATGCAAAATGAAGCAGTTTTGAAAAGCTCACAGTAAGGTTTCTTAAGCCTTTACATGAGCAGCCAATGTTGGTAGCAGATAGATAACGTAGTATTTGCATCTGACTATTGTCAACCATGTTTTGAAGTGCAAGAACGCACTTTGCTTGATTGTGAGACTGCAGAGTCTTAAACGGAGATGCACAGGACGTTACTGTAAGCGATTGCTGTACAAACCTACTTTTGTGTATCATGGACTCAATGTCTTTTAATAAAATACAGTATGCGTTTTCTTATCATGTATGCTTATTTTTTGGCTATGTTAATTTTAGAAATTCTCACCAAGTTTTGACCATTTATTCAGCAGTGGATATGTTGCACAACACCGACTTAACATTTCCAACCATCAGTTAACATGACAGGGAGTGAATGGAGTACCCGCCCGCTTAGACAGTTAAGTCATCTTTGCGCAGTGGCAATATCGTAGCCTATGAGGTTTATCCGAGGCGCGATTATTGCTAGTTGAAAACTTTACCCAATACCCCGCCTTGACAACTTGAAATACAGTTGGCAATGGCAATTTCTGGAAGTCTCGATGGAGGCTGACAAGATTGTGAAACAGTAATTATCAAAAGTATATAGATGTTCTCTTTATCATGATCTAATTAGACTGGGATGGCTTGGAGCACAGCAGGTAAAAGAGAAATATATATAAAATTTACTGTATACTTAAGCAAACTCTTTATCATTTGTCACCCGGGATGCAAGTACCATTCTCTATGAACAATCGGTCTTCATCTTCACAGTTATCCGCAAGTGTGTAAACAAAGTAGTCTGTAGCATTTTAACAAAGCCTGAATGGGAAGTGTTTACAGTTATTGTCATTGGTAATCTACATTAGAGGCTATTTCATTATCCCTGGAGATGAATTTGTGATATTGCTTTTAGGAATAAGAGTTTTTACCTTTGCAATTACGACTATATAACTTAATCCATTTGCTTTTGATGAAGCCCCACCCAGTGTAAAACCATGACCGAGAGGGAACCGAGCGCAGACACAAGAGTCCCCTGTTGGTATGTCGTGGTAGTGTTGTAATTACTGAGCCTTGTTTGAACGTGTTCTTGTACGGTGATTTTTTGGCTGGTCTCGATAAATTTTCCTACTGTTGTCAAGCAAAGAATATATAAGCAAAATAGTTTGTTAGATGTTGATTAGCTGTTTAGAATGTCTAAAGCACACCGATGTCAGCCATGTACATTTGTTGGGGTCTTACACCTGAATGAAGCTTTGTGGCCTGTGTACTTGTCTGTTGCGCTTCATTTCTATTTATTTAGAAAACTCAATTAAGGCCTAAACAAGGCAGAAAACAGGATACAGGCTCTTGGTTTTCCAGTGTCATGGCTACAACAGAGGTTATGTAGGCTTTTGTATTATTCTGAATGCTCTGCAAAACTATAAGGATACAAGACTGTCCTCTACACAAAACCAAAGTGCACAATACATTCACTGCTGAGTGATATCAAAAGCCATTTTTGTCCTACTGAAAAATCACTGTCTGAAGATTAAGTGCAGTCACGATGGCATTTTTTAACAATTGTGAAGAAATGAATGCCTAATTATGGGTCCTTCATTTTTGTTCATCAAAACATACGGAAGAACATCCTGACATATTGTGTTTGAAGAAGTGAACATGAAACTTGATTAGTTTGGCTGCGTCAGTTCAATTTTTGATGTCTGAATTGTTTTTCTCAATCTTCAGTAAAAAGTGGTTTCCATCAGTTTCAAACACACCCATCAAAGTCTTGAGAATGAAATTAGTCCCACCCACTCCACGATAGCCACAAAGCATGTAGATCTAGACATGCAAAATGAAGCAGTTTTGAAAAGCTCACAGTAAGGTTTCTTAAGCTTTTACATGAGCAGCCAATGTTGGTAGCAGATAGATAACGTAGTATTTGCATCTGACTATTGTCAACCATGTTTTGAAGTGCAAGAACGCACTTTGCTTGTTTGTGAGACTGCAGAGTCTTAAACGGAGATGCACAGGACGTTACTGTAAGCGATTGCTGTACAAACCTACTTTTGTGTATCATGGACTGAATGTCTTTTAATAAAATACAGTATGCGTTTCCTTATCATGTATGCTTATTTTTTGGCTATGTTAATTTTAGAAATTCTCACCAAGTTTTGACCATTTATTCAGCAGTGGATATGTTGCGCAACACCGACTTAACATTTCCAACCATAAGTTAACATGACAGGGAGTGAATGGAGTACCCGCCCGCTTAGACAGTCAAGTCATCTTTGCGCAGTGGCAATATCGTAGCCTATGAGGTTTATCCGAGGCGCGATTATTGCTAGTTGAAAACTTTACCCAATACCCCGCCTTGACAACTTGAAATACAGTTGGCAATGGCAATTTCTGGAAGTCTCGATGGAGGCTGACAAGATTGTGAAAAAGTAATTATCAAAAGTATATAGTTGTTCTCTTGATCATGATCTAATTACACTGGGATGGCTTGGAGCACAGCAGGTAAAAGAGAAATATATATAAAATTTACTGTAAACTTAAGCAAACTCTTTATCATTTGTCACCCGGGATGCAAGTACCATTCTCTATGAACAATCGGTCTTCATCTTCACAGTTATCCGCAAGTGTGTAAACAAAGTAGTCTGTAACATTTTAACAAAGCCTGAATGGGAAGTGTTTACAGTTATTGTCATTGGTAATCTACATTAGAGGCTATTTCATTATCCCTGGAGATGAATTTGTGATATTGCTTTTAGGAATAAGAGTTTTTACCTTTGCAATTACGACTATATAACTTAATCCATTTGCTTTTGATGAAGCCCCACCCAGTGTAAAACCATGACCGAGAGGGAACCGAGCCCTGACACAAGAGTCCCCTGTTGGTATGTCGTGATAGTGTTGTAATTACTGAGCCTTGTTTGAACGTGTTCTTGTACGGTGATATTTTGGCTGGTCTCGATAAATTTTCCTACTGTTGTCAAGCAAAGAATATATAAGCAAAATAGTTTGTTAGATGTTGATTAGCTGTTTAGAATATCTAAAGCACACTGATGTCAGCCATGTACATTTGTTGGGGTCTTACACCTGAATGAAGCTTTGTGGCCTGTGTACTTGTCTGTTGCGCTTCATTTCTATTTATTTAGAAAACTCAATTAAGGCCTAAACAAGGCAGAAAACAGGATATAGGCTCTTGGTTTTTCAGTGTCATGGCTACAACAGAGGTTATGTAGGCTTTTGTATTATTCTGAATGCTCTGCAAAACTATAAGGATACAAGACTGTCCTCTACACAAAACCAAAGTGCACAATACATTCACTGCTGAGTGATATCAAAAGCCATTTTTGTCCAACTGAAAAATCACTGTCTGAAGATTAAGTGCAGTCACGATGGCATTTTTTAACAATTGTGAAGAAATGAATGCCTAATTATGGGGCCTTCATTTTTGTTCATCAAAACATACGGAAGAACATCCTGACATATTGTGTTTGAAGAAGTGAACATGAAACTGGATTAGTTTGGCTGCGTCAGTTCAATTTTTGATGTCTGAATTGTGTTTCTCAATCTTCAGTAAAAAGTGGTTTCCATCAGTTTCAAACACGCCCATCATAGTCTTGAGAAGGAAATTAGTCCCACCCACTCCACGATAGCCACAAAGCATGTAGATCTAGACATGCAAAATGAAGCAGTTTTGAAAAGCTCACAGTAAGGTTTCTTAAGCTTTTACATGAGCAGCCAATGTTGGTAGCAGATAGATAACGTAGTATTTGCATCTGACTGTTGTCAACCATGTTTTGAAGTGCAAGAACGCACTTTGCTTGTTTGTGAGACTGCAGAGTCTTAAACGGAGATGCACAGGACGTTACTGTAAGCGATTGCTGTACAAACCTACTTTTGTGTATCATGGAATGAATGTCTTTTAATAAAATACAGTATGTGTTTCCTTATCATGTATGCTTACTTTTTGGCTATGTTAATTTTAGAAATTCTCACCAAGTTTTGACCATTTATTCAGCAGTGGATATGTTGCACAACACCGACTTAACATTTCCAACCATCAGTTAACATGACAGGGAGTGAATGGAGTACCCGCCCGCTTAGACAGTCAAATCATCTTTGCGCAGTGGCAATATCGTAGCCTATGAGGTTTATCCGAGGCGCGATTATTGCTAGTTGAAAACTTTACCCAATACCCCGCCTTGACAACTTGAAATACAGTTGGCAATGGCAATTTCTGGAAGTCTCGATGGAGGCTGACAAGATTGTGAAACAGTAATTATCAAAAGTATATAGATGTTCTCTTTATCATGATCTAATTAGACTGGGATGGCTTGGAACAACGCAGGTAAAAGAGAAATATATATAAAATTTACTGTATACTTAAGCAAACTCTTTATCATTTGTCACACGGGATGCAAGTACCATTCTCTATGAACAATCGGTCTTCATCTTCACAGTTATCCGCAAGTGTGTAAACAAAGTAGTCTGTAACATTTTAACAAAGCCTGAATGGGAAGTGTTTACAGTTATTGTCATTGGTAATCTACATTAGAGGCTATTTCATTATCCCTGGAGATGAATTTGTGATATTGCTTTTAGGAATAAGAGTTTTTACCTTTGCAATTACGACTATATAACTTAATCCATTTGCTTTTGATGAAGCCCCACCCAGTGTAAAACCATGACCGAGAGGGAACCGAGCCCAGACACAAGAGTCCCCTGTTGGTATGTCGTGGTAGTGTTGTAATTACTGAGCCTTGTTTGAACGTGTTCTTGTACGGTGATATTTTGGCTGGTCTCGATAAATTTTCCTACTGTTGTCAAGCAAAGAATATATAAGCAACATAGTTTGTTAGATGTTGATTAGCTGTTTAGAATATCTAATGCACACTGATGTCAGCCATGTACATTTGTTGGGGTCTTACACCTGAAAGAAGCTTTGTGGCCTGTGTACTTGTCTGTTGCGCTGCATTTCTATTTATTTAGAAAACTCAATTAAGGCCTAAACAAGGCAGAAAACAGGATACAGGCTCTTGGTTTTCCAGTGTCATGGCTACAACAGAGGTTATGTAGGCTTTTGTATTATTCTGAATGCTCTGCAAAACTATAAGGATACAAGACTGTCCTCTACACAAAACCAAAGTGCACAATACATTCACTGCTGAGTGATATCAAAAGCCATTTTTGTCCTACTGAAAAACCACTGTCTGAAGATTAAGTGCAGTCACGATGGCATTTTTTAACAATTGTGAAGAAATGAATGCCTAATTATGGGGCCTTCATTTTTGTTCATCAAAACATACGGAAGAACATCCTGACATATTGTGTTTGAAGAAGTGAACATGAAACTGGATTAGTTTGGCTGCATCAGTTCAATTTTTGATGTCTGAATTGTGTTTCTCAATCTTCAGTAAAAAGTGGTTTCCATCAGTTTCAAACACACCCATCATAGTCTTGAGAAGGAAATTAGTCCCACCCACTCCACGATAGCCACAAAGCATGTAGATCTAGACATGCAAAATGAAGCAGTTTTGAAAAGCTCACAGTAAGGTTTCTTAAGCCTTTACATGAGCAGCCACTGTTGGTAGCAGATAGATAACGTAGTATTTGCATCTGACTATTGTCAACCATGTTTTGAAGTGCAAGAACGCACTTTGCTTGATTGTGAGACTGCAGAGTCTTAAACGGAGATGCACAGGACGTTACTGTAAGCGATTGCTGTACAAACCTACTTTTGTGTATCATGGACTCAATGTCTTTTAATAAAATACAGTATGCGTTTCCTTATCATGTATGCTTATTTTTTGGCAATGTTAATTTTAGAAATTCTCACCAAGTTTTGACCATTTATTCAGCAGTGGATATGTTGCGCAACACCGACTTAACATTTCCAACCATCAGTTAACATGACAGGGAGTGAATGGAGTACCCGCCCGCTTAGACAGTCAAGTCATCTTTGCGCAGTGGCAATATCGTAGCCTATGAGGTTTATCCGAGGCGCGATTATTGCTAGTTGAAAACTTTACCCAATATCCTGCCTTGACAACTTGAAATACAGTTGGCAATGGCAATTTCTGGAAGTCTCCATGGAGGCTGACAAGATTGTGAAACAGTAATTATCAAAAGTATATAGTTGTTCTCTTTATCATGATCTAATTAGACTGGGATGGCTTGGAGCACAGCAGGTAAAAGAGAAATACATATAAAATTTACTGTATACTTAAACTCTTTATCATTTGTCACCCGGGATGCAAGTACCATTCTCTATGAACAATCGGTCTTCATCTTCACAGTTATCCGCAAGTGTGTAAACAAAGTAGTCTGTAACATTTTAACAAAGCCTGAATGGGAAGTGTTTACAGTTATTGTCATTGGTAATCTACATTAGAGGCTATTTCATTATCCCTGGAGATGAATTTGTGATATTGCTTTTAGGAATAAGAGTTTTTACCTTTGCAATTACGACTATATAACTTAATCCATTTGCTTTTGATGAAGCCCCACCCAGTGTAAAACCATGACCGAGAGGGAACCGAGCCCAGACACAAGAGTCCCCTGTTGGTATGTCGTGGTAGTGTTGTAATTACTGAGCCTTGTTTGAACGTGTTCTTGTACAGTGATATTTTGGCTGGTATCGATAAATTTTCCTACTGTTGTCAAGCACAGAATATGTAAGCAATATAGTTTGTTAGATGTTGATTAGCTGTTTAGACTATATAAAGCACACTCATGTCAGCCATGTACATTTGTTGGGGTCTTACACCTGAATGAAGCTTTGTGGCCTGTGTACTTGTCTGTTGCGCTTCATTTCTATTTATTTAAAAAACTCAATTAAGGCCTAAACAAGGCAGAAAACAGGATATAGGCTCTGGGTTTTTCAGTGTCATGGCTACAACAGAGGTTATGTAGGCTTTTGTATTATTCTGAATGCTCTGCAAAACTATAAGGATACAAGACTGTCCTCTACACAAAACCAAAGTGCACAATACATTCACTGCTGAGTGATATCAAAAGCCATTTTTGTCCTACTGAAAAATCACTGTCTGAAGATTAAGTGCAGTCACGATGGCATTTTTTAACAATTGTGAAGAAATGAATGCCTAATTATGGGGCCTTCATTTTTGTTCATCAAAACATACGGAAGAACATCCTGACATATTATGTTTGAAGAAGTGAACATGAAACTGGATTAGTTTGGCTGCGTCAGTTCAATTTTTGATGTCTGAATTGTGTTTCTCAATCTTCAGTAAAAAGTGGTTTCCATCAGTTTCAAACACACCCATCAAAGTCTTGAGAAGGAAATTAGTCCCACCCACTCCACGATAGCCACAAAGCATGTAGATCTAGACATGCAAAATGAAGCAGTTTTGAAAAGCTCACAGTAAGGTTTCTTAAGCCTTTACATGAGCAGCCACTGTTGGTAGCAGATAGATAACGTAGTATTTGCATCTGACTATTGTCAACCATGGTTTGAAGTGCAAGAACGCACTTTGCTTGTTTGTGAGACTGCAGAGTCTTAAACGGAGATGCACAGGACGTTACTGTAAGCGATTGCTGTACAAACCTACTTTTGTGTATCATGGACTGAATGTCTTTTAATAAAATACAGTATGCGTTTCCTTATCATGTATGCTTATTTTTTGGCTATGTTAATTTTAGAAATTCTCACCAAGTTTTGACCATTTATTCAGCAGTGGATATGTTGCGCAACACCGACTTAACATTTCCAACCATCAGTTAACATGACAGGGAGTGAATGGAGTACCCGCCCGCTTAGACAGTCAAGTCATCTTTGCGCAGTGGCAATATCGTAGCCTATGAGGTTTATCCGAGGCGCAATTATTGCTAGTTGAAAACTTTACCCAATACCCCGCCTTGACAACTTGAAATACAGTTGGCAATGGCAATTTCTGGAAGTCTCGATGGAGGCTGACAAGATTGTGAAAAAGTAATTATCAAAAGTATATAGTTGTTCTCTTTATCATGATCTAATTAGACTGGGATGGCTTGGAGCACAGCAGGTAAAAGAGAAATATATATAAAATTTACTGTTTACTTAAGCAAACACTTTATCATTTGTCACCCGGGATGCAAGTACCATTCTCTATGAACAATCGGTCTTCATCTTCACAGTTATCCGCAAGTGTGTAAACAAAGTAGTCTGTAACATTTTAACAAAGCCTGAATGGGAAGTGTTTACAGTTATTGTCATTGGTAATCTACATTAGAGGCTATTTCATTATCCCCGGAGATGAATTTGTGATATTGCTTTTAGGAATAAGAGTTTTTACCTTTGCAATTACAACTATATAACTTAATCCATTTGCTTTTGATGAAGCCCCACCCAGTGTAAAACCATGACCGAGCCCAGACACAAGAGTCCCCTGTTGGTATGTCGTGGTAGTGTTGTAATTACTGAGCCTTGTTTGAACGTGTTCTTGTACAGTGATATTTTGGCTGGTCTCGATAAATTTTCCTACTGTTGTCAAGCAAAGAATATGTAAGCAACATAGTTTGTTAGATGTTGATTAGCTGTTTAGAATATCTAAAGCACACTGATGTCAGCCATGTACAGTTGTTGGGGTCTTACACCTGAATGAAGCTTTGTGGCCTGTGTACTTGTCTGTTGCCCTGCATTTCTATTTATTTAGAAAACTCAATTAAGGCCTAAACAAGGCAGAAAACAGGATATAGGCTCTGGGTTTTTCAGTGTCATGGCTACAACAGAGGTTATGTAGGCTTTTGTATTATTCTGAATGCTCTGCAAAACTATAAGGATACAAGACTGTCCTCTACACAAAACCAAAGTGCACAATACATTCACTGCTGAGTGATATCAAAAGCCATTTTTGTCCAACTGAAAAATCACTGTCTGAAGATTAAGTGAAGTCACGATGGCATTTTTTAACAATTGTGAAGAAATGAATGCCTAATTATGGGGCCTTCATTTTTGTTCATCAAAACATACGGAAGAACATCTTGACATATTGTGTTTGAAGAAGTGAACATGAAACTTGATTAGTTTGGCTGCGTCAGTTCAATTTTTGATGTCTGAATTGTGTTTCTAAATCTTCAGTAAAAAGTGGTTTCCATCAGTTTCAAACACACCCATCATAGTCTTGAGAAGTAAATTAGTCCCACCCACTCCACGATAGCCACAAAGCATGTAGATCTAGACATGCAAAATGAAGCAGTTTTGAAAAGCTCACAGTAAGGTTTCTTAAGCCTTTACATGAGCAGCCAATGTTAGTAGCAGATAGATAACGTAGTATTTGCATCTGACTGTTGTCAACCATGTTTTGAAGTGCAAGAACGCACTTTGCTTGATTGTGAGACTGCAGAGTCTTAAACGGAGATGCACAGGACGTTACTGTAAGCGATTGCTGTACAAACCTACTTTTGTGTATCATGGACTGAATGTCTTTTAATAAAATACAGTATGCGTTTCCTTATCATGTATGCTTATTTTTTGGCTATGTTAATTTTAGAAATTCTCACCAAGTTTTGACCATTTATTCAGCAGTGGATATGTTGCACACACCGACTTAACATTTCCAACCATCAGTTAACATGACAGGGAGTGAATGGAGTACCCGCCCGCTTAGACAGTCAAGTCATCTTTGCGCAGTGGCAATATCGTAGCCTATGAGGTTTATCCGAGGCGCGATTATTGCTAGTTGAAAACTTTACCCAATACCCCGCCTTGACAACTTGAAATACAGTTGGCAATGGCAATTTCTGGAAGTCTCGATGGAGGCTGACAAGATTGTGAAAAAGTAATTATCAAAAGTATATAGTTGTTCTCTTTATCATGATCTAATTAGACTGGGATGGCTTGGAACAACGCAGGTAAAAGAGAAATATATATAAAATTTACTGTTTACTTAAGCAAACTCTTTATCATTTGTCACCCGGGATGCAAGTACCATTCTCTATGAACAATCGGTCTTCATCTTCACAGTTATCCGCAAGTGTGTAAACAAAGTAGTCTGTAACATTTTAACAAAGCCTGAATGGGAAGTGTTTACAGTTATTGTCATTGGTAATCTACATTAGAGGCTA
This sequence comes from Fundulus diaphanus, assembly GCA_037039145.1. Classification (NCBI taxonomy): domain Eukaryota; kingdom Metazoa; phylum Chordata; class Actinopteri; order Cyprinodontiformes; family Fundulidae; genus Fundulus; species Fundulus diaphanus. The sequence continues at coordinate 35,542,652 of CM073134.1, forward strand.
TTTCATTATCCCTGGAGATGAATTTGTGATATTGCTTTTAGGAATAAGAGTTTTTACCTTTGCAATGACAACTATATAACTTAATCCATTTGCTTTTGATGAAGCCCCACCCAGTGTAAAACCATGACCGAGAGGGAACCGAGCCCTGACACAAGAGTCCCCTGTTGGTATGTCGTGGTAGTGTTGTAATTACTGAGCCTTGTTTGAACGTGTTCTTGTACAGTGATATTTTGGCTGGTCTCGATAAATTTTCCTACTGTTGTCAAGCAAAGAATATGTAAGCAACATAGTTTGTTAGATGTTGATTAGCTGTTTAGAATATCTAAAGCACACTGATGTCAGCCATGTACAGTTGTTGGGGTCTTACACCTGAATGAAGCTTTGTGGCCTGTGTACTTGTCTGTTGCGCTGCATTTCTATTTATTTAGAAAACTCAATTAAGGCCTAAACAAGGCAGAAAACAGGATATAGGCTCTTGGTTTTTCAGTGTCATGGCTACAACAGAGGTTATGTAGGCTTTTGTATTATTCTGAATGCTCTGCAAAACTATAAGGATACAAGACTGTCCTCTACACAAAACCAAAGTGCACAATACATTCACTGCTGAGTGATATCAAAAGCCATTTTTGTCCAACTGAAAAATCACTGTCTGAAGATTAAGTGAAGTCACGATGGCATTTTTTAACAATTGTGAAGAAATGAATGCCTAATTATGGGGCCTTCATTTTTGTTCATCAAAACATACGGAAGAACATCTTGACATATTGTGTTTGAAGAAGTGAACATGAAACTTGATTAGTTTGGCTGCGTCAGTTCAATTTTTGATGTCTGAATTGTTTTTCTAAATCTTCAGTAAAAAGTGGTTTCCATCAGTTTCAAACACACCCATCATAGTCTTGAGAAGGAAATTAGTCCCACCCACTCCACGATAGCCACAAAGCATGTAGATCTAGACATGCAAAATGAAGCAGTTTTGAAAAGCTCACAGTAAGGTTTCTTAAGCCTTTACATGAGCAGCCAATGTTGGTAGCAGATAGATAACGTAGTATTTGCATCTGACTATTGTCAACCATGTTTTGAAGTGCAAGAACGCACTTTGCTTGATTGTGAGACTGCAGAGTCTTAAACGGAGATGCACAGGACGTTACTGTAAGCGATTGCTGTACAAACCTACTTTTGTGTATCATGGACTGAATGTCTTTTAATAAAATACAGTATGCGTTTCCTTATCATGTATGCTTATTTTTTGGCTATGTTAATTTTAGAAATTCTCACCAAGTTTTGACCATTTATTCAGCAGTGGATATGTTGCACACACCGACTTAACATTTCCAACCATCAGTTAACATGACAGGGAGTGAATGGAGTACCCGCCCGCTTAGACAGTCAAGTCATCTTTGCGCAGTGGCAATATCGTAGCCTATGAGGTTTATCCGAGGCGCGATTATTGCTAGTTGAAAACTTTACCCAATACCCCGCCTTGACAACTTGAAATACAGTTGGCAATGGCAATTTCTGGAAGTCTCGATGGAGGCTGACAAGATTGTGAAAAAGTAATTATCAAAAGTATATAGTTGTTCTCTTTATCATGATCTAATTAGACTGGGATGGCTTGGAGCACAGCAGGTAAAAGAGAAATATATATAAAATTTACTGTTTACTTAAGCAAACTCTTTATCATTTGTCACCCGGGATGCAAGTACCATTCTCTATGAACAATCGGTCTTCATCTTCACAGTTATCCGCAAGTGTGTAAACAAAGTAGTCTGTAACATTTTAACAAAGCCTGAATGGGAAGTGTTTACAGTTATTGTCATTGGTAATCTACATTAGAGGCTATTTCATTATCCCTGGAGATGAATTTGTGATATTGCTTTTAGGAATAAGAGTTTTTACCTTTGCAATGACAACTATATAACTTAATCCATTTGCTTTTGATGAAGCCCCACCCAGTGTAAAACCATGACCGAGAGGGAACCGAGCCCTGACACAAGAGTCCCCTGTTGGTATGTCGTGGTAGTGTTGTAATTACTGAGCCTTGTTTGAACGTGTTCTTGTACAGTGATATTTTGGCTGGTCTCGATAAATTTTCCTACTGTTGTCAAGCAAAGAATATGTAAGCAACATAGTTTGTTAGATGTTGATTAGCTGTTTAGAATATCTAAAGCACACTGATGTCAGCCATGTACAGTTGTTGGGGTCTTACACCTGAATGAAGCTTTGTGGCCTGTGTACTTGTCTGTTGCGCTGCATTTCTATTTATTTAGAAAACTCAATTAAGGCCTAAACAAGGCAGAAAACAGGATATAGGCTCTTGGTTTTTCAGTGTCATGGCTACAACAGAGGTTATGTAGGCTTTTGTATTATTCTGAATGCTCTGCAAAACTATAAGGATACAAGACTGTCCTCTACACAAAACCAAAGTGCACAATACATTCACTGCTGAGTGATATCAAAAGCCATTTTTGTCCAACTGAAAAATCACTGTCTGAAGATTAAGTGCAGTCACGATGGCATTTTTTAACAATTGTGAAGAAATGAATGCCTAATTATGGGGCCTTCATTTTTGTTCATCAAAACATACGGAAGAACATCCTGACATATTGTGTTTGAAGAAGTGAACATGAAACTTGATTAGTTTGGCTGCGTCAGTTCAATTTTTGATGTCTGAATTGTGTTTCTAAATCTTCAGTAAAAAGTGGTTTCCATCAGTTTCAAACACACCCATCATAGTCTTGAGAAGGAAATTAGTCCCACCCACTCCACGATAGCCACAAAGCATGTAGATCTAGACATGCAAAATGAAGCAGTTTTGAAAAGCTCACAGTAAGGTTTCTTAAGCCTTTACATGAGCAGCCAATGTTAGTAGCAGATAGATAACGTAGTATTTGCATCTGACTGTTGTCAACCATGTTTTGAAGTGCAAGAACGCACTTTGCTTGATTGTGAGACTGCAGAGTCTTAAACGGAGATGCACAGGACGTTACTGTAAGCGATTGCTGTACAAACCTACTTTTGTGTATCATGGACTGAATGTCTTTTAATAAAATACAGTATGCGTTTCCTTATCATGTATGCTTATTTTTTGGCTATGTTAATTTTAGAAATTCTCACCAAGTTTTGACCATTTATTCAGCAGTGGATATGTTGCACACACCGACTTAACATTTCCAACCATCAGTTAACATGACAGGGAGTGAATGGAGTACCCGCCCGCTTAGACAGTCAAGTCATCTTTGCGCAGTGGCAATATCGTAGCCTATGAGGTTTATCCGAGGCGCGATTATTGCTAGTTGAAAACTTTACCCAATACCCCGCCTTGACAACTTGAAATACAGTTGGCAATGGCAATTTCTGGAAGTCTCGATGGAGGCTGACAAGATTGTGAAACAGTAATTATCAAAAGTATATCGATGTTCTCTTTATCATGATCTAATTAGACTGGGATGGCTTGGAACAACGCAGGTAAAAGAGAAATATATATAAAATTTACTGTATACTTAAGCAAACTCTTTATCATTTGTCACCCGGGATGCAAGTACCATTCTCTATGAACAATCGGTCTTCATCTTCACAGTTATCCGCAAGTGTGTAAACAAAGTAGTCTGTAACATTTTAACAAAGCCTGAATGGGAAGTGTTTACAGTTATTGTCATTGGTAATCTACATTAGAGGCTATTTCATTATCCCTGGAGATGAATTTGTGATATTGCTTTTAGGAATAAGAGTTTTTACCTTTGCAATGACAACTATATAACTTAATCCATTTGCTTTTGATGAAGCCCCACCCAGTGTAAAACCATGACCGAGAGGGAACCGAGCCCTGACACAAGAGTCCCCTGTTGGTATGTCGTGGTAGTGTTGTAATTACTGAGCCTTGTTTGAACGTGTTCTTGTACAGTGATATTTTGGCTGGTCTCGATAAATTTTCCTACTGTTGTCAAGCAAAGAATATGTAAGCAACATAGTTTGTTAGATGTTGATTAGCTGTTTAGAATATCTAAAGCACACTGATGTCAGCCATGTACAGTTGTTGGGGTCTTACACCTGAATGAAGCTTTGTGGCCTGTGTACTTGTCTGTTGCGCTGCATTTCTATTTATTTAGAAAACTCAATTAAGGCCTAAACAAGGCAGAAAACAGGATATAGGCTCTTGGTTTTTCAGTGTCATGGCTACAACAGAGGTTATGTAGGCTTTTGTATTATTCTGAATGCTCTGCAAAACTATAAGGATACAAGACTGTCCTCTACACAAAACCAAAGTGCACAATACATTCACTGCTGAGTGATATCAAAAGCCATTTTTGTCCAACTGAAAAATCACTGTCTGAAGATTAAGTGCAGTCACGATGGCATTTTTTAACAATTGTGAAGAAATGAATGCCTAATTATGGGGCCTTCATTTTTGTTCATCAAAACATACGGAAGAACATCCTGACATATTGTGTTTGAAGAAGTGAACATGAAACTGGATTAGTTTGGCTGCGTCAGTTCAATTTTTGATGTCTGAATTGTGTTTCTCAATCTTCAGTAAAAAGTGGTTTCCATCAGTTTCAAACACGCCCATCATAGTCTTGAGAAGGAAATTAGTCCCACCCACTCCACGATAGCCACAAAGCATGTAGATCTAGACATGCAAAATGAAGCAGTTTTGAAAAGCTCACAGTAAGGTTTCTTAAGCTTTTACATGAGCAGCCAATGTTGGTAGCAGATAGATAACGTAGTATTTGCATCTGACTGTTGTCAACCATGTTTTGAAGTGCAAGAACGCACTTTGCTTGTTTGTGAGACTGCAGAGTCTTAAACGGAGATGCACAGGACGTTACTGTAAGCGATTGCTGTACAAACCTACTTTTGTGTATCATGGACTGAATGTCTTTTAATAAAATACAGTATGCGTTTCCTTATCATGTATGCTTATTTTTTGGCTATGTTAATTTTAGAAATTCTCACCAAGTTTTGACCATTTATTCAGCAGTGGATATGTTGCACACACCGACTTAACATTTCCAACCATCAGTTAACATGACAGGGAGTGAATGGAGTACCCGCCCGCTTAGACAGTCAAGTCATCTTTGCGCAGTGGCAATATCGTAGCCTATGAGGTTTATCCGAGGCGCGATTATTGCTAGTTGAAAACTTTACCCAATACCCCGCCTTGACAACTTGAAATACAGTTGGCAATGGCAATTTCTGGAAGTCTCGATGGAGGCTGACAAGATTGTGAAACAGTAATTATCAAAAGTATATCGATGTTCTCTTTATCATGATCTAATTAGACTGGGATGGCTTGGAACAACGCAGGTAAAAGAGAAATATATATAAAATTTACTGTTTACTTAAGCAAACTCTTTATCATTTGTCACCCGGGATGCAAGTACCATTCTCTATGAACAATCGGTCTTCATCTTCACAGTTATCCGCAAGTGTGTAAACAAAGTAGTCTGTAACATTTTAACAAAGCCTGAATGGGAAGTGTTTACAGTTATTGTCATTGGTAATCTACATTAGAGGCTATTTCATTATCCCTGGAGATGAATTTGTGATATTGCTTTTAGGAATAAGAGTTTTTACCTTTGCAATGACAACTATATAACTTAATCCATTTGCTTTTGATGAAGCCCCACCCAGTGTAAAACCATGACCGAGAGGGAACCGAGCCCTGACACAAGAGTCCCCTGTTGGTATGTCGTGGTAGTGTTGTAATTACTGAGCCTTGTTTGAACGTGTTCTTGTACAGTGATATTTTGGCTGGTCTCGATAAATTTTCCTACTGTTGTCAAGCAAAGAATATGTAAGCAACATAGTTTGTTAGATGTTGATTAGCTGTTTAGAATATCTAAAGCACACTGATGTCAGCCATGTACAGTTGTTGGGGTCTTACACCTGAATGAAGCTTTGTGGCCTGTGTACTTGTCTGTTGCGCTGCATTTCTATTTATTTAGAAAACTCAATTAAGGCCTAAACAAGGCAGAAAACAGGATATAGGCTCTTGGTTTTTCAGTGTCATGGCTACAACAGAGGTTATGTAGGCTTTTGTATTATTCTGAATGCTCTGCAAAACTATAAGGATACAAGACTGTCCTCTACACAAAACCAAAGTGCACAATACATTCACTGCTGAGTGATATCAAAAGCCATTTTTGTCCAACTGAAAAATCACTGTCTGAAGATTAAGTGAAGTCACGATGGCATTTTTTAACAATTGTGAAGAAATGAATGCCTAATTATGGGGCCTTCATTTTTGTTCATCAAAACATACGGAAGAACATCTTGACATATTGTGTTTGAAGAAGTGAACATGAAACTTGATTAGTTTGGCTGCGTCAGTTCAATTTTTGATGTCTGAATTGTTTTTCTAAATCTTCAGTAAAAAGTGGTTTCCATCAGTTTCAAACACACCCATCATAGTCTTGAGAAGGAAATTAGTCCCACCCACTCCACGATAGCCACAAAGCATGTAGATCTAGACATGCAAAATGAAGCAGTTTTGAAAAGCTCACCGTAAGGTTTCTTAAGCCTTTACATGAGCAGCCAATGTTGGTAGCAGATAGATAACGTAGTATTTGCATCTGACTATTGTCAACCATGTTTTGAAGTGCAAGAACGCACTTTGCTTGATTGTGAGACTGCAGAGTCTTAAACGGAGATGCACAGGACGTTACTGTAAGCGATTGCTGTACAAACCTACTTTTGTGTATCATGGACTGAATGTCTTTTAATAAAATACAGTATGCGTTTCCTTATCATGTATGCTTATTTTTTGGCTATGTTAATTTTAGAAATTCTCACCAAGTTTTGACCATTTATTCAGCAGTGGATATGTTGCACACACCGACTTAACATTTCCAACCATCAGTTAACATGACAGGGAGTGAATGGAGTACCCGCCCGCTTAGACAGTCAAGTCATCTTTGCGCAGTGGCAATATCGTAGCCTATGAGGTTTATCCGAGGCGCGATTATTGCTAGTTGAAAACTTTACCCAATACCCCGCCTTGACAACTTGAAATACAGTTGGCAATGGCAATTTCTGGAAGTCTCGATGGAGGCTGACAAGATTGTGAAAAAGTAATTATCAAAAGTATATAGTTGTTCTCTTTATCATGATCTAATTAGACTGGGATGGCTTGGAGCACAGCAGGTAAAAGAGAAATATATATAAAATTTACTGTTTACTTAAGCAAACTCTTTATCATTTGTCACCCGGGATGCAAGTACCATTCTCTATGAACAATCGGTCTTCATCTTCACAGTTATCCGCAAGTGTGTAAACAAAGTAGTCTGTAACATTTTAACAAAGCCTGAATGGGAAGTGTTTACAGTTATTGTCATTGGTAATCTACATTAGAGGCTATTTCATTATCCCTGGAGATGAATTTGTGATATTGCTTTTAGGAATAAGAGTTTTTACCTTTGCAATGACAACTATATAACTTAATCCATTTGCTTTTGATGAAGCCCCACCCAGTGTAAAACCATGACCGAGAGGGAACCGAGCCCTGACACAAGAGTCCCCTGTTGGTATGTCGTGGTAGTGTTGTAATTACTGAGCCTTGTTTGAACGTGTTCTTGTACAGTGATATTTTGGCTGGTCTCGATAAATTTTCCTACTGTTGTCAAGCAAAGAATATGTAAGCAACATAGTTTGTTAGATGTTGATTAGCTGTTTAGAATATCTAAAGCACACTGATGTCAGCCATGTACAGTTGTTGGGGTCTTACACCTGAATGAAGCTTTGTGGCCTGTGTACTTGTCTGTTGCGCTGCATTTCTATTTATTTAGAAAACTCAATTAAGGCCTAAACAAGGCAGAAAACAGGATATAGGCTCTTGGTTTTTCAGTGTCATGGCTACAACAGAGGTTATGTAGGCTTTTGTATTATTCTGAATGCTCTGCAAAACTATAAGGATACAAGACTGTCCTCTACACAAAACCAAAGTGCACAATACATTCACTGCTGAGTGATATCAAAAGCCATTTTTGTCCAACTGAAAAATCACTGTCTGAAGATTAAGTGCAGTCACGATGGCATTTTTTAACAATTGTGAAGAAATGAATGCCTAATTATGGGGCCTTCATTTTTGTTCATCAAAACATACGGAAGAACATCCTGACATATTGTGTTTGAAGAAGTGAACATGAAACTTGATTAGTTTGGCTGCGTCAGTTCAATTTTTGATGTCTGAATTGTGTTTCTAAATCTTCAGTAAAAAGTGGTTTCCATCAGTTTCAAACACACCCATCATAGTCTTGAGAAGGAAATTAGTCCCACCCACTCCACGATAGCCACAAAGCATGTAGATCTAGACATGCAAAATGAAGCAGTTTTGAAAAGCTCACAGTAAGGTTTCTTAAGCCTTTACATGAGCAGCCAATGTTAGTAGCAGATAGATAACGTAGTATTTGCATCTGACTGTTGTCAACCATGTTTTGAAGTGCAAGAACGCACTTTGCTTGATTGTGAGACTGCAGAGTCTTAAACGGAGATGCACAGGACGTTACTGTAAGCGATTGCTGTACAAACCTACTTTTGTGTATCATGGACTGAATGTCTTTTAATAAAATACAGTATGCGTTTCCTTATCATGTATGCTTATTTTTTGGCTATGTTAATTTTAGAAATTCTCACCAAGTTTTGACCATTTATTCAGCAGTGGATATGTTGCACACACCGACTTAACATTTCCAACCATCAGTTAACATGACAGGGAGTGAATGGAGTACCCGCCCGCTTAGACAGTCAAGTCATCTTTGCGCAGTGGCAATATCGTAGCCTATGAGGTTTATCCGAGGCGCGATTATTGCTAGTTGAAAACTTTACCCAATACCCCGCCTTGACAACTTGAAATACAGTTGGCAATGGCAATTTCTGGAAGTCTCGATGGAGGCTGACAAGATTGTGAAACAGTAATTATCAAAAGTATATCGATGTTCTCTTTATCATGATCTAATTAGACTGGGATGGCTTGGAACAACGCAGGTAAAAGAGAAATATATATAAAATTTACTGTATACTTAAGCAAACTCTTTATCATTTGTCACCCGGGATGCAAGTACCATTCTCTATGAACAATCGGTCTTCATCTTCACAGTTATCCGCAAGTGTGTAAACAAAGTAGTCTGTAACATTTTAACAAAGCCTGAATGGGAAGTGTTTACAGTTATTGTCATTGGTAATCTACATTAGAGGCTATTTCATTATCCCTGGAGATGAATTTGTGATATTGCTTTTAGGAATAAGAGTTTTTACCTTTGCAATGACAACTATATAACTTAATCCATTTGCTTTTGATGAAGCCCCACCCAGTGTAAAACCATGACCGAGAGGGAACCGAGCCCTGACACAAGAGTCCCCTGTTGGTATGTCGTGGTAGTGTTGTAATTACTGAGCCTTGTTTGAACGTGTTCTTGTACAGTGATATTTTGGCTGGTCTCGATAAATTTTCCTACTGTTGTCAAGCAAAGAATATGTAAGCAACATAGTTTGTTAGATGTTGATTAGCTGTTTAGAATATCTAAAGCACACTGATGTCAGCCATGTACAGTTGTTGGGGTCTTACACCTGAATGAAGCTTTGTGGCCTGTGTACTTGTCTGTTGCGCTGCATTTCTATTTATTTAGAAAACTCAATTAAGGCCTAAACAAGGCAGAAAACAGGATATAGGCTCTTGGTTTTTCAGTGTCATGGCTACAACAGAGGTTATGTAGGCTTTTGTATTATTCTGAATGCTCTGCAAAACTATAAGGATACAAGACTGTCCTCTACACAAAACCAAAGTGCACAATACATTCACTGCTGAGTGATATCAAAAGCCATTTTTGTCCAACTGAAAAATCACTGTCTGAAGATTAAGTGCAGTCACGATGGCATTTTTTAACAATTGTGAAGAAATGAATGCCTAATTATGGGGCCTTCATTTTTGTTCATCAAAACATACGGAAGAACATCCTGACATATTGTGTTTGAAGAAGTGAACATGAAACTGGATTAGTTTGGCTGCGTCAGTTCAATTTTTGATGTCTGAATTGTGTTTCTCAATCTTCAGTAAAAAGTGGTTTCCATCAGTTTCAAACACGCCCATCATAGTCTTGAGAAGGAAATTAGTCCCACCCACTCCACGATAGCCACAAAGCATGTAGATCTAGACATGCAAAATGAAGCAGTTTTGAAAAGCTCACAGTAAGGTTTCTTAAGCTTTTACATGAGCAGCCAATGTTGGTAGCAGATAGATAACGTAGTATTTGCATCTGACTGTTGTCAACCATGTTTTGAAGTGCAAGAACGCACTTTGCTTGTTTGTGAGACTGCAGAGTCTTAAACGGAGATGCACAGGACGTTACTGTAAGCGATTGCTGTACAAACCTACTTTTGTGTATCATGGACTGAATGTCTTTTAATAAAATACAGTATGCGTTTCCTTATCATGTATGCTTATTTTTTGGCTATGTTAATTTTAGAAATTCTCACCCAGTTTTGACCATTTATTCAGCAGTGACATATGTTGCGCAACACCGACTTAACATTTCCAACCATCAGTTAACATGACAGGGAGTGAATGGAGTACCCGCCCGCTTAGACAGTCAAGTCATCTTTGCGCAGTGGCAATATCGTAGCCTATGAGGTTTATCTGAGGCGCGATTATTGCTAGTTGAAAACTTTACCCAATACCCCGCCTTGACAACTTGAAATACAGTTGGCAATGGCAATTTCTGGAAGTCTCGATGGAGGCTGACAAGATTGTGAAACAGTAATTATCAAAAGTATATCGATGTTCTCTTTATCATGATCTAATTAGACTGGGATGGCTTGGAACAACGCAGGTAAAAGAGAAATATATATAAAATTTACTGTATACTTAAGCAAACTCTTTATCATTTGTCACCCGGGATGCAAGTACCATTCTCTATGAACAATCGGTCTTCATCTTCACAGTTATCCGCAAGTGTGTAAACAAAGTAGTCTGTAACATTTTAACAAAGCCTGAATGGGAAGTGTTTACAGTTATTGTCATTGGTAATCTACATTAGAGGCTATTTCATTATCCCTGGAGATGAATTTGTGATATTGCTTTTAGGAATAAGAGTTTTTACCTTTGCAATGACAACTATATAACTTAATCCATTTGCTTTTGATGAAGCCCCACCCAGTGTAAAACCATGACCGAGAGGGAACCGAGCCCTGACACAAGAGTCCCCTGTTGGTATGTCGTGGTAGTGTTGTAATTACTGAGCCTTGTTTGAACGTGTTCTTGTACAGTGATATTTTGGCTGGTCTCGATAAATTTTCCTACTGTTGTCAAGCAAAGAATATGTAAGCAACATAGTTTGTTAGATGTTGATTAGCTGTTTAGAATATCTAAAGCACACTGATGTCAGCCATGTACAGTTGTTGGGGTCTTACACCTGAATGAAGCTTTGTGGCCTGTGTACTTGTCTGTTGCGCTGCATTTCTATTTATTTAGAAAACTCAATTAAGGCCTAAACAAGGCAGAAAACAGGATATAGGCTCTTGGTTTTTCAGTGTCATGGCTACAACAGAGGTTATGTAGGCTTTTGTATTATTCTGAATGCTCTGCAAAACTATAAGGATACAAGACTGTCCTCTACACAAAACCAAAGTGCACAATACATTCACTGCTGAGTGATATCAAAAGCCATTTTTGTCCGACTGAAAAATCACTGTCTGAAGATTAAGTGCAGTCACGATGGCATTTTTTAACAATTGTGAAGAAATGAATGCCTAATTATGGGGCCTTCATTTTTGTTCATCAAAACATACGGAAGAACATCCTGACATATTGTGTTTGAAGAAGTGAACATGAAACTGGATTAGTTTGGCTGCGTCAGTTCAATTTTTGATGTCTGAATTGTTTTTCTAAATCTTAAGTAAAAAGTGGTTTCCATCAGTTTCAAACACGCCCATCATAGTCTTGAGAAGGAAATTAGTCCCACCCACTCCACGATAGCCACAAAGCATGTAGATCTAGACATGCAAAATGAAGCAGTTTTGAAAAGCTCACAGTAAGGTTTCTTAAGCTTTTACATGAGCAGCCAATGTTGGTAGCAGATAGATAACGTAGTATTTGCATCTGACTGTTGTCAACCATGTTTTGAAGTGCAAGAACGCACTTTGCTTGATTGTGAGACTGCAGAGTCTTAAACGGAGATGCACAGGACGTTACTGTAAGCGATTGCTGTACAAACCTACTTTTGTGTATCATGGACTGAATGTCTTTTAATAAAATACAGTATGCGTTTCCTTATCATGTATGCTTATTTTTTGGCTATGTTAATTTTAGAAATTCTCACCCAGTTTTGACCATTTATTCAGCAGTGACATATGTTGCGCAACACCGACTTAACATTTCCAACCATCAGTTAACATGACAGGGAGTGAATGGAGTACCCGCCCGCTTAGACAGTCAAGTCATCTTTGCGCAGTGGCAATATCGTAGCCTATGAGGTTTATCTGAGGCGCGATTATTGCTAGTTGAAAACTTTACCCAATACCCCGCCTTGACAACTTGAAATACAGTTGGCAATGGCAATTTCTGGAAGTCTCGATGGAGGCTGACAAGATTGTGAAACAGTAATTATCAAAAGTATATAGATGTTCTCTTTATCATGATCTAATTAGACTGGGATGGCTTGGAACAACGCAGGTAAAAGAGAAATATATATAAAATTTACTGTATACTTAAGCAAACTCTTTATCATTTGTCACCCGGGATGCAAGTACCATTCTCTATGAACAATCGGTCTTCATCTTCACAGTTATCCGCAAGTGTGTAAACAAAGTAGTCTGTAACATTTTAACAAAGCCTGAATGGGAAGTGTTTACAGTTATTGTCATTGGTAATCTACATTAGAGGCTATTTCATTATCCCTGGAGATGAATTTGTGATATTGCTTTTAGGAATAAGAGTTTTTACCTTTGCAATTACGACTATATAACTTAATCCATTTGCTTTTGATGAAGCCCCACCCAGTGTAAAACCATGACCGAGAGGGAACCGAGCCCAGACACAAGAGTCCCCTGTTGGTATGTCGTGGTAGTGTTGTAATTACTGAGCCTTGTTTGAACGTGTTCTTGTACGGTGATATTTTGGCTGGTCTCGATAAATTTTCCTACTGTTGTCAAGCAAAGAATATATAAGCAACATAGTTTGTTAGATGTTGATTAGCTGTTTAGAATATCTAATGCACACTGATGTCAGCCATGTACATTTGTTGGGGTCTTACACCTGAAAGAAGCTTTGTGGCCTGTGTACTTGTCTGTTGCGCTGCATTTCTATTTATTTAGAAAACTCAATTAAGGCCTAAACAAGGCAGAAAACAGGATATAGGCTCTTGGTTTTTCAGTGTCATGGCTACAACAGAGGTTATGTAGGCTTTTGTATTATTCTGAATGCTCTGCAAAACTATAAGGATACAAGACTGTCCTCTACACAAAACCAAAGTGCACAATACATTCACTGCTGAGTGATATCAAAAGCCATTTTTGTCCTACTGAAAAACCACTGTCTGAAGATTAAGTGCAGTCACGATGGCATTTTTTAACAATTGTGAAGAAATGAATGCCTAATTATGGGGCCTTCATTTTTGTTCATCAAAACATACGGAAGAACATCCTGACATATTGTGTTTGAAGAAGTGAACATGAAACTGGATTAGTTTGGCTGCGTCAGTTCAATTTTTGATGTCTGAATTGTGTTTCTCAATCTTCAGTAAAAAGTGGTTTCCATCAGTTTCAAACACACCCATCATAGTCTTGAGAAGGAAATTAGTCCCACCCACTCCACGATAGCCACAAAGCATGTAGATCTAGACATGCAAAATGAAGCAGTTTTGAAAAGCTCACAGTAAGGTTTCTTAAGCCTTTACATGAGCAGCCACTGTTGGTAGCAGATAGATAACGTAGTATTTGCATCTGACTATTGTCAACCATGTTTTGAAGTGCAAGAACGCACTTTGCTTGTTTGTGAGACTGCAGAGTCTTAAACGGAGATGCACAGGACGTTACTGTAAGCGATTGCTGTACAAACCTACTTTTGTGTATCATGGACTCAATGTCTTTTAATAAAATACAGTATGCCTTTCCTTATCATGTATGCTTATTTTTTGGCTATGTTAATTTTAGAAATTCTCACCAAGTTTTGACCATTTATTCAGCAGTGGATATGTTGCGCAACACCGACTTAACATTTCCAACCATCAGTTAACATGACAGGGAGTGAATGGAGTACCCGCCCGCTTAGACAGTCAAGTCATCTTTGCGCAGTGGCAATATCGTAGCCTATGAGGTTTATCCGAGGCGCGATTATTGCTAGTTGAAAACTTTACCCAATATCCCGCCTTGACAACTTGAAATACAGTTGGCAATGGCATTTTCTGGAAGTCTCCATGGAGGCTGACAAGATTGTGAAACAGTAATTATCAAAAGTATATAGTTGTTCTCTTTATCATGATCTAATTAGACTGGGATGGCTTGGAGCACAGCAGGTAAAAGAGAAATACATATAAAATTTACTGTATACTTAAGCAAACTCTTTATCATTTGTCACCCGGGATGCAAGTACCATTCTCTATGAACAATCGGTCTTCATCTTCACAGTTATCCGCAAGTGTGTAAACAAAGTAGTCTGTAACATTTTAACAAAGCCTGAATGGGAAGTGTTTACAGTTATTGTCATTGGTAATCTACATTAGAGGCTATTTCATTATCCCTGGAGATGAATTTGTGATATTGCTTTTAGGAATAAGAGTTTTTACCTTTGCAATTACGACTATATAACTTAATCCATTTGCTTTTGATGAAGCCCCACCCAGTGTAAAACCATGACCGAGAGGGAACCGAGCCCAGACACAAGAGTCCCCTGTTGGTATGTCGTGGTAGTGTTGTAATTACTGAGCCTTGTTTGAACGTGTTCTTGTACAGTGATATTTTGGCTGGTCTCGATAAATTTTCCTACTGTTGTCAAGCAAAGAATATGTAAGCAATATAGTTTGTTAGATGTTGATTAGCTGTTTAGACTATATAAAGCACACTCATGTCAGCCATGTACATTTGTTGGGGTCTTACACCTGAATGAAGCTTTGTGGCCTGTGTACTTGTCTGTTGCGCTTCATTTCTATTTATTTAGAAAACTCAATTAAGGCCTAAACAAGGCAGAAAACAGGATATAGGCTCTGGGTTTTTCAGTGTCATGGCTACAACAGAGGTTATGTAGGCTTTTGTATTATTCTGAATGCTCTGCAAAACTATAAGGATACAAGACTGTCCTCTACACAAAACCAAAGTGCACAATACATTCACTGCTGAGTGATATCAAAAGCCATTTTTGTCCTACTGAAAAATCACTGTCTGAAGATTAAGTGCAGTCACGATGGCATTTTTTAACAATTGTGAAGAAATGAATGCCTAATTATGGGGCCTTC
Source organism: Fundulus diaphanus (assembly GCA_037039145.1). Taxonomy (NCBI): domain Eukaryota; kingdom Metazoa; phylum Chordata; class Actinopteri; order Cyprinodontiformes; family Fundulidae; genus Fundulus; species Fundulus diaphanus. Next base: position 35,558,092 of record CM073134.1, read on the forward strand.
ATTTTTGTTCATCAAAACATACGGAAGAACATCCTGACATATTGTGTTTGAAGAAGTGAACATGAAACTGGATTAGTTTGGCTGCGTCAGTTCAATTTTTGATGTCTGAATTGTGTTTCTCAATCTTCAGTAAAAAGTGGTTTCCATCAGTTTCAAACACACCCATCAAAGTCTTGAGAAGGAAATTAGTCCCACCCACTCCACGATAGCCACAAAGCATGTAGATCTAGACATGCAAAATGAAGCAGTTTTGAAAAGCTCACAGTAAGGTTTCTTAAGCCTTTACATGAGCAGCCAATGTTGGTAGCAGATAGATAACGTAGTATTTGCATCTGACTATTGTCAACCATGTTTTGAAGTGCAAGAACGCACTTTGCTTGTTTGTGAGACTGCAGAGTCTTAAACGGAGATGCACAGGACGTTACTGTAAGCGATTGCTGTACAAACCTACTTTTGTGTATCATGGACTGAATGTCTTTTAATAAAATACAGTACGCGTTTCCTTATCATGTATGCTCATTTTTTGGCTATGTTAATTTTAGAAATTCTCACCAAGTTTTGACCATTTATTCAGCAGTGGATATGTTGCGCAACACCGACTTAACATTTCCAACCATCAGTTAACATGACAGGGAGTGAATGGAGTACCCGCCCGCTTAAACAGTCAAGTCATCTTTGCGCAGTGGCAATATCGTAGCCTATGAGGTTTATCCGAGGCGCAATTATTGCTAGTTGAAAACTTTACCCAATACCCCGCCTTGACAACTTGAAATACAGTTGGCAATGGCAATTTCTGGAAGTCTCGATGGAGGCTGACAAGATTGTGAAAAAGTAATTATCAAAAGTATATAGTTGTTCTCTTTATCATGATCTAATTAGATTGGGATGGCTTGGAGCACAGCAGGTAAAAGAGAAATATATATAAAATTTACTGTTTACTTAAGCAAACACTTTATCATTTGTCACCCGGGATGCAAGTACCATTCTCTATGAACAATCGGTCTTCATCTTCACAGTTATCCGCAAGTGTGTAAACAAAATAGTCTGTAACATTTTAACAAAGCCTGAATGGGAAGTGTTTACAGTTATTGTCATTGGTAATCTACATTAGAGGCTATTTCATTATCCCCGGAGATGAATTTGTGATATTGCTTTTAGGAATAAGAGTTTTTACCTTTGCAATTACAACTATATAACTTAATCCATTTGCTTTTGATGAAGCCCCACCCAGTGTAAAACCATGACCGAGCCCAGACACAAGAGTCCCCTGTTGGTATGTCGTGGTAGTGTTGTAATTACTGAGCCTTGTTTGAACGTGTTCTTGTACAGTGATATTTTGGCTGGTCTCGATAAATTTTCCTACTGTTGTCAAGCACAGAATATGTAAGCAATATAGTTTGTTAGATGTTGATTAGCTGTTTAGACTATATAAAGCACACTCATGTCAGCCATGTACATTTGTTGGGGTCTTACACCTGAATGAAGCTTTGTGGCCTGTGTATTTGTCTGTTGCGCTTCATTTCTATTTATTTAGAAAACTCAATTAAGGCCTAAACAAGGCAGAAAACAGGATATAGGCTCTGGGTTTTTCAGTGTCATGGCTACAACAGAGGTTATGTAGGCTTTTGTATTATTCTGAATGCTCTGCAAAACTATAAGGATACAAGACTGTCCTCTACACAAAACCAAAGTGCACAATACATTCACTGCTGAGTGATATCAAAAGCCATTTTTGTCCTACTGAAAAATCACTGTCTGAAGATTAAGTGCAGTCACGATGGCATTTTTTAACAATTGTGAAGAAATTAATGCCTAATTATGGGGCCTTCATTTTTGTTCATCAAAACATACGGAAGAACATCCTGACATATTGTGTTTGAAGAAGTGAACATGAAACTGGATTAGTTTGGCTGCGTCAGTTCAATTTTTGATGTCTGAATTGTGTTTCTCAATCTTCAGTAAAAAGTGGTTTCCATCAGTTTCAAACACACCCATCATAGTCTTGAGAAGGAAATTAGTCCCACCCACTCCACGATAGCCACAAAGCATGTAGATCTAGACATGCAAAATGAAGCAGTTTTGAAAAGCTCACTGTAAGGTTTCTTAAGCCTTTACATGAGCAGCCACTGTTGGTAGCAGATAGATAACGTAGTATTTGCATCTGACTATTGTCAACCATTTTTTGAAGTGCAAGAACGCACTTTGCTTTTTTGTGAGACTGCAGAGTCTTAAACGGAGATGCACAGGACGTTACTGTAAGCGATTGCTGTACAAACCTACTTTTGTGTATCATGGACTGAATGTCTTTTAATAAAATACAGTATGCGTTTCCTTATCATGTATGCTTATTTTTTGGCTATGTTAATTTTAGAAATTCTCACCAAGTTTTGACCATTTATTCAGCAGTGGATATGTTGCGCAACACCGACTTAACATTTCCAACCATCAGTTAACATGACAGGGAGTGAATGGAGTACCCGCCCGCTTAGACAGTCAAGTCATCTTTGCGCAGTGGCGATATCGTAGCCTATGAGGTTTATCCGAGGCGCGATTATTGCTAGTTGAAAACTTTACCCAATACCCCGCCTTGACAACTTGAAATACAGTTGGCAATGGCAATTTCTGGAAGTCTCGATGGAGGCTGACAAGATTGTGAAAAAGTAATTATCAAAAGTATATAGTTGTTCTCTTTATCATGATCTAATTAGACTGGGATGGCTTGGAGCACAGCAGGTAAAAGAGAAATATATATAAAATTTACTGTAAACTTAAGCAAACTCTTTATCATTTGTCACCCGGGATGCAAGTACCATTCTCTATGAACAATCGGTCTTCATCTTCACAGTTATCCGCAAGTGTGTAAACAAAGTAGTCTGTAACATTTTAACAAAGCCTGAATGGGAAGTGTTTACAGTTATTGTCATTGGTAATCTACATTAGAGGCTATTTCATTATCCCTGGAGATGAATTTGTGATATTGCTTTTAGGAATAAGAGTTTTTACCTTTGCAATGACAACTATATAACTTAATCCATTTGCTTTTGATGAAGCCCCACCCAGTGTAAAACCATGACCGAGAGGGAACCGAGCGCAGACACAAGAGTCCCCTGTTGGTATGTCGTGGTAGTGTTGTAATTACTGAGCCTTGTTTGAACGTGTTCTTGTACAGTGATATTTTGGCTGGTCTCGATAAATTTTCCTACTGTTGTCAAGCAAAGAATATGTAAGCAACATAGTTTGTTAGATGTTGATTAGCTGTTTAGAATATATAAAGCACACTGATGTCAGCCATGTACATTTGTTGGGGTCTTACACCTGAATGAAGCTTTGGGCCTGTGTACTTGTCTGTTGCGCTTCATTTCTATTTATTTAGAAAACTCAATTAAGGCCTAAACAAGGCAGAAAACAGGATATAGGCTCTGGGTTTTTCAGTGTCATGGCTACAACAGAGGTTATGTAGGCTTTTGTATTATTCTGAATGCTCTGCAAAACTATAAGGATACAAGACTGTCCTCTACACAAAACCAAAGTGCACAATACATTCACTGCTGAGTGATATCAAAAGCCATTTTTGTCCTACTGAAAAATCACTGTCTGAAGATTAAGTGCAGTCACGATGGCATTTTTTAACAATTGTGAAGAAATGAATGCCTAATTATGGGGCCTTCATTTTTGTTCATCAAAACATACGGAAGAACATCCTGACATATTGTGTTTGAAGAAGTGAACATGAAACTGGATTAGTTTGGCTGCGTCAGTTCAATTTTTGATGTCTGAATTGTGTTTCTCAATCTTCAGTAAAAAGTGGTTTCCATCAGTTTCAAACACACCCATCATAGTCTTGAGAAGGAAATTAGTCCCACCCACTCCACGATAGCCACAAAGCATGTAGATCTAGACATGCAAAATGAAGCAGTTTTGAAAAGCTCACTGTAAGGTTTCTTAAGCCTTTACATGAGCAGCCACTGTTGGTAGCAGATAGATAACGTAGTATTTGCATCTGACTATTGTTAACCATTTTTTGAAGTGCAAGAACGCACTTTGCTTGATTGTGAGACTGCAGAGTCTTAAACGGAGATGCACAGGACGTTACTGTAAGCGATTGCTGTACAAACCTACTTTTGTGTATCATGGACTGAATGTCTTTTAATAAAATACAGTATGCGTTTCCTTATCATGTATGCTTATTTTTTGGCTATGTTAATTTTAGAAATTCTCACCAAGTTTTGACCATTTATTCAGCAGTGGATATGTTGCGCAACACCGACTTAACATTTCCAACCATCAGTTAACATGACAGGGAGTGAATGGAGTACCCGCCCGCTTAGACAGTCAAGTCATCTTTGCGCAGTGGCAATATCGTAGCCTATGAGGTTTATCCGAGGCGCGATTATTGCTAGTTGAAAACTTTACCCAATATCCCGCCTTGACAACTTGAAATACAGTTGGCAATGGCAATTTCTGGAAGTCTCGATGGAGGCTGACAAGATTGTGAAACAGTAATTATCAAAAGTATATAGTTGTTCTCTTTATCATGATCTAATTAGACTGGGATGGCTTGGAGCACAGCAGGTAAAAGAGAAACACATATAAAATTTACTGTATACTTAAGCAAACTCTTTATCATTTGTCACCCGGGATGCAAGTACCATTCTCTATGAACAATCGGTCTTCATCTTCACAGTTATCCGCAAGTGTGTAAACAAAGTAGTCTGTAACATTTTAACAAAGCCTGAATGGGAAGTGTTTACAGTTATTGTCATTGGTAATCTACATTAGAGGCTATTTTATTATCCCTGGAGATGAATTTGTGATATTGCTTTTAGGAATAAGAGTTTTTACCTTTGCAATTACGACTATATAACTTAATCCATTTGCTTTTGATGAAGCCCCACCCAGTGTAAAACCATGACCGAGAGGGAACCGAGCCCTGACACAAGAGTCCCCTGTTGGTATGTCGTGGTAGTGTTGTAATTACTGAGCCTTGTTTGAACGTGTTCTTGTACAGTGATATTTTGGCTGGTCTCGATAAATTTTCCTACTGTTGTCAAGCAAAGAATATGTAAGCAATATAGTTTGTTAGATGTTGATTAGCTGTTTAGAATATATAAAGCACACTGATGTCAGCCATGTACATTTGTTGGGGTCTTACACCTGAATGAAGCTTTGTGGCCTGTGTACTTGTCTGTTGTGCTTCATTTCTATTTATTTAGAAAACTCAATTAAGGCCTAAACAAGGCAGAAAACAGGATATAGGCTCTTGGTTTTTCAGTGTCATGGCTACAACAGAGGTTATGTAGGCTTTTGTATTATTCTGAATGCTCTGCAAAACTATAAGGATACAAGACTGTCCTCTACACAAAACCAAAGTGCACAATACATTCACTGCTGAGTGATACCAAAAGCCATTTTTGTCCAACTGAAAAATCACTGTCTGAAGATTAAGTGCAGTCACGATGGCATTTTTTAACAATTGTGAAGAAATGAATGCCTAATTATGGGGCCTTCATTTTTGTTCATCAAAACATACGGAAGAACATCCTGACATATTGTGTTTGAAGAAGTGAACATGAAACTGGATTAGTTTGGCTGCGTCAGTTCAATTTTTGATGTCTGAATTGTGTTTCTCAATCTTCAGTAAAAAGTGGTTTCCATCAGTTTCAAACACGCCCATCATAGTCTTGAGAAGGAAATTAGTCCCACCCACTCCACGATAGCCACAAAGCATGTAGATCTAGACATGCAAAATGAAGCAGTTTTGAAAAGCTCACAGTAAGGTTTCTTAAGCTTTTACATGAGCAGCCAATGTTGGTAGCAGATAGATAACGCAGTATTTGCATCTGACTGTTGTCAACCATGTTTTGAAGTGCAAGAACGCACTTTGCTTGTTTGTGAGACTGCAGAGTCTTAAACGGAGATGCACAGGACGTTACTGTAAGCGATTGCTGTACAAACCTACTTTTGTGTATCATGGACTGAATGTCTTTTAATAAAATACAGTATGCGTTTCCTTATCATGTATGCTTATTTTTTGGCTATGTTAATTTTAGAAATTCTCACCCAGTTTTGACCATTTATTCAGCAGTGACATATGTTGCGCAACACCGACTTAACATTTCCAACCATCAGTTAACATGACAGGGAGTGAATGGAGTACCCGCCCGCTTAGACAGTCAAGTCATCTTTGCGCAGTGGCAATATCGTAGCCTATGAGGTTTATCTGAGGCGCGATTATTGCTAGTTGAAAACTTTACCCAATACCCCGCCTTGACAACTTGAAATACAGTTGGCAATGGCAATTTCTGGAAGTCTCGATGGAGGCTGACAAGATTGTGAAACAGTAATTATCAAAAGTATATCGACGTTCTCTTTATCATGATCTAATTAGACTGGGATGGCTTGGAACAACGCAGGTAAAAGAGAAATATATATAAAATTTACTGTATACTTAAGCAAACTCTTTATCATTTGTCACCCGGGATGCAAGTACCATTCTCTATGAACAATCGGTCTTCATCTTCACAGTTATCCGCAAGTGTGTAAACAAAGTAGTCTGTAACATTTTAACAAAGCCTGAATGGGAAGTGTTTACAGTTATTGTCATTGGTAATCTACATTAGAGGCTATTTCATTATCCCTGGAGATGAATTTGTGATATTGCTTTTAGGAATAAGAGTTTTTACCTTTGCAATGACAACTATATAACTTAATCCATTTGCTTTTGATGAAGCCCCACCCAGTGTAAAACCATGACCGAGAGGGAACCGAGCCCTGACACAAGAGTCCCCTGTTGGTATGTCGTGGTAGTGTTGTAATTACTGAGCCTTGTTTGAACGTGTTCTTGTACAGTGATATTTTGGCTGGTCTCGATAAATTTTCCTACTGTTGTCAAGCAAAGAATATGTAAGCAACATAGTTTGTTAGATGTTGATTAGCTGTTTAGAATATCTAAAGCACACTGATGTCAGCCATGTACAGTTGTTGGGGTCTTACACCTGAATGAAGCTTTGTGGCCTGTGTACTTGTCTGTTGCGTTGCATTTCTATTTATTTAGAAAACTCAATTAAGGCCTAAACAAGGCAGAAAACAGGATATAGGCTCTTGGTTTTTCAGTGTCATGGCTACAACAGAGGTTATGTAGGCTTTTGTATTATTCTGAATGCTCTGCAAAACTATAAGGATACAAGACTGTCCTCTACACAAAACCAAAGTGCACAATACATTCACTGCTGAGTGATATCAAAAGCCATTTTTGTCCAACTGAAAAATCACTGTCTGAAGATTAAGTGCAGTCACGATGGCATTTTTTAACAATTGTGAAGAAATGAATGCCTAATTATGGGGCCTTCATTTTTGTTCATCAAAACATACGGAAGAACATCCTGACATATTGTGTTTGAAGAAGTGAACATGAAACTGGATTAGTTTGGCTGCGTCAGTTCAATTTTTGATGTCTGAATTGTGTTTCTCAATCTTCAGTAAAAAGTGGTTTCCATCAGTTTCAAACACACCCATCAAAGTCTTGAGAAGGAAATTAGTCCCACCCACTCCACGATAGCCACAAAGCATCTAGATCTAGACATGCAAAATGAAGCAGTTTTGAAAAGCTCACAGTAAGGTTTCTTAAGCCTTTACATGAGCAGCCAATGTTGGTAGCAGATAGATAACGTAGTATTTGCATCTGACTATTGTCAACCATGTTTTGAAGTGCAAGAACGCACTTTGCTTGTTTGTGAGACTGCAGAGTCTTAAACGGAGATGCACAGGACGTTACTGTAAGCGATTGCTGTACAAACCTACTTTTGTGTATCATGGACTGAATGTCTTTTAATAAAATACAGTACGCGTTTCCTTATCATGTATGCTCATTTTTTGGCTATGTTAATTTTAGAAATTCTCACCAAGTTTTGACCATTTATTCAGCAGTGGATATGTTGCGCAACACCGACTTAACATTTCCAACCATCAGTTAACATGACAGGGAGTGAATGGAGTACCCGCCCGCTTAGACAGTCAAGTCATCTTTGCGCAGTGGCAATATCGTAGCCTATGAGGTTTATCCGAGGCGCAATTATTGCTAGTTGAAAACTTTACCCAATACCCCGCCTTGACAACTTGAAATACAGTTGGCAATGGCAATTTCTGGAAGTCTCGATGGAGGCTGACAAGATTGTGAAAAAGTAATTATCAAAAGTATATAGTTGTTCTCTTTATCATGATCTAATTAGACTGGGATGGCTTGGAGCACAGCAGGTAAAAGAGAAATATATATAAAATTTACTGTTTACTTAAGCAAACACTTTATCATTTGTCACCCGGGATGCAAGTACCATTCTCTATGAACAATCGGTCTTCATCTTCACAGTTATCCGCAAGTGTGTAAACAAAGTAGTCTGTAACATTTTAACAAAGCCTGAATGGGAAGTGTTTACAGTTATTGTCATTGGTAATCTACATTAGAGGCTATTTCATTATCCCCGGAGATGAATTTGTGATATTGCTTTTAGGAATAAGAGTTTTTACCTTTGCAATTACAACTATATAACTTAATCCATTTGCTTTTGATGAAGCCCCACCCAGTGTAAAACCATGACCGAGCCCAGACACAAGAGTCCCCTGTTGGTATGTCGTGGTAGTGTTGTAATTACTGAGCCTTGTTTGAACGTGTTCTTGTACAGTGATATTTTGGCTGGTCTCGATAAATTTTCCTACTGTGTCAAGCAAAGAATATGTAAGCAACATAGTTTGTTAGATGTTGATTAGCTGTTTAGAATATATAAAGCACACTGATGTCAGCCATGTACATTTGTTGGGGTCTTACACCTGAATGAAGCTTTGGGCCTGTGTACTTGTCTGTTGCGCTTCATTTCTATTTATTTAGAAAACTCAATTAAGGCCTAAACAAGGCAGAAAACAGGATATAGGCTCTGGGTTTTTCAGTGTCATGGCTACAACAGAGGTTATGTAGGCTTTTGTATTATTCTGAATGCTCTGCAAAACTATAAGGATACAAGACTGTCCTCTACACAAAACCAAAGTGCACAATACATTCACTGCTGAGTGATATCAAAAGCCATTTTTGTCCTACTGAAAAATCACTGTCTGAAGATTAAGTGCAGTCACGATGGCATTTTTTAACAATTGTGAAGAAATGAATGCCTAATTATGGGGCCTTCATTTTTGTTCATCAAAACATACGGAAGAACATCCTGACATATTGTGTTTGAAGAAGTGAACATGAAACTGGATTAGTTTGGCTGCGTCAGTTCAATTTTTGATGTCTGAATTGTGTTTCTCAATCTTCAGTAAAAAGTGGTTTCCATCAGTTTCAAACACACCCATCAAAGTCTTGAGAAGGAAATTAGTCCCACCCACTCCACGATAGCCACAAAGCATCTAGATCTAGACATGCAAAATGAAGCAGTTTTGAAAAGCTCACAGTAAGGTTTCTTAAGCCTTTACATGAGCAGCCAATGTTGGTAGCAGATAGATAACGTAGTATTTGCATCTGACTATTGTCAACCATGTTTTGAAGTGCAAGAACGCACTTTGCTTGTTTGTGAGACTGCAGAGTCTTAAACGGAGATGCACAGGACGTTACTGTAAGCGATTGCTGTACAAACCTACTTTTGTGTATCATGGACTGAATGTCTTTTAATAAAATACAGTACGCGTTTCCTTATCATGTATGCTTATTTTTTGGCTATGTTAATTTTAGAAATTCTCACCAAGTTTTGACCATTTATTCAGCAGTGGATATGTTGCGCAACACCGACTTAACATTTCCAACCATCAGTTAACATGACAGGGAGTGAATGGAGTACCCGCCCGCTTAGACAGTCAAGTCATCTTTGCGCAGTGGCAATATCGTAGCCTATGAGGTTTACCCGAGGCGCGATTATTGCTAGTTGAAAACTTTACCCAATACCCCGCCTTGACAACTTGAAATACAGTTGGCAATGGCAATTTCTGGAAGTCTCGATGGAGGCTGACAAGATTGTGAAAAAGTAATTATCAAAAGTATATAGTTGTTCTCTTTATCATGATCTAATTAGACTGGGATGGCTTGGAGCACAGCAGGTAAAAGAGAAATATATATAAAATTTACTGTTTACTTAAGCAAACTCTTTATCATTTGTCACCCGGGATGCAAGTACCATTCTCTATGAACAATCGGTCTTCATCTTCACAGTTGTCCGCAAGTGTGTAAACAAAGTAGTCTGTAACATTTTAACAAAGCCTGAATGGGAAGTGTTTACAGTTATTGTCATTGGTAATCTACATTAGAGGCTATTTCATTATCCCCGGAGATGAATTTGTGATATTGCTTTTAGGAATAAGAGTTTTTACCTTTGCAATTACAAGTATATAACTTAATCCATTTGCTTTTGATGAAGCCCCACCCAGTGTAAAACCATGACTGAGCCCAGACACAAGAGTCCCCTGTTGGTATGTCGTGGTAGTGTTGTAATTACTGAGCCTTGTTTGAACGTGTTCTTGTACAGTGATATTTTGGCTGGTCTCGATAAATTTTCCTACTGTTGTCAAGCACAGAATATGTAAGCAATATAGTTTGTTAGATGTTGATTAGCTGTTTAGACTATATAAAGCACACTCATGTCAGCCATGTACATTTGTTGGGGTCTTACACCTGAATGAAGCTTTGTGGCCTGTGTACTTGTCTGTTGCGCTTCATTTCTATTTATTTAGAAAACTCAATTAAGGCCTAAACAAGGCAGAAAACAGGATATAGGCTCTGGGTTTTTCAGTGTCATGGCTACAACAGAGGTTATGTAGGCTTTTGTATTATTCTGAATGCTCTGCAAAACTATAAGGATACAAGACTGTCCTCTACACAAAACCAAAGTGCACAATACATTCACTGCTGAGTGATATCAAAAGCCATTTTTGTCCTACTGAAAAATCACTGTCTGAAGATTAAGTGCAGTCACGATGGCATTTTTTAACAATTGTGAAGAAATTAATGCCTAATTATGGGGCCTTCATTTTTGTTCATCAAAACATACGGAAGAACATCCTGACATATTGTGTTTGAAGAAGTGAACATGAAACTGGATTAGTTTGGCTGCGTCAGTTCAATTTTTGATGTCTGAATTGTGTTTCTCAATCTTCAGTAAAAAGTGGTTTCCATCAGTTTCAAACACACCCATCATAGTCTTGAGAAGGAAATTAGTCCCACCCACTCCACGATAGCCACAAAGCATGTAGATCTAGACATGCAAAATGAAGCAGTTTTGAAAAGCTCACTGTAAGGTTTCTTAAGCCTTTACATGAGCAGCCACTGTTGGTAGCAGATAGATAACGTAGTATTTGCATCTGACTATTGTCAACCATTTTTTGAAGTGCAAGAACGCACTTTGCTTGTTTGTGAGACTGCAGAGTCTTAAACGGAGATGCACAGGACGTTACTGTAAGCGATTGCTGTACAAACCTACTTTTGTGTATCATGGACTGAATGTCTTTTAATAAAATACAGTATGCGTTTCCTTATCATGTATGCTTATTTTTTGGCTATGTTAATTTTAGAAATTCTCACCAAGTTTTGACCATTTATTCAGCAGTGGATATGTTGCGCAACACCGACTTAACATTTCCAACCATCAGTTAACATGACAGGGAGTGAATGGAGTACCCGCCCGCTTAGACAGTCAAGTCATCTTTGCGCAGTGGCAATATCGTAGCCTATGAGGTTTATCCGAGGCGCGATTATTGCTAGTTGAAAACTTTACCCAATACCCCGCCTTGACAACTTGAAATACAGTTGGCAATGGCAATTTCTGGAAGTCTCGATGGAGACTGACAAGATTGTGAAAAGTAATTATCAAAAGTATATAGTTGTTCTCTTTATCATGATCTAATTAGACTGGGATGGCTTGGAGCACAGCAGGTAAAAGAGAAATATATATAAAATTTACTGTAAACTTAAGCAAACTCTTTATCATTTGTCACCCGGGATGCAAGTACCATTCTCTATGAACAATCGGTCTTCATCTTCACAGTTATCCGCAAGTGTGTAAACAAAGTAGTCTGTAACATTTTAACAAAGCCTGAATGGGAAGTGTTTACAGTTATTGTCATTGGTAATCTACATTAGAGGCTATTTTATTATCCCTGGAGATGAATTTGTGATATTGCTTTTAGGAATAAGAGTTTTTACCTTTGCAATTACGACTATATAACTTAATCCATTTGCTTTTGATGAAGCCCCACCCAGTGTAAAACCATGACCGAGAGGGAACCGAGCCCAGACACAAGAGTCCCCTGTTGGTATGTCGTGGTAGTGTTGTAATTACTGAGCCTTGTTTGAACGTGTTCTTGTACAGTGATATTTTGGCTGGGCTCAATACATTTTCCTACTGTTGTCAAGCAAAGAATATATAAGCAATATAGTTTGTTAGATGTTGATTAGCTGTTTAGAATGTCTAAAGCACACCGATGTCAGCCATGTACATTTGTTGGGGTCTTACACCTGAATGAAGCTTTGTGGCCTGTGTACTTGAATGTTGTGCTTCATTTCTATTTATTTAGAAAACTCAATTAAGGCCTAAACAAGGCAGAAAACAGGATATAGGCTCTTGGTTTTTCAGTGTCATGGCTACAACAGAGGTTATGTAGGCTTTTGTATTATTCTGAATGCTCTGCAAAACTATAAGGATACAAGACTGTCCTCTACACAAAACCAAAGTGCACAATACATTCACTGCTGAGTGATATCAAAAGCCATTTTTGTCCTACTGAAAAACCACTGTCTGAAGATTAAGTGCAGTCACGATGGCATTTTTTAACAATTGTGAAGAAATGAATGCCTAATTATGGGGCCTTCATTTTTGTTCATCAAAACATACGGAAGAACATCCTGACATATTGTGTTTGAAGAAGTGAACATGAAACTGGATTAGTTTGGCTGCGTCAGTTCAATTTTTGATGTCTGAATTGTGTTTCTCAATCTTCAGTAAAAAGTGGTTTCCATCAGTTTCAAACACACCCATCATAGTCTTGAGAAGGAAATTAGTCCCACCCACTCCACAATAGCCACAAAGCATGTAGATCTAGACATGCAAAATGAAGCAGTTTTGAAAAGCTCACAGTAAGGTTTCTTAAGCCTTTACATGAGCAGCCACTGTTGGTAGCAGATAGATAACGTAGTATTTGCATCTGACTATTGTCAACCATGTTTTGAAGTGCAAGAACACACTTTGCTTGATTGTGAGACTGCAGAGTCTTAAACGGAGATGCACAGGACGTTACTGTAAGCGATTGCTGTACAAACCTACTTTTGTGTATCATGGACTGAATGTCTTTTAATAAAATACAGTATGCGTTTCCTTATCATGTATGCTTATTTTTTGGCTATGTTAATTTTAGAAATTCTCACCAAGTTTTGACCATTTATTCAGCAGTGGATATGTTGCGCAACACCGACTTAACATTTCCAACCATCAGTTAACATGACAGGGAGTGAATGGAGTACCCGCCCGCTTAGACAGTCAAGTCATCTTTGCGCAGTGGCAATATCGTAGCCTATGAGGTTTATCCGAGGCGCGATTATTGCTAGTTGAAAACTTTACCCAATATCCCGCCTTGACAACTTGAAATACAGTTGGCAATGGCAATTTCTGGAAGTCTCGATGGAGGCTGACAAGATTGTGAAACAGTAAGTATCAAAAGTATATAGTTGTTCTCTTTATCATGATCTAATTAGACTGGGATGGCTTGGAGCACAGCAGGTAAAAGAGAAATACATATAAAATTTACTGTATACTTAAGCAAACTCTTTATCATTTGTCACCCGGGATGCAAGTACCATTCTCTATGAACAATCGGTCTTCATCTTCACAGTTATCCGCAAGTGTGTAAACAAAGTAGTCTGTAACATTTTAACAAAGCCTGAATGGGAAGTGTTTACAGTTATTGTCATTGGTAATCTACATTAGAGGCTATTTTATTATCCCTGGAGATGAATTTGTGATATTGCTTTTAGGAATAAGAGTTTTTACCTTTGCAATTACGACTATATAACTTAATCCATTTGCTTTTGATGAAGCCCCACCCAGTGTAAAACCATGACCGAGAGGGAACCGAGCCCAGACACAAGAGTCCCCTGTTGGTATGTCGTGGTAGTGTTGTAATTACTGAGCCTTGTTTGAACGTGTTCTTGTACAGTGATATTTTGGCTGGTCTCGATAAATTTTCCTACTGTTGTCAAGCAAAGAATATGTAAGCAATATAGTTTGTTAGATGTTGATTAGCTGTTTAGAATATATAAAGCACACTGATGTCAGCCATGTACATTTGTTGGGGTCTTACACCTGAATGAAGCTTTGTGGCCTGTGTACTTGTCTGTTGTGCTACATTTCTATTTATTTAGAAAACTCAATTAAGGCCTAAACAAGGCAGAAAACAGGATATAGGCTCTTGGTTTTTCAGTGTCATGGCTACAACAGAGGTTATGTAGGCTTTTGTATTATTCTGAATGCTCTGCAAAACTATAAGGATACAAGACTGTCCTCTACACAAAACCAAAGTGCACAATACATTCACTGCTGAGTGATATCAAAAGCCATTTTTGTCCTACTGAAAAATCACTGTCTGAAGATTAAGTGCAGTCACGATGGCATTTTTTAACAATTGTGAAGAAATGAATGCCTAATTATGGGGCCTTCATTTTTGTTCATCAAAACATACGGAAGAACATCCTGACATATTGTGTTTGAAGAAGTGAACATGAAACTGGATTAGTTTGGCTGCGTCAGTTCAATTTTTGATTTCTGAATTGTGTTTCTCAATCTTCAGTAAAAAGTGGTTTCCATCAGTTTCAAACACACCCATCATAGTCTTGAGAAGGAAATTAGTCCCACCCACTCCACGATAGCCACAAAGCATGTAGATCTAGACATGCAAAATGAAGCAGTTTTGAAAAGCTCACAGTAAGGTTTCTTAAGCCTTTACATGAGCAGCCAATGTTGGTAGCAGATAGATAACGTAGTATTTGCATCTGACTATTGTCAACCATGTTTTGAAGTGCAAGAACGCACTTTGCTTGTTTGTGAGACTGCAGAGTCTTAAACGGAGATGCACAGGACGTTACTGTAAGCGATTGCTGTACAAACCTACTTTTGTGTATCATGGACTGAATGTCTTTTAATAAAATACAGTACGCGTTTCCTTATCATGTATGCTTATTTTTTGGCTATGTTAATTTTAGAAATTCTCACCAAGTTTTGACCATTTATTCAGCAGTGGATATGTTGCGCAACACCGACTTAACATTTCCAACCATCAGTTAACATGACAGGGAGTGAATGGAGTACCCGCCCGCTTAGACAGTCAAGTCATCTTTGCGCAGTGGCAATATCGTAGCCTATGAGGTTTATCCGAGGCGCGATTATTGCTAGTTGAAAACTTTACCCAATACCCCGCCTTGACAACTTGAAATACAGTTGGCAATGGCAATTTCTGGAAGTCTCGATGGAGGCTGACAAGATTGTGAAAAAGTAATTATCAAAAGTATATAGTTGTTCTCTTTATCATGATCTAATTAGACTGGGATGGCTTGGAGCACAGCAGGTAAAAGAGAAATATATATAAAATTTACTGTTTACTTAAGCAAACTCTTTATCATTTGTCACCCGGGATGCAAGTACCATTCTCTATGAACAATCGGTCTTCATCTTCACTGTTATCCGCAAGTGTGTAAACAAAGTAGTCTGTAACATTTTAACAAAGCCTGAATGAGAAGTGTTTACAGTTATTGTCATTGGTAATCTACATTAGAGGCTATTTCATTATCCCTGGAGATGAATTTGTGATATTGCTTTTAGGAATAAGAGTTTTTACCTTTGCAATGACAACTATATAACTTAATCCATTTGCTTTTGATGAAGCCCCACCCAGTGTAAAACCATGACCGAGAGGGAACCGAGCGCAGACACAAGAGTCCCCTGTTGGTACGTCGTGGTAGTGTTGTAATTACTGAGCCTTGTTTGAACGTGTTCTTGTACAGTGATATTTTGGCTGGTCTCGATAAATTTTCCTACTGTTGTCAAGCAAAGAATATGTAAACAACATAGTTTGTTAGATGTTGATTAGCTGTTTAGAATATATAAAGCACACTGATGTCAGCCATGTACATTTGTTGGGGTCTTACACCTGAATGAAGCTTTGGGCCTGTGTACTTGTCTGTTGCGCTTCATTTCTATTTATTTAGAAAACTCAATTAAGGCCTAAACAAGGCAGAAAACAGGATATAGGCTCTTGGTTTTTCAGTGTCATGGCTACAACAGAGGTTATGTAGGCTTTTGTATTATTCTGAATGCTCTGCAAAACTATAAGGATACAAGACTGTCCTCTACACAAAACCAAAGTGCACAATACATTAACTGCTGAGTGATATCAAAAGCCATTTTTGTCCAACTGAAAAATCACTGTCTGAAGATTAAGTGCAGTCACGATGGCATTTTTTAACAATTGTGAAGAAATGAATGCCTAATTATGGGGCCTTCATTTTTGTTCATCAAAACATACGGAAGAACATCCTGACATATTGTGTTTGAAGAACTGAACATGAAACTGGATTAGTTTGGCTGCGTCAGTTCAATTTTTGATGTCTGAATTGTGTTTCTCAATCTTCAGTAAAAAGTGGTTTCCATCAGTTTCAAACACACCCATCAAAGTCTTGAGAAGGAAATTAGTCCCACTCACTCCACGATAGCCACAAAGCATGTAGATCTAGACATGCAAAATGAAGCAGTTTTGAAAAGCTCACAGTAAGGTTTCTTAAGCCTTTACATGAGCAGCCAATGTTGGTAGCAGATAGATAACGTAGTATTTGCATCTGACTATTGTCAACCATGTTTTGAAGTGCAAGAACGCACTTTGCTTGTTTGTGAGACTGCAGAGTCTTAAACGGAGATGCACAGGACGTTACTGTAAGCGATTGCTGTACAAACCTACTTTTGTGTATCATGGACTGAATGTCTTTTAATAAAATACAGTACGCGTTTCCTTATCATGTATGCTTATTTTTTGGCTATGTTAATTTTAGAAATTCTCACCAAGTTTTGACCATTTATTCAGCAGTGGATATGTTACGCAACACCGACTTAACATTTCCAACCATCAGTTAACATGACAGGGAGTGAATGGAGTACCCGCCCGCTTAGACAGTCAAGTCATCTTTGCGCAGTGGCAATATCGTAGCCTATGAGGTTTATCCAAGGCGTGATTATTGCTAGTTGAAAACTTTACCCAATACCCCGCCTTGACAACTTGAAATACAGTTGGCAATGGCAATTTCTGGAAGTCTCGATGGAGGCTGACAAGATTGTGAAAAAGTAATTATCAAAAGTATATAGTTGTTCTCTTTATCATGATCTAATTAGACTGGGATGGCTTGGGGCACAGCAGGTAAAAGAGAAATATATATAAAATTTACTGTTTACTTAAGCAAACTCTTTATCATTTGTCACCCGGGATGCAAGTACCATTCTCTATGAACAATCGGTCTTCATCTTCACTGTTATCCGCAAGTGTGTAAACAAAGTAGTCTGTAACATTTTAACAAAGCCTGAATGGGAAGTGTTTACAGTTATTGTCATTGGTAATCTACATTAGAGGCTATTTCATTATCCCTGGAGATGAATTTGTGATATTGCTTTTAGGAATAAGAGTTTTTACCTTTGCAATGACAACTATATAACTTAATCCATTTGCTTTTGATGAAGCCCCACCCAGTGTAAAACCATGACCGAGAGGGAACCGAGCGCAGACACAAGAGTCCCCTGTTGGTACGTCGTGGTAGTGTTGTAATTACTGAGCCTTGTTTGAACGTGTTCTTGTACAGTGATATTTTGGCTGGTCTCGATAAATTTTCCTACTGTTGTCAAGCAAAGAATATGTAAACAACATAGTTTGTTAGATGTTGATTAGCTGTTTAGAATATATAAAGCACACTGATGTCAGCCATGTACATTTGTTGGGGTCTTACACCTGAATGAAGCTTTGGGCCTGTGTACTTGTCTGTTGCGCTTCATTTCTATTTATTTAGAAAACTCAATTAAGGCCTAAACAAGGCAGAAAACAGGATATAGGCTCTTGGTTTTTCAGTGTCATGGCTACAACAGAGGTTATGTAGGCTTTTGTATTATTCTGAATGCTCTGCAAAACTATAAGGATACAAGACTGTCCTCTACACAAAACCAAAGTGCACAATACATTAACTGCTGAGTGATATCAAAAGCCATTTTTGTCCAACTGAAAAATCACTGTCTGAAGATTAAGTGCAGTCACGATGGCATTTTTTAACAATTGTGAAGAAATGAATGCCTAATTATGGGGCCTTCATTTTTGTTCATCAAAACATACGGAAGAACATCCTGACATATTGTGTTTGAAGAACTGAACATGAAACTGGATTAGTTTGGCTGCGTCAGTTCAATTTTTGATGTCTGAATTGTGTTTCTCAATCTTCAGTAAAAAGTGGTTTCCATCAGTTTCAAACACACCCATCAAAGTCTTGAGAAGGAAATTAGTCCCACTCACTCCACGATAGCCACAAAGCATGTAGATCTAGACATGCAAAATGAAGCAGTTTTGAAAAGCTCACAGTAAGGTTTCTTAAGCCTTTACATGAGCAGCCAATGTTGGTAGCAGATAGATAACGTAGTATTTGCATCTGACTATTGTCAACCATGTTTTGAAGTGCAAGAACGCACTTTGCTTGTTTGTGAGACTGCAGAGTCTTAAACGGAGATGCACAGGACGTTACTGTAAGCGATTGCTGTACAAACCTACTTTTGTGTATCATGGACTGAATGTCTTTTAATAAAATACAGTACGCGTTTCCTTATCATGTATGCTTATTTTTTGGCTATGTTAATTTTAGAAATTCTCACCAAGTTTTGACCATTTATTCAGCAGTGGATATGTTACGCAACACCGACTTAACATTTCCAACCATCAGTTAACATGACAGGGAGTGAATGGAGTACCCGCCCGCTTAGACAGTCAAGTCATCTTTGCGCAGTGGCAATATCGTAGCCTATGAGGTTTATCCAAGGCGTGATTATTGCTAGTTGAAAACTTTACCCAATACCCCGCCTTGACAACTTGAAATACAGTTGGCAATGGCAATTTCTGGAAGTCTCGATGGAGGCTGACAAGATTGTGAAAAAGTAATTATCAAAAGTATATAGTTGTTCTCTTTATCATGATCTAATTAGACTGGGATGGCTTGGAGCACAGCAGGTAAAAGAGAAATATATATAAAATTTACTGTTTACTTAAGCAAACTCTTTATCATTTGTCACCCGGGATGCAAGTACCATTCTCTATGAACAATCGGTCTTCATCTTCACAGTTATCCGCAAGTGTGTAAACAAAGTAGTCTGTAACATTTTAACAAAGCCTGAATGGGAAGTGTTCACAGTTATTGTCATTGGTAATCTACATTAGAGGCTATTTCATTATCCCTGGAGATGAATTTGTGATATTGCTTTTAGGAATAAGAGTTTTTACCTTTGCAATTACGACTATATAACTTAATCCATTTGCTTTTGATGAAGCCCCACCCAGTGTAAAACCATGACCGAGAGGGAACCGAGCCCAGACACAAGAGTCCCCTGTTGGTATGTCGTGGTAGTGTTGTAATTACTGAGCCTTGTTTGAACGTGTTCTTGTACAGTGATATTTTGGCTGGTCTCGATAAATTTTCCTACTGTTGTCAAGAAAAGAATATGTAAGCAAAATAGTTTGTTAGATGTTGATTAGCTGTTTAGAATATATAAAGCACACTGATGTCAGCCATGTACATTTGTTGGGGTCTTACACCTGAATGAAGCTTTGTGGCCTGTGTACTTGTCTGTTGCACTTCATTTCTATTTATTTAGAAAACTCAATTAAGGCCTAAACAAGGCAGAAAACAGGATATAGGCTCTTGGTTTTTCAGTGTCATGGCTACAACAGAGGTTATGTAGGCTTTTGTATTATTCTGAATGCTCTGCAAAACTATAAGGATACAAGACTGTCCTCTACACAAAACCAAAGTGCACAATACATTCACTGCTGAGTGATATCAAAAGCCATTTTTGTCCAACTGAAAAATCACTGTCTGAAGATTAAGTGCAGTCACGATGGCATTTTTTAACAATTGTGAAGAAATGAATGCCTAATAGACCAGTTCATTGTTATTGTTTTGATTCGGGTTTTTCGCGCATGCGCGCCGGACTGGTTGGCAAAAGACGAACACAATGGCGGACGCAAACAGAGAAACTGACGAGTTCTCCACGTATTTTTCTTCTTTAGATAACATATCACAAGATCGTTTTAAGACTAAGTTGATGGTTGATGGTATCAGATTGCCAGATCCACACAGCAAAAGCCTGAAGGGACGGAGCGAGTCTGTGAAATGCTGCCAAGCGTTCAGTACCGCGACATATACAGCTACCTTATAAACATGAAGGCCAGTACACACGAGAGAGCATGGAAGCATGAAACCAGTGGACGGCTGCAATTATATTATATCTGGACATAGGCTCCAGCAACGCCCGCGACGCCATGAGGGATTAAGCGGGTCAGAACATGGATGGATGGATGGATGTTCAGACATGTTTGTGTAACATACGAACGCGGAGTCGGACAGGAAGACCCGCCCGGTAGGTTAAAAAAAACATAGTTCACTACGGATTATTTTGGTGTTTTTGTCTTGTTAAAATGGGTGGGGGTGTCGGCGACATTGCAGCGTAAACACAGAAGTAGCGCCCGTGCACGGGCGGAGGGGAGGGGAGGTGGCGATCGCTACACGGGCCGGAATAGTCAGCGGCTGCTGCTACCGCTTCTCCGGCCCGTGTAGCGATCACCATCTCCCCTCCGCCGCTATTTAAGTACAACAATGACTAGAGCAGAATTAAGTTGTATTTACCGGAGATGAAGTGTAGACAGCATATTCTGTCGTGGTATGATGGATCCCCCAGTCCATTTGGAGTGTCTGCCTGCGCTCTTTTCATTGAAAATATCCATTTCTTTCTTCTTTCTTTGTCTTTCGGGAAACGACAGAAACGTACATCCGACGATTTGGAATGCCTCTGTGTGCAACCGGGAGCACAACAAGTCGTAGGCATTGCTTAGAATCCAAAAGTAAACTAACTAAAAATACGCTCTAAATCACCCGTTTTGTCACAGTAGTAGACGAGAACAGTGCTGTTTTTGCCAACCACCGAGATCCGGATGTAGCGCTGACGTCACGCGTGAACTGGTCTATTATGGGGCCTTCATTTTTGTTCATCAAAACATACGGAAGAACATCCTGACATATTGTGTTTGAAGAAGTGAACATGAAACTGAATTAGTTTGGCTGCGTCAGTTCAATTTTTGATGTCTGAATTGTGTTTCTCAATCTTCAGTAAAAAGTGGTTTCCATCAGTTTCAAACACACCCATCATAGTCTTGAGAAGGAAATTAGTCCCACCCACTCCACGATAGCCACAAAGCATGTAGATCTAGACATGCAAAATGAAGCAGTTTTGAAAAGCTCACAGTAAGGTTTCTTAAGCCTTTACATGAGCAGCCAATGTTAGTAGCAGATAGATAACGTAGTATTTGCATCTGACTGTTGTCAACCATGTTTTGAAGTGCAAGAACACACTTTTTTTGTTTGTGAGACTGCAGAGTCTTAAACGGAGATGCACAGGACGTTACTGTAAGCGATTGCTGTACAAACCTACTTTTGTGTATCATGGACTGAATGTCTTTTAATAAAATACAGTATACATACAGTTTTTACCTTTGCAATTACGACTATATAACTTAACCCATTTGCTTTTGATGAAGCCCCACCCAGTGTAAAACCATGACAGAGAGGGAACCGAGCCCAGACACAAGAGTCCCCTGTAAGAATAGTGCTGAGAAGATTGTGAAAAAACAATTATGAAAAGTACATAGCAATTCTCTTTATTATGTTTTAATAGGCCTGGGATTTCTTGGAGCACATGACGTAAAGGGGTAACAGGTTAGAAATTTAATGTAAATTTAACCAAACACTTTCTCTGTTTTCAACCGGGATGGAAGACATCAACAATGTCTTTGTATGGTGCTGGGGCCCGTTCTTCGTACGTTGCTTAAAACATCCGAGATCAAATGACACATCCAAGATTATTTCATCCGGCTAATCATGATCCGGCTAATTGGGTTCTTCGAACACACCTGTTGTTAATGATTAGTATCGCTGGATTGAGTTATCTGAGATAACGGCGCGTTCATGCATTTGTTTAAAAGGGGAAATGTATCGATAGTAGAAACAATGATCAGCAACGCTGCTATTGGCTGTTCAGCATGGCCAAAGAACGCGTTTTTCTCCCAAGCAGAACAAGAGCTTTTAATGGAAGGTTATGCTGAATTTGAGTAATTAATTAAAACGACAGGGAACACCTCAAAGTCTGCTAAAGCCAGGAGAGAGGACTGGCAAAAAATAGCAGACAAATTACACGCATAAGTAGTGTCCATGTTAGATGTTTCTATCACTTTCTACAGTATGTATTTTTACTTTTTAATAATTTCATATTTACTTTGTTCTTTTATGTCAGAGCCTCCACGGGACGCACTAGAACATGGGGACAAGTAAAAGTGAAGTACAAGAATATTCTACAAAATGGTAGCCTTTAATTATTATACTTTATTTTAAAAATCCACTTTTTCCTCTTTTTAAAGGCCACTGTTAAATGATGTGTTTGTCTGTTTATAACAGCCACCAAGAAAAAGGCTGAAAAAAACAGGTTCTTTTTACTTTTGTTGCATGAGGCATGTTTCACCCTTTCTTTTTCTTTCACAAAATGACACATAGTGCCATCCGTTCCCTATATAAACGTCATCTTCAACAAAAAATGTAGTATTTTGACCTGAAAAAACCCAAATTAAGAGGAGAAATTGAACTCCACAACTTGAAAAAGAGAAAACTTGCACTAGAGATCAAGTTGCTTCAAAAGGACCTTCAGAGGAAGTTCTAATACACCATTTGACAGTAGTATTGCTGACTTTACATAACTATCTCTTATTGCAGGCAAAAGATGACTTGCTGGCTTTTCTTTATAACATTTTTTTAAATAAAACGACAGGAACTAAGCATTATTTGTTTCGTCTTTTATTAAAGATTAAAAAATGGTGTTCCATAATTCTGTCCCGTCCTCTGCCACTAGGTGGTCCAAGTGCACTGGCTGGACAGACTTTCCTATCTCCTCCGCTTATAAAGCTGCGATCTAATCCTGTTTACATGAAATAAGCCTGTTCGCGAGCAGGTTTAAGTTTGCGCACATGTTGCTATGACAGCAAGTCCAGGATAAGTTTCAAAGAACCAAACGATCCAAGATCATGACAAATCGTCAACAATTAAATCCAGCTAACTGGGTTAGCGACGTACGAAGAACGGACCCCTGGACCACTTTAATGTGGTGTGTAGCCCATGTTTACTTTCTGGTTTCTGAGCCAATTATGTGTAAGTTCCCAGGGTTCCTTAAATAAAGATATTTTACCATGGCAAAGAAGCAGCATCCTGCAAACATGGAAGCCGGTAAGAGAATCGGAGCAGAAATAGAACAGAATACAACATGATAGAATTATCCTGTGCAAGGAAAAATTCATGAAGTAATCTTCAAAAGTGTATTATGATGATACAATTAGATTTGGAGTACATAATTTAAATTTATAGCTGGTAATCCCGTAAAGAAACACTTTTTGTTATACTGGGTAAAATTATCATTCTATTCTGACAATTGTCAATGCGTTATCTATTTAGAAAAAGTAGTTAAAATAATTACATCTCTGCGAGATCTTCAGTCCTGTAAAAACTCTGACCAAATGGCAGGGATTGGTCATAGGATTCATCCTTTGGACAGCCCCCCTCTGTTCATCGAGTTCCAGCTGTATCATCGAGTTCCAGCTGTATCAGCGAGTTCCAGCTGTATCACCTTATCTATTGGTTGTCCAACATGCCAATCATTCTGATGCGCTCACATTACGCCGATGTGCGTGCTCGTTCCTCGTTAGTTTCCTCTTGCTGTGTGTGCATGTGCACTTCTTGTGTTTATGAATCTGGTTAGCTTCTGTGTTAGCCGTTCAGTGTAGCTACGCTCCTCTCACCGTATACTTTGAAAATGGCTGAGTGACAAGAACCAAACTGCGTACAAGTCTATAAGAAGAAGAGGAAGGCCTCAGTAGAAAAAAATAAGACCAACGTGATCCCTCTGAAGAGTAGAAGAGCAGGAAAGATGGAATTGCGCATGCACAGTTATTCAAAAAGGGACTTCGCCTACTCTACCTTTAAGTTGCTACCCAAAGAGCATCAGAACTTTTTCCAGCAAAACTCTAAACTGATTTTAGCATTGGTCGAAGACAACATTGCCTTACTCAAAAAACAAAAATAAAATACTTTATTCTATGACTGAACATTCTAATATTCGACAATAGATTAATGTCTCGTATCAAAACTCTTACTATTACAAAAACTCTTACTGACCTTTAAGCACTAATATTTATTAATGAGTACAGTCTGATGCAATTATTTACCTGAGCATTCAGGTAAATAATTGCAGCAGCATCTTATCAGAAAGCAGGATGTCCTCAAAAGAAGTCATTGTTTCACATAAATCCTCGAGTCATATGTGTGAAGATTAGCAGGTAAAAAAAAATCTTTCGTGAGGATTATATTTTAGTTTGCGTTTCAATGATGCTGTGATGATGCGCCCGAGGAGCCGCTGTAGCAGCCCAGGAACGCTCAACATATGTATGGATAACATGCCTCATCAGGTTCGTTTGGGATGTCTAAATCTTTGCAAAGTGAAGTTTGTTAAGTTTACTTAGAAGAAATTAAATTCTGTCAGTAACCTGACTGTCTTGTTATAATTTGGTTTCTTAGTACTTGTGTTTGGTGTCTTTATTTTTAGCTTGTTGTCACTATCATTTCCTTGCTTAAAGGAGATAGTTACAAGTTTAACTCCTCCCGGATAGTAGTTGTTGTAATAACACTGGCGCTATAGAAATGTAGGTAAGAAATGGCCAAGTCACTTTTTGAATTACTGCATGCACGAGACCATCCTACCTGCTCTTCCGCTCCTCAGGGTGATTGAGTGAAGGAATCTTCCAAACACATTCTGGTCTTATTTCTTTCGTCTGAGGCCTTCTTTTACTTCTCATTAACTTGTAAAACATTTCGCTTATTGCGAGTCTCAGACATTTTCAAAGTATAAGGTAGGAGCAGCGGAGCTACATTGAACGGCTAACACCGAAGCTAACTTGATACATAAACACTAGAAGTGCAAATGCACAGCAAGAGGAAACTAGCAAGGAATGTGCATGCATATTGGTGTTACGTGAGCACGTCAAAATGATTTGCACATGGGACAAAAAACAAATAAGATGATCCCTGGGACTCTTAGTAAAAAGAACATTGTCCACTATACCTTCAATAACAAGGCAGATTAAAAGATGCATGCAACAGTGTGAGATAACATGTCACTTTCTTTTTTAATTCTTTTTTTATTATCTCTGCTTAGTTTGACGCTGAAATCCAAATATATCCATCCAAACACCTTCCATGTTGCTATTGCCAAGATCATGGTAATAGCAACAGCCCTATTTAAGAGAAAACTCTAAAGAGATTGGAATTTGCAGAATAGACCATTAACTTACTCTAACATTAAATGTATCTCGTAATTCATGTGTTGAATTAGCTATATTAGACACATTAGAGATTTTCTAATTTAACGCATGAATGGGAGATACAGAGAATTTACAGCTTGATAAGTTCTAAAAATTCAGCAAAACATCAAATCCCAACTTTTCTTTACAAAGGAACAAAACTAGAAGGCATGAGTCTTGCTGTGTCATAACTCTGTCTTTAGATGCTGCTGGTACTCAGAGTTTTCAGGCCATCCCTAATTAACATATTGGTAGTTTTTTCCCACTTATTTCACTTATTACAGTTAAAATGAGCTAAACTTTGACCATTTTTTAGTGCCTGGAACCTGATGGAAAGTATCATGTTACAATGCACTGTGCTTTTTTGAACAGGCAGGGGCGCCCTACGCACATAGTAATGGAGAAGAGAAAATAGAAAACAGACTGAAGCGGAGGATCATATTTTATGTTAAAGGTTAAGTGTCACTTGGAGTTCAGTTTTTGTAAATTTTCTTAGACTTAAAATAATTTTAATGTTGTCATGTTTTGACATCTTAGACACATAATTTTTTTACTCTTTGATTAGAAAAAAAATTGCTTTAGTCAATCATAGTAGTGGAGGCTGTCAAGGCTGTCTGCTCATCTATCAACTGAACTCAAAGATTCTTGTCTAAACCTAATATGATCTTGTAACTTTGATGTTTTCTAAACAATCTTAACTTCCTCACTTTCTTTTACTGTTCCTGTTTATAACAGTTAAAATGAGGGTTTTAATGTCATGGTATAAAATCAGTTAATCTTAGAAACATTCATAAATATCTTTATCACAAAGTATTATTGTTTATTATCATTTCAGCTTTTAACTTTTTGTTCTCTGTCTTTTTTCTTCATAGTAGGTACACCTGGTCTGACGTTCTGTTGACTGTGAAATCATCCAGGGAGGACAGATCACCGACTATTACCATCTAATGTAGAACAGATTACTAGATCAATGTGTGCTTCTGTGCTTTTTTGTCTCTCTTGTTGTGTCTCTGCTCTGTCTTCTGTAACCCCAGTCGGTCGAGGCAGATGACCGTTCATACTGAGCCCGGTTCTGCCGGAGGTTTTTTTTTCCCCGTTAATAGGTGGTTTTTCTTCCCACTGTCGCTTCATGCTTGCTCAGTATGAGGGATTGCAGCAAAGCCATGTACAATGCAGACGACTCTCCCTGTAGCTCTACGGTTCCCCAGGAGTGAATGCTGCTTGTCGGGACTTTGATGCAATCAACTGGTTTCCTTATATAGGACATTTTGACCAATCTGTATAATCTGACCCAATCTGTATAATATGATTGAACTTGATTTTGTAAAGTGCCTTGAGATGACATGTTTCATGATTTGGCGCTATATAAATAAAATTGAATTGAATTGAATTAAGAAAATCAATTTTACTAAATGTTATTAGTGTGATTTCTTTATTACACCATACATCATGAATTGTCATTTCAGATGTTGGGGAGCAAGAAAAACATGATGAGCACAGCCTAAGCCTATGGTGATCCACAAAACATTTGGCATTGGCTCGCTCGCCATTATGCCAAACCACATGTTGAGCATTGATCAGTCCATGCTTGGTGAATTTTTAAGGCTTGTATTTCCTGTGTGCGCTTCTCTTGACCTGCTTACAAGCCAGGGATTGCTAAATATTGGGAGAATGTAGTTATGGTTCAATGTAGATGATGCGAGATGAAAACACAAGGGCCTTTTATTCGGTCAGTGTCAAATCTTTCGCTCAAGATACTTCAGCGGCCCAAAAATGATGTGAAAGATTTGGCTCTTCTCTTCATAAACAGGAGCTTAATAAATGCCAAACATAAACAAATACACAGCACAACATGACAGGACTTGTTCCTAGGTAACCATGTGACAGTGCTCTCAATTGCTATGGAAACCGGTGTACCCCCCCCTCCCCCCACCCCCCCTCTGTCTCAATCTCTGCTCCTCTCTGTAATGTCTGTTAGTAAATGTGTGATAAAATATTTACTTTCATGTGGATTAGCTTCAGTTTGCCCGGCTGGGCATTTGTGTTAACTGTTGATTACTCTTAAAGTTTTATTTTTGAAGCTGTTTTAAACCTGGATGCAACAATACTCACTAAAATGTACAAATGTAAAACCTGCCTTTCATATAATGTATTGAGACTGGTTAAAAATTATAATATTAACGCTGTGTATCTGCTTTTCAAATGTTTTCAATCTGCTTTTTAAATGGTAAACAATGTCACAGTGTGTGTTTCATCTCAATTTTCTAAACAGAAAACCACACTTGTCTTCAAAGACTGAGAGATCACAGGCGATTCTGTATAAAAAGCAGGTGACAATCTAAAAGGGATGCTTTGATTAATGGCTAATAATGGACACCCTTGATGCATCACCTTTGTTCCAAGTCTTCTCCTCTGTTCTCCCTGCTGTTTGTTGTGGAGGTGGGAGGTATTTTAGGAGACCACCAATAAATTTAGAGATCACACGAGTGAACAGAAAACTGAAAATTAAAGAAAAAAAATTAAACTTGTTGCAGTCCTCCAACGCTATCTGCCTTTTAATCGCTGCATGGTGTACAAGGGATTGCCCCCAATTAGGTGCCTTCTGTGACACCATGACCACGAAGGAAGCTATCCTGATTGTATTTCAGCTTCAATTACTTCATAAGCCTTTTAGACAAGCCACAAAAAATGCTGTCTCCCATTCTTCATCAGTTTTTAAAATTGTTTGTATTCCGATTAGGTTTAGGTCAAATAATGTTTTTTATTCATCTAAGGGAAACGGTCCTGCAACCCTCCTTTTTATTAATGAACATTATGTTTTTCTAAAATAAGACAAATAACAAGCACTGTTAATCCTTATACAGGATATAAGAGGCATCCTTAAAGATATATGTTGTGTCTGATTAAAGGCGAAATCTTTAATCATGATATGGAACTGAGGACAAGGCCTTGCAGTTACTACTTTCCTTTGTTCTTTAATCTTATTCATACTACCCAGCAGAAGGTCTCTTACACAGAGCAGATTTTGACCACCATTTCTGTTTTCCTACTTTTGATTCTCTTTCCCTTTGTCACCATATATAATGAACAAGTGTTTTACTTGTTTTAATACAACTGAAATCTGAAGAATATTTTCAAGGCCCTTAACATTCACTATTCCTGCAGTTGAGCAACAAACTCTAAGCTACTGTTATGAGAATATATAATCATTTATATGATAATAGTGTATTTTAAAGTTATACAGAGTTAACCTTTAACACAGTAACCTGGGATGAAGGGTTTCTTTGCAGAATACAATGGTTACATTCAGACTTTAGTAATAGTATCAGGTGCAGGACAGAACGGAAAATTTATGAGAGCCTTGTAGAGCAGTTAATGGTTTTTAAAAACTTTCCCATAGCTCTGAATGTTATCTTAGTTAACTCCCAATAAACAGGCCGGGGCTGCAAATTAAATTTAACGGCAGAAGTGTCAGAAAGCGCATATCTGTGGGAGACTGAATGTCTCCAAAAGGGGGGTTAGCCCCCCCCCAGGGCTCGTGTGTCTTAAAAGACATGTTCCGAGGGTAAGCGGAGACACACAATTTACAATTCAGGGAAGGTACTTCGGGATAGGATTAGGCTATCCGCGTCGTTGATAAAATTTGTAAGTTGTCTCCCTTTTGGAATTCCAAATTGTAATAAATTGTCAGGATCTGGGTTTTTGTTTTGACTGTTTGTTTATTTTGATCTATTAGTTAAACTCTCCAGGGGTCCGTTCTTCGTACGTCGCTAACTCAGTTAGCAGGATTTCATTGTTGACGATTTGGCATGATCTTGGATCGTTTGGTTCTTCGAAAGACATCCTGCACTTGTTGTCATAGCAACATGTGCGCCAGCTTAAGCCTGCTCGAGAGCAGGCTTATTTCATGTAAACAAGATTAGATCACGGCTGTATAAGCGGATAAGATAGGGAAGTCTGCCGTAGCCATGTCCATTTTTACGACTGCAACCTGTTGCGGAAGGTGCAAGAATAATTTGCAGAGTTTTTTCGAATTAATCGCGTATTGCGCAATAGGCAGGATCCTTTAGCGCAGCGCGACAGTGTAATTGTAGAGAGGTTTTCTTGCTGGCTGTTATAAACAAACACATCATTTAACAGTGGCTTTTAAAGAGGAAAAAGTGGTGTTGGAGCCATAAATCTAAAATATTTAAGTTATTTGTATGATGGTTTGCTTTTTATTTTTATCCTATTCAGTAAGAAGATTTGTTCGGGCCATTTTATTGTGAAGTTTAGTTTACTTTGAAAGGCTTGCTTCCTGTCGAGCCGTTTATTGTATTAGAAAAAACTATGGATGGATTATCTAGCCACGGAGCAATACAGTTTTACCGTGTAAACTGTGGATGACTTGGAAAAGGAAAATTTTCATTTTTTATGGATAAAGATTTTTTTTGTTAAAATTCCCAGTTTGCACATGTCCTTTACTTCCCGTGTCTAAGGAATGACACTGAAATTTGGATCTCTTGACATAACAAGTGCCTTTTTAAAATACAGTATAATAATTAAAGGCTACCATTTTGTAGAATATTCTTGTATTTCACTTTTACTTGTCCCCATGTTCTAGTGGGTCCCGTGGAGGCTCTGACATAAAAGAACAAAGTAAATATGAGATTATTAAAATGCAAAAATTCATACTGCAGAAAGTGATAGAAACATCTACCATGGACAGTATTTACGCATTAATTTGTCTGCTGCTTTTTGCCAGCCCTCTCTCCTGGCTTTAACAGATTTTGAAGTGTTTTAATTAATGACTGAAATTCGGCATAACCTTCCATTAAAAGCTCTTGTTCTGCTTGGGAGAAAAACTGTGGGCGTTCTTTGGCCATGCTGAACAGCCAATAGCAGCGTTGCTGATCAATGTTTCTACTATCGATACATTTCCCCTTTTAAACAAACGCATGAACGCGCAGTTGTCTCAGATAACTCAATCCAGTGATACTAATCCTAAACAACAGGTGTGTTCGAAGAACCCAATTAGCCGGATCATGATTAGCACGATGAAATCATCTTGGATGTCTCATTTGATCTCGGATGTTTTAAGCAATGTATGAAGAACGGGCCCCAGCTTTAAAGCTCAGTTTTGGTTTCGGGTTCTTTCTTGGTTGGTTTCTGTTATAGCTTGTGTTCTGTTTAGTGTTAGGTTTAGGTTCTGTTTTGGGTTATGGTCTAGTTTGGATTTTATTGTGGTTTGATTTTGTTTATTATCACTTCACTTGACCTGCTCTGTTTACTTCTCTGTATCCAGCCTTTAATCAGTCACTCAGTTCACCTGCCAGCTATCTGCCAGCTCACCTCGTAGTCAACACCCTGTCACTCCTCTTCTCAAGTCACCATCCAATCAGTGTCAGTTTTCTTCCAGTCACTTCCCTGTTCCTGATAAGCTCCACCCATGTCAGTAATTAGTTTTCACTCCTGTTCACCTGCTCACTCCCCTATATAGTCCTGTCACAAACCTCTGCAATCTGCCAGATCAATTCGAGCCACTTGGTGAGTCTTAGCCAGCGTTGTATTTCTGATAGCCCTGTTGATACCGACCCGATTGTCTTTTTGATTCTGAGCCAGCCTGATCCCTGAACCTGATTTTCTTGCCCTGTATGATTGCTTACCTGTTTTTCTGACCTGGATCTGCCTTGGGATTTTCTGAGTTTGCCTCATCCTTGTCTGTACCTTTGCCTGTTTTGGACTGCCTTTCGTGTACCGGATTTTGGATTGCCTTTGTAAACCATTGAACCTTGCCTGTCCCTGTTTGGTATTAAAATCCAGTTTTTTGCTTAAAACCTCTCTCTTGTCTGGCTGAATACTGGGTCCATCTGTCTCTGGTTCCTGACATAAATATATGTTTGTTTTAAGTGTTTTGCCTCTGATTATTGGTCACCTCTCTTTGCTGCCAAATCATCGAACCGGATGAGTGAGACGGGCCGTGGTTAGGAACGGGCCCGAGTTCTATCACTACCAATAGTGTGTGAAGCATCTGTAAAGTTCCTTTTTGTATCATCAGTGTCTTGTGCACAACATACACTTTTAGACGAGCCAACAAGTTTTTCTGTCAAACATCTCTTGACAGAAAGCTCTCAATCAGAAAATCATATTTGCTTTATGGTGCAAATCAAACAAACAAACAAAAAATAAACGTGACAACGATGACAAAAAGGACACCAAAATCTGGTATGTCACACTTGTTTGTCTTTCTTATGTGTACTCTTAGCCGGCATGGCCAAAAAGAAATTTCACCAATGTAACACGTGGTGACAATAAAGAATCTTTGAATCCTTGCAATTTTTATTTTTTGGTACTCCAAAGTAAAAAACAAAAAAAAAATGCTTTTACAAGACCGAAAAAAATATAAGACAGCCTACTAACTGTAATCAAGAAGCTCGGTATGATTTTTTTGAAGAACACAGTAAAGATTTATATTGTTTTTAATTGCCACCTCCCTGTTTCATGTGCATTGGAGAATGTCTTCTTTCGGCGTTTCCTTTCATGAGTCATATGTCTTCATCTAACCCCGTTTTCTGCATCTTTTTCTCTCACACCAACTACCTTCATGTTTTCTTTCTCTCCATTCAGAAGTCTCCTCTTTGGTTTTCCTCTAACTCTCCTGCCTGGCTGTTAAGCCTCAACATCCTTCTACCGATGTACTCACTATCCCTCCTCTATACATGTCCAAACCAGCTCAGTCTGCCGTCTCTCGCTTTTTCTCCAAAACATCTAACATGAGCTGTCCCTCTGATGTACTAATTCCTGAACCTATCCATCCTTGTCACCCCTAAAGAGAACCTCAATATTTTCATCTACCTCCAGCTCTGTCTCCTGTCTCTTCCCCAGTGCCACTATCTCTAAACAATACAACATTGCTGGTCTCACTACCGTATTGTAAACCTTTCCTTGCTGATACTCTTATCACGCAAAATACCTGACACTTTTCTTCACCTGTTCCACTCCGCTTGGACACATTTCTTCCCCTCTCTTCCACACTCTAGTTGCTCTGTACTGTTAACCCTAAATACTTAAACTCTTTCCCCCTTCTTTGTCTCTGCTCCCTGTAACCTCACGACTCCACTCTGGCCCTCTCATTCAGAAACATGTATTCTGTCTTGCTACAGCTTAACTTCATTCTTTCTTCTTTCCAGGGCAAACGTCCATTCCTCTAGATTCTCCTTTACCGGTTCCCTGCTCTCACCGCAGATTCCAATGTCATCTGCAAACATCATAGTCAAAGAAGATTCCTCTCTAATCTCATCTGTCAACCTGTTCATCACAACAAATAACAGGAGCTCAGAGCTGATCCTTGATGCAGTCTCCTTTCCGCCTTAAACTCCTCTATCACCCCTAGAGCACACCTTCCCATTGTCTCAGACATGCCCTTCACCACTCTAATATATGTCTCAACTACTGCAGACCTCACAGCTCCTCTCTTAGCACCCTGACACATGCTTTTTATAGATTTACAAAAACACAACACAGATCCCTCTTATCTTCTCCATCAGCATCTTCAAAGCCTATAATGCTGTTTATAGTACTTTTTCTTGGCATGAAACCATACTGCTGCTCACAGATGTTCATCTCTGACCTTAGTCTAGGTGCTACTACTCTTTCCCCTTGCTTAATTGTATAACTCATCAACTTTATTTCTCTGTAGTTGCCACAACTCTGCACATCTCCTTTGTTCTTGAAAATTGGTACCAGCACCCTTCTCCATTCAGACATCTTCTTCCACTCTACAATCTTGTTGAAGAGCCTAGTCAAAAACTCTACTGTTTTCCCTTGGGCACTTCCATACCTACACAGTTATATCATCAGGGCCAAGTGTCCCTTTCAATGCCTTCCTTCCTTAATCCTCAAAAAGCTTTGAAACTTCCTCATCCACACAAATTGCTTCTTCTAGTCTTTGTTCTCTCTTATTTTCCAACTCTTTGAAGTACTCCTCCCATCTTCCTGTCACACTTGTTGCACCTGTCAGTCCATCTTGATCCTTAATCAGCCTAACCTGCTGAACATCCTTCCTCTCTGTCTCCCTACCCCACCAACCCGTATAAATCCTTCTGTCCCTCCTTACTGTCCAACCTATCATGCCTGTTTGCTCTTTGTTTGGCCTTAGCTGATTCTACCTTCACTTTTTGCTGCATCTCCCTGTAAGGTGACTCTTCAGTCCTTGCAGTACCCCACTTCTTCTTAACTTATCTCTTTCACCAAACACACTCCTGCACTTCATCATTCCACCATAAGAAATAAGAAATTCCAGAAGAAATACCAAATACTCTCCTACCTGTCTTCTTGATAGTATTAGCTGTGGTTTTCCAGTCATCTGGAAGCACCTATTGGCTACCCAGAGCCCATCTCAACTCCTCTCTGAGAGACACAATTTTCTTCCTTTTTCAGCTTCCGCCACTTTGTCCTCTGCTCTGGTTTTGTCTTTTACATCTTTCTCACCAGCAGAGTCATTCTACAAACCACTATCCTGTGCTGTCTGACAACAGTCCCACCAACCACTACCTTGGGTCAGAATTCAGAAAGCCGTGTGGATGTCAGCCAGGGACTTGGCAAGGCAGGAAAATCCAGGGCTTTGAACCGATTTTTTTTCCCAATCGGTTCGTTCCGAACAGAAACGGAATTATAACGTTTCCGGTTATGAGTTCCACCAATAAATTGACGTTCCCGAACCGGTTAGAACAAAAAAATACTGTTCCCGGAACGGTTAATTTCGTTCCTGTCAGCTGTTTGGAATGAGCGTTTTACTTAACGATGGATCGTAATTTACCTCTTATTTAAGATGTGTAGCTCTAGTGGAGACACCGCTCTCTCTCCATTCAGTCAGCGAATGTGTGATGTGATGTCACACAGGAAGTGAACCTCAGCCGTCATGGTAAAGGCCCATTCATACCTCACGTAAAAGACGTATACGGATATGTGTGGAGTGTTTCATACGTTCTAACCGTCGATTTCGTCCGTATTTTGACACGAAAATTGGGAGCTTACGATTACGGACGAAACGGATCAATACGGAGCAATACTACCGGAAAAGGTGGGGGCGCTATTGAGTTTGTAGTACAAAATGTCAACAAAATCACGAAGGAGGTTATAATTCTGGGCTTTAAACAATGGCTTTAAACAATGGCGGGATTTGAGGAACGACTTGCGGAGCGTCGATCTCTTTTTTTTACTTTTCTTTTGCTTACGGAGCAAATACAACAAAATCACGTCTTGGACCGTCGCCATGTTTGATCAATGACGAATTATTGGCGCCCAGCACTGCCACCAAGAGGAAATATTGGTTATTGTGCACCTCAACGGACGGACGTGCGCAGGAAAATAATTACTTTTTTTGTTAGTTAATTAGGCAACGAAAACTTTGAGGAACGAAATAAAACCGGTATTAACCGGTTACCATTATTTTTAAATAAGTGTTCCAGTTCCAGAACATAAAAAATAATAACGTTTCCGGTTTCGTTTCTGTTCCCTGTAAAATACAAAAAGTTCCCGGTTTTCGTTTTCGTTCCTTGAACCGGTTCAAAGCCCTGGGAAAATCCGTGGAACAAGCAGAGGTAAAAAACAAACAAACATGGAAGCAGGCATGAAAAAATGCTGGACCTCTATTCACCAGACTTTCAATAATCTGGAGCTGTCTGTCGATGGCAGGTTTAGGCGTAGGAATCGAACCGGGGGGACATGGGGACGTGTCCCCCCCCAATATCGGAGACTGGTGCATTGGTCCCCCTCAATAAGTATTCCGCGGAGCAGAGGAGAGAAATACTTGATTTGGAAATCTTTACCTTACATACTTTTATTTTGAAAACATGATGTCACTGGCTCTTCCCTCCCTTCTGCTCTGAGTGTTTGGGAAGTGGGGCAGATGAGTGAGGGTGCGCTCCTAGTAACATTCTGACCAGAGACCTCATAACGAGGTAAAACGCTCTGTAGGGAATGTTGTCATGAATATGGTAGATTTAAATTGTCTTGTGGTTAGTTAACATTTATATTTAGAAATCATATCTTTTGAGTTAAGTAATTTTAATCATGAGATGGGCACCCATCCATTATTGAACTCCTAACTTTGTCAGATTTCCCTAGTAACGTCAACACCAGCCATAATGTTTTTTTTTTATGTTTCAGCAAAATGCCACCACCAAAGAAAACGCTTAAACAACAGCAGGACTTTGTTTTCTTAAAAAGAGTAATGCCAATGTGATGAGGACACCTAATCATACGTGGCTATTTAATAAGTCTGACATTATGAGCAATAATATCAGGAGAATGATCAATGGATCATTTTGATCCATCGATCAAAATTGAGGCATTAAAAGTTGAGGCATTAAAGGGTGGACAGACTGAGGAAGCTCGGGTGAGATCTTAAATTGTTAGTGATAAAAAAATATCATTAGAGCCAGGGGAGCTTCATAGTGTGAGGTAAAATTTAAAAATGATATTATTGATAGAATAAATCCAGAAAGGAGAACAGGTGAGGACTTTATGTCAGGTTGATATTGCATGTGAAGAGCCTGAGTCAATGTGGCCTTTTCTATAAAGACATGCAGAAATTTTCCACAAACAATCAGTTTGGACTGAACACAAGAAGTCTATGGGTGTAACACAGAATCAATTGATTTGTACAGCATACAAGGGTTATGAAAGTTGGGTACAATCATGTCTGCAACATATTTTCTCTTGCAGTCCCTTCAGATCTTCTGATATTGCCACCAGCTGTCCCTTAGAATCTGAAAAGTAACAATCCGCTTGTCCTTTTTTTACGTGCACTGAGCTCTACAACATTGACGTCTGGTGGCATGGGTGGAATAATTCAGTCAGGACTCAGATTTAAATTTAATTAATCTGGGTTTAAGAGGAGCCACAGTATCAATAACTGTGTCTGGAAGATAATGTAAAAAATCAAGAGCTACGCTCCTCTGTATTATAACCCAAGGTATCAAAGATAACAAATTTCTGTTTTCATGATAAATCACAGCACACAACATTGTATGGGAGTGAATCAGCCTAAATACAAGCAGTTCAAAACTGCTGAAGAACAATGACGGAGACATCTGTTTGCATTTATAGCCATGTTTAAAAACAGTCATTATTCTTCCTCCTCGGCCAAATCTCCATTAAACATTAAAATAGCAGCAGTCAGGTAGTAAAAGTTTTGTAAAAGCGCTGCCCTCACCAATATTCAGCCATGTCCCAGTCACATAGAGCAATTCCAAGTTCTGGGGCATAAAAAAAACTCCTTCAATGTACAGGTTTTATTTGCCAGAGACCTGCTATTTATCAGGGCCATCCTATAAAGAACTGTCCGTTCAGACACGTCATGTTTCCGGGAAGCCTGACACAGAAGCGGCAGGTTACAGAGATTCACCTCCCGATGACAGTCGTTCATCTGGAAAGACAGGTACAAGTAAGGCATCGACTGGGTCCAAAGAGTGAAAGGAAATAATAAGGCCAGATGTTGTTCCGCACTTACTGAGCGGACCCTTTAAACAGCAAGCTAAACCTAGCCTCGTGAGACCATCCTGATCTCGCGAGCTTTCAAGGTTTCACTCGCAGATCAGTCTGGCTACTTTCCGTTAAAGAAAATTTGGAGCCGTTCACCAAACGAACGTCCAATCAGCGTTGGCTTTGAGGCGAGTTGAGGTGTGACGCAACCAGAAGCGCGACAGCTTCAGCTGATGAAACTAGCGTTAGCGTTGCTATCGAGCAAGTTTTATCGGAATTACAGAGTATTTCTTCACTGAAAGAAGAGCAAAACACTGCTCTGGAGGCTTTTCTCAGAGGAAAAGATGTTTTTGCTCTTCTCCCGTTTCGGCAAGAGTTTGATCTATCAATTGGCTCCTCTTGTCGTGTTAGTACGTCATATGCTTCGTTGATCTGATTGGTTTATTTGGCCCGTCTATCACCAACATAGGCCAATCAGCTAACCAGTATTTTCGCCCCTTCCCAAAATTACTTAAACGGAAGGTTTCCAGATGGATATGCGGAGCAAATCCATCTGGCGGAGTCAGGTTAAGCTAAACCAGCCTTAAACTACATTAGGGAGTCGGCGCACTTTCCTTGGTGCCTGTGATGCTAACGTCGAACAGGTGGAGCTAGCAGCGGTCAGGTGGAATCCCCCAAAAAAATGCAGAGGCAAAAAAAATGTTTATGGCCATCAATATGATTGTAATTCCTTACAAAAATAAACCCCAACAGGAAACAGATCTAACAATGTTTGGAGATCATATACCAGCAGCGAGTTAGAAATAGGCACAGAGTAAGCAGTGGCAGACAGCCTGATGCACACACCTGTGCTATCTCTCCAGGTATTGTGGCTTCCTCCCACAGTTCTAAAATATGCATGTTAGGTCAGGTGAACTGGTCTCTCTATACGGCCCTTAGGTGTGACTGAGTGAGTGTATTCTTGTATTTGCAGCTGAGTGAGAACAGTTTTTACTCATTTAATTAATGAAGTGAGGAATTTGATGTAAAGTGAGGACCCTTTTTTTGGTCCTCACTTTTTGTGTGTGTGTTGCCCTGTGACTGACTGGTGACCTGTCCAGGGTGTACCTGGCTTCTCCCCCTGTGACCACTGGGGACAGCCACCACCCCACAGTCCTGCAATGACAGAGTTCTTAGGAAACAAATCTGTTTGATTTATTCAGAAAAGTCAACATGGACAAGTGTCAATCCATTCATGCTTTTTTTCCTTGAACATAAATTAACTTCACTTAACTGATTCAAGAGAATACTACTTAACTGGGAATCTGTGATGCTCAAAGTGTACATTCTTTGTACAATCTAAAATGTTATTGAAAAAAAATCTAAGACAATGCAATCCAAAAAACAAAAAAAATCAAGCTGTTTGAGGAACAATTTTATGACTAATTTGAAACACAATATAAATTCATTCGAGTAAATGTGACCAACTTTTCCTCTCAAAAAATTGTTTCAAAAAAAGCTCTCCTTTTTAGTTCTCCAATACATTTGCCAGTTAAACTCTGCTGACAACGTCTACATCGCACAATCTTTTGTTGAAAGAACATTCGTTTTTATTGATGTCAACTTTATCTGTAGGGGTAGAGGAACAGCCAATGAGACTACTTGGCTTTGACGTTTGTTTTCCAAAGCTTCTGTCTCAACATGAGCAAGTCAGCTCTATCAAAAGGTGGATCTATTGAGTGTGAGGAATATCAATGCAGAAACCAGCATGCAGGAACAGGGGCTTAGCCAGCCTTGGTATTGGTTTCTATTGCAACCTTTTACTTGCTCTTGTGCATGTGTCAATTATTTCCCAAAGAGCAGGCTGATCTGTGTCTGGTTCCAGGTCCGGCGGGTCACATTCGCCCACACAGAACCCTGGGAGGCATAAAGCATTAGTTCAAGATCAGCGTCCATAACCAATCTTCTGCCAGACTTATTTTCATTCCACAGACAAAACGCATAAATTACATTATTTCGGATGCAGAAACTCTGTGTTTCAAGGTATACATCTGAGCAGGAGCAAGACATTCAGATTGCATAAAAGAAAAAAAGAAAAAAGAACTTCAGATCAATGTTTTCTTTTTTGACAAAGCCAGTTATCTTATCTGACATGTAGCGGTTTTCACAATATAAAATCACTTTAAAGTCCTGCATTGTGACAAATGCTTAAAATGAACTGTATAACCCTACTGTATGGTTTTGACCACCTTAGATTATTTAGAAGGGGGAAGTTGATAGCAATAATACAGTTGGTTCCTGGCTTGACACCATTGAGAATATTTATTCTGATGTAACATTATAGCCCCATTCCGACTGCATGCTAATGTGACCTAAATCAGATTTTTTGGGGGGGGAAAAGAGACCAAGTGTGAATGCTCTGACCTGGCCCATATCAGATTTTTTTCAAGACAGATTTGAGCCACTTCCATATGTAGTACTGAATCCAAATCGTATCTGATCTTTTTAAATCTGACTCCAGTGAGAACAACCAAGATGGATTTTATGCAACTTTGGCATCACTTTCCACTGCCGATAGCCAGAAGTGATAACAGTTAGCATTAGCAAGACAGATATCTGCTGCCACAGCACTGCTTAGTAGAGAGAGATGTTAGACCTCATTAATATATGCAGCGAAATATCTATTCTAGTCAAATTGGACGGTTCATGTAGGGAGAATGTACTTCCTACGGCAGCTGAAGAAATTCAACCTGCCAAGGACAATGATGGTGCAGTTCTACTCCTCCATCATTGAGTCCATCGTCACCTCCTCCATCACCATCTGGTACGCTGGTGCCACCGCCAAGGACAAGGGCAGACTGCAACGTGTCATCAGGTCTGCAGAGAAGGTGATTGGCTGCAATCTTCCATCTCTCCAGGGCCTGTTCGCCTCCAGGCGTGCAGGGAATATTGTGGCTGACCCCTCGCACCCCAGTCACAGACTATTTCAGTCACTTCCCTCTGGCAGGAGGCTGCGATCCATCAGGACCAAAACCTCACGCCACAAGAACAGTTTCTTCCCATCTGCTACCGGCCTTATGAACAAGGCCAAGAGCCGCCTGTGAAACTGGACACTGTCTCTCTCCCCCATTCAGGACTTACAAGCTTCTGCGTTTATTAACGCACAGTTTACTGAGTGTATATAGCTTCTGTATATATATCCATTTTATTTTATTGTATTTTTATTTTTTGTCTGCACCATCAACACCAAGTCAAATTCCTTGTAAGTGAAAACCTACTTGCCGATTAAACTTGATTCTGATTCTGAACTGTTTGCATGAGGGACGTAGTGCACAGCTGTACAAAATTTGTGTACAATCCTGAACATGGAGGACTTTGCAATCCTGAAGAGGTTTTCACTCATTGTGATCTATTGTCTAGCATTACACCAAGAGGAGCGTCTCATAATCTGCCCCCATTGCAATGCGATACAATGGATTGTAACAACCGCAATCCTTTGTAATATTTCTGGGTGTTTGGGTTCTGCTAACATGCAAAGTACAGAAAAAGTACTGCAGCGACGAGGATTGGACTTTCAACTCCCCAGTGTTTACAGCTCGGTCCTCCAACACATTCCGAAGAGATTACATCAGCAGTCACATCATGATTGGGATGTCCAAGTACCAACTCACACCAACCGATAGCCTCTAACGACCCAGGACAGTGGTGGGTGGGTCATTGATTTGCATCTGTCTTAGAATGTGCCTAGGAGGATGGGCCTCCATGTCCATAAAAACAGCAGCGCTCCAACTACAGGTTGCTCAAGTGCGAGCCACCAGAATTGATAAAGATTCCTGGATAGGTGTAGAAAAGTTTTCAGAAAGAACTGAATGAAAGTCCGGTTGCCTCCTATTTAAGCCCTTTTTGCTGAAGTTTTGCTGCAATGCGGGGAAA
Organism: Fundulus diaphanus; assembly: GCA_037039145.1. Classification (NCBI taxonomy): domain Eukaryota; kingdom Metazoa; phylum Chordata; class Actinopteri; order Cyprinodontiformes; family Fundulidae; genus Fundulus; species Fundulus diaphanus. Next base: position 35,599,174 of record CM073134.1, read on the forward strand.
AAACAATCAACCTCAGGTACTGATCTCTAGGTGGTTAAGTTTTTTGTCTGATTTATCCTGTATGTCAATGTTCTCTCCTGGTTGCCATTTTAGTTCATTCTTGTGTTTATTTTGTATTATCTCTGTTAGATTTCTTTCCTGTGTTTCCTCTCTGTCTGCTCCTGTTCATTACTTTCCTCTTGGTTTCCTCAGTCTACACTGATCTCAGATGTTCCTCATTTTCCACATGGTTACTCTCACTTGTTTTGCCATGCCTTTCTCTATTCATTGTTCTTTTCTGGTTTCTTTTTGAATTCTGCCTCATGATCTGCCCTGTTTGCCCCCATTGCTCCTTGCACCTATTTAAGTTTGCCTTTTGATTCTTTCATAAAATCCAAATATTTATCATGGGGCTTCTGAGTTCCTGTCTGTACTTAGGTCCTGCTGAAACCTCATAAAACATGGTAGGTACTGCTTTCACTGAATCAGCAACAACAAGGTTAAGGCAGTGTGCACTGCAATGAATGTAAAAGGATAGCTTCTGCTTTGATCCTTGCTCCAACCCCATTAATTCTGCCTGACATCGCTGATGCCCCACCATAACCTTGACCTACTAAATTTGAATGGCAATCAAGGCCATATCTTTCCAGATACTGTGTATGTTCTGACTGAGTCCTGCTGCATCTAGTTCATTGGCTCTCATGAACTGCACCATTGTAGTAGTATCTTAGTGCTTATGACAGTTGCTCAGTTTTCTTTAGGTACTTTGTTTCATCTGCTATAACAGCACAAGCCTTGCTTTGTTGTATTATGGATTCAAGGATGATGCCCCTTTTCCATTGCCACTCAAAAGCCTGGGGCTTTTCAAATCACGGGTAGCATTTCCATACACATTTACCCAACTAATTCCCCCGACCCATACCGACGTATTTCTCTGCTTTCCTGGGGCTTGGTGAGGGGGCGGGGTTGCGTGCAGTAAGAAAAACTATCCGCCACAAGGATGCACTAAGGGGCAGTAAGATGAGTTTGCAAACCTATCAATTTTATAACCTTAATTTATCACAAAAACTTGTTATAAGATGACTTTAGTACACCTCTAAACTTCATCTGTGCAGTCAGTTCATCAGGATTATGAGCCAATTTTAATTCTGCTCGAACTTGTCGGGAGTGACAGAGATCCGCTGACCGGTGTTATTAGCCGGCCAGACCGTCTGTGATTTTGCGTGGACTGTATCTGTTTGTTGCAGCTGAAAAGATAATATAGAGCGTTTACTAAGTTTGTGGGAAATATCTGCATATACCACATATCAAATGCAAAAATCTTGGCTGGATGCTTTAGCCGTTTTGAGTTAATAAACTTTTCTGCCACTGTGTGTGTGCGCAGAGAAAGAGGGGGAGACCTGCTCAGCGCGTATAGCCTTTAACTTATATAAAAATAATTTTGCTGTGATCAAAAGTCCACAACACTGTACTTAAAAACTGTTCCCGTTGAACTCGCTGTGCAGCAGAAGAAAAAATAAACTTATAAAACTCTTAAGATGAGACACATCTACCCTCCGCTTCTGTCACATACCCCCCCCCCCCCGAGCGATGTTGTGCGTTGTACTGAGTTCATAGACATTATATACGTAGACGCCCCATTGGACGTTGCTGGCCACTAGGCCGACATGCCTACAGGGCGGCCATCTTGGGTCAGACCAAAGATCAGACAGCTGCTGTCAGAATGAATAGGAGGCAGTTCAGATCTCATTTTTATCATATGTTCACAATGCTGGTGACCTTTCAGTTAGATTATATTTATTCAGAACCAAAACAATTTATATATTATATATTTTGCAGTTACATATTCATATAATAAACACACACATTATACACACATATCTCTCTCTCATATATATATATATATATATATATATATATATATATATATATATATATATATATATATATATATATATATAGAATATCGTGAAAAAGTATACTAGTAGGCTATTCAACTAATCACTTGAATCGTCTAATTAACTCGAAACACCTGCAAGGGTTTCCTGAGCCTTGAAAAACACTCAGCTTGGTTGAGTAAACTAAATCACAAGTATGGGGAAGACTCCTGATCTGACTGCTGTCCAGAAGACCATCATTGACACCCTCCATCAGGAGGGTAAGACACAAAAAGAAATTTCTCAAAGAGCAGGCTGTTCACAGAGTGCAGTTTCAAAGCACATTCACAAAAAGTGTGTTGGAAGGGGGAAATGTGGCAGGAAACGCTGCACAACCAAGATCTGGCACCTGCCCACAGTGCCAAAACCACCAGTAACTGGTGTACTGACCATGGCATTACTGTCCTTGATTGGCCTGCCACTTCCCCTGACCTGAACCCCATCGAGAATTTGTGGGGTATTGTGAAGAAGAAGCTGAAAGACACCAGACCCAACAATGCAAATGAGCTAAAGGCCGCTATTGAAGCATCCTGGGCATCCATAACACCTCAGCAATGCCACAGGCTGATTGCCTCCATGCCACGCCGCATTGATGCAGTAATCTGTGCAAAAGGATTCCCAACCAAGTACTGAGTGCATTAATGGACATTTTCAAATGTTTGATTTTGTTTTGCTGTTATAATTTTTTTTTACTTGGTCTGAGGAAATATTCTAATATTTTGAGATAGGATTTTTGAGTTTTCTTCAGCTGTACGCCATAATCAGCGATATTAAAACAATAAAAGGCTTGCGATATTTCAGTTGATTTGTAATGAATCCAGAATGTATGACATTTCATGTTTTTTAATTGCATTACAGAAAATAAAGAACTTTATCACAATATTCTAATTTTCTGAGACAGTCCTGTGTATATATATATATATATGGAGAAATTGCACCCTACGCTTCCAGAAGCAGCTCCCACAAGTTGGATTGGTTGGATGGGCACTTCTTGCGTACCATACGGTCAAGCTGCTCCCACAACAGCTCAATGGGGTTCAGATCTGGTGACTGCGCTGGCCACTCCATTACCGATAGAATACCAGCTGCCTGCTTCTGCTCTAAATAGTTCTTGCACAATTTGGAGGTGTGTTTAGGGTCATTGTCCTGTTGTAGGATGAAATTGGCTCCAATCAAGCGCTGTCCACTGGGCATGGCATGGCGTTGCAAAATGGAGTGATAGCCTTCCTTATTCAGAATCCCTTTTACCCTGTACAAATCTCCCACCTTACCAGCACCAAAGCAACCCCAGACCATCACATTACCTCCACCATGCTTAACAGATGGCGTCAGGCATTCTTGCAGCATCTTTTCATTTGTTCTGCGTCTCACAAGCGTTCTTTGTGATCCAAACACCTCAAACTTGGATTAATCCGTCCACAACACTTTTTTCCAGTCTTCCTCTGTTCAATGTCTGTGTTCTTTTGCCCATCTTAATCTTTTTCTTTTATTGGCCAGTCTCAGATATGCCGTTTTCTTTGCCACTCTGCCGTGAAGCCCAGAATCCCGCAGCCACCTCTTCACTGTAGATGTTGACACTGGTATTTTGCGGGTACTATTTAATGAAGATGCCAGTTGGGGACCTGTGAGGCGTCTGTTTCTCAAACTATAGACTCTAATGTACTTATCTTCTTGCTCAGTTGTGCAACGCGGCCTCCCACTTCTTTTTCTACTCTGGTTAGAGTCTGTTTGTGCTGTCCTCTGAAGGGAGTAGTACACACCGTTGTAGGAAATCTTCAATTTCTTAGCAATTTCTCGCATGGAATAGCCTTCATTTCTAAGAACAAGAATAGACTGTCGAGTTTCAGATGAAAGTTCTCTTTTTCTGGCCATTTTGAGCATTTAATTGACCCCACAAATGTGATGCTCCAGAAACTCAATCTGCTCAAAGGAAGGTCAGTTTTGTAGCTTCTGTAACGAGCTAAACTGTTTTCAGATGTGTGAACATTATTGCACAAGGGTTTTCTAATCATCAATTAGCCTTCTGAGCCAATGAGCAAACACATTGTACCATTAGAACACTGGAGTGATAGTTACTGGAAATGGGCCTCTATACACCTATGTAGATATTGCACCAAAAACAGACATTTGCAGCTAGAATAGTCATTTACCACATTAGCAATGTATAGAGTGTATTTCTTTAAAGTTAAGACTAGTTTAAAGTTATCTTCATTGAAAAGTACAGTGCTTTTCCTTCAGACATTTCAATGTGTCCCCAAACTTTTGAACGGTAGTGTATATATAGTGTCCTCTTATTTGCACACCCATAAGCGGAGTAAAAGTCGGGCATCCTGGGAAGTAGCTCTCGAAGTTGCTAACTGTCAATACAAAATCGAAATTATGTATTAAGTTAGACTATCAATCATTTATTTCAATCAATTGGTCCCATGTAGCCCCTAAAAGGGTGACGTTTCCAGTCAGCTAATTTATCTGGAAATCGGTTGAGAATTCACCGGATTCAGAGTATCTGAAAACATAAAGTACCACTTTCCTGAATTGACGTGTATTCTCTCTGAGCGCAGCTTGGTCTGACCTAAGATGGCCGGTCTGTCGGCACGCCTCTCACCCGACGACGGGGCGTCTACGTATATGATGTCTATGACTGGGTTACTCTGGAGTTGGGATGAGTGGCAGGAAATGGATTAAGCTTCTCTGCCTTTGTCTGTTTGACTGCTATCTTCTTGCCGCCACCCACTGGACCGGAGTGGTACTGCAGTTTTTCATCACAACGTCCCATACGTCATTGGGTTGTTTTACATAAATGGCCCCAAGCAGATGGAAAGCTACTAGGCACTTCTTGCTGTTCTTCTTTCAAAGATGAAATCGAGGATTCTTACAAACCAAATAGGATAGCAGCAGCTATGCATGCGTCCCCCTGCGCTGCCATGGTAATAGTGGTTCAGCTGTGGGCTGGTCAGCTTTTGCTTTCGTCAAACTGGTATGTCCCGCCTAAACCATAATACTGCAACATGATTGGCCCGAATCGTTTTTGGTTCGGATACAAGATGGATTCTCATGAGTTTGTGAATGCACAAATACCACAATAATTCATTTTACAGGCAAGGGTAGGTTGTGTCTTGCAATCAGTTCAATCTTTTGTAAGGAATTTCCTATATTTTGTGAATCTACAATTTCTACATGTCCCCTTGGGGCAATGTTCTGCATGGCTTTAAGACAAAGTACTTAAGCAATAGTGTCTATGTACCCCGATTAATGATTAAATATTTATAGTGTACAATGTAAATCGCAGTGATATTGAATTCAATAATAATCGTGTGAACAGAATCTGGAGCTCTTGTTGATGTAATGCACTAAACCCAATAATCATTAATATTCATAAAAGCTTTATGAAATAATACAGCAAAAGAGGTCGAAACCTAGTTAATGGGTTTGATTTGACTGTGTAGTGTGACCGGCCTTTTCAGTGTCACTGCCTCTGTAGCTACAGTACTACTTTGAGACATTTTCTGAGTGATCATCCAGGTGATCACCAGAGTTGTCTGGTCAAACAAGGAAATATTTAATCATTGCAGCTAAAAGTTATGTAAGACAATTGTTTTCTATTTAATTGCATAAGTATAAAGTACAAAAGGAACTGAACGTTTAATACTTATTCAAACGTGAACATTTGCAAAAAACGAGAAAAAAACCCTGCTGCTTTGCTTGTGGAGATATTGGCTGTTCAGATCAATTAAACTGTGTATGCCCTTTTTATAATCTCCTCCTAATGTAGTGGGTAGACAATTTGACAGAGAGAAACAGCAAGATAAATAAGGAGGGATAGATAGTTAGATGGTCAGTATATGTGTGTTACTGATAAAGGATGCAGCAACAGAAATCTGTCCAGATGGCTGCTTCTCATCCCTGCTTTCACTTTTATTACATTTATAAAGCTCTCAATATTAAGAGTCCTTTTCTTCTCTTTTGCTGTCTCCTTATTACTGTCTTTTCCAGAAGAAGTCATGCATATTCTTTGGTTAGGCTTCTTTGGGTCCAAAGTTTACCTTACAAACTTCTGTAAGGCTGGATTTCTGTTCTCACTTAATATGTATTTAGAGAGCCATGAACCAAGATCCAACACTAAAGCCATAAAAAAACACCTGCCATCCAAAAGCTGCAACCCTTGAGGAAAAATTAAACTCTGACTTTATACTTATCTCCATTTTTGTATGTTGCCCTAAGATTATTATATTAATGTACATATTTTTGCTCTGTGTTTTTGTTCTTTTATAATTCTGTTTCTCAACAACGGTCAAAAAACACGTTTGACCACCCTAAAGCTAGCATTGTTAAAGTTCCCATTACAAAGCTTCAAACTGCAGCAGCAATTTAATTTTGACTCAGTAATTGTTTTTGTTTATTACACTAAATCATAAAATAGTTATGATTAAACTAAAAACTCTGTGAGTCGACAAATAATTGGAAAAAGTGGGACGAGAAAAGAAAGTTCAAAAGTTTTTTTGTGTATGGGAGTGGGCAATTTTGTGCACATGCACAGCTCATTGCCAGGTGTGACTCTGTGCTGCGAGAACCGCTTGGCAGTCTGTTGTAGCTAGTTGCTGTGTGTGGTAACAGCTTCAGCTTTTTTCAAACAGCGACTTTCTTCCTCAGAAAGTTGCTGTCGCATTATGGAAAATGTGCTACGTTCGCCAGTAGGCACTTTTTTTTTTGACTAAAAGTCAATTAGGAGGCCTGAAAAGGTACTAAATCTAGTAACAAAAGTGTTAATTTGGTAATACTTAGTGATGTTACGTGATGTGCCAAGGCTTCGAGGCGTGTGTCGAGTAATGGAGAGGGCGTTTCCGTAAAGCACGTATCGAAGCTTGCTTCATTTAGGGGAGGAGCCGAAAACGATGACATCCGAAGCCTCGCTGCCCGGCTGTACCACGTGACTGCTTCGGGAAGTGGCTCAGATTTTGCCAGATGACCGGTTCATTCAGAACCAGTTATGGCTGCACGCTGGATCATAAAACAGTTCTGCTAACCAGATGCAGTTTAAAACGCCACTTAGTCTGTTTATAAGTTTCGTTTTTATTAATTCTGCATTTTTTAACTACATGCACCGTATTTCTGTGCCTCAGCGCTTGCTCCTCTCCCCCCTCCTTTCCCTCGGAGCAGGTGCTTTTATCACCGTTCACCATTCAAAACGTGAATCACTACGTTTAATGTCCTCACATCGGTAGCAACGTGTGCCAGTTAAAGTCAATAGGAGAGTTAGTAGCTGTGTTTCATGCTCTTTTGTTTTTAACAACATAGAATCAGTGGCGCTTCAGTGGGCTGCTGCCTCGCGCTTTAATTCAGGTGCGCACTTTTAAGGGTAATTTTAAAGAACTTGTAACATCAAGGGCTTCATCTCAGATCTGTCAGTACCCCTGTTCCCTTTATAGGAGCCCTTTACAGTATTTAGTTATGCATTTTCCCCACTGTTTATCCGTCGCACGCAGCGCACCAATGGGGGTAAAATCCGCCCACCGCACCGCCCAGAGTGCACTGATGAGAGCAATAGAAATTTGTCTGGTCAGCGCGGCGACTGACTGAGAAACCTGTCGCTGTGAAAGGTGATGAGAATGTTATAAACTGTAACAGTCTAGAAGTGCATTGAGCTTAAAGGAGGGAGACATGAGCAGCAGGATCGTGCGTAAAGACGCAGCGGGAACCTCTGTGTGCTTCAGTGTTGCTGCTGAGGGGAAATTGTTGACCATTATCCCCCCCCCCCCCTGCCCCCAAAATTAGCATAATCTCACTCTTAATTTTTGATCAAAGTTAAGAGGTCTGATTATTACACACTATGCCATATCACATGACACTACTATTTTGGGAATAATTACACACAGAGAATACATTCAAACAATGTTTTATTATACACATGTGTATACAAAATTTATGTAGACAAATGATTTCGTCCTACACCTTTTGTGAAGTCTTTCCCAAGAGTCATAATAGACAAAAAAATCAATGCATCACACGTGTTAAGATACAGCTGGCTGAGATTATACACCTGGCCAGTAGGTGGTTTCGTGTGCACATGAAGCTCCAAGAAATGAACCCTTTCTCGAACCAGTTGGCTCAAGTGGTTCAATGCCTCATGAGGCTTCATCTCGCCATCACTAGTAATACTGCAAACATGCCTGCAAATTCCTAAATACAAACTAGCTGTTGCCACTCCCATCCATACCTTTGATTATGCCCCTGGGTGGATCAGCAGCCACACACAGCTCTTTAAAATCCCCAGCAGGCTAATTAGGAGATTGGAGTCAGGTGTGAATACTGTCTTGCCTGGCAACACCAACAGATGGAAACCTGCAGCTTAATGAAGGTAAAGAAAAATACACACATACACACAAGTTTGTGTTTCTACCTAACATGAGTCCAGACTTTGACAGCTGTGTTCACTTTGTATCGACTTCTATTCATTTTAGTATCTATGTTTATAACTAACCCGTTGCTTCCTAACACAAAGCTTTACTTCAATTTAATCCACATCGGAAGTGGACTTTGGTTTCTGTAGGCCTTCAAAAGGTTAGCAGATATGCCAGAAATGTTCCCAAGGGTAACATGAGTACACACACACACACACACACACACACACACACACACACACACACACACACACACACACACACACACACACACACACACACACACACACACACACACACATACACACACTCCAGAACTATGAAATTTTTCTCACTAACTTAGTAGCATTGCTTTGTTCACACTTAGGCCTTAGACACACATAGCCGGCTATTTATAAAAACAAATATCTCCCCCACATCTTCTTTAGAAATAATACCTTACATACAGGATTTTCATCCACACAAACCTGTGTAAATTTCCCATTGACCATTGTTTTAAACATGCCAGACACATAAGGGGCAGTGTACCACAAAGCTAAAACCTTCGTGAGCCAGTCAGTCCTTCAAAATAAAAGCAGTGTTGAACAACATTGTGCCTGTGAAGCTGATCTCCAAGCGCTTTTTCTCCTTTGCACCTCAATATATTGGAGCAGCTGGGCTTGTAAAAATAAATGAACAAAAAAGTGTCTGGACCAACTGTAATGTTTATAATGTTCCATGTACGCCTTTACTTTGAAGTCTTTATATCGAGGTGAAGACTGGAAATGCTGTGCGATGCCGAGGTAACGTCAGTTGTAAATAAACAACCACAGATGCCATAGGTTAGAGAATTTGTCAAGATTAACATTGATTAGACACATATTGTTAACAGTCAATCACCACAACAACATAGAAATCCTATGACGTCAGTGTCGTGATCCTAAAACTCCGTCTTCTCATGTACATCTGCAGGCTCAAAAACTGAGTTTTTAGAAATCTCCACTTTGGCTGGAATTTTCAGATTCATTCGTTTTTAGTGATGTAAAATGACGTTTACGCGTGGATGAAAGACCTAACCGCATCAAAATGTATCCATTTTTCCAGATATCTGGTTATGTGTGAATTAGGCCTTAATCTAGTTGTTCGTGTTTGCACCATTTTTAATCTGAATATCTCTTTGTCTAAAACACCTAATATAATCTTCGGTCTATATTGCATTACTCTTAAAAGAACCTTTTTATTAAAGGCTTTTATCTCCAGGTAATTTATGTGCTAAAACTGGGACCATTTGTCAAATAAATGTTGAGTTACATGTTTAGTTCCCTCTAAGCTCTAATCAAATTGACTAAATTAAAATGTGTAGAAGCACACAAGTTATGAAGAAAAATGTTTGACTTTTGTGGGTTAATGTGAATTTAGTAAAAAAAAAGTGTCAATAAGAATAGTCTAAATACCATTAGATTTTACTGTCAATTATGATAGCTAAAATCCTTTCAGTTTTTGGTGGCAACAGACTTGGAGTGTGCTTTCTACAAACCCAGCCAACAACTTTGTATCACATTGCAGAACAAAATACAATGAGGATGAACTCTTAGTTAACACTATTCAAAGTGTGCCGTACAGGTCAAAGTCAGAGGCAGAGACCCGTGTCAGCTTTACTGTCTGATGGGAATGGGAAAAAGAGCAGGAACGGGGATTGGCTGATGTTTCAGTTGAGTTGTCAGCTCTTCTTTGAGTGGTTTCTCCAAATAGCAGCCTGACACCTGCTAATAGAAAGAGACTGAGAGAGGTTGCCCACTGCTTTTTCACAATCTGTATTTCCGTCTAACATGGGTCCAGGCTCTGACAATCATGTTGAAGTCACTGGGTGAGATAAATGGGCTCCTCTAGAGACAGATTGCAGTTAATTTTAGATCGCCCAATCACGGCCTCCCTGTTGGGCAGCCAGAAGCTATGTTGTAATGTGTGATTACTTTAACCCTGCAGGAGGCACATAGGAGAAGTGAGAGTAGACAGGACTTAGCCTAGCTTGTGTTTAAAGGTAGGTTTATTAAGATATAACAGAATTACATGTGGACTCAAAGTAAGCTGTCAGATTGATGTTGGCCACAGTGCTGCTATCAATAAGGAGCCGGAAGGACAGCGGGGAATGAAATGGGAGTTAAGCTCCCATTTTGATTTGTGATGTTATTTAAAAAAAAAAAAAAAGAAAAGAAAAAAAAAAAGACAGAGATGCATTTCATTCTCAACCATTGTACTTGTGTAATAACAAATACAGCTCGGTAAAAACATAGGAATTTCAGCAGCAAGATTTTGCAAAATATATAATTTTTTTATTTTTTTTTAAAAGCACCCTATTATTTACGCATAGTAAAGATTTGGTTCACCACTGTCACGAGGAGTTGTAAGGAATGACAGGAGACGGTGAGAATGCTACTTTGTAACCGGGAAGTTATACGATCTAAATGCTTGTTCTTTCACTAACTACAAGGCACCTTGCTCTTTATGTTGTAAGCAGTAACCAGCCATGCATTCCGACTCTGGCTTCACATCACTGGTACGCTGTAAGATAACATGAAACAGTTCAGCGTGGTCCAGCTTGATCTGGTCGTTGCTGACACTAGATGTGTGTAACTTTGTGCTTGTGATTAGATTATGCTAGTGTCGGAGTGATGCCCTTCCTAGGTGTATCCTTAGTCTTTCTCTCCAGAATTGGACTTTGACACGGCAAAGTTGGTAATTGAACTCTTGAAATAGCTTTCCGCTTTTTTCCCCAGGAAATTATATGCTTTTATCTCATAAGTGCTTCATGGGTCCTACCACAGAGCTTCCTGTTGTTTCTGAGAAGTAATTGTTTTGCTGTGATAACTGGCTGTGTACTGTACAGTGTCATTGTGCATCTTCTCTTCTCTGCTGGCAGGAGGATGTTTATTTCTTTACTGAGAGATAGCTCTGTCGTTCTCTTTTAATCTATTGTAGTTTTGAAGTTAATTAACCATAATCGTTATTGTAAAGGCTCTAATGCCACTGAGTAGTCATCTAGATGTATTTTTTTTTGTTTTTGATGATTTCTATAATGTGTTTTTTAATAATCTAAAATCTGCCTTATTACTCCAAAGAAATAGGAGATTTTAATGCAGTCTTTCCTGATTGATTCCCACCCTAATAGACCTTTATATTGCTGCCTCCACACCTTCATTACAGCTATACAATTCTTTGGCAAACACATATTTCAACTTTTGTATAATGATGAGAAAACCAGTTTGTGTACAATTTCTGACCATGATAAATTTTCTAAGGGGTCTTTCCTTAAAGGGCAACTCACCTCCAAATCTACTTTTTTTGGCCAATAAACTGTTCATAGGTTTGTCTTATAGTACTTTCTACATACCCTGGTCATTATTTAGAAATATTAGTGCATATTTGTTGAAATCCTGCTTTTGAGTCTAAAATCGTCAGTGTGGCACCGTCCTAGGGTTAAACGGTGGTCTTGCGTTGAATTTTGAATTAACTTTGCTTTCGGTGGCTGTAATTCTGATACAGTGACGTTGATAGCTCTGCCGCTATGGGGTATAAAAGCAGGTCCGTCTTAAAAAAACAAACAAACAAAAAAACACAGCTCCCTCCATCTTGTGCCTCCATAGCAAGCACTGTTGCAATTTTCAAACCCGCTAGTGACTTTTGTCTTCAAAAAAGAGACCAGAAACAAATCAACCAACTTTTTATGTGTTGTTGGTGAGTTTATGTGAAAGCAACCAATTGTTCTGCCGTTAGTATCTTGAGGCAGCTGGGAAGGGGCTGCTGTGAGACCGCAGCGAAGTTGGCTTTGGGTTGGACATTTGATATTTGCACTGTGCGGCTTCAACAGCCAGCCAGCAAACAGAGAGCGGCAGCCCCAGATCAGCCTCCCTGCATCAGCTCGAACAGGAGGCAGTCGCCGCTGAAGCCGCGGAGCGCAAATGTCTTAAAAACCCATTTTCCCTAACCAGAAAGTTCTCTTTGAGCTCTAATTTTAATTTCAGCGACTGAAAAAAGTATGAAGTTTAGGTTTTTCTAATCCCAGCTCACTGATTTCCTAAACAAGGCCTCAACCATGTCTGTGCTCCAGTCCCTTCTGTTTGCTTGGCTGCCACTCATGCAGCCATCTGAGCTACCAGCTCAGTGATGAAGACCGAGACTGACTCCCTCAGCTTGCTGCCTGGGGTTGTCGTCTGCCATCCATGCTGACACGCAGACCTCAGGCCAGCTCGAAAAGAGTGGATGAATAATCACCAAAGGGAAGCTAGAAGTGGTCATTTCTCACTTCAATGTGCACGGAGCTGTCTTTCTGGTATGTATCTTGAACTCCCATATCAAGTGCATGGTTTCAAAGGTTTTGCTTTACCTCGACATAGTAGGAGTAATCAATACTGTTTATTTTACCATGAGTAAAGTGGAAAATATTAATGTTAGTCTTGAATGGAATTGTTTGCATTTTTTATATATTTCGAACATTTATTTAACCGGGATATTCCCACTTAAAACCTTTATTGTTCAAAGGGCTTCCGGCCAAGACTTATGGTTACTCAAATAGAACATAAAACAAGTTAAAGATGGAGAACATGAAACAAACCCGGTTAATGCAATCAGCAATTTTCATCAAAGCACAGTAATAATGAGCATCTTTAACTCATTAATTTGATCTCAAATAGTCCATAATCCTATATTTTAAAAATGAATTCTACTTGGCAGGTAATCCAGTTTAAAATCTGTCTGTTACTCAGACAAGGACGATACTTTCCTTTAAAGGCGCTTTCATCAGTTGAGGAAAGACAGACACATTCTGCTTGATGATTCTAATTCCTGGTGGTATTAAGGAATTTTAGGAATTAAGGGAAAACATAAAAAAGTTGCCAAATCACCTAAAATGGTCATATAAGAAAATCCAATGTTTCAATCTACAATTGTGCAAAGAAGGCAGGCCACCATTTTCATACAAGCTGCAATGATGAGCAGACAAAAATGGAATTACTTACAAATCTTATTCCTGCATCATACACTGAGTTAGCATACAAATAGGATGTATTCATAGTTAAGTATTAATAAAAATGAAGGTGGTAAAAGTTTTTTCTTGCACTAAAAGAAAAGCAAAATGTGTTTCTGAAGCAAAAACTCAATTTAACCCTTGTTTTTTTATTTGACAAGCATTGTCTTAGGTACTCTTTAAATTTGAAGACTACATATTAGTTTAATCAGAACTGAGAATAAAGCTCAAGTTATACAGATTTTTTAAATATATCAAAGGCATATAAGAATGATAAAGCCAAGAATAGTGTTGTCAACATAAATGCAGAACCTTATGTATATTACATTTTAAGATAAGTTATTTACATAAATATTAAAGAAAATGGGACCCAGAATGGACACTTGGGGATCAACTTATACATGCACAGTTTCCTACACAGGGCTCATTTATGAAGGAAGAGCCTGTGACATTCTTCGTAAAACATTTAGAGCTGCTCTTAGGGTTAGGGTTACAATAGTAGCAGTCACAGTTCCACAAAAACCTTATTAATAGCTGTGCTGTTTTCTTTTTACCTTAGCTGTGGTTGCCCCTCAGTAGCAGCTGACAAAGAGAGAAACAGAAAGAACCTTTGGAGTATTTTTTACTGTTGTAGACATAGGATGCAGCATAGCACCATTTCACGTGCAGTTCCTCCCTACTGAAGTGACACGAAATTGTGAACAAATTAAAAACATGAAAAATTATCATTGCAAAAACTTATCCCATACATGTGTCCTAATTACAAAAAAATACTCTGAACAGCAGTGTTGAATCAAGAATCTATTATTGTTACTGTGGTGAAATATTTTTGAGACAGACACCAGTTCAGGATGCACACAAATAATATATACAGGTAGACACAACAGACATAGTATTTTTACTTTTTTTAAGTCTGCTATTATAAAATAATATGGAGAAGTTGTGCAGACTTTGAGGATTTTTGGTTTTGATGAGCTCCTGCTAATGAAAACAAGTCCCGCCACTGCCCGTTTACCCACATTGCTAAAGAATTCCAGTTTAAAGTAATAAAGAAAAAACAACAATAAAAAACTGTGACAATAAACAAAAAATGAAAAGCATGATGTGACAAAATTAATGCAGCATGCTTCTTAGAACCTCCCTGGCTCTGGAACTGTGATGGCTATGGGTGCCCTAAACACCTTCAAGCATGTTTGGCAGTCACAAGTAAGCTTTCCTTTATATCATAGTAAGACTGTACCACAACATTGAAAATCAGCTCCAACATGAATGGCAGAATTTTAGCAATTGTTCCAATGGGCTAACATTTATGTGTAAAGGAATGTGAACACTTACAAAACTCAGTGCAAAGACAGGCCCTCACAAACTGGCATTGCCTGGTCATTAGAGAAATTGAAGCACTATGGCTGTGTACTTGGACCCAGCTTCCTATAACCAAAAGTGCTTTTTAAATTAATTATATTAACCATAAAAAACACCAATAGACTATTAAAGTTAGAGTGTGAGATTTTTCCAGAAATGTAGGTAAGAAATGCCAACTTCCCTTTTTGAATAACTGCTCATGCGCAAGACCATCCTGCCTGCTCTTCCACTCCTCAGGGGCATGAAAGAATTGTCTTTCTTCTGAGGCCTTCCTCTACTTATCATAAACTTGTAAGGCAGTTTGCTTCCGTCTCCCTAGCAGTCTCCCTAGCAGGTAGAGTCTGCTCTGACCATTCCTGTAAAGAGCAGAAGTGTTGTGACTTCAGTCCGGTTTATTGTTCAGGTGAACACGTAGGTACTTCTAAGAATTCACTATCTCAATTTCAATTCCCTGGATGCTGACCAAGGTCAGTGTGGTGGGTCTGCACCTGTAGACGTTCACCACTAGCTCGTCGTTTTCCCCAAGTTGATAAGGAGATGGCTCCGCTGGCACCAGTCCACAAAGTCTTCTGTCCAAAGTCGTTCTTACTTGGGATGAGGCCAATTATCTGAGAACTTCTGAAGGTGGCAACCTGTGGAGTTGATGGAGAATTCTGCAGGGTAGGGGTGAACGGGAACAGTGCCAGCACGGTTCCCTGTGGAGCCCTCATGCTGTAGACCAGCCTGTCAGAAACAAAGCCCCATGTCCACACATATTAGGCCCGTTTACACTACATCTAAAAACCGAGCCATGCCGAGACCAGTCCGAGCTTGGTTCAGTTATCCAAGACAAGCCGACCCGTTTACACACAAAGCTTATCTCGGTTACTTGGTTGCTCCTCGCCCCCTAGTGGCGATCTGCGGTACTACCGCTCTCTGGGATTGAAGGCAGAAGCAGCAAAAACACACACAGCTGCGCCCGTAACATTCAGGAAGTTATGCTTGATATTGTGATATTTCGGTGTTTGCGGAGAGTCAGGAGAAGAAGGCAACCATTGGTTAATTTACTTGAGAAAGTTGGCTTTTTGGGAAGTGGATGAGAGAAACGAACGTCTAATAAGGATTTACAGACGCCGGAAACAACGACAGATACTGAGGTTCATTGCGCTGCTAAGCAGAATCATCTCTGGAAACCGTGTGGCACGGTAAGGAAGCTAGTATTATTATGAATGTCTGAAATTTGTCTGAATGGAGTGTGAATCGGGACGTGCAGCCAGACACGCCGGAAAACCCGCTGACAGTCAGCTGACTGTAAGGGCATGACGCGGTCTGCTCATGCGCTCTTCGTTATCAGAAACCGGGATAAAATAGAACCAGGCCGAGACCTACCCAAGAACTGGTCTGCAGTTAGCGCGGTCCGGTTATGGTTAGCGCGGTCTGGTTCAGTCTGCTGACCGTTTACACACAAGAGTTATCTCGGTTACCGAGCTCGGACTGGTCTCGGCTCGGTTAAAAAAGTGTAGTGTAAACGGGCCTATTGTTGGTTGCTTGTGAGATAGTCCAGTATCCACTAGTGTTTTATGGTTTGTTTTGCACTGCAGAATTTCTTCCTAACAAATCTTGAAATTCAGTAACTGGTTGAACACTTCCACTGGTGTGGTATACGTATGACATTCTTTTTAATCTAAAGATTAAGATGTGCATTTGTATTTAGAAGAATATTTTCAGTGTTGGGTTACACCCTATAAGCAAAGAGTCCAGTTTCTATCAGATCAGAAATATGTGGGTTTGTGAAGCTGAAGATGAGCTTATAGGTGTTGCTAAGAAACTGCTACACTACTGGTGTTTGACAGCGGTAATAATATTACTGAAATGTTATCAATGGTGAAAGTGTATTCTGCATGTGATGAGGTGAAGAGTACTGTGAATGTTGCCAACCTCATATTTAGGAACCAAAGTAAACACGATGATTAGAAGTCAACTAATGTAGCAACTCGGGAGACCTTGAGCAAAGCCAAGGAAAGAAAAAAAAAATCCCAACCAGTTCTTGTGATATTAATGTTATAATTTTTGAGACAATATTTAAGAAAAAATGGTGACTATAGATTGTAGTAAAATCTGAGCTGAATACAAGGTTTATGGGAGGCATTAAATAAAATTTGGGTGAATGAGAAAAGGTTGAGTTGTTCTAATAATGTTTCCCTCGGAGAAATTTGGGTCAACATCAAATTGCTCAGGTTCCCTGAGTTTCTTTCCTCAGCACAACAAAATATACTTTCTTTTTATTTTTCTGTGGCAAACTGGTTCCCCTAAGTTTTGTTGTGTGTAGAATTTATATATTCCTGTTAATTTCTCTACATGTTTCTCAAACTTAAGCTGGGATGGTATTAGAATTTTAACACATTTCCATTTACATACATACTGTACATTAGATTGATGGTTGAAAGTGATGTGGGCAGAATGGAAGTTTGTCATTTCTTTTGGATACGTGTCACTGTTACTACAGAGTCTAATGGAAAAGATTACAATGATCATGTTTAATGATTGCTATCAAATTATTAACACACAAGACCTCACTGTGATCGACTTTGCCTTTCTTCAAAGAAAACATAAACACTATTTTCACAAGGTGACAGATTCCTGAATGCCCTGAAATTACATCTGTTTTCATAGCAGTTGTTTTCAAAGAGTGAGATCATTTGGATCAAGTCAGTTTATCAAAGTTAGAGTTGGTGATTTTTCTGGAAGTTTTCACAAGTCCCTTTTTGAATAACTGCGCACGCACAAGACCGTTTTACCTGCTCTTCTGGAGGATCATGTGAAAAAAATCTCCCAAATCCATTTAGGTCTTATTTCTATCTACTGAGGCCTACCTCTTCTTCTCATAAACGTGTACACGGTTTGCTTCTTGCCATGTTCAAAGTATACAGTGAGAGCATTGGCGCAACAATGAACAGTTGACAGCAAAGCTAAGCACTAAGCTACCCGCTAAGCTAACCAGATACTTAAACACTAGATGTGCGCATGAGCAGCTAGCAAGCAGAAACTAACAAGGAACGAGCACGCACACTGGCGTTACATGAGCGTGTCAGAGTGATTGGCAAGTGGGACAAACCAATAGATGAGGTGATTCCCCCAGACACTCAAGGGACAGAGGGGGTGAGAGCAGGACCAAAACTGACAAATCCCTGCCCTTCGGTGCGAAGACCAGTGATTGGTTAGAGTTTTTATAGGCCTGCAGCTCTCAAAGAGATCGATTTTTTTTTTCTATAACCACCTTTTTTCGAATACATAATGAACTGACTACTTTCTGGATGGAAGGTCCATTTTACCCAGTATAACAAAGTGTTTCTGAACAGGATTACCAACTATAGCTTTAAAGCAAGTTTAGATTGTTCAAACAAATCAATGATTGAAGAAGTTTGTGTATTTTATGGAAACAAAACCTTTTGGAAATTCCTTTTCTGTAAACACATGTGCCTTTAAACGGGTAAAATTGCCAACATTGCAAAAAATATAACTACATCAACTGGATCAATATTTCAGACTGAGGTAGTATTGAAAAACCAATGTATTTGAAGTATTTTTTGAACTGTATATCTTTTGACCAGTGGGTAAGGATTTTAGAAGACCTCTTAATTTTCTAATGTAATTTTCTTTTACAATGTTGTATCCTAAAAAAATGAGGAAGAAAACAGCAAAAGTCTGAAAAGAGAGCTTTCTCTAGAGAAGAATGCTGGTCGATCTACCAACTAGCGGTGACCATCTGGCAGTGAGCACACAGGAAGCCAGGCTTTAAATACTGCTCCAGATGAAGATCAGACTCAGGTGTGTGCAGCCAGCTCCTCCCCAAGCCACACCTATCCGAGAGAGAGAGCACATCTAACCACACCCACACAGTCACAAACACCACAGTACCCTCCCTCTAAACGACGCCTCCAGGCATCTTTCCAGGCTTGTCAGGGAACTCCTGGTAGAAGTCATCCAATAACTGCTGACTAAGAATGAGACAACGGGAAATCCAGGACCGCTCCTCCGGACCGTAGCCCTCCCAGTCCACGAGATACTGGAAACCACAACCCCGACGCCTCACATCCAAGATCTTGTGGACAATGAAGGCAGGATGGCCATCAATAGTCAGGGCGGGAGTGGGGGGTTCGGCCAGAGGGCTAAGGGCACTGGAGGACACAGGCTTAAGCAGACAAACATGGAAGGTCGGGTGAACGTGCATGGAGTCTGGCAATCTCAATCTCACAGCAGAAGGATTGATGAATTTCTCCACCTCAAATGGGCCAATGTAACGGGGGGCGAGCTTCCGAGACTCAACCTGCAGGGGGAGATCCCGTGTGGATAGCCATACCTTCTGACCCGGTTGATACCGGGGGGCAGGAGAACGATGTTTGTCTGCCAGCACCTGGTTGCGGTGGGCAGAACGAGTGAGAGCTGCTCGGGTGGCTTTCCACAGATGGTAGTCTGCCATCTAGTGCATTTGCATTTAAGGGTTTGGTGAGAGGCTCGAGAGGAATTTGCAGCTGATTCACTAGCTCTATGTCAATAAAATTGTTGTCAGCTCCAGAATCCACTAGTGCTAAACAGGGTAAAGTAATCCCTACAAAAGTCAGAGAGGCAGACACATTAACACGAGGGGGAGAGCTGGATTTAGAGGTGGTCTGGCTCACCAGGGCACTCTCCCCTACTGGTGAGCCCGGTCTTTTGGTGTGTGGGGGCAGGTAGCTATAAAATGACCCGTCTGGCCACAGTAAAGGCAGAGTTTTGCTTGCATCCGCCGTTGGCGTTCTTCCGGAGTTAAGCGAGCCCGCCCAACCTGCATGGGCTCCTCCCCTGAGCCAGAGGGAGGTCTACTGGGACTCGGGGGGCTGACAGATGTACTCAGATGCGACTGAGTTTGGGAAGAGGTGAGGGGAAAACTGGCAGCAGCTCGAAGCTTGCCGGTCTTTTCCCTACTCCTCTCCCTCAAACGGTTTTCAATACGAATAGACAGTGAAATTAACTCGTCTAATGAGTTAGGCATTTCACAAGAAACTAAATCATCCTTAATCTGGTCAGAGAGACCATTAACAAAAACTGCTCGCAATGCCCTGACGTCCCACCCAATTTCAGGAGCTAAGATACGAAAATCAACAGAATAGCTAGCAACAGAAGCAGTCCCCTGACGCAGGGATAGCAACCGTTTTTCTGCCTCCTGACCCTGAATAGGATGGTCAAAAACACGGCGTAACTCAGAGGAAAAAGCTTCAAAAGACTGAAGGGCCCCTGATCCCCCCTCCCAAAAAGCAGTTGCCCACTGACCCGCCTTACCTCTAAGTAGATTTATAACATAAGCTATCCGAGAGCGATCATCTGGATAACTGGATGGTTGCTGATCAAAAACCAGGGAACACTTTAACAAAAAACGACTACAGGAGCCTAAATCTCCAGAGTAACATTCTGGAGGTGGAACAAAAGGTTCCTTAGCTGTTTGCAGGGGAAGTACTTGGGCCTGAAGAGGGGGAGGATTACTCACTGCTGCTGGGGCTTCAGATGGAGAAGTTTGAGTGGGCAGCTGGGAGGCAATGAGGGCTACCTTGTGACTCAGGTCCTGCAGAAGGCTCATGACTTCAGTGAGTAGCTGGTCATGCTTTGCAATTAAAATCCCTTGGTTGGAGAGGGCTTTCCGGAGATCGTCTGGGTCCGCTGGGTCCATGGTTTGACCAGATAGTACTGTTATGAGCAAGGAGCTGGACCCCAAGTGCAGGGAACCAGGCGTGGGGGAAGGTGCAATCAACAGTTTATTTAGTCCTTAGGGGAGCAGGGAGAGGTGGCGTCTCCGGAAGCAGGGGCTGGTTGAGGAGGAAGGAAGGCTCACGAGAGTAGCAGCTGGAGATGTGGGAGGTGGGTGGTGTGGCTCGGTGGCAGGTGGCTGGAGTGGAGCTGGATCCTAGGAAGACAGGACACAGGTTACGTTGTGGAAGAAAACAGCAAAAGTCTGAAAAGAGAGCTTTCTCTAGAGAAGAATGCTGGTCGATCTACCAACTAGCGGTGACCATCTGGCAGTGAGCACACAGGAAGCCAGGCTTTAAATACTGCTCCAGATGAAGATCAGGTGTGTGCAGCCAGCTCCTCCCCAAGCCACACCTATCCAAGAGAGAGAGCACACCTAACCACACCCACACAGTCACAAACACCACAATCTAATTGGCAATCAGATGAAACATTCAAAGCCAGATAGAAAATGTCTTTCTGTTAAATGTATTTTCAACCATCCAAGCAGATTTTGTAATGCGCACAAAATGATTCAGCTTGGGGTACTGGATCCAGTAAATTAAAATTGGCACTCCTTATCCACCTTCTACTACTGAAAATGTTCTAAAAAATAATCAGATACATTTAATTGGACATATTTGTTTCTAAGAGAATTTGTTGTCAGGTTTGTTGAAGAGAATAAACAGTTAAAGCCTAAAATGTATTTTAAAAAGTAGATTCAGTGTAAATCAATTTCAGTTTAGGCCAATAACAACCCTAACGACTCCCCGTTACAGAGGAGTGGACTAGTTTTTGAATAAATGAGAAGTGTCCAAAAGGGTAATATTGATAGACAGAACACCAGGTATGGTTTCATTGGGAGAGTTGAAATAACGCCCAGGTGGAACAGAGTGAGCTTTCAAATACTAACTATTTCATCCAGCACAAGAGGAAATGGATCCAGAATGATCAAACATGATAAAAGCATGCTGGGGGAGCAAATGATCATAGCCAGGAGGGGTAATAATGTTTCATACACATTGCTCTGATATCTGCCATCCATGCAGGTCTCTGAAAGGCAATCGTATTGTGAATATATTGGAAGGGCTATGTGTATCCTAAGGTATGCTACAAGAGCTGGGTCTTCATTGCTGTCTTTAGTTAGAAGGTGTGCTCAAACAAGATCAATGAAAAACAAATTTCAACTGGTTCAATTAAAAGTCATCTTAGATGCATTTAGTCTTTATAATGTTTGCATTATGTTTAAGGGCAGAGTCTGTTGCTGTTCAAGCCTCAGCAGTAACTCATCTTTTTAGTTTCCTCTACACCATGCAGAGAAGCAAAGCACTGAATAAGATCAAAAGTTTGAATGTTTTTAACTACATTCAAACAGCTGCACAATATTTAGAATTACAACCATCATCGCAATAAGTAAGGACTGCTTATTTCCATTATTATATAGGATACAATATTTCCAGTGTTGTACATTCGAGCTCTGCATATGAATACCCCCCCACTTGATCTATATCTTTAGTGGCTAAAATGCTAAAGCTCACAGAGATTGGTGGGGATAATCTGTAACAGTAAAGAATGAAAAGTGTCCAAAAAATGTAGGTTAATAGAAATATAATAAAGGTTCTTGTGGCAATTTCCACCGATATTATGACAATTTAATATTTTCCTGAGACTGCAACCCTGCTTCTGAGATATTGTTAGTGAAGCATGCTTTAAATATGACTTGATATAATAAAAACATGGTTATGTATTAATCATTATGTCTGCGTAAAATTAAATAATTCTGTAAGTTCATACAATAGTCCATGCAATTTAAGCAAATCTAATAATCAATATAATACTTATGAGCCGACTCCCTAATCAGCAACATATAGTTATTGCCTTTTGATTGGTTCGTCAGACAAATTCCAGGTTAAGAAAAACATCAAAGAGAGGATCAGTGATTTTCCAGTGGAGGGGCCGCATGCGGTCCATAGACACTGGAAAGAACCGGGGAGTTAATAAGCACCCCGCAATTTATTTTTGAAGTTTGGTTCCTTAGCAAGATCACCCAGCCGCGAAAGCAGTCGCTGCATTTAGCTTATTAAAGTAACACCACTGGCAGAAAAGTGGCACTTAAAAGTTGCAAATTGTTATTAGTGGCAGAGTAAAAGTGCTTGAAGCTATATGTATTATCAACAAACAAACTTCTAGTAAATTAGTGTTTTTTTCCACACTGCATTCGCTATGGAGGGAATTTGACATGACAGGTTTAGCTCTTCAAAACTGTATTTATGGATTTCCAAAACAGACCCTCAGACACTAACCATTAAACTTTCTGGACATGTTCTCTAGGTTCTGAACTCAAACTCGGTTGTGCACTACACCGTGAATCCAAGTGAATCCAAGTGAATCCAGCAATCTCTGCCTTTTAGCTGTGAATAAAACTCAGAAATGTTTAAGAGGTTGTCTGTACTCTTTATGAGAAAATTCAAATTGAGGCAGATCAGCTATGGCTGACTAAACTTTGAAGAAAAGGGAAAAAAATAACACAAGGGCATGACCTTAATTCAGATGTCCAGGTTCCTATTTTACGCTCACTCTGAACTCCTGTCAGTTCGAGCAGACAGGATTTTCATGCTCCGGCTGCTTTACAAATGTGACATGTATTTCCCTACCAGCTTCCCTTTTTTTCCTGCCATTTAATCTTTGATTATTACCTCTGCCTAAATCTGTTATGAATCCTAAGCCCATCAAAACAAGGCAAATAGGATTTTCCTTCAAAGTGATAATGTCAGAGGGGCAGTCTTTTCAGACATGCACAAGAAGCATACCAAATAATGTTTTACGATGAAAAACAGGAGAATAAATGTTTTCTACCTCAGTTTCCCATCAGTGCGATCTTGTTTTTAAGGAATTTGTATTGAGTTAAAAATCAGCACATCTGTGACTTTTCTTTCAAAAAACGAAACTCGTTGAAAAGTTTTATTTATGTAGCCTACCTGTGGAATGAATTTAAAATCTTCTGGACCTGGCTGACGTCACTTGAAGGACTAAAATAATAGCACTTGAAATTTTGTGGAGTGATACATTAACTGTCCAAACCGTTTACTCCTTGTAAATGTCATAGATTACATATTGAAGAGAATTTTTCAAGAGCTGCTGTGAGAACAATAGCTTAGAAATCAGGACATTTTAAGGAGTTTCGAAAAGTTTGGAAAATGTTCAACTTTCTTTGAATGTATCCAATCTTTTGGCTTTTCTCCCCTAACAATTCAACTTTAGTTGGCAAAATTTCAAAACTATATATTTACTAAGAATTAAAAGAATTGGTTTCTAAATTCCATGATAGTTTATTTAGACCTTGGTATTTATGCTCCTTTTCATATTCTGTGACATCAAATCCACAAAATTCACTTAATTCTGTTGCCATTTCAAGTGATAGAACAACAGAAAGAAGGAAGGAAACTGTGCAGGGTTTACAAAATCATTCACAAATGCAATTTTTTTTTCTCCTCCTCTTTTTTCTAGTGCTCCTAACCCTTGAAAGAAAACCTGATTATCTACTCCCAGCCGAGTTGTCACTTAGATCTTTGTAGCTAAAATAAGCTCATGTGCAGGTGTGGGATAAACTGACTCAAAATATTGGATCCTTGGGGAATTACATCATGTAAAATTACAAACAACAATGAGCATAAATTGCAGTTTTTTTCTGTTTGTTTGTTTTTTTAGATCTGAATTTAGAGCCAAAAGTGCTAAAATGTGGTATAGTGTTTGGTATATCTTTCAAAAATAGCTATTATTAATACTTCATCAGCTGCCTTTTTTTAATTTGTAAACTTTTTATAAT
The DNA here is from genome assembly GCA_037039145.1 of Fundulus diaphanus. Lineage (NCBI taxonomy): Eukaryota > Metazoa > Chordata > Actinopteri > Cyprinodontiformes > Fundulidae > Fundulus > Fundulus diaphanus. The sequence continues at coordinate 35,623,417 of CM073134.1, forward strand.
CTACTGAATATGAAACACCACTCTTTGTGGAAGACTTGAAAAATTATTATGTTGGAGGCAGTGCTAGAGTAAATCCTCAGTGGCTCAGGCTGTGTACTGTCTGCAATCCCTGCAGATGCCTTCTTTGCTGTTTAGTTAACACAGCAATTTTTTTTTACTTTTTATTTATCCATTTTGAATATTAAAAACAAAGAGCATGGGCACAACATTCATGTTACAGTAATGCTATTAAACATAGAAAATAAAATATGCACATAGGTAAATTTATCTATATTATGTTTTCCCATAGATCATGGTTTCATTATATACTAATCAACACAAAGTGCGTACACTAGAGAAAAATACATTACACTTTCCGAGAAATTTGTATATTAAGTAACGGCAAACAGGCTTAAATCGGAGGCAACCAGACCTTCGCTCAGCTCGTTCCGAAAACGTCTCAACACCCATCCAGGAGACAAAGACTCTCAGATAGGTGTTGAAACGCTCCCAGAAACAACTGAACAAAAGTCCGGTCCCCTTCGATTTAAGCCTGCCTGCTGCCGCAATGACCCAGAGAACTGAAAATTTGCACAGGCGTGTACATTAAGTAAATTTTCAAATTTACCGAGAACAGACCATTGATAATGACAGTTTGATCATATTAAGGTTATTTAAAGAAGATACTCAAAAGGCTGATTTGTATTTTCTATTTTACATGAGAGGCTACTTTCCTGATCACTTGGAAATTTCAAGGAAACCCCTAAAGGGATGGTTTGTGATTTTCAAGCAAGGTTCTGTTAAAAGCATATAAACAGTCGATATCTTACTTGCTAGAGTTAACTCTTTTTGCTTATTCATTTACCTTAAATCAAGAATAATTTCTCTCAAATGCTAATGCTAACAGCTAGTCTTAAAGAGGCCCAGACTAAAGCTACAGTCTTTTTTCTCCCAGTGTCCTGTCTAGCAATGTGACAATAAGAATTGTTGTCTTAATGCCAAATAGAGCTCGACAAATTTCACTTTCACAAGTGGAGCAGTCAGCTTTCGTCATAGTGCTCCGCTTGATTCATGCATGTAAATAGTTTTATTGTGATTCATGCGGGGGCACAAATGCAATTCTGAAAGGTGTTGTGTGCATTTGTATTCGATTCCTCGAACTCAATACCGTTGACTGCAGCAAATATTTTAGGGTATGACTCTACCAACATTTCACATATAGAGACATTTGTCTATTATTATTATTATTATTATTATTATTATTATTATTATTATTATTATTATTATTATTATTATTATTATTATTGTTATTATTATTATTATTATTATTATTATTATTATTATTATTATTATTATTATTATTATTATTATTATTATTTAAATTCACAATAGCTTAGCCTCAATCAAATCTGATGCAGAGCATCTGTGAAAATCCATTCTTAAGTCTTAAGACACATTCTCAATTGCCTTTATGTCTGGACTTTAACTAAATTAGTCTAACACATAAATGTGCTTTGAACTAAATCATTCCACTATAGCTCTGGCCTGTTTAGGTTTGTTTTCCTGCTTTATGGTAACATCTTTTCCTCAAAGCTTGTCCCTGCTGGGAAGAAAGAAAAACCCATTCCCACAGCATGATGCTGCAGGTAGGGATGGTGTGTACAGAGTCATGTGCAGTTATATGCACGTAAGAATTAAAGATAAATATTGGTCCAGAGTCGACCTTCTTTCTACGTGTCCTCAATGTGGGTTGTGGGGAACTGTAAACAAGACTTTCTATGGCTTTCTGTCAACAGTGGCTTTCTTCTTGCCACTCATCTATGGAGTAAATATTTTTGTAGCTAATAGTTGCCCTGTCAACAGATTCTCCTGAGCTGTGACTCTCTGCAGTTCCTCCAGGTCTGTCATGGGCCTCTCTGCTGCTTCTTTGATTTTACCTTTCCTTACCCATTGGGTTAAGTAGACGGTCACGTCTTGAAACCTTTGCAGTTTTGATATACTCTTTTTTTTCTTTCTTTCTGTTTTTTCAGATGATGTTCTCATAACATGCTCAAAGCTGGGGATATTTCTTTGGAACTCAGCCAGCGTTAAACTTCGCCACAACTTTCTCCCTGACCTGTTAGCTGTGCTCCTTGGTTTTACTATTGCTGTTTGTTCACTCATGTTCTTTAACAAACCTCCGAGGCAAAGAAAAAAAATCTTGGTGGGGCTGGCCAATAGATTTCCCTGCCTAAATCAGTACATGCATTTAAGTTAAAAGTCGGAAAATTACTACGGTTCCACAATAAGCATTTAATTAATCAAAAAACATTGTTCACAAAAGATTATTTTGGTGTTTTTGTCTTATTAATCCTTTTCACAGACTCATGCCAGAGGGTTTGCATACATTGTACATGTACGTATATTATTACGAAACGAACGTTTACGTCTTGACTTAAAAATATATCCACAGCAGCTTTAAAATGACACGCCGAGCGCTTCAAACAAAGGCGCTCTGGGTAAACCTGTGCATGTACGCACGTCTGGCAGAGCCGAACCGACACTTTTTTTGTAACGAGTAACTAAACCAAACATTGAAAATGTATCGGAGTAAAAGTATGCAATTAAGTTCAGAAATATAGTGAAGTAAAAGTAAAAGTAATAAAAAAAATTATACTTGAGAAAAGTATAAAGTACTCCAAAATATACTTAAGTACAGTAGTGAAGTATTTTTACTTCGTTACTATACAACACTGGTGTAGACTGCAAATTCTGTCATGGTATGATGGCGATTGGGATTGTCTGCCTGCATCCTTTTCATTGAAATTATCCATTTCTTTCTTCTTTCTTCGTCCTTCGGTAAACGAAAGAAACGTACATCCGATGATTTGGAATGCCTCTGTGTGCAACTGGCAGCACAACAAGTCGTAGGCATTGTTTAGATTCCAAAAATAAACTAAAAGTACGCTCTAATTCACCCGTTTTGTCACGCTGGTAAGCGAAAACAGTAATGTTTTTGCCGACCACCGTGACCTGGATGTAGTGCGGATGTAGCTCGTGACGTCATGCGTGAAGTGAACCTATCACTGTGCAGCTAGGGCTACGACTCCAGGAGCCCCAAAGCCATTCATTTTGGCGATGCTGATTGGCCAAATATTTATAAATCTTCCCTAGCAACAGTATAGGATTGGTTATTTCGCTACACTTGTGGGGCTCCTTGAGCGGCAGCCCCACAAGCGTAGAAGAAGAGAAATGATACGTTCTGTTGGTGGAAATGCACTGTTAAATGAGAGTCAATTGGTAGAGTCAATTAGTAGAAGTGTTTTAATAATTCTTATTACATGTAGCCATGTACTATAAAGTAAAAACTGACATTAATAATACTTTTAAAATCTATATAAATTTTGACTTTTCCCCTCCACATCTAGGGAGGGCAGCGCACGAGCGCCCCCTATGGGCCAGCCGCCACTGCTCCGAGGCCTTTACAGAACAGCTGAGATTACATCAAACACAGGAGAGTCCTCCTGTGTTTGTTTATCATTTAGGCCAATTCTAAAATTAATTGGCACTGGGTTTTATTTAGTATAAAGGGGTTTAATACATGTTCACAAAAAAAGGTTTTGATTTCTATTTGTAAAAACTTTTGAAAAACATATACCATAGTCTTCCACTTCACAATCATGCTCTATATTTTGCTGGGCTATCATCTAAAATTGTCAAGCACAGAACAGAAGGACCCAGTATTCGAGGCGAGCAAACAGTTTATTGAGAACTGAAAAGGAGCGGGTGGCGTCTGTGTCTTCAGCAGGAACCTCTGGTCTTAATGTCCAGTACTGGTCCAGTGACGGAAAGGGATTCCAGCTGGCGAGCTACCAACACGATGCAGCAGGTTGTCAAGCTCCGAAGCGCGGAGGAAGCTGGTGGGTGGACAGGTAGAAGGTCAGAAACCGTGCAGACAATAGAGGGCAGGAAAATCCAGTAGGTAAAGCAAGAGTCGATATCGGGAACGTAGTCGGTGGTCGGAACCAGGAGGTCAGAGAGCCGGTGAGGTGCCAGGGGATAATCCAGAACGGAGTCGGGTCACAGTTCAAGTTTCGGTACACGGTCAGACAGAGATCAGGCAGATGTCAGATCGGGCAGTCGTCTAAAGACAGGTCAAGCAAACGGATCAGGTAGGAAACGGCAAACTCGGAGGTCAGAGGGCAGAACAGGTCAGGAACAGGTAGTCAGAGTAAAGAATGCTGGTATAAGTCGATCACTATGGACTGGACGGTGAGTATATACTGTCATATGCAGGTGGAACAGGTGAGCGGTAATGAGAACAGCACTGCAAAAACTGAACTAAAAATAAGTAAAATCTTCTTGAAATTAGTGTATTTGTCCTTGATTTGAGCACATAAATAAGATGATTTGCCAATGGAATGAGATTTCTGCACTTAAAATAGGAACAACTCATCTCCATCATCCTATTTAGAGGGTAGAATATCTAATTATCTTATTTTAGGGGTCAAAATACTCATTCCATTGGCAGATCATCTTATTTACCTTCTCATTTCAAGGACAAACACACTCATTTCAAGCAAATTTGACTTATTTTTAGTTCCGTTTTTGCAGTGAGGGCGGAGTTAAACAGGTGTGTAAAATGAGTGATCAGACCAGGTAACAGAGCCGAAATCATGACAAAAATATCAATACATAAAATGTGTAGTTTGTGAAAAAGGTCGGGGTAGGAATACTTTTGGAAGACATTGCAACTCGAGCACAAAAGAAAAAAATGTCTCCAAACTGTATTTCAGAAAACTCAAATATTCAGCGTCAATAATGGAGCATGGAACATGACATGTCCATCTGGTAAGTATTTTAAGTATAACTTTGCAAGGGAGTGTTTGACTTTCTGTCATATGGAAACTAATATCGGAACAAGATCAGGGCTCAACAAGAGCTTCTTCTGTTATTGCTTCAAAAACCCATCTCTACTTGCCCGGTTAAAATGGTATAAACAAAACTATCTGCAATTTTCATTTTTCTCAGGGAGGAAACTTGATGTCTGACAAAAAAAAAAAAAAAAGATTTCCAGGTGGCAAATCTAACAAGAACCAATCTGTCACTCAATGATGCTAAAACGTGTAGCAAAGAACTCCCTCTCTGCATATTAGTGTATTTGAGGCTTCTTTGGATCAACATGCGTATTTGAAGCATTTTTCATTTTGCAAGTTTTCACTGCATATTGGAGGAGAATTGAGCACATCTTTTAGTAGATATATAAAAATAAACGTGAGGTTAAAAGAATTTAGCTTTTGATTTTTTTTCTAGTTGATGGGATGCTGAGGTCAACCAAGGTTTTTCCCCAGTAACCTGTTTTGTAATTTGTAACACTACCGTATTGTTTATTTTTGTCGTAAATCCAGCAATTAACATGCTTACTCAGGATTATCATTACTAAACAGAGCCAATGAACTGGCAGGGCAGCAATGGCAGGCTGGGGCTTAAAAAAAGAAAAAGCCCTAGTTTGTTTCCTGGACATACTCCTTAAACAACAATGTTTCTTAGCAGCCTGGAGAGTAGAGTATTTTATGCAACCGCAGTTCATTTGAGTTTAGTTCAAAAACATCAAACAAAATAGGGTAACCATGACATTAAGCCCTGAAATAGAAAATATATAATACATAGCAAATACAGTGGCACAGTGCAGACAAACTGGTCATAATGTCAATATTTAAACAATCAGCAGTTTGTGACCTTAAGCTCATCGCACTTGATTTATGCAGTGTAACAATCATCTGAAGCAAACCAGCAAGTCCAACAGTGAATGGCTTTTGATTGGCTTTAGTAATTGTAATGAGAGGCAAAGTATTCGGAAACTTTAGGAGGAGAGGAAAGTTTGTTTCTATTATTTAAAGCAGTGGATCCAAAACATTTTGTACCAAAGGGCAAGTAAAAATCTCAAGGCTCACATATTGTGCAAAATGGCCTTAATAACGTGTTATCACTCATATCATCTAAAATATCTATAAATGTATATAATTATTTAAAAATGCCAAATAAAATGAGACAAAGACAACTATATCACTCATGAAACATTTATTAACTAAATATTTAAAAAATTAACTTGAAACTTTATTTAATTAGGCTTCATCAAAGCAGCAACACGCATTAAAAACAGGCAGGTCACAAAATTCAGGACAATGAATCAATGCAAGGAAGCTGCACTGTCCATGGTCGTGACCTACAAATTATTAACGTAACATTTTCAATCAGTATTGAAACATGTGCTATTGTAAATATTTACAATATTTTGTTTCTGTTGGGGGTTGAATGGGTCTTGGATCCAGTCATAGTCCTCGATGTCAGCCACACGTGGAAAATAGCACTCAAACCTCTCTTTTAAGGTCAGAACGCGCTTCCTCGCTGCCTGTGGCGCAGCTGATGCCAGCGGGAACATTTCCATGGAGCCCTGTTCCAAAGCCTCGCGGCATAGGGTAAGTTTGTTCATAAACCCCCGACTCTTGTCTGTAGATGATAAAATGTTTTCATTCCTGCCCTGAACCTTGGCATTTAACTTGTTAAAATGCCCAAATATGTGTGCAAAGTAAGCCAGCCTGGCACTCCACCACTCATCTGCGATCTTGTCCTTATGTGGGACAGCGTGTTCGCGTGAAAACTGCAAAGGTTCTTCCTGAAGCTCATAAAGACAGGATAAAACTTTCCCCTGTGACAGCCAGTGTACCTCTGTGTGGAGGTTCAGGCTTTGGTGGTCAGCTCCCTTCTTGGCGCACAGCTGGAAGAAGAGGCGAGATTTCAGCATCCTTGATTTGATGTTATTCACCATCTGCACAGCCTGATCCAGCACCTCAGTCAACTCCAGGGGCATAGTTTTGGCAACTAACGCCTCTCTGTGCAAAATGCAGTGGTTTGTCACAATATGTGGGTTTTGAGCTTTCACTTTAGCCATAAATCCTTTCATTCTTCTCGTCATGCATGCCGCACCATCTGTGCAAAGACTGATACACATACAGGACTGTCTCAGAAAATTAGAATATTGTGATAAAGTTCTTTATTTTCTGTAATGCAATTAAAAAACATGAAATGTCATACATTCTGGATTCATTACAAATCAACTGAAATATTGCAAGCCTTTTATTGTTTTAATATCGCTGATTATGGCGTACAGCTGAAGAAAACTCCAAAATCCTATCTCAAAATATTAGAATATTTCCAAGACCAAGTAAAACAAAAATTATAACAGCAAAACAAAATCAAACATTTGAAAATGTCCATTAATGCACTCAGTACTTGGTTGGGAATCCTTTTGCACAGATTACTGCATCAATGCGGCGTGGCATGGAGGCAATCAGCCTGTGGCATTGCTGAGGTGTTATGGATGCCCAGGATGCTTCAATAGCGGCCTTTAGCTCATTTGCATTGTTGGGTCTGGTGTCTTTCAGCTTCTTCTTCACAATACCCCACAAATTCTCGATGGGGTTCAGGTCAGGGGAATTGGCAGGCCAATCAAGGACAGTAATGCCATGGTCAGTACACCAGTTACTGGTGGTTTTGGCACTGTGGGCAGGTGCCAGATCTTGGTTGTGCAGCGTTTCCTGCCACATTTCCCCCTTCCAACACACTTTTTGTGACTGTGCTTTGAAACTGCACTCTGTGAACAGCCTGCTCTTTGAGAAATTTCTTTTTGTGTCTTACCCTCCTGATGGAGGGTGTCAATGATGGTCTTCTGGACAGCAGTCAGATCAGCAGTCTTCCCCATACTTGTGATTTAGTTTACTGAACCAAACTGAGTGTTTTTCAAGGCTCAGGAAACCCTTGCAGGTGTTTCGAGATAATTAGACGATTCAAGTGATTAGTTGAATAGCCTACTAGTATACAGTACTTTTTCACGATATTCTAATTTTCTGAGACAGTCCTGTATCCCATGTCAGACTGTTCTCTTTTAAATAGTTATTAGTTACCTTGAATATCTCTTCTCCCGCAGTATGGTGTCCAACTGAAGCCATAAGATAACTTTCATGATCCTGTCTGCTGACAGTTTTTTCCTCTTTTCTTTCGGTGGTGGGTTGTCGGCAGTCTCTGCACTGGTGGTTAGTGGTTTGCTCCGCACAAGAAAGCGCTCCCTTTTGCCTTTTTGTTTCTGTTTCCGCCTGCACAACGGCGCAAACAGTAAAATATGGAGCTTTCTTTGAGGATCTTTTTTTAAAGAAGTCCGATCAACAAGGAAAGTCAGTGGATCATTAGCTATACCTAAATCAGAATCAGAATCAGACATACGTACTTTAATAATCCCAGAGGGAAATTACTTTTGTTACATGCTCCAGAATACATAGTGACTTGTGCAAGAACAGTGCAAAGAATGCATAAATGTCAGTTACAGAGGGGGGGGGGGGTGTTAGAATCACTGAGGGGGGGCGTTGTAAAGATTGATGGCCACAGGCAGGAATGATTTCCTGTGGCGCTCTGTGATGCATCTGGCTAAGAGGAGTCTACTGCTGAAGGAACTCCTCTGCTGGGCCAGTGTGTCGTAGAGAGGGTGTGAGACATTGTCTAAGATGGACTGGAGCCTGGACAGCATCATCCTCTCTGCCACGGTTGTCAGAGTGTCCAGCTCCTCCCCCACAACATCACCGGCCCTCCTGATCAGTTTGTTCAGTCTGTTGTTGTCAGCTACCCTCAGCCCGCTGCCCCAGCATGTGACAGCAAAGAAGATCGTACTGGCAACAACAGACTCATAAAACATCCTCAGCAGCGTCCCAAAGATGTTAAAGGACCTCAGCCTCCTCAGGAAAAAGAGTCGGCTTTGGCCCTTTTTGTAGACCGCCTCGGTGTTTCTAGTCCAGTCCAGCTTATTGTTAAAGTACACTCCCAGGTACTTATACTCCTCCACAGTGTCTACAGGGACCCCCTGGATGGAAACAGGGGTCACAGGTGTTTTTGTCCTCCTCAGATCCACTATTAGCTCCTTAGTCTTTGTCACGTTGAGCTGCAGATGGTTCTGCTCACTCCAAGTGATAAAGTTGCCGACCACTGTCCTATGTTCACTCTCATCACCCTTTCCAATGCAGCCAACAATTGCTGAGTCATCAGAAAAATTCTGAAGGTGGCAGGACTCAGTGCAATAGTTGAAGTCTGAGGTGAAAAGGGTGAAGAGGAAAGGGGGAGAGGACAGTCCCCTGAGGGGCCCCAGTGTTGCTGACCACACTGTCAGTCACACAGTTTTGTAGGCGTACATACTGTGGTCTGCCCGTCAGGTAATCAACAATCCAGGACACGATGGGGGCCTCCACCTGCATCGCCGTCATCTTCTCACCCAGTAAAGCCGGACGGATGGTGTTGAAGGCACTGGAGAAATCAAAGAACATGATTCTCACAGTGCTCGCCGGCTTGTCCAGATGAGTGTAGACTCTGTTCAGCAGGAAGATGATGCTGTCCTCAACTCCCAGGTGGGGCTGGTAGGCGAACTGTAGTGGATCAGTGAAGGGCCTGACCATGGGCCTTAGCTGCTCCAGGACTAGCCTCTCAAAGGTCTTCATGATATGGGACGTCAGTGCTACTGGTCTGTAGTCCTGAGGACCGCTGGGATGTGGCGTCTTTGGCACAGGAACGAGGCACGACGTTTTCCACAGCGCGGGGACTCTCTGGAGGTGCATGCTCAGGCTGAAGACTAGGCTAAGTACTCCACACAGCTGGTAGGCACAAGCTTTGAGCACCCTGGGGAATACACCATCGGGGCCTGCAGCTTTGCTGGAGTGCAGTCTGGTTAGCTGTCTTCTCACCATGTCAGGAGTGAAGGACACTGTAGAGTTAACAGTAGGGGGAGGGGTGAGGTCCTCAGGTTGTGGAGGACATGATGTGAAGCAGTGGGGAGGGGTGGAGTCGGTGGATGTGGATTGAGGTGGTGAGGAGCAGACAGGGGGTCTGTAAGGAGGACGAGTGGTCATTGTAGGGAAGCCAGCAGCAGAGAGTTGTGGGGGATGGGCCGCAGTATCAAACCTATTAAAAAATAAGTTCAGTTCATTGGCCCGGTCCACGCGACCTTCCAACCTCATGCCAGTGGACTTCTGGAACCCTGTGATGGCTCTCATCCCACTTCACACATCCCTCATGTTGTTGGTCTGGAGTTTATTCTCCAGCTTTCTCCTGTATTTGTCTTTGGCCTCCTTGATTTTAAGTTTGAGTACCCCCTGCACTCTCCTCACCTCCTCACGGTTGCCATCTCTGAACGACCTCTTCTTCTCATCCAGAATGGCCTTTATGTCCTTGGTGATAAGATAAGATAAGATAAGATAAGATAAGATAAGATAAGATCATCTTTATTGATCTCACAATGGAGAAATTCACTTGTCCCATCGGCTCAATAATCAAAAGTCAGAAGAAGGAGTTAAACACAGTTATACAGCTATTTACAATTCTATACAATCCTATGTATAAGTATGTAGGTTATTGCACATATGTTATTATACACTTTATACATGGTTATTGCACAGGCGTATTGCACAGGTTGGTTCCATGGTTTATTGTTGGCGTAACAGGTGACAGTCCGAGCTGGAACATTGCAGTCCACACAGAAGTTGATGTAGTCCGTGATGCACTCTGTGAGCCCATCTATGTCCTCCCCGTGGGGCTCACAGAGTGCGGGCAAGTCAGTCACCTCAAAGCAGGCCTGCAGTGCCTTATAAGCCTCCTCCGACCACCTCCTCACAGTCCTTGTGGTCGTAGGCGTCCTCTTCACTAGAGGCACATAACATGGTTTGAGGTGAACCAGGTTGTGATCTGACCTGCCCAGAAGGGGGAGAAAGGTGGAGATGTATGCATCTTTAATGTTAGCATACATCAGGTACAGGGTCCTCTTCTCTCTCGTAGGACAGCTCACATACTGTTTGAAGGTCGACAGAACTTTGTTCATGGTGACGTGGTTAAAGTCTCCCGACATGATGATGAGGGCATTAGGATGTTGGGTCTGTAGTTTGGAGATGGTGGTGTGTATGATGCTGCAGGCAGATGTTGGATTTGCAGAGGGAGGGATGTACAGGACAGTAGCGATGACATGTGGGATCTCTTGTAAGGACGGAGTCCAACGGCCAGCAGTTCAACATCCGGGCTACAGAGCTGTTCTTTAATGGTGATGTGACCCGGGTAACACCATCTGCTGTTTACTAGAATGGCAAGCCCCCCTCCTTTCCGCTTACCGCCCTTAGTGTCCCGGTTGGCCCGGACGGTGTGAAAGCCATCCACAGAGACAATCTGGTCCGTAATGTCCTTGTGCAGCCATGTCTCGGTGAAACACATCAGACTGCACTCCCGGTACTCCGGTTGGCTCCGCATTAGCGCCGTTAGCTCGTCCATCTTGTTGCTTAAAGAGCGCACATTTCTCATAATAATAGAGGGGAGACACTGCTTAAATCTTCTCCTTTCAATAAGCCCGTCCCGTCTCGACCCTCCTTTCGTCCCCCGATGTTGCTTTCCTCCTCTGCAACCTCGGCGTGTTTTCCTCCAAAGTTCGGGTGGTATTCCAGCTGGTCTGGCCACAATGAGCGCGGCATGATAAAAACAACACGAAAAAGCACAAAAACTCTATGAGAACAACCTCGTTAGAGAGGACAGTACTTCACAGAGTTACCGTGAAAAAACAAGAGCAATCAAAAAAAGATAAAAGTAAGAAAGTTAAAAAGCGAAACGGAGCGAAATGTAACTGCAGCATGCTGCTTTTGCGCATGCGCACTACGAAAAATAATACATTTGTGGTGATTTAATGAATTTAGCATTAATCAATATGAAAATAAAAGCATAAATTATCATCTCGATCACTGTGTCTGGAGGCGGCCAATATTGCCCATATTTGGGCAATAATGGCCGCCTGACATCACATCCTGTGACTTTATGTTGCGGTAAGGCACTGCGCTTCACAAGCTAATTCAATAGGAACTATTGTACACAGCTGTGACCAACAACAATTATTTCGGATTTTGAGAGGACTTCACCACTGAAATTTGCGAGAGCTACAGTTAAAGTGACAATGCCGACATGCGTGGCAGTTGGATGTTCCATTACATCGGGTAAAAGTGAAAAAAACATTAGTTATTTCGCCTTTCCGATTGATGATCCACCACGGGTTCGTCGTTGGATTGCCTACTTGAAGAGGGAGGATTTGCCATTGAACTTCTGGCCAGAGAAAAAACACGTCATCTGTAGCCAACCTTTCAAAGAAGAATGTCTTCAAGATGACATGAGAGCGAGAATTTTCGGTAGGTTTTCCTTTTTTCATAATGTAGAATTTTCCGGGACATTTGTTTACCCGACCAGAGGGGCGGAGTGATATGACACACTTGGAAAGAATGCTCACTGTTGCAAAGCCCACTTATTTTATGCGACTTTGGTCTTCTTTTTTCTAAAGTCGCTTGTAAATTTCATGAGTTGCGGGTTGCAGTTTTTTGGGCTTGTTTCTGAAAGTGAAGTCGCTTGTTTGGGCTCTAAACTAAGTGACGCTGAGATATCCCTCCGCCTCATAACGCACTGGAGCTCATCCTGACAGGAGCAGAGTAAACTCAGAAGGAGCCGCTCTGCCCGTATTTTCTGCATTTTACGGTTGCAATAACTGATGATAACTGCTGAAAGTAGATTGGGCAGATCATCATTTTGAGCAGAGATTGGTTCTAAACATGAGTTTTACTCCCTGATAACATTGCAGAACCCAACCCATAAACCGTACTTTAATGCTTATTTCTTGTCTTTTTATGTCTCTAATATGTAAAATTAGTATTACTTTAAATGCTTAATACCATGTCTATCTTTGTTTAAGAGGCAAAAAACAATATTTCGGCATCAAAACGGGTATTTATTTACAAGGGGACAGATAGGGCAATGCCCCATCTGCCCACAAGGGGACAGATAGGGCATTGGGACTTGCTCAACAGCCAATATCGCAACCTGACTTCACAAACTGGAAGGTGGCAGTACTGTTCTTGACCAACATGGATGCCTACACTAAAGGACATTCAAATGGAAATAACTCTTAATTAAAAAAACTTATCATTTATTGAAAAGTATGTAATAATTTTATATTTAAAGTACTTTCAGCTGTTTGAATTCTGATTTTGACCGGACTTCTCCTTTAAATAATTGTTTTAGGTATAGAGTTTGCATTATGAAATGAGTGCATGCAAAGTACTAATATAGCACATTTAAAAAATTATAATTTTTGTGTAGTTGTATCCACCTTATTTTCGAAAGCGGAAGTAACTATGGGTCCAACTTCCGTTTTTTTGTGCGGCACTTCCGTTTCAGCGCTTCCCTCGGCCAAATAACATGAGTTTGACTGAAATGATAAACTGTCGCGGCAACATTGTCAAAAATTGCAGAGCGATTCTGGATCCTGACTACAGTAACCGGCTCCACCGAGACGGCCGGAGCGCTCTGATGCTGCAACTCCAGAGGAAATCCTGTTGTGATTAGATTGCTGCTCAGTTAATATGACAAAGATAGCAGTGCTAAATGTTTGGGATTGAACTGATGTTATAACAGTATATCAAAACATTCTGCCCACTTCATGTTTAGGCTTGAAATTTAAAATTTAAATGGATAGTTTAAGTTGTCACTATAAACTATCCATATTTTTAGATAAACATGACACCAAGGACTGTAATATAAAAAGCTTACCTGTGTCTCCTCTCCTCTTGACGTCTCCTTGTTTTTGTTTTTAATGGAACTTCGCAGCCCAGACACTTTTCTGGTGACGTGTGCCCTTCTGTCGGTCTTTTGTCCACAAAATGAAAAGAATAAACATACGGTTGCTTCGGTGGTTTCTTCAGATTTAAAGCTTTTAACCATAAGGCGAAGAGATTCCTCATTCTTCAGCTGAGGGTGAATGAAGTAGGGCTCACCGCATCCGCAGCTCTTGTTGACGGTCGATGATTAAAACACTCTTGCTCCACATAAACCTTTCTTTTACACGTGTTATTATAACAACCTCTAACAGTACAAACGATGCCGGTCTTCCTCGAAGCCATAAAGACAAGTAATTTGAGACAAAGTAGCTGCATGAGTCGCTTTTCAGCAAGCTACCTAGTGACAGGAAGTGAGTGGCCGGAAGTCTTGCACAAAAAAACGGTAACTTGCTGGCTCCGTATTTCCGTTGAAAATAAGGTGGATATTACCATAATATTATTACAAATGTATGGTTGTCACAAAATCCCACGGCACACCCGGACTTCCTCACGTCACACTGTTTGGGAACCAATGATTGAAACTAAATCCAATCCAACTTTATTTATAAAGCACTACAATTACCAAAAGGGACCAATGTGGTGTACAAAATACATTAAAAACATTTAAAACATTAAAATGCTATAGTAAGGAAACAAACATAAAATACAGAAATGAGATATAATTAAAATGCATTAGCGGATTGGATTTAAAGTAACAAAGTAAATTAAAGTAGTAATTAATGATAATAATTAGTGGTAAACAAAGTTATTTAAGCAAGCCTTGCTGTCTTTCGGAAAGAAAAACAGCAAAGAGGCTTAAATCGGAGGGAACCGGACTTTAGCTCAGTTTTTTCAGAAAACGTTTAAAGCCTTTATAAAGTTAAAACAAATCACATTTAAACCCATACATAAGCAAATCTAAATAAAAATTCAGTTGAGGTTGAGATACAAGATCAGTTTTAAACTGTACAATCCCCCCTCTCAACACTGCCTTCTCACCCCCTCCTGTTTGTTTCCTGTTTAAGCCCGTATGCCTAAACTGTTTATCTACACAGGAATGTTTGGGTTAAAACTCAGTAACTCTCACAGCACTCTACCCTAAACCTCCCACTCCACATTGCTCATCTTGCTCTTTGAGAAAAAGGGAACCATGGCCAAACCTCCAGCACCCCTGGCAGTTATTCTGCCACCCTGGATTACTTCCAGTGTCAAGAGACCTCTAAAGGGTCCAATGCTTTTAATTCACCACAACCTTGAGAGCTCCCAGCAACTTTGGATCTGTGACCGTCAACCCATTCAACAGCCTGTATAGCCAGCTTACACTGGGGCTGGTGCATGTTGTGCCAGTTGTGACACTGAATTCAACTTATATGGAAGCAACAAAGATATTGAGACATTCGACTGACATAAGCAGAGAAAGTATGATAATGAATGTGTCACTAACATGAAGGTTTACAATACCAGTCATAAGTTTGGACTCACCTTTGTCATCGAATGGCTTTTCCTTACTTTTTATGATCTTCTACATTGCTGATACATAGTGAAGTAAGAAGGTGAGTCCAAAATTTTGACTGATAGTGTATATTGCTACACTAATGCTGTATTATTAGACTAGCAGTTGTAGTGCAGTTTAATTTATTGTCCAAAATGCTTTCTTAAAGCCCCATATCAGTTAGCTAGTAGGCAGTAGTTGGTAGCTTGTAGATAGATCCATATAGCCACACCTGAATTCACTCGCTGTGCCAGCGCGGAAGAGCTGAGCCAAGGGTAAGAGGGCATGGCATGACTTGCTCATGTTCTTTGCTGGAAGGTGTACGGATCACACGGGACTTAAATGGCACTGGACGAATGATCGGGCTAGGTGTAGGTCACACAAACCTAGTTGTATCCCATACAGGAATGTGTTTGTAATTTGGTTAAGGAGGTAAAAGGGTAGCCCCTCACCCTTAATTAGAACACAAAATAACAAATTCCCATAAGATAAACTGGTCAAAAGAGGTGAAGATTTAACAGTACCTAGAACCCATTATTCCCTTGAACATGACAGTTATGCCATCTTAGTGACAGTGTAATATACAACTGCTCTGGACAAAATTACCTTCATTTACCATGTTAGTAAAAAACTGGTTAGGACAGTATTTGTCTTTTTTCTTCCAATCATCTGACCCATAACAATAGGGCTCAGTCAGATGTATCGGCCATCTGGAACAATTGACACCATATTGAATTTTTGCATGGCCAGTGCTAGATGCTTTGAATGTGTTCTTTGAACAATACATGAACCAAAAGGCATGCTTGTTTCACTGTTTGAACGATTATTTCACTTATCTGCTTCTCTAAATATTCCATAGAAACATGATGTCTCTTTCAGCCAACTAAAATACTTAGCTACATGTATCTGTTGCATGCGCTCTGTTTTACTCCTGCACAGGGATTTTTCAACCTTCAAAGAGCACACTACAGTAAGAAAAAGTGATATCAATGTGTTCAGACAACCCTTAAGATAAAAGCTGAAAGAAAGATCTGTTAGGGTCACATTCTTAAGGGGGTTATAAATTTCCCCTCTGGCCATTTTACTTCAAGGGTGAAATCAGAACAACTTTTCGAATCTCTCAACAATACACAGAGCTTATAAAGGTCTATTTTTATTTCCTAAGAAACCCCAAAGGAGCTTAATAGAGTCTCACAGTGTCCTTTGGTAATTGAAGTTCCTCCAACTACTCTTAGAATTTCACGGTTACATTCCTCACAGCTTTAGAAACTTCACGCAGCTTTGATCGGAGCATGCATACAAGTCTACACATATATTTAGGTTAGATAGAGATATTTTACAAATGAGATTATTTTACTCATTTGAATATTCTGTTTTAGATATGGAATTTTAAGCGCAATAACAATAGCAATAACATAACATAACATAACATAATAGTTTGATGATTTTCCCTTTACATTAAACTACTAAAAGCTCTATCATTTGTATATATTCTGATGTATACAAATGATCGTGTATTATTTTTTAATATATTTTCAGCAGGTTAGTATTCATAACCCAGCACAAAGCAGTGATTCCACATGACCTTGTAAGTGTACGTTAACTATGACAGCAGATGAGCAGTATGTAGTGGCGAGCTGTTGTTTAATGGCTTTGTCATTGTCCTAGTAGTTCACTCTGGATAATTAGCCGAGGGAAAGCAGAGTGTCTTGTGCCTTTCAAAGCTGTTTGTTGATCAAAGGCATCTGACGGACTTACTAATCTCCTCTGACCGGCTCGAGGGGAGTTGTTACATCAGGGTGCAGAGTGGCAGCAGACACGCACAAGGACTTTTTACAAGGCCAGTATGTTTTATATCACTTTCACTCATGTTCAAGATTTCTGACTGTGAACGGGAGAACATATCGCACTTGAGTTTGTTTAGGGATAGGAACTTGGTGTCATTAATTTTCAATGGAAATACCTGCCAGCTGTCAAAGACTAAAGCACGTCTCCTTGCATCTGTGCTGTTCATTTGCCAGGCGCTGGTCACTTTGGAACTTTTTGTAGTTTTGGAGCCATCTGCCATGGGTAGTTCCTTCCAAAGGGGGCGTTTTGTGTCTACTGAAAGGTAATTTTATTGCTGAAGAATACATATTTTTTTGTACTCCAGTACATAACAGCAAAATAAAGTGTAATAGGTTTTCAGAAAATGAATCACCCATCCTTGCATTGTCTATATCAGCAAATCCTTCATAAGGGATAATGACCACTCTAGTGGTCATTGGGACAGAGCCAGGTTATATCCTGGACAAGTCACCAGACCATTACAGGACAAAACATAACATACATAAACATCCAAATATCCAATAACCTATATAAAATCTGACAGTTTGTTATAGCATTGTAAGAGATGTGTATATATATTTTTATGGATTCATGTTTCAACATAATTCTAACCTCATTAAGTTCTGTGAATTCTACTCTTATCATTCTGTCTGTTTGGCTCTTTGTTTTTTTAATTACCAGAACAGCTTAATTGAATTTGTATGCATACTCTCAGTAACTCAGTCCAAAAACTTCATTTATTTATGTTTTTGGTTAGTTTTTGGGCCATTTAGAGGTGGACTTTCTGGTTTGCTTGAGTTGATTTTCGTGCATCATGATCTAAATACACTCATGGTCTCAAACCGATGACTCCTTCAGGGTTTTCTTAAGGAGAGCAAAATTCATAGTTTCCTCAATTACGGTAAGGCCCTGAAGCAGCAAGGCAGTCCCAGATCACCATACTACCACCTCCATGCTTGAATATCTTACTACAAACACAAAACACATGCAGTAAGTCTTGATTATGATCCTACAAATATTGAGCACAAAGAATTCTAAATGGTTGCTGAGAGAGTTCATTTATAGTGGCAAAGTAATGCACAAAAAAACCTTAGAAGTCAGTTTAAACTCAGCTTGTTTGATTTTTGTTTATTTGTTACAGATATGGATTTTTTTTTCTTCTTTTTTTTTTTTTTTTAGATTTTTCGCGGCTCTTGTGGCTTGCTTTTTAACACAGTAGGCTGACAGGAAGGGGGTGGAAGAGGGGGAGAGACATGCGGCAAAGGACCGCGTCGGGGACTAAGGCCTCCGTACATGGGACGCGCTACCCGCTGTGCCACCAGCGCGCCCCCAGATATGGATTTTTGTAATCTTTCAAATATACTTACCTCTAAATGTTCAGGATCTCTTCCACATAGTTATAGGCAATAAAATGTATTTTATATCTGTGTCAGTATCCAAGAACTCAATAAGTTTACGTTTCATTAGAATCACAATCCCAAGGCAGACAGGTCCTAGATGAGGGATAAGACAAAGAGCAGCCCAAAACCCGATGAGTACGATTAATGGACGTCGTGTTCCCTCGCCCGGACGCGGGTCACCGAGGCCCCACTCTGGAGCCAGGCCTGGAGGTGGGGCATGTTGGCGAGTGCCTGGTGGCCAGGTTTTTGCCCATGGAGCCCGGCCGGGCACAGCCCGAAGAGGAAACATGTCCCCCTTCCAATGGGCTCACCACC
The DNA here is from genome assembly GCA_037039145.1 of Fundulus diaphanus. Taxonomy (NCBI): domain Eukaryota; kingdom Metazoa; phylum Chordata; class Actinopteri; order Cyprinodontiformes; family Fundulidae; genus Fundulus; species Fundulus diaphanus. Next base: position 35,642,118 of record CM073134.1, read on the forward strand.
TGTTGGAGGGGCCAAAGGGGTCGGGTGCATTGTACAGTGGGTGGCAGTCGAGGGCGGGGACCTTGGTGTTCTGATCCTTGGCTGCAGAAGCTGGCTCTTGGGACGTGGCATGTCACCTCTCTGGTGGGGAAGGAGCCTGAGCTAGTGCGCGAGGTTGAGAGGTTCCGACTATTAAATTAAATTAAATTCAATTTTGTTTATATAGCGCCAATTCATGAAACATGTCATCTCGAGGCACTTTACAAAGTCAAATCAATCATATTATACAGATTGGTCAAAAATGTCCTATATAAGGGAACCAGTTCATTGCTTCAAAGTCCCGACAAGCAGCATTCACTCCTGGAGAAGCGTAGAGCTACAGGGAGAGTCGTCTGCATTGTCCATGGCTTTGCAGCAATCCCTCATACTGAGCAAGCATGAAGCGACAGTGGAAAGAAAAACCACCCATTAGCGGGAAGGAAAAACCTCCAGCAGAACCGGGCTCAGTATGAACGGTCATCTGCCTTGACCGACTGGGGGTTACAGAAGACAGAGCAGAGACACAACAAGACAGACAAACAAGCACAGAAGCAAACATTGATCCAGTAATCTGTTCTACATTAGATGGTAATAGTGGTGATCTGTCTTCCCTGGATAATGTCACAGTTAACAGAACGTCAGACCAGGTGTACCTACTATGAAGAAAAAAGAGAGAGAACAAAAAGTTAAAAGCTGAAATGACAACAGTCATGTCAATGTAATACAATGCAAAACTGGAGAACAGTAGACTGGAGAACAGTAGAAATCAGTAGAGTGAGAAAAATAGGCCCTGATGTCCTCCAGTAGCCTAAGCCTATAGCAGCATAACTATAGAGGTAGCTCAGGGTAACATGAGCCACTCTAAGTATAAGCTTTGTCAAAAAGGAAAGTTTTAAGATTAGTCTTAAAAGTAGACAGGGTGTCTGCCTCACGGACCAAAACTGGGAGTTGGTTCCACAGGAGAGGAGCCTGATAGCTAAAGGATCTGCCTCCCATTCTACTTTTAGAGACTCTAGGAACCACCAGCAGACCTGCAGTCTGAGAGCGAAGTGCTCTGTTAGGAACATACAGGGTAATCAGAGCTCTGATATATGATGGAGCCTGATTATTAAGGGCTTTATACGTTAGAACAAGAATTTTAAATTCTATTCTTGATTTAGACTTAGACTTAGACTTAGACAACTCTATTTGTCATTTTGTATGCACAGAGTGCGTACAGAACGGAATTTCTTTTCGCATACAGCTTGAAAAGTTACAGTAAATAGCAGTGAATTACAGTGCAGCAGTGATTTCCTAGTAAACAATTGAAATGTAAACAATGTAAACAGTGCAGGAGAAGACGACAGTGGTAACTGAGAGTTCGGCAGCATTTGTAGTGCTAGATAAGGGTGCAATGATGGAATGTGCAAATATACAAATGTTGTATAGAGTCCATTTTGTGGCTGTTCAACAGTCTGATGGCATATGTGCAAATGTGTAAATGTGCAAATATGCAAATGTGCAAATGTGCAAGTATAAGAATGTGGTACAGAGTCAAATTTTTTGGCTTCAGCAGGTCAGAGTCCATTTTGTGGCTTCAGCAGTTCAACAGTCTGATGGCAACAGGGAAAAAGCTTTTGCAGAACCTGGTGGACCTGCAGCGGATGCTGCGGAACCTCTTCCCAGAGGGCAGAAGGGAGAACAGTCCATGGTGGGGGTGTGAGGGGTCCCTGATGATGTTACGGGCTCGGGACACACAGCGCTGAGATGAGATGTCCTTGATGGAGGAAAGAGGAGCCCCGATGATCCCTTCTGCTGTCCTCACCACTCTCCTCACGTTCTTCCAGTCGGAGGCATTGCAGTCTCCACACCACACGGAGAGACAGCTGGTCAGAATGATCTCTATGGTGCTTCTGTAGAAGGTCATGAGGATGGGCGGGGGCAGGTGGGCTCTCCTCATCCTCCGCAGGAAGTACAGTCGTTTCTGTGCCCTCTTCACCAGTGACGTGGTGTTCACAGACCAGGTGAGGTTGTCCGTGATGTGCACCCCCAGGAACTTGGTGCTGCTGACCACCTCCACAGATGAGCAGTATGGTCAGGCCGGTTCTTCCTGAATTCTACGATGATCTCCTTCGTCTTCTCCACGTTCAGGACCAGGCTGTTGTCTCTGCACCAGCCCACCAGCTGCTCCACCTCCTCTCTGTAGTCCTGGTCGTTGTCGTCTCTGATCAGGCCCACCACCGTTGTGTCGTCTGCAAACTTCACAATGTGATTGGTGGTGAACCTGGGGACGCAGTCATGAGTCAACAGGGTGAACAGCAGGGGGCTCAGGACGCAGCCCAGAGGGGAGCCCGTGCTGAGGGTGATGACATCAGAGATGTTCTGTCCGACCCGGACTGACTGAGGTCTGTTGGTGAGGAAGTCGAGCAGCCAGTTGCGAAGAGGTGTGCTGAAGCCCAGATGTTCCAGTTTTCCTACCAGGTGCTGTGGGATGATGGTGTTGAACGCTGAACTGAAGTCCAGCAACAGCATCTGCACGTGCGTGTTCTTCTCCTCCAGGTGTTCCAGGCTCAGGTGAGAGCAGAGGAGATGGCGTCCTCAGTGGAGCGGTTCCGTCAGTAGGCAAACTGGAACGGGTCGAGTGTTGGGGGGAGACTGGAGACGATGTGTTCTTTCACCAGCTTTTCAAAGCACTACATCATGATGGGAGTCAGTGCAACAGGCCGGTAGTCATTGAAACAGGTGACTTGAGGTTTCTTTGGCACCGGAATGATGGAGGCCGACTTAAAGCATGCAGGCACTGTGGTTTGGTTCAGCGAGGTGTTAAAAATGTCTGTGAGGACACCAGCCAGCTGACCTGCACACTACTTGAGCACCCGCCCAGGTATGTTGTCGGGACCTGGGGCCTTCCGCGGGTTGACTCTCCTCAGAGTCTTCCACACGTCGGCGGTGTCAAGGCAGAGCACCTCCTCTTCCTGATGGGGAACAGCCTTCACTGCTGGAGTGCTGTTCAGTGCCTCAAACCTCCCAAAGAAGTTGTTTAGTCCATTGAAGAAGTCAGCATCAACTTGTATTCGGTGATCGCCCGTATGCCTCTCCACATGCTCCTGGTATTGCTTGCATCATGGAAAAGCTCCTGGATTTTCTGACTGTGTTTTCGCTTGGCTAGCCTGAACTGAACCCTGTGGTACTCCACAGGTGACCCTAGAGTTTCAGGAAGATTTATTATTAACATGAACAAACTGGAATCTGTCCGACAGATAAGATTTAAACCAGCCTAATGCTTTCCCCTTAATCCCTACAGTTTGCTCAAGTCTTTGTAGGAGAATATTGTGATCAACTGTGTCAAATGCAGCACTGAGATCTAGCAGGACAAGTATAGACACAAGTCCATTATCTGAGGCCATGAGAATATCATTGGTGACCTGAGCTGTTTCAGTGCTATGATGAGCTCTGAAGCCTGACTGAAACTCCTCAAGTAGGTCATTACTTTGTAAATCTTCACAAAGTTGATTAGCAACTACTTTCTCAAGAATTTTAGATAAGAAAAGAAGATTAGATATAGGTCTGTAATTTACTAACTCGTCTTGAAGAGAGGGTTTCTTAAGTAAAGGTTTAATAACAGCTACTTTAAAAGCCTGTGGTACATATCCATTTACTAAGGATAGATTAATCATGTCTAAAATAGGACCACTGATCAAAGGGAATACCTCCTTAAACAATTTGGTTGGGGTTGGGTCTAACATACAGGTAGAAGGTTTAGATGAAGCTAATAATTTAGATAGCTCAGAAAGCTCTACTGCTTCTAGACAGTTCAGACACTGCGCAGGTTCTAAAGATTCCTCCAACGCTGCCTCACTTACTGAGGACGAGGTAAACATGTTTGGGAGGATGCCAATTATTTTATTTTTAATGTAAGGAAGGAAGTAGGAAAAGTAGCTTGTATGCTCCCACTCGCGGCTAGTTTTGCCTAGGAGCCTTACGATGTCCCTTACCGGCGTTAAGAACCCTTAAAGGAGAAGTCCGTTCAACAAGGAAAAATCAAGGGATCATTAGCTATAACTAAAACTAATATGTTTGTGGTTATTTAATGAATTTAGCTTTAATCAATAAGAAAATAAAAACATAAATTGTCGTCTGGATCACTGTGTATGGGGGCGGCCATTACTGCCCAAATATGGGCAGTAAGGGCCGCCTGACATCACATCCTGTGACGTGGAAAAGCGGAGAGCCGACAGCATTTGTCTGCACTTTCCAAGCAAAGTCAATAGGAGCCGTTTACACAGCAGCGCTCATCAACGATTTTTTCGGATTTCCAGAGGACTTCACCATTGAAATTCGCGGGAGCTATTGTTAAAGCAACAATGCTCACGTGCATGGCAGTTGGATGTAACAATACATCGGGTAAAAGTGGAAAAAACATTAGTTTTTCACCTTTCCGATTCATCATCCACCATGGGCTGTTTTGCTGGATTACTTACTTGAAGAGAGAGGATTTTCCATCGTGCTTCTGGCCAGAGAGAAACGTCATATGCAGCCAACATTTGGAAGAAGAATGTCTTCAAGATGACATGAGAGCGAGGATTTTCAGTATGTTTTTCTTTTTCATAATGTAGAATTTGCCGGAACATTTCTGTACCGACCAGAGCGGCGGAGGGATACGACACACTTGTGTCGTATCCCTCCGCCGCGACAGTGAGCAGCGGAGGGATACGACACACTTAGAAAGCATGCTCACTGTTGGGAAGCCCACTTATTTTATGCAACTTTGAAGTCACTTGTATATTTCATGAGTTGTGGGGTTGCAGTTTTTTTTGGGCTTGTTTCTGAAAGTGAAGTCGATTGTTTGGGCTCTAAACTAAGTGACGCTGAAGTATCCCTCCGCCTCATAACGCGCTGCAGCTCCTCCTCACAGCAGCAGAGAGTAAACTCAGAAGGAGCCGCTCTGCCCGTATTTTCGGCAGTTCACAGTTGCAATAACTGATGATAACTGCTGAAAGTAGATTAGACGGTGCAGATCACCATTTTGAGCAGAGATTGGTTCTAAAAATGAGTTTTATACTCATCTTTTAACATTGCAGAACCAAACCCATAAACCATACTTTAATGCTTATTTGTTGTCTTTTTATGTCTCTAATACTAAAGGTAAAATTAGTATTACTATAAATTTAAATGCTTAATACCATGTTTATCTTTGTTTAAGAGGTTAAAAAAAAATATTTCGGCATGAAAACGGGTATTTATTTACAAGGGGACAGATAGGGCATTGGGACTTGCTCTACAGCCGATACCGCACCGTTACGTCACAAACTGGGAGGAGGCAGTACTGTTCTTCACCAAGATGGCGGCCCCTATAAAAGGACCATCAAATGAAAATTACTCTTAATTAAAAAAGCTTATCATTTATTCATTTATTGAACAGTATGTAATAATTTTATATTTAAAGTACTTTCAACAGTTTTAATTCTTATTTTGACCGGAGTTCTCCTTTAAAGTATCCCACAATCCTTTGCGTGACATGACGTATTCGCACAACACCCTCACGGAAATCCACAAAAACGTCCGGAGAGCAGAGAGCGCGCACTTTGTAGTTCATTTTCGGAAGGCTGTATGCCCAGATCTGACTCTCATCATCCATGTCCGTTTCCATCATGTAATGACGTGGGAGTTAAAGGCTGTCCAGATTCGGCACAGTAGTCTGAAGCTCCTTTCCTGCCCATGATAGAGTTCTTACTGTCGACCCCATGAAAGGTCAATGAACAGGAGCTAGGAACTGGAACTAGAAGCTATTATTAAGGGTATTTGGATGGAGTGATAGCATCTTTCTTGTTGGGAAAAAAGTTCAATGTTAAGTCTCATCTGACCAGAGCACTTTCCATATTTGGGGATCACACACATGCGGTTTTTACCATGATATTTTATTTATTTATTTTTTTCCTGGCCACTCCGTCTTATGATGGCCCCACACACTCCAGTCTCTGCTGTGGACCTCTGCAACTCCTCCAGGGTTACCTTTGGTCTCTGCTGCCTCGATTAATACCGTCCTTGCCTGGTCTGTAAGTTTTGTTGAGCGCCCCCTTCTTGGCAGGTTTGTTGTGTGCCTCTGGGGTCTTTCAGAAAAGGTGTTTAAATTGGCACACCATGTGACACTTAGATTTCACTCAGGTGGACTTATTTAACTAATCGTGTGACTTTTGAAGGCAATTGGCAGCACCAGAACGTTTTAGGGTGTTGGATACATATGCATATGCTAATTTTTCAGTTTTTATTTTTTTTAATTCTTATATATAGATATGTATATATTTTACCTTTCACAAAGTTTTGTTTTGTGCTAATCAACCATAGAAAATAAGATAAAAAAATATTTTATTTGCAACTTGGAATGCAACAAAATAAATAAAAAGCCAATGTTGTGAAAAGATTTGGCAAGGCACTGTATTTAGGTGATTTCTTGGATCTTCAGGACTGACAGTAATCAGGGCTCAAACGCTACTGTCCAAAAAATGTGGTTATTCAATTCATGATTTAACAAAGAGGGGAATTATAATTTCATACAGGGCAAGGTTGGTTTGGATAACTTTCTTCTCCTTTGTTAATACAATCATCATTTGATAAACTGCATTTTGTGTTTAATCGTGTAACCTTGGTTGAATGTTGAATGTTTTTGCAGCCAAAAAAGGCCATTCCATAAATTATTTTAGAAATTTGAACAAGGATGTTCAATACATTTACCCTGTCATTCCATTTTCTTTACCCACAACTTTTGAGCTTGTGGACTCATTTATTCTGATTTCTTTGCATGTATGCATTTCTTGGGTTGCTGCTGGTATCTGGTGTACTGTATATTTCATGTCAATAGAAATTTGAGACACACTGTATATTTGCTGGGAAAAACATTCATGTATTCAATACTTATTTTATCTTCTATTGAACTTTTTTGAGAAACCTAAGAATCCCCCTTTTTGTATTTTTATAATGTATAAACAAACAATGTTTTAAAAAAAACTGGCAATGGCCAAGACAAATGTATACATATCTATACATATTCTGCCATTCACCTTAAAAAAATCTTAAGTGGTCCTTGTGGCCATCCCCAATGGCTGGAAATTCAGATCAGAAATCAATTTAATTAGGATAGAAACTACCAGATGACTTTTATTTGAATGCTTGCTGAGCCCCACAGGTGGCAGCGCCCTAAGCATTGAGCCATTTTACCCAAGAAAACAAAGCATCACTGGATGTTCATGTTGATGTAGGTCCCATTAGTTCCTGGTCACGCTTGATATAGCACTACTCCAACTTGAGAAGAAAAAAAAAAAGCTTGTTTCACTCACGGGTAAGCTTGTGTGAACATTGATATCAGTCCACACTATAAACACCATGGTTTAAAGAAATTGGCTCAGTTTTGGAACATTGTTTACGCTCCCCATCTGCTTAGGTACACATGGGAGATTATTAAAAAGTGGGAAGAGATTGAATCCAATTTACCAGGCACAATACTTTTCATTTAGACAATCTATTTGTTCTGGGTCTTGGTCCTATCTCTTTTTATTGCTCTTTCTAAACATACATTACACCAAACATTTTCTTTTATACAGTCCGATAACTGTGGGCTGACCCCCCCCCCCCTTTTTTTTATGGTATGGTTGGTGTGAAAGGCTCCAGTTTTATGTAGTCTTCCTAATGGACTCAAATAAACTGGTATTTTAATAACATTTCTGTTTCTATTTAAGTGATTAGATGTTGAATCTCCTGTTTTATATCAGGTTCTCGGTTAATTCTTGAATAAAGAAGACAGGAATAGACTGTGTAAATGGGATCATTAAAAATTTCTGGTTCATACACTTCTTGGCTGATACAAAGTAATAATGGTTCCTTCCAATGAAAACGTCCAAACTCCTCATTACTATAGCCAGCTGAATGTGGTCAACTGTTTTGAACTTCATGAGCATGAGTCATAACTCGCCTGCTGGAATAAATGTACTTTGTGTGTGGAAGCTGACCTTTGAGTAAGTTAAATCATTTGCAGACGCCGACTCTTTGCAGGAAGACTGGCTTTTAGAGTAGCAAATGTCTAAATCCCACACCTTAAAAGGTGGTTTCAGGCTTTGTGAGGTAACAATCACTGCATCAATTTGATTTATTAGTTAAGTGAGTAATTTATTGTCAATTCATATAAATCAAATGAAATTCTGCCTCTTTTGTTATAGCAATAAAGGTCAAATAACACTTGGGAGAGTAGCAGGATGTCTGCTATTTCTTGATGCCCCAGGAGTAGGAATTCTTACCTAAAAGTTAGTGCAACTCCACCGAACCTCAGGATATAGTTTTGCAGACCCTCTTTTTGGTCATCATCTTTAATTTGTACTTGCTGTCAATAATTCATTTTGCTTTAAAGTAGATGAACTTTAGCTGAAGAAAGCAGTCGTATTGTCTTTCCAGCTAAGCGGTAAGCTGTATGTGGCTAACAGCTTTTTTATAAAACCAGTATACGCACAAATCAAGGACTAAATCTTGCCTATGTCACTTGCCATGCAAAGGCAGTGATTTATAAAACTGCATCATTGTGGGGGATAGGGGACTACCATTTTTATGTATCAAAGATGTTGAAGCAGAAGGCTAAAACTATCTTAATATTGTATCTTGTATGTTACTTGTTTCTGTGCTACATTTTTAAGGTGTGCACCTTGCATGTAATGTACTGCCGTGTACTTTGGAATGACAATATAAAAATTTTGAGTCTTCCCATCAATTTTTCTTTACACATTCCATAATAAACAGAGGATATTTAGATTTTTGATGGTCATTATAGCTGAAAGAAGACATTTTTGTTTTTAAAACACCACCAGCTTTCAATATTTTTTCCTGTTTACTGCCTTACAGTAGGTCTTATTGTTAAGGCACATATCGTAGGTTTTCCTGATGGATACACGGCAGGCTTGGAAGAAGAACTGGAAGTGTGTAGTACATAAAATAATAGTGCAGTACCCAGAAACAAAAAGAACTTATACAAGATTTGTAAATCAAGATATTAATCAAACTAAGGCGGATGAAGCTTGGAGGAATTTTTAATTGGCTTTTCTTAAATGCTTTTTTTAATCCTGCAAATCTTGTCAGAGTATTGTTGGAGCTCACATAGTTAAGTGGGGCTAGCAGTGTTGGTATGGTTGCCCACATGCATCCAGCAAAAATCTTTAAGTCTTTCACCAGGAACAATGTGTGAATTTCTAGAGCTCAACTGCAAATTCTCCTCCCCCACTGAAACCCAAATAATCCCTGCTCACTAAGGTCTGGCATGAAGTCTGTTTTCTATTGTTTCTCCCAGGCAGCTTGTCAAACCAAAAAGAATCCTGACATTTCTCTACAGATCTAAGCTATGCAAACACCTTTCTACTTTGTCATTGTTGTCACAATGCAGCACAATGATGAGGGACCTGCCAGCAATCCGGCTACCGCTGAATACCAATGTGGAGCTACAGTACCAAATGGCTTCTCTGTACTTACACCCACTGGTATGTTAAAACACATGACTGCTGAGCCAAGACCGTAGGAGTCAGGTGGAAATGCTGAGGGTGCCGCTTCTGTTTTTCCCTGTGCAAACACCTTGTCATTCTCTTGCCCAAAGATGCTAAACGTGAGGAGTTTTGTGAGAGGAGTGTTTCTGCTTTCATGTGGAACAGATCAAGAAGAAATATTTGGTCTCTGATTGGCTCTCAAAGCTTTTAACGTGACCATTTCAGGTGTTTATGGGTTTACAGGTGAAACTTTAAAACGAGGGAGCTTTGTCCCCACATTGACATAGTATGACAATAAATTAATTTTAAATGTAATATCTCATTATTTATCTTATTTGTCATTTCATTTCCTTTAATTAATCTGAAAGGATTCGCAAGGAAAGTGTTGGGCTGTAAAATAGGTCTGCTGTCATATTGGTGTTTTTAAATGTTTTATTCAGTTAAAATAACTAAAGGAAAATGCTCACAGAATTCACACACCGGCCACAGCAAAACCAGGAACAAGTCTCCCCGGAGCGGTTTTCAGTTATTTACAGATTCTGAAAGAGTGGGAGCTTTCGAATGATGTCAAACTTGTGGAACTCAGCAAAGAATTGAAGAACTTATGTCCATTTGAGCACCGTGGCACTGTTGTCATGCAGCAAGAAGAACCTGCGGTTCAAGTCCTACCCTTGCCCTGGGTCTTTCTGCATGGAGTTTGCATGTTCTCCCTGTGCATGCGTGGGTTCTCTCCGGGTACTCCGGCTTCCTCCCACAGTTCAAAAAAACATGACTGCTAGGTTAATTGTCCTCTCTAAATTCTCCTTAGCTGTGAGTGTGTGCGAGAATGGTTGTTTGTCCTGTTTCTCTCTGTGTTGCCCTGCGATAGACTGGTAACCCGGCCAGGGTGTACCCCGCCTCTCGCCCATTGACAGCTGGAGATAGGCACCAGCACCCCTTGTGACCCCACAAGGGATAGACGTGTTAGAAAATGGATGGATGGATGGATGGATGACCATTAGAATATTGGTCTTCTGCAAAGAAGGTTAGTGAGAAAACGGGCCTCACTGTTTCTTCAGAATCACCCTCAGCCAGGGGGGTGTTAACAAAAGCTGTTGATTTGAATTACTTTGCATACCTTACAGCAACACCTTCCAACCCTTCAATACCTGTCAATAGAGGGTCCAAATCTGCGCACAGCACTATTTTGTTGAAGTAAATTTACAGCTCTGCATTGCAATATTTGTGTTAGATCTGTGCATTGAACAAACATCTTCAACCGTCCAAAAATTACAACACCAAATTTAATGGTAACACAGACGCACGCTCATACATACAAAAATCTAAGTAAAAAACTTAAACAGTTATCATTTACAAATTTGTTAAATGTCAAACAGTTTAAGTTTTTTATCTCTGCATGATTTTGTGTCTGCAAGTTGCATCATGCACAATGGTATTGTTGCTTTTTAATAGCTCGTTCTGTTTTTTTAAAGGAACTTTTCAAAAAGCATTTTATGGGCACTGGTTAAGATAACATTTCTCATTGCCTTACAATAAAAATAATTTCATGGAGCAATCTTCCAGGGTTAGCAGCAATCAAACATACAAAAGAAGAGATTGTGCATTTCTAGCTCAAAGATGCTAGAACCACCGTTTCGCTCTTGGAGATCCGTTTAGCTCGGTCCATCTACCTGACAAGTCACACAAACTCAGTTTCTCTTTCAAACAGATTAAGTAGCTGCATAAGTAGCCCTCCACTCTCTTCAAGCACGGAGCCTATTGGTCGACACGTTTAACAAAAGCCTACGCGGAGCCACACCAAAGTATGCCAATGAGCCGCGACTTTCCACACCCCAATATGCAAATACAGCTCGGGGGGATTTTAAGCTGAAAACATCCCGCTTTTAAACACAAAATTTACTGTTTTAAAACTATTGAAAATGTTATTTAAAGCATTGAGGGGTTACTTCATAACTTCAACAAGTATATTTTGCAATAAAATGAAAGTATGCATGGACTCTCTCTCTACATTATCCAGCTTCCTCCCAAAGTCCCAAAAACATGCATCCCTGCCCTGAAACCATGCAGGGCTAGGCTGCAAAGGCACTAAGATGTAGAGACTAACAACCTTTAAAGTTGTTAGTTCAAAACAAAAAAAACAAAAATCCCTGTTGTTATTAGGAACTCTGTTTGAGAAGATGTTCATCACACTACACAAAGAGGGATTGTAATGTGTTGTGCACCTGTGTTCCAAGCACTGATTGCGCTCAGCTTCCCTTTTCCTGGAATTGTGTTGCTGCGAAGGGGCATCTAATCTTTTCCCATGTTAACGCTGCACACAGCACTGCTTTCCAGGGATATCTGCTTGTGCTTAGTGCTGCTATAATTATTCATGTATGTGTCTGTCTTTAAGAATAAATGTAAAAGTGTGAAAGCTTTGATGTTAAGCACAGCTCCTTTCTTCTTTATTTAAAGAAATAAGGAGTTCCTCAGTAAATCTTTTTCTATCCTGTAGTGGAGGCTGTGTTCATGACAGAACGTACATCCAAAGTACATCGGTTTTATTGTATAAATGAGCTAGTCTTTACTGTGTTTTGTGATGTAATGTTACAATGTTCATGTAATTTATGAAACACAAGAGGAGTTGAAAAGTTTATAAACAATTACCCCCCCCCCCCCCAAAAAAAAACAAAAACAAAAAAAACTGTATAACTAAAACCTAGTGTGTAGAACCAGTGTAATTGTTAAAAAATAAACACTTCTGTTAATGTACAATGTTTAGGCATAACATTATCTGCCATATCAAATTGGTTTCCCCTTTTGGAGCTCTGAGGAGTCCAGCAAAATGGGGAACCGTTTTGTCGGACTCCTCTAGAGCTTTGAAGGTTTGCTGCATTAACTGGCTCTAAATTGTTAGCAGCAGTAAGAAATGTCTGTCTGATGGGCTCTGAACATGTGAAGCAAGGGAGGCTCTGCTGATTCCAGAAGTAACAGGTTGAGTGTGGTAGTGAGGCAGTGGGTTGTGTTTTCTCTGGGAGGTTTCCAAATTGGCACATGGAGGAGTGTTGGAGAGCAGACAGGAAGGTAAGGTGGACAAAGCCAGTGCTGGAAGGGACGACTGTGGAAGCTTGTAGGAATTCAGGTAACTTTTCACAATGGATGAAGTGACTTGAGAAGCATAGCCTGCTTTGTTTACATGACAAGTGGTTGGATTTTACAACAATGGTCGTTCATCAGGCGGTGAATGGCTATCCAGCAGCTTCTTTCACTTGAGTAAACCTGCAGCTCAGGTTAGAGCCACAGAAGCACACCAAACACACTCACGCTGCCAAATAATGACAGTAAGTTGCGAGGTGAGCTTCCACGTCTCAGAATTGTATTTGCGTAACATCAGACCACAGAAAGTCAGTTAGACCACAGATGGTCGACTGGACTGAATTTTGGACAATTTGGAGGCCGACTCAACACCCCATACTTGTTGTGCTCCTCAAATCATTCCTGAAGCATTTTGCTTTGTTGGAAGACCTGATGGTGTTTTTGTGGTCGACAACACAAAAACCTATGGCAGATTATGTATGATGACACATTTCTTCCAGAACCAGTATTAACTTCTTCACCAGTTTGAGCTACGGTACAGTACACTCCTAACGCTTGCGCCCATTTCTACTGGTTCTTACGCTTCAACTCTTTATAACTGTTTTGTCATGAAACATGATCGCAATACGCATCTCCACCCACTTTTAAATTGTTGTGAGAACTGGTTACTATGGGATATACCATTTACAAGAGTCCTACATAAGAAAAAAACTATAAGAAACAATACAAATATACAACAACCCACTGGGAACAGGGGAAAAAATAAATTACAAACTAAATAACTTTAAAATTATTAATAATTAAAATTATTAAAATTTTAAAAAGTAAAATGTTTGTTCCAAGTCGTATATAGACCTTTTGTTCTTGACCATTTAAGTATTGGGAAAGCAGAACTTTATATTAAAAATAAATAAATTGCGTTGAAATCACAAGAAATAATGTGAGGTAAAGTTCCCATACATTTTCTAGCCACATTACTATATATTGGAGGATCTGGTTTTAGCCACTTGATTATATTCCATTTAATTAACACATCAGACTTTGAGGACACAATGTTGACTTGCAGCCTGTTATATCCCACTCAGAAACAAACGGCATGGTAAAGATTTCACATATCAGTGCTCATAATGTTAGGCTCTGTATATATAATTATGCTATCACAATGTAGTAGGGAACTGTATTCTAAATTATGACTGTTTTTTACTTTTGTTACTTTAGTTGAATTTATGTACTCTACAGACCGTCTCTTTTTTTTCTTTTATTTTTATTGCTCAGTTGTCTCAGCTCAAAACGGGAGAAATGTGCAGATGATGCATTGGTGTGGCACTGAAATTATAAGATGAATTCAGTCTATTGTTTCTTACAGCCCTAGTTTTTGGCTCATACCTTGCTCCTACGAAGGTACAATCCATCACCAAAGCCAAATACATTTCCACAACTATAATAGAGCACTTGCAGTGAATAAATAATTAAATGTTCTATTTTTGTTGACGGTCCACTTTGCAGATCGGTGTACAGTAACAGTATTGTGGGTGCTTAGTCCCACCACAGGTTTACTGGTCAGTGTATGTTTTTTGGGAGCTACTCTGAACCAAAGGGCAATTGTCATTGAACAACTCTGTAAAATTAGGTCAGTCAGAATTTGTTGGCTGAGTGTCAGCAGAGGTTAAAGTTATTCATTTTGCTAAACGTGGAGTAGGGAAGCTTTGGCTGGTATTACCATATTAATGATGTGCTCCTCTCCACATGAATTGGCTGGGTGTAAAGCTTAATTCCCTGGCTGGGTAAAGGTCAGTCACAGTGGAACTTGTTTCAAAACACAGAATAGGGAAAAATGACTGAAGGAATTCAGTGGCTTTGCATGCGGTCAGATGTTCATTTTTCTCTCTCTTCTGGAAATCCCTGATGTGCACCAAACATGGTTGGAGGAATAATATGGCATGTATGCTGTGGAGTATCTCAATAATTGCTTAATGTCCTTAATAGTACTTCAGATAACACCCGAGTGTCATTTGTTTACATGCTTCTGGCACATTCACAGGTCTGAGTGGTTCTATGGCCCGCTGCCACTGAAGCCGAAGCATGAAATAAATTTTACATGAGCCGAAGCTAATCCGCGGAGGGCTGATTAGGTGCTAAAATGGGAGTAATTCACCAGATAATATATACAGCTAGATAAAAATGTTCAGCAAATGTCAGTGATGGCGCATAATCCTTCAATAACTGTCACGTTTTATTTTTTCCTTCTCTTTATCCTTTTTTTACTGTTTTCATGTGACCCCCCCTTCTTCTCTGTAATTCAGAAAAATAGATGAGGTGCCAGTCAAACAAAGATGAATATGAAAAATACATCACACATCAAAGAGTCTTTAAATATCTGCAGCGATCAGAGCAAAAAGCTTGCAGTGAAAAGAGTGACAAAGGGGTTTTACAATCAGCATTGCTTATATCCTCACGCTTCAGCATGCACACATATCTTGACATCTAGCTCTGATAGAAAAGTTGCAGCTTGCAGGTTTCTCGCTCTTCTGTGTTGAGCCATAATACATTGAAGCGAAGAAATAAAGAAACAAGCAACTCTCTGAATGAGTTTTTTTTTTTATACATCATTTCACACAGACAGAGGGGCACAGTTGGTAGCTTGGAGAAGGAAGATAATGATTGGCTGTGAAAAGGTCCAGGTTGCACTCTGCTATCTTTCCTAACACAATAGGAGACACACTCCCATCCAGGCGACAGTGGCAAACCTATTGTCTGCTGGAGGCGAGGCACTCAGCTGACAGTATGACAGTAGCTATTGTGTGCCAGTCCCGAAATGGGTACTTTCTAATGTACTGGCAGGGCAGTAGAAGCCTGTGGTACCACTGGCCTGTCAGCATGCTTCTTGGGCTAGCACTCACAGGGCAGATGTGACATTTAGCTGACTGTTTCCCTGCTGGTCCTGCCTTTGGGAGCTGGAAGAGGAGACAATGACAAGGCTCACTCTCATAGTTAAAGAAGTTCAAAATGTGCACGGTGTCTCTTGTGACCTTTCCGCATTTATGCCACAATATTTGTGGCCTTCGTTTATCGTGGGCTCACTTTGATGAATTCTCCTGCTTTCCTGCAGCCACAATACTGCAGCTCCTTTCTGACGTTAGTAATCAATATTGAAATGTCAGCTTTTGTATTGTTGTGGGTGTCTGTGTGTGAGCTGTCAGGCGCCTCTGTGCAGTGATGCCGGTTGAACAGGATGGGAAGTTTTCATCAGCGGTAAATGATTTAACAAGGAATACAAAAAAAAAGAAACTGCAGATAATGTTTTTGTGGTTGCAAGTAATGAACAAAAAGCTTCTAGCACCCTTTACATATTTTGTCAAGTTACCTTCACAAACTTCAGTCTATTTCATGGAGGTTTTATGTAATAAGCCAACACAAGGTAGTTTGCATTGTGCAGGAATGCCTTCATGAGCTGAACTCACATTTTAAAGGCCTTTGAAGTGAACAATGTGGTTTTGTAAAGTGTGGAACATCAGTCAAACGCAACTCATCTTGACGTCACTTAACAGCATTCTGTTCGGAGGTGAACGAACCCCCAAACAAACTTTGGATACTTGACAGAGAAAGAGCTGCAACATTTCCAACTTAAGGTGCATGCTCAGAGTCTCCTGACTGTCTGAGCGTGGGAGCAGCAGCGCAGCTTTGTGAGGAACCATATTGGTAATAGATTGGTAATCAGATTCAAACCGTGATGGCAGGGAAGTCAAGCAGCTCATTATTACGCGACATGCATATTAACGGAGATTATGAATGTGAAAGTGGGCTCAAATGGTAATCCTATTCAATAGATGCGCTAGTGTTGATTATCAGAATGTTGAGAGCGTTAAGTGACTGTTTCTTCACCAGTGCCATGACAGGAATGAACATCCTTAGCTTTTTTTGTTTCATTAGCCTGTAATATAAAATTAAAAATAAATAAATAAAAATAGCAAAAAAATTAAAATAAAAAGAAAAATGGAAGACCGTTCTGTTTGTACAGAGAAATGGGAGGAAAAACATTGTGACATTTTTGTGCTTTCAAAAAACAGGTTTTTAAAAATTATATTGAAATGTCAGTGGGTTATTTTTAATTAAAAGTCTCAGACCATCTTTTCTGTTTAGTGTAATACACTCTACATTTAAGAATCCTGTTTGGACTATGGCCTGTTGCATGCAGGCCATGTTTTATGTCTTCTGGTAACTCCTTTTTAATTCAATAATTTGTCATTTTTTGGAATCAACAGAATAAAATCAGCAGAATAAAATAAAATGCATAGAAGTTGTTATGGCAGGATAACCCCAGAAGATCCAAGAACAGGGAAACCTTCGCTGCTCCGGCTCAACATGGGTATTCCTCTACTCTCTGGTTGTCATGGTAACGTTTTAGAAACTGCGAGTGTCGATGTGTAGATGTATTTTGTTTCTCCACAGTGGTGATATTTTTAAACAATTGCATGAAAAGCCTCAAACATTTGTCTGTGTATCCAGACAATCATTCATCATTTCTACATTCAGACCTCTCTAGTCATCTGTACCGAGACTGTGCAAAGAAATATGTATGTCCAGGGGTATATTAGACTTTAGCTGGACTTTACTCTCAGCGAAATGCATGTGAACAAGTCTCATAATGACTTTTCAAGCAGGCTGTTTTATTGATGCAGAAATGTCAGGAAGAGCCCATGCAGAGCTGAAAAGTACAAATATTTCATAAATTGCCTATGGGTGAAATGTGGTGGTACATTGTTGCAGGTGTTTTGCTAAAATTGAACTTTAAATCACGGTTTCATTAAGATTATTCTACTTTTTAGACATGGATGTACTTGAGTCGTTCTGAAAAAGTACCATGAAGGTTTTAAATAAAGATTCCCTTTTTATTTCATACTCCTCAGAGGGGAATATTTTAATCAATAAATTCTGTGATAGGAAAAACATTACAATAAATTAAACGGCACGTGCTTTGTAGACGCATTAAACAAAGAATCACCTACAACTAGTTAAAGCGGGTTTAAAAGCAACAGGTTAGCTTTGATTGTAATGTTTCAAACACATTAAACATGAACAAAATAATGTCAATGTCTCATCTTCCTGCTGTTTTTTTCTATTAACACCTGTCATATAGGTCATCTTAATGCACAGAGCTAAGTTTACAATTGCTATTTTTATGACTGCACTCTTAAATATGTCAGCTGTATTAACATTGCAAGTGTTCATAAACGCTGGTTAAAACTGTGGGTGTAACTCAAAGAATACCATCTGTTGTTTGGAGTGGTGGCCTAGTGGTTAGAGCACAGAGCTTCAGTCCCAGAGGTTCTGAGTTCAACTCCCATAAACTGCCATTCTGGGTCCCTGAGCAAGACCCTTAACCCCCAATTGCTCCCCAGGCACCACACAGTGGCAGCCCACTCCTCCCCAAGGGGATGGGTTAAGATGCAGAAGTGAATTTCTCCATTGTGAGATCAATAAAGTCAAATTATAATTATTATTTATTGTTTAAAACAGCATTTATGATTTAGTCTGATGAGAGTAATATGTATACTATTATTAGATCATGAGACCAATAACAGTGACTTTTGTAGTAAAATGCTCCTTTTCCACTGCAATCCTCTGCAGAAACTCCGAATGCATAAGAGGAAGCATCAAACATGTACTGAAAAGAATCGTCTAGCGGGCGTTTCAAAGTGGTGGTGCTGTGTTATTTCACTGGGATTTTAAAATGTACTTGGCACGTTAATGTAGAAAAAGTGTTGCCACATTGCTAGACAGGACACTGGGAAAAAGAAAAAAAAAAGAAAAAAAAAAAGAAAAAGTGTTGAAAGGACTCATCAAAGTCGGATTTTTGACATTTCAAAAACCTGGCATTTTAACAGGCGCGTGTAGACTTTCAAGAGCTGCTTGTACTTTTTAAATCCCGACTGGGAAACGTGTCTGTTGCAACAGGAGACATAAAAATAGACACTGCAAAAATAAAACCAAAACAAGCTATCAACAATGTAGGGCAACATGTAAATTATAAATAAAGCAAAAGTGCAACGTATAGGTCTATTTCAACAATATGTCCAAAAGATATATAATTGTTTATATTGATAGTATCATTGAACTGTCTAAAACTTTGGACCACATGGTCACATACCAGTGACAAACAAGTGTGTTTTTAATAAATTGCACAGTCTTCCATTACATTTGCGTTATCCAAAAAGGGATATTAAATATTTGGACAGTTATTTTAAGAAGGTTTAATGAGTTATAAATAAAAGTGTGTATCCAAGTTTAAACGTTTTATATTTATTCTTTTTAATGTTTAGATTTTTTTTTTCATTTATTGATTTCTTTGGTTACAGACAAGCAAAACATACAAACTGAACATTGACATTTACAAACAAGGGTAACCAAAAAGGACCAATTTTTCTATAGATTGGTAATCAGATTCCATATATAATAATAATCACTAAAAATATGGGAAATATGAAAATACATTTTCAAAAAGGCAAAGCAGTTTTAATGAATATGACTCAGGCGAAGAAACCCAGTCAAAAATACACCATCACCGCTGTCGATACAACAGATTTGCCTAACCTATTTGATCACAGTCTACTCTCTACTCCTTCTGCAACATTATTTCAATATGGACAGCTGGCTAATGGTAGCATAGTTGCCATGGAAATATTCTAGATTTGTAACAGAAGGAAGTAAGACCGAACAAGTCTGAGATACAGGGGAAAACAGCAGAATAATCGTCTGATGCTTGCATGAAGTTGCAGTTCACTTTGTCGACTGCTGTGTGTATTTGAGGATGGAGCCAAGTGGGCTGAGGGTTTCTGTCAGGAATGAGCAGTCATTTTAAACTTTATGTGGCCCCAGTGATCATTTGCAGAGAGCTTCTCCATTGTGCACATTACCATTGACTAACTGCTGTAAATGTTCCTTGCCAGTAACCTCTGGGAACTCTGTTACTGGGAATAGCCACCATGTATGCTACCAGGTTGAGGTAAATAAGAATATTCAAAACATTTGTTTAATCAGTTCAGAGTTTCATTCATTCAGAGGTCCTTAACTCCTGCAGCCTCTGAGCTTCCACTATTAAAGCTTCCTGTGTAATCTCATCTTCATTTTCTCACTCTTTCTGAACTCCAGCTTTTTGGTCACTAGTGATGATCTACAGCCTGAATCACAGATGTCATTGTCTGACTTGAATCTTTCTTTTGTCTTGCAGTGTGGTCAGATGAGCCAAAAATTCAACTTCTTCAGCAACATACAAAACACCACATGTGGAGTAAAACTACAGTCATGGACAAAATTGTTTAATCAAAGAAAATCCCACAATGGTGCAAGCTTTTGAGGCAATCACTGCAGTCAAACAATTTCTGTAACTGTAAATGAGGCCTATGTGCCTGTCGACAGGTATTTTGGCGCACTCCTCGTGAGCAACCTGCTCCAGCTGTCTCAGGTTTGAAGGGTGTCTTCTCCAGACGGTGTGTTCCAGCTCCTTCTAAGGATGTTCAATAGGTTTTAGATGAGGGCTCATAGGAGGCTACTTTGTATAGCCGTTCTTGGGTGGTTCTAGCTGTGTGTTTTGGGTCATTATCCTGTTGGAGGACCCCTGACCTACAACTGAGGCTTAGCTTTCTGACACTAGGCAGCACATTTCGCTTCAGAAAGCCTTGATAGTGTAGTGAATCAATTGAACCCTGCACAGATCTGAGACACCCAGTGCCAGATACAGCAAAGTAGCCCCAGAACATAACCAAGCCTCCTCCATGTTTCAAAGTAGGGACAGTGCTTTATCAAAAAAAAGGTAAAAAACGCTTTATCCAAAAAAAAGGTTGAAAAAAAGGTAAAAAACGCTTTATCCAAAAAAAAGGTAAAAAAAAAAGGTAAAAAACGCTTTATCCAAAAAAAAGGTAAAAAACGAACCCTGGGACAGTGCTCTTTTCTCGGTGTGTTTTATTTTTACATCAGTGAACATGGAGCTGATGTGCCGTACCAAAAAGCTCCAGTTTTGTCTCATCTGTCCAAAGGAAATTATCCCAGAAGCCTTTGAGCCTATTTGCTGAGCTCATTGAGCCATTTGGAGGTTGAATGAACGTACAGTAAACAGTAGATATAGTCATTGGAAGTGCAGTATTTCTCTGACCATAAGGCGTACTGGATTATAAGGTGCACTGTGAAAGAATGTGTCTTTGTGCGTCTTTGTCCACATATAAGGCGCACCGGATTATAAGGCGCATTAAATATTCTTCTCAAGTGTATAATATCACTCCGCCCCTTCACATACAAAGCTAGCTCCTGAGAGAGAGCTATCCGTCTCTGTCAGGAGGACAGAGTAGTTGGACTACACTGCCCTGCTTTTAACATAAAGCCAAAATAAGTTTTATATTGAATTAACTTACTAGGTTGCTAGCGCGTACTCCAGACGCAGGCTGCCTGAAGGCTCCCACATACTCGGCCGTACTGTGCGCATACTGTGAGCTGTGCGGACTCCGCGCTGACTCTCCTTGGACGTTTTATCCTTCATAGTCGAGCGTACTGTTGCCTACATTTCTTGTGGCAAATTCCTACAATTCCCACACTTTCTGTCAGTGGGACAAAGCGGCAGAACAGATGGTAAAATTAGTGATTTGCTAGCTGAGCACCTAGAGACGTTTATTTTCCAACAGGCTCCCACCTGTCAGTGAGAACAGAGGGACTGAGATGCCGCGTGTCCTGGAGACAGCCTGCTTGGAGCAGCTCAGTGCATCAAGCTCAGTGTCACATATAAAACAGTTCGATACAAAGACCTCTTGCCTCCGAGAAGTTTATAGTGTGACACCATGTACGCGGTCGTAAAAATTGAGCTCTGCACAAACCTGTATGCGCTTTACATAAATGCACTTCTAGTTTCGACATTACAGTCAGGCAGTCTTGTAGACTCAGGGGTCCGAATATCCATTGAGCAGAGTGGCTTCATTGCTAACCAAAGTCATACTTACACAATTTGACAGATTTTTGAGCACATTGTACCATATAAAATTGGTCAGTAAGCACAAGTACGGTAATCATAAATAAGGTAAATGGGCTGAACTTATATAGCGCTTTTCCAGTCAGGCTGACCACCCAAAGTGCTGTACAATATAGCCACATTCACCCAATCACTCCCACATTCATACACCAAGACACACCTCGGAAGGCAACTTGGGGTTAAGTGCCTTGCCCAGGGCCACATCAACAAGGGGATCAAACCCACAACCTTCTGATTGCCAGACGACTACTCAACCCATCAAGCCACAGTCGGTGCACCAGATAATATGGCGCAGATCAATTTTTGAGAAAATTTAAGAATTTTAAGTACGCTTTATAGTCCAAAAAATATGGTACGTTGCATTGTTCTAACATAGTATAACGTTAACTGCTGTAAGTATTGCTTTCAAGTTTAATGTTCAATAAAAGGATCTGGAAAAGTGTTTGTTTTGTCTTTAGTGTCTTCAGTGTATCTTTTGTCTTTAAAATACCAGAATTTGTAAAATAATTTCTTTTGTCTGTCCGATTACATCATTTTTAAATATTAAATCATCAGATGTTATGATTAGTTACTCAGTACTTGAGTAGCCTTCTTACTGAACACTGTTTTACTCTTTCTTGAGTAATTTCTTAGCTGACTACTTTTTACTTTTACTTGAGTAAAAATATGATAAAGGAGTGCTACTCTTATTTGAGTACAATTTTTGACCACTCTACCCACCTCTGCTCCTTTGTTTCCTTTGATCCATGTTCACTGTGGTCCACACCATGTCACCCAACAGCACAGTGACTTTTTTCAGTGAATTTTTATTCATTATAACTTTTGTCCATGTTAAGTTATTTCAGTGACCATTGAGGGATTTTCTTTGATTACCAGAAGAGTACCAACAATCTGGTCCATGACTGTAGCTTTAGTTAGGTGAACCCTCAGATTCTTCTGGGTTGTGACAGTTATTAAAGCTTCATTTGCCATGAAATGGATTGACAGTGAAAACTACAATAAAAAAAAACTGCCACCAACTTACCGAGTTTTTCAGCTGCAGCGGATTCTGAAGGGAAATCCATCTGGGCTAGCAAGATAGATTCACAGCTCATGAAGCTGGTGAGGTACACTCTGAGATCATTTTAATGAAAAAGTGCATCCTCTTGCATCAAAATATAACACCTTATGCACACCCCTCAAATAGAAAATAATCATGTTCACTTTCAGAGTCTCCTGTAAAGCCGCCAGAAGTGGACAAAATAATCAAATGTCTGGATGTAGAGCTTTTATCCACCTGCTGAGCACACGTTCCCCCGCACTTCCTCAAATTACAATGTGGATCCAGAAAAATATCACATGTTCACTTTTTACAGTTTTCCTCAAAAGCAATGCTGTCTCCCTCCTTGTTTTTTTTAAAATAAAACTCTTAATTCACAGTCATCCACTGGCCAACCAGAGTATGGAAATTCTAAATGGGAACATAGACATGCAGTGGGTCTAAATCAGCGCCTTAATTTATCATTGCTGTTTAAAACACCAGGCAGCCCTTGTGAACACGTAACAATCCCAATCAGCTGGTTTCTCATCCGCATCAGCAGTGCTGAGAAACAGGAGTTACAGTAAAAATGACGTTTAGAGCAGGATTTATTGTTTATACATCATCAGCTGTGAGCCCAGCTTTAAGTTGCCTGAACTTCTCAAACTCTGTGACTGGTGATATCAAAATAAACTTCAGTAAGAAGATTAAGTAAAGATTATCTTATATGCACAATGGAAAGTTCAAGGAGTTAGGACGATGTTGCAAGGCACTCGATTGAGAAAACTGAGTCAGACTGAAATATCCTACTTGGATGCAAGTTTTTTTTTAATCTATATAAAAATGTTGGAATTAATATCAAAATAATGTTTAAAGGTTTTTTTAACTGTATACCGTGGTATTCTAATCCATGAGGCCAGTTTTAAATTAAATTGAAGTACTTAAACACACAAGATTTGATCTCAGTCCGGTGCAGTTTTGAAACTACAGAGACAAAATGTTATATATGAATGAATATTAAAACCTCACATCTTCCGTTCCCTGCTGCTCTCCTTGCACATGAATGTTTTATGGATGCTCAGAGCTGTACAGCTTTAATCAGACATTTACATTGATGTTTGATGTTACCTGCTCGGCTCTTTGTTATCAAAGCTTGTTCAGCGTGTCCTCGTGCTGCAGCGCTGTTACAGTGGGGCTCGCTGTCAACAAGCCTGTGATGTAATGTAACCCACGAGACCCAGTGAATGGCTCACATCCAATGGGTATGCATAACATCATCGTGACTGAGTTTTATCTCAGGAAATAAACAATCTGTTCCTGCCACTTTTTAAAAGGCTTATAAAGATTTTTCTTTATAAGCCTTAAATGCAGTATTTCTTAATAAAAAAAGTGTTCAAAAATATTTCACTTTTATTTTTAAATGTTACTTGGTATAGAGAGTCCCTGTGTAGAAAATTATGCAACTGAGGTAAAAAAAATAAATAAAAAAATCTTAGCTATGGTATGATTTTTCACAGTTAGAGAGTCAGCCAGGAAAACATTATCGCATCACTTTAATGGGTCGTTATGCTGAAAATCTGTGCAGCACTGCAGTGCAGAGATAGGAATACACTCAGCATGTTTATTTTAGGGTCAGTTAGCAAATAACAATGGAAATACATTATATTCAGGGAGGTTATAGCGCAAATGCAAACATTTTTCTTCCTCTTTGACGATGACCTATGAATAAGAACACGCCATCAGCCCAGAGGCGCTTTGTTATTATTCCCAAAGTTTTGACCTTAAACCTTTGGGTTTCTTATGACCGAGAAATCTTTGATGGAGCATTGTCACAACTTTCAGCACAGAACATGCATGTCTGCAATGTGCAGTATAAATACATTTAGAGACACAACAGTTTGTGTCATATTTTATGGGCAAGTCTTTGGGTGGGATTGTTGGGAGTTAGTGGAGGTTGATAAGCATTTGCAAAAGATTGTGTACCAGCAGGGGGAGGTAACATCTCAGTAGGTTGTATTCTGTGTTAGCATGTGGGTAATTAGGCCCTCACCTGAATATGTGCAACATTTTACAATTTATTACATTATTTTTTTTTAAGTATTATAAAAAGCAAACCTTTATTATTCAAGTTTTTCCTTTTCCTTGCTATGGTTTTCTGGTTTGAGCTTACAAATTTGATAGGTACTCGACTTTAGTTTAATAGACTGTGCTCTCATTGTTTAATCTAAGAAAAGAAAGCAACTCCCATTACTGTGCAGTAAATTGTGATGCATTCAAGGTTTTCATTAGTGACTGTTAAAGAAATAAAAAGAGTGAAGGAAACATCAGCTTTACAATACCTTGCAAACCTATTATTACCTTTTTTTTTTACCTTTTGTCATTACAACTGCAAATCTCTATCAATTTGGGATATTATGTGTTAGATCAACAAAGTAGCACTTGTGAATTGGCCAAAAATATTCATAGTTTTCTTAATTCTTTGTCATAAAAATCTAAAAAGTGTGGAAATAGGCCTCTGTTGGCATGGGTTGTATTGTTGAACCGAAGTGCAGACAGGAGAGTAGGAGCCACATGTTGAATTAAACGATGGTTCATTTGAATAAATAATAACGCTTACAGTCCAACAGGAAACAAACTGGGTGAACAGAATCTAACAGGAATGTATGAAGAGTGACCAGATAAAGAAGAATAACCTAACTAACTAAACTGAGAATGGGCAAGCAGGAAAAACAGGAATTAAACAGAAACATGAATAAACTACTAATATAAATAACGACCAGAAAACTAACTAAAGACAGAAACAGATACAGATAAAAACCAATACTAAAACACCAGCAGAACTGTAGGATTTCCAGGAGCCTGTTTTGTATATAAACCAAAATACTGTGAACTCCTAATGGACTTGTAAAAGGTTTCTTTCTTTTCATAAACTACCCCTGCTTTTAATTTCTTCACAACTGGATCCCTGATCTGCCTGTTGTATTACTTGGTCTTCTTGTTCACTAATGTTCTTTAATTATCCTCTGAGGCCTTTGCAGAACAGTTGCATTTTTGTAAAATATTTACCAATAAGGGGACTTTTTAAAGAAATTGGGTGCACTGGATTTGTTCTTCTTTCGTTGTGGGTACAAATGCACACTGTTTCTTCAGGTTTCTGTTTGCAAAACAGTTTCAAGAGCAAGTCTAATTTTTCTCCTCTTTCTTAACTATGTGCTACTTTGTATTGATGTATGACACAAAATCCTAATGAAATACTATAAGGTTTATGGTTTTGTTGGGAAAAAATACTGAAAAGTTCAAGAGCTATGGGTACTTTATTAATTTTAGGTCAGCAGCACATAAAAATGTCAGGCTTATTAATGCATTTATGCATTCAAATAATTGAAACTGCCTTTAATCTGCCATTGACAACATGAACAACTCTATAGATGAAACTAGTTTTAAGAAGTATTATAATGTGACACTTTGCCTGATCATAATACCGTTTATTTTTTTATCAGGATAGAGATAAAATGAAAATGCTAATAATAAAAGATTGACAAGCTGGTGCTTGGACAGGAGAGAGAAAGGAATGTAAACCCACTGCCTCTCATATGCTTTCACACGTACGCCTCTGTGACTTTACCCAGGTGTGCAGGACAGCTGCCTGAGATTATTCAATATAAATAGCCAGGCACAGGTGTCTGTCTCCTCTCAAAATCAGCCTGGTAATAATCTCTGCCTTGCTACTGCTCCAAGACTAATTGATGTCTGAGAAGCAAATCCGAGAAGGTCCAAATATAGATTTGGAATCTGACTTTTCACATTGCAGGAAATCCAAACTGGCAGTTGTCGAGACTGGATGGTCGCTACAATTGCGCGACAAAATGGGTATGGCTCTCCTTCTTGCATTCTTTCCCAGATCCTGCATTCAGAGTCATAAAAATGATCTATGATATGAAAAGTTTAATTTTCCTGCTCAGAATCTTAGATTGTATAGACTTTAGGTTTATGACAATGATTAACATTGCCTCTAATGCTGTGAAAATGCTTCTTAGGTGAGAAAGGGATCCGTTGACTGTAGCTGTCTGAAACATGAGGCTTTTCTCCTGGAAAGCAGATCAAACTTGGCAGACAAAACAACAAGTGTCTTATGTAACCCTGCTGCTGGGACTTTGGGCCATGTTCCCACCTTACCCTCACCTGTTCACCTTTCTACTGAGGCTCTACCGCTGCCAGGCTCTGATCTCCGTCTGAAGTACAATGGTCACAAATTGCAGACACATATTACAGCCAGTAGTAAAGCTCAAAATAGCCAACAGCTCTGTGTGTTTGGAGGGGAGTGGAGGGCAGTGTGGTTGGTCCTGGTTTTGCGTCAGCCCTGCCATGGCAACCAGGCTTTGCTTGCAAGCATCTCCTTTCTTCATCAAATGTTTCTGTTCATTAACATCAAAGACGTTGTCCACACCAATGCAGCTAATTACATCCTGTTTGTGGTGTGTTACATAATTATTAAGCTTCCTAATCAGCAGTTTGAATAAGTAAGTGCACAGACTCAGTACACAAGGGACATAGGAGAGTGACAGAAGTATCACACACAAGTTTAAGTCATTTCATGTGCATAATGTGTATTACAACTTCATTTCCAAGCCACTCCTGGTTGTTTTTTGGGGACTTTTTTTTTGAGTGCTGTAAAAAAAACAAAAAACAAAGTTCTGTTTAAAATTGTTGATATGACCGAGCTGAGAGAGTCAAGCATCCTACTTTCTCTTATGACAGCATAATGAGAAACGTTACTTTGAAGCCGTGACAAGCTGATAGAATACAGCTGAAGTGTGTCAGGTCAATTTTCTGTTGAGTGTTAGATGTCTGTAGATGAATTTCTGCTTCATCAGACTGAGACACTGCATGAAAAGTGTGATTTTCGTCACTATGCGGCACTGTAGATTGTCGTGGAAGTTCAGGTTAACGGCTGTTCACGGTAATTTGCAGGCAACACCGAAAACTGCCGTGAATTGTCAGAAATTGACGTGGGCCTTGCTTGGCGTGGTCCCCCCATGACCCCCCCTCCTCCTAATTCTAGGGGAGGCTTTAACATGTAAATGAAAATGCTGTGAGCTATACAAATGCAAATCAGGGTTGCAGGGGGAGTTTACCCATGTCTCGCATTCAACTCCTCTTCAACTCCTCTTGGACGCGATCTACAACTTTCAGCCAGTCCGCAGACTGACGAGAAGAAACTGCTGATTGCTATCAGTGGACTGTCTCATATGAGTCAGTCGGTACTGAAGAAATGCCAAGAGCGTGGAAATGTTCAAGTCAGAAGTTTTGGTTGGGTCATTCAGGTTAAAGTAAATGAAATGGGGTTTAATGAACTAAAAATAAGTCCCACTTTAATGGAGAGGTATAGTGAGGATTTAACTATATACAGATGCATCTAAACTAACTGATAAAAGAATGGGTGTTGCTTATGTCATTCCAAAATTAAACATTAAAGTTGGAAAAAGAATGAGTGATGATTTAGCAGTTTACACAGCGGAATTGATTGCTGTGTGGCTAGCTTTGCTTTGGGTGGAGGACAATAGCTTCAGATTCCAGCTCAGCTTTAATCAGTATTAAAACATTTCAGTCAAAATCAAGGCAAGACATTGTGTATGATATACTGCAAGCTGCAAATAATCTAATAAAGTCAGGAATTAATATAACTCTGGTATTGTACCAGCTCATATAGGAGTAATAGGAAACGAGTTAGCAGATAAAAGTGCTAAGCAAGCAGCTAGACATTCTAATATAGATGTTGAAGTGCACTACAGCAAAGAAGAAATTAAAAGTATGGTCAAAAACATAGTTAAGGGTAAATGGCAAACATTATGGGACGGTGGGCAGACTGGAAGACAGTTCTATAACATTCAGAATAAAGTGGGAAAGAGCAGAAATACAAACAGAAGCAAGGAGGAGGAGGATGTATTTTCTAGAATGAGGTATGGACACACACGTCTAAATAAAACTTTGTTAATAATGAAGAAGCATGCTGATGGCAACTGAATTCTGTGGTAGTCCAGAGACTATAGAGCATGTTATTGTACACTGTAATAAATATCAGGAAGAAAGACAAAGACTAGTCTTACAATTACAAGGAGAACAGATGAGGCTAAACTTAGAAGAAATTCTGCAAAAAAAACACAGGGGAAATGAGTGTAAACTACGTAATTGGCTTCCTGAGGAATACAGGACTAATAAAAAATAATTTAGTATGATCTTTTTGTTTGTTTTGTTTTGATTGGTTTGTTTCGTTATGTTTGTTTGTGTGTTTGTTTTATTTTTTTGCAACCTATTAGGGAAGGTTAGACTCCAGTACCACACTCCAGTCCAGTTGGTGGCGGTAATGCACCATTAAAGTTAGTTGCCAACCACCATAAAAACCGAAAGAAGAAGAAGAAGAAGAAGTGGACCGTCTCGTCAGCTAATAGTGCCGATATGAAGGAGCGGTTCACTTAACTGCAGAATTCGGTAAACTCCAGGTTGCTGTCCATAGAGGACAAGTTGGCGGCTCTGCAGTCGAACAACTGTGCGGGAGAGACTAACTCCAAGAAGAGAAGACGGGTGCAGAATCCCAAGCTTTGGTAAGAATATGTTCGGTGACTGCTAGCTAAGCTAAAAGTAGCCTAGCCTACAACCAAATCTAAGATTAGCCTAGTAGCCTTGCAAAAGAACAAGCTTTATTAAAGTGTATTTTCATTTACAGGAAGCAGTATGCCGTCTTCACAACTCGGAGACAAATTGCAGGCGCTATGAACCGGAGCGAGGCGGTGGCCTCCTATTTGCTCGGAGCTATGTCTGCAATTCCAGATTGACACGATGTTGATAAAGACGACATTATCTGTAAGTGACTTGTTTTCACTGCTTCTCCTTCCTTGTTTAATGTTATTGTGACTTGCGTTTGATTTTTATTCATACCACTTTCATTTAATTATTTTCCAGCCTGGCGAAGAAGATGGCGTTGTTGGCGTGGCTCTGGATGGATTGGACGGCCGCCGCCATTTCGTAGGCCGGTGTTGTGCGCAATTCTGTTTCCCCCGTGTCGGGAGCGCACTTTGCAGCCGTTTTCCCGGCGCTTCTAGTTGATTTCTCGGTAAAACAAATCCTATAATCATGTCAAGGTTGTAACATTCAGTTTAATCAGCAGCTGTTTACAAAATTGTAAAATAAAAATAAACGGTCTTTCAGACATCTCCCGAAAACTTTGGGAAATAAAGAGCAAATGTTTTTAAATTCTCAAAAATTATGTGTGATAGCATGTAGTATACTAGAAATTTCCTTAATCCAGTAAACTGTCATATTTTATATTACAAAGGGATGTACTGGGAAGTCTACACTCTTGTGTTTTCAGGAAGTCTTAGGCTGTTTCTCAATTCACGAGAACGCGCTCGCATTCTCGTGAATTGAGAAACAGCCATAACAGTGTTTCCCGCAGGAATTTGGTTATGCGAGGCGGGGGGTTGTTGGACGACACGTTGCCCGCGGACCGACTCGCGGAGCGGGGGGGGGGGGGGACGACACGTTGTCCGCGGACCGACTCGCGGGGGGGGGGGGGGGAGACGATGACACGTTGTCCGCGGACCGACTCGCGGAGCGGGGGGGGGGGGGTTGTTGGACGACACGTTGCCCGCGGACCGAATCGCCGGGGGGTATCCATGTGTTTTTTCCCTGCCATTCACGCACGCGCGAAAGCAACAACAACAAACCGCGTGTTAACGTCACTTTTTTTTTTTTTTTTTTGGGAATGTTGGCGAGGCGGTAGCGTGAGTTTGGCGAGGCGGCCGCCTCGCCAAGATAGCGCTGCGGGAAACCCTGCATAATGTTTGTGTCCTGCTATCAGCCATCCCATCCTCCTCTTTCAGCAATGTAAAATCATAAATACACAGTAGGTGCTGGAATAGTGTTTTATGGCTTACTTTTATTTGTCAGGTTAAAGTGACAAAAGTTGGAAAAAGACCGTTTATCTTGCCATTTATAACACAATACAGCGTAAGAAGACATAGTTTGTTTATTTGTATTCTACAATTTTGTAAACAACTGCCGATTAAACTGACTGTTACAACCTTGACATGATTATATGAGTTGTTTTACCGAGAAATCAATTAGAAGCGCCGGGAAAACGGCTGCAAAGCGCATTCCCGACACAGGGGAAACAGATTTTCACGGGGGAACAGAATTGCGCACAACACCGGATCTCTCTGAACTCTGTGTGAAGCTGCAGTCCCGGTTAGAGGCGACGCCGAAGTACAGAGCCACGCACAGTAGGCGTCTGCACATCGGACCTGCCTCAGAAAGAACGCCGCCAGCAGTTACCTACAACCCCGAGGAGGCAAACGGACAGTTCACGGGGTTGTAATTTTTGGATCCTCGCGTTGTATATAGTTGTTTGTTTTAATAAAGCTCTTTCTTTGCATAAACATCTTCCTGGCAAATGTTCATTTCCTGTATAAATTCATTCATGTCCTTGATGGTAGCCTAATAATAGTGTAGTAGCTTACATAGGATAACATGAATATACAGCATAATATGAATGAATAAATAAATATATATATAATAAATATATATAAATATGTAAATAAGTTATTGGGGATCTGCCAACCAATCAGGAGTGATTTTACTTGTTTGAAAGAAGTGGTTCCATCCAATACTCAGTAAGAACATTCAAGCCTGGCTTGGCCACGTGTGGTTTTGCTGCCAATCAGGAGCGATTTTACTTATTTAAAAATAGTGGTTTCAGCCAATACTGAGTAGGTTATTCAAGCCAGACCTGGCCAGCCGCGCGGGTTCGCTGCATTCATATGCTAATTAGGGCCATTAGTACAGCTGATCGCTCTCCACATACGTCAGAGTCCGGTTCCGACAATTTGTGGCACTGAAAACGGCAACAAGCACGGGTTGCAAATTGTCGTTAACTGCCGAAAATGAGGGAGATCTGCGGTAGTTTACGGGGACGAAAATCTCACTTTTCATGCAGTGAGAACCACTCGTGCTTCACAGATGAAATGTTAAGTCTGGAGCTGGTTGTGCTATTGGTGGATACACAATGTGGAATTGATGAAATCCTCATTTTTTGTTGTGTCATTTGTGAACCCCAACCAGGAAGACATTTATTTTTGGGTGTCTGAACAAGATGTGGTATTGGCATCACTGCATTGTTGTAAGCTTACATTTTCACAAACAGTAGAGGATCAGTTTTATTTTTACTTTAGTGATGCAGAAATTAATTCAAATCAGATATTCCCTTGGTTTGAGGGAAACAATTCACTTTATAGCTGTTAAATGCTCCTGGCTGTTCTTTTTAAAGGTGGTTTCTCCATGGTGGCTACAGCTGCAGTTTGAGAAAATATGTTTTCCATCCAAGTTTAGCACATTGAGTTGCAGATTCACTTTTTCAGTTTTGTTGCTTGAATATTAAAGGGTACATATCATGCTTTTTGATGCCTTCCTTTTCACGTTGAAATCATTCAGTTGTGGCCTATATAAAGTGGAACTGCAATGCTTTGTTCTGAATTCCTCTATGTTGTTGTCCCACAGCCCTTCTTTTGCCCCTGTTCTGAGGTGTGTCTGAGAGCAGCTTATTTTGGTGTGGTTCTCTTTAAATCTAAAGGAGGCACTTTACACCCAAACCCCTTCAGGTCACTGAGCATTCCACTCCATCCTGTGTGGCCATTTTTGTAGTACGCAGGGGGACGGTGTAATGAATTGTGTGGGTTAATACACCCAACAACCGGACATTTTGACTTATCCACTTGTAGCTTCAGCATCCTTGTAACCTGACCAGCCAAAATGATAATGTGAAGCACTCTCTGTTCTGCACATTATCAATCTGGGTCTGCTCCTATTGAATCTGTTTGGGGAAAGGAGGAAAATTCAGAAAAACGTTCAAAGCTGATTGGACAAAACGACACCTAGGGCCTGAATACCAAAGGTTGGTTTTAGCCAGTCATAGTATCAATGAGAAACCATAACAAGTTACGCTGGTCCCGTGCACTTCTTGCTGTTCTTCTTCCAAAGAAATCGTGGATTCTGACAAAACAGTTGTGATAGAAGCAGCTACGCATGCGTCCTCCTGCGCTGCGATGTTTATGGTGGTTTGGCTGAGGGCTCAGCAGCCCTTGCTTTCATCATAGCTGTATGTCTCGCCTTAAACCGTAATACTGCAACATAATTGGCCCACACCGTATTGGGTTCGGTCACAAGCGGTATGAGATTGATTCTCGTGTGTTTCTGAATGCACAAATACTGCGAGAGTTCATCTTGTGGGCAAGGTTAGCATCCTTGAGCTTGGACTACAAAATTACGGCGAAAAAAATAAAATGGCGGATTCACGAAATTGGTAAGTTTGATGTCCATGACCTTGTTTTGTAGTTCCACAACAAATACTGTTACATAGTTCAAAAATTATAGTAGAGAATAGAGAAAACTGAATGACCTGAAAAATATGAACCAAATAGAATAAAAGAATATAAAGATACCGTATCTACACAACTCCTGGACAAACTACATTCAAGTTTTCTGCACTCCTATAGACTCCAAGTACACAACAAAATGTATTTAAGTGCTGAAAAAATGGATTTTGGATGATATGTCAACTTTAAATTGTGACCTGTGACCTTCCATAACTGTGACCTTGAATGATCAGAAACCCCACGGGGAAGTTCTTGTAACATGTGGGGGAAATCCACCAGGGTCAGGGTGAACTAATTACAGTACCCTGCCTTAGGACACTTTTAAATGGCGAACAATATGAGAAAATGATGAAATAAAATTGTCTGACAGGATACAGTGATTAGATTATTATGTTTCATAGCCACGAGGACAAAGGTCAGATTCCCAATGTCCTATAAATTACATTTCTTGCCAATCTTTAAAACCACTCAGGAGGAGAATGTGAGACTATTACTCTAATCCTGGCAGCCCTCCTTGCAGATCTTTTTTTTTCTGCTGCCAGACTTGAGATGTGCATTAAGCTTCCCTTTTATAAAACTTAATGTTCTACCAGCATTAGCTTTACCGGTTCAAGGTGCAGGCAGGGATTATTACCAGGATGACCTCAAATTAATTCAGCCTTTAATTTGAGTTCATTTATCAATTGTGATAAATAACCCATGAAATAATAGTTATAATAATAGTTATAATAATAGTTACCATTTAATGGTTATAATTGTCCATTTGTTACGGAAACTTGGTGAATCCAAGATGTTGCTTTTTGCTGCAGTTCTCCAACCTTCTTTACCGTACTGACCACTGGAACAATTTGGCAACATAAACCTGGGTTCTTGTCCAGCCTAGTGGTCAGTAGCTAAAATAAATATTCCTCTGTGCCACCAACTCATCATATATTTATCCCCCGATAAACCGAAGGATACGGACCAAAAAAGTAAAGTATAAATCAAGAAAAAGAAGAAAAAATAGTTTTATTGTGACATTTTATTACTGCAATAAATGTATTATTTATTTGTAAGCTTTTTAGACATTTTTACCTGGTATTTCAATAATAATACAGCATACTCTTTCTCTCATATCAATGTTTGGCTCATTTGGATGTTTTTACTTTTTAAATTTTTTGTTGTGGTTTCGTCGATATGCATAATTTTAATTTAGATATCAGACAGGAAATAATACATAATATTTTTGTAGAGAAAACTTACTGTAGTGTTGGTTGATTCACCTACTGGTATCACTTGCTTTAGCACGCCTCATGAACATGTTTAAGACTCAACAGTTTTCTCCGGCAACAGCAATATGTTCCTCATGTTACTGCTTTCAATGCTTTTCTCTCTGTTATTCTCATTCCACATGGCTGATTGTTTGCTTTGAGGCTGAAGACGGCCGCTTTTCTTTACCTGCATGCTGTCAGCGTTCTGCCATCTACCGTGAATAATGAAACTTCACTTGGCTTCTCATCCAACGTTCAGGTGCATCAGTGCATGTGTGTGTAGGTGTGCGTTTACCGGCTGATGCATTGGACAAGAAAGACGTTGCCAAATCCTCCTCCACTGATCTGTAGACATATTGCTAATGATCGTCAGATTTGGTTATCATAAAATTTAAGAAATATTCAGATCACTAAAGAAAACAAATAAATAAATCACTAAAGAAAAAAGAGGGATAATCGGATTAATATATTTGCTGTTATTAAATGTCAGAAAGCAGTCACAGTGACGGCGTCAACATGTGATGACAGCTGTTTATATGAAGACATTTTTTTTGTTGGAGACAAATAAGAAGTCCACAGAGGTAAAAGACATTTCAAAAGTCAGTGTTTTGGCATTTCTATTAAAATGTCACCAATATTAAATCAAGCTTTCTGTCCCACCCATTTTGCACAGATTATAATTGGGTCAGCTGCATGAAATCAGTCTATATTTCAATCAGGCTATTTCCGGTCTGCAGCTGAATAAGACCAAGTCCCCAGCCTTCGCCTTCATTAGCACTGCTTCATTAATTAATACTAAGTTTTTTAAAATCTGGTCATTTTCATGGCCTACATCAGAAGTCATTCAGAAATATGCTGCCTTGTAAACTTGCTTCTTTTTTTTTTTTTTTTTTTTTTTTTTTTACATCCAAGTACTCTGGTGTATTGAACAAATCCAGCAGGAGCAGTGAAAAAGTATATTTTGTTGGTGTATTTTTTTTGTTGCTTTG
Organism: Fundulus diaphanus; assembly: GCA_037039145.1. Lineage (NCBI taxonomy): Eukaryota > Metazoa > Chordata > Actinopteri > Cyprinodontiformes > Fundulidae > Fundulus > Fundulus diaphanus. The sequence continues at coordinate 35,677,402 of CM073134.1, forward strand.
ATAATCTTTATTTGCGGCCACATCATATGAAACCAAATAGTGTACGAAAATATAAATATAGAAAAAAAATGTATACGGTCTTTAAAGTTCTTGTTGGTACAGGCGGGTTGGCATGAGAGTCTCATTGTAGGATAACCCCTGAGCAAAAACACCTCGATACCAAGGCAATTACACAGAATTTTAAACCAAACACATGATCTAAATTATTCAATACACCGAGAAAAGCAACAGACGGTCCTACTGCTGCAAAAATAATGCACAGTAACAAATTGTCAAAACAAGTGTTTCATAAGGAGATGGCCCCAAATGCATAGGAGAGGACAGCAAACACATGTTGGACATGGGAATTTATTGAGAACAGGCAGGAGAGGAACTGAAGCATCAATGGACTCGAACAACAAAGCACAGGGAAACCCGCATGGATTAAAGGAACAATGAACAATTTAAGAATCTGGCAAGGACGTAATGGCATTGACTGGCTTACAACAGCTGGGGATGGGATTAAATGTCATGAGAACCAGATGAGACTAATCAGGAGATTGCAGTGGAGCTGGGTCAGAACCTGAACTGAAGAACTGAGGGAAGTTGATAAATGAACAGAAATGAACACAGAGGGATCTTACAGGACCCACCATGAATCAAAATAAAGAAAACTCTGAAAGTAAACGCTAAGAATCACAAAAGAAGGACTAAACCATGTGTGGAATGCTGTGAGAGATGAAGCACAAATAATGAAAATACAAAATTGTGATAAACAAAACACCAGGACCCATTAATCATCACACACAATCCTGTGTCTAACCTTAAATAATGTTGTCTTTAACATAATAATGTAGTAATATAATTTTATCTTTGACATACATTTGTAATTATTTTTGTTAACTTAATTTAATGCATAGATGTCAGCAAAAACATAAAAAAACTCTACATTTAATAGCATCTTAAAGTGCTTTTTGCATAAAGTATCATGTTTTTTCATCTTTAGATTGACTCAAGATTAACAAACTGACATCAAATGGATAATTAGTCAGGCTCGATGACGGGGTAGAGCCTGCAGGGGGCTGTTTTAGCAGATGCCAGTCATCACTTGCTGTAGTTATGAAAACAGACCTTCCACACTCCGCCTAAGGTATCATAGGACTATTCAATACAGTAAGAATGATAGATGGTGTGCACAAAATGACTCCTCACTGGCATGACCAGACATTTTTTTCAATCATCCAAATTTGTCTTTCTTGCAAGTGATGGAAAATTGTATTGCGAGAGAAAATGTTAGCAGTCTTAAAACCATAACACTGTAAATCTTTGGTATATTTTAAACGGCCCTGTCAAGTTATATATCTTCACAAATTGAAATGTTAAGTCCAGTAGCTCACTCTGGTTGCATGCAAAGGTTTTCTGATTAAATTATCGCAGCCTGTTGGCTTATTATATTTTATTTTTGTATTTTACACTTTATGCTCTATTTGTTAGTAAAGAAAGCGCTTTTGTGTATTCTTAGCATAACAAGTCCACGTGACCGGAGGTATAGTATTGTGCATGCTAGCAGTGGGTATACAAGGAACAGCAAAAATATGCCTTTTTGAGCCTGAAAAATACTTTTTCATAGGTGTTACACAGGTGTTTACATACTATGACTATAATAGCCCCCTTTAATTATAGTAACCAGTTGATTCCTCATACAGATTCAGATCCCACAAGTATATCTCTAGAAAGGTTAACCAACAGAAATAACAACGATCAGCTAAATGACACACCCCTTTTTCAAAAGATCTATTTTCTATTTACAATGTCATAAGAATTACCTGGAATGGTGTTGATGCTGCCATGTAGGCAAAAGGTTTGTGGTCAGTAGGCGTGTGTAACTTCTGTGTTGTGTCATGTAGATTTAATGTTTTATGATTTAGGACAAATGAAATTGATATCATATCCTTTTGCTTTTGCAAAGGTGACAAGAGGCCAGGACTTTTTTTTTTATTATTTAATGGCACATGCATACTGAGGCAGATAAAATGCACTCCCAGTGGTGCATTAGGTCCAAAGAATTGACAGGTGGAACTGAACAGTGAATACAGATACAAGACAAGACACAATGTGCCTGTTGGGGTGTGTGTGTGTGTGTGTGTGTAAGATCAAAGCTAATCTCACTCTTTCTTAAGGCGATCCTAAAAAACACAGTGTCACAGTTCACCCGGCAAAAGCTTGAGTTTGAACACCTTGCTGTGATTAAAACTGCACCTTTTTTTGCATGTAGGAGGAAAGAACACTGCAATGCAACACTAATTTAAGTAAAGCTGTAGCACAGATCCGTTCCCCCAAACAGGACGTGACAGCAGAGTAGAACATCTTCCCCTTGCTTCACTTTGATAAACAGTGTGAACACAACTGTGTTTTTGAATAATTTCCACACCATTAGAGGAAGCCTTTGGGTTGGAAAATTTCATCATTTCACTCTACTCTCGACACACTTATTACATTCACATCTGAGTAGCCTAATGTATTTGCAAATCAGATTTTCATTTATCACCTTCTCGGCAGATTGTGAGGAATCTCGCTACACCTTGTTGGTGATTCAAGACAAGAGTGAGGAACCCTGAGGAAAACTGCATTAACATAAGTGCAAATACCTAAAATATCACGTGAGCACAAGAGGAAGGCACTTACGTCATGTCTCCATTTATGATATATTTTTAAATGAATGTCCATGTCTTCTGGGAGCTGTAAAACCTGTATTTCAGGTAAATCTCCCCTTCACTTTGTTCCCCGTCTGGGTTACATGGTGCTTTTTCACTGCAGGAACCTATTCCAGGGGCCAGGGTAATTTTCTAGTAACAACTTTATAAACTCCAGTTGTTTCTTCTGCAGGAACCAGAACAATCTCAGATTAGCAGAGTAGAAATGTAGGCCAGAAATGGCTACCAGGAACATAGATTAGTGCTGTATTGTCTAGATTTCACAGTTTCTAATAGGAGAAAGCTGCAGGACTTGTGCAGTCAGAGTGACCTTCTCAGCATGGGAGGGTGGAATTATATAAACAGCATAGTTTTGGACGGTACAATGGAAACTCATGCAAATGATAGCCAGAATAAAATGAAAAGCTTGTGAAAAAAACCATTCCATTCACATAGTCGAAACATGCCATATGATGTAGATACAGGAGTCAGCAATTTGATTTTCATAACATCATGTGATTCCAGCACAATGGACAAAAAAACTGAACTTAAAGTGAAAAAATTCAAACCTCTTTTACTTTTTTAACCCCTTTTTCAGGAATATTGGGCCTAATTTGGAATTAATTTCCAGATGAAGCAATGAAGGAAAGTGGGATAACTTACTATTATCTGCCTGGCATAGAAGAAAAATTATCCAAGGCATTGGTGTGCTGTGCGGGTAAGACTATCTTATAATGTTTCACATCGTCCTGGAAATTGCTTTATTTTTTTCAATATTTTCCAGGTCTGAATTATTATGGACAATGAAAAAAGGGCAAAATATTTGTCTTCCTTGTCCTATTGTCTGACTGATTCATCCATCCATGAATCCACCCCACCATTAACCAATTTGTCGATCATCCATCCATGACATTTATACTCTGGACTGGGGACTCTGGTATTCTGAGTTTGAAACATCTGGAATTTCAACATGAAAAACACATTGGAACCCTTTTCTTAGACTGACGCAGCAAACAGGATACCATAGGGCTGTGTTTGTTTGGGTATAAACTGGAAATGATTGGAAATTTTGAAAAAACTCTTTCCAAATAAGATCTTTGCCAGTGCATAAAATAATTATTTTTTCTTGTAGATCTTGGAGGTATGCCCCTCTGATACACAGAATTATCATCAGGCTCTTTAAATTTTAATTGCCTCCTTCTGCACTCCGTGTTCCTTGTTCTTTCCCTTAAGCTGTTAAAATTATATTGTTGGTTTCACAATGGTCTTTGAGTTGATGATTCATTCTTGGAGGATTTGAGAGCCTTGTCTTGTAGAGCCAAACCTAAGCACTGCACAGAATTACAAAGAATTTTTATTGCATGATTTTTGGCCAACCACCAAGGACACCAGTCTACTGTAATCAACGTGTGAGTATTAAGAAAGATTATGCTTCCCACACTCATCAGTTATGAAAGTAGTTTTTAACATATGTTTTAAAAATACTGTAACACTCTTCTAACTCTGCGTTATACCTTATACAAAGAATAACCTTGGGTAAAACAGGAATCTTTATTAGATGACTGTTGTAGGCCACAGCCCCGCCACATGTGTGAAAGATTCCCCGGAATTCTCTTTTTGTGAGGAAAACAAACTCTAACATGGCAATATCGTCAAGCGTCAGAAGGACCCCTCACTGTAAAACAAACACCTGTCTGCAGAACTGCTGTAGGAACTAAATAATTGTAAGAATGTCACTGTTTACAATATAGCTGCAGAAAACATGCTACAATACTTTTAAACCTGATGTGAATTGTAGGGAGTTCATGCTCGATTTACTGCATCTAACTTAATGCTCACACCTTGATTACAGTACTGTACTTGGTGGTCCGCCAAAAATTATGCAACAAAAGATGTAGGCTGTTCTCAAACCTTTGTGTTTTTCTGCAGTGTTAAGGTTTTATTTAAACTATATATATATATATATAACCTGATATTCAGCCAGACACAGAGCTTCATTTTTAAAAAGTTTATTGCAGATTGTGAATAGTGGCAGATGAGGCAGGCAAGCTGTAATGGGCAGGAGATCAGAGGATGCAGGATGGGACGACTGGCAGAACCAGACATGAACAGGTGTAGCAGGCAGTGACAGATTTAAACCAGAGATTAAGGCAGACGCTGACCAGAGCAGGCGATTCAGGCTTAGGAACCACCAGAACGGGCAGAGCAAGCGGGTGGAACTCACGGGGAGACAGGGCAGACTTGTGCAGTACAGAGACACTGGCAGCATACAACAGTGAAGGCTGAACACAAAACAGAAGAGTCCAGCTAGCAGGGCACACATAAACTGGTAGAGGAACAGCAGCAGAACACATGAAGTAAGACAAGACGTTCTGGGAGTGAGTGGATGAAAGAGGCAGGTATATGTAGGCAGGTGAACAGGTGAGCAGAGTTGCTGGTGGCAGCAGGTGGAGATTATCTGAGCTGATTGGATGGGGACAAATGGCTGTTGGCTGAGGGGAGTGAAAACTGATTATTCCACAAAAGTCATAAACAAATAAACAAAAACCTAAATCATGACACAACATTCATCTCTGTCCAGGATGTAAACATCTTTGTCCCTAAAAGAGAGACCGCTGGCCTGCAGATGAGTGTAAACCCCAGAATCTTGGCCTGATGATGTTGCTCTCCTGTGCAGGGCCATCCTTTTTGCCAGTTGCTCTTTTTTTAGGCAAATTTTTGAAGAGAAACCGCCCGTCGTTTAACAGGGGTGTTGGCCTCCGGATCCAATTGCCCCCCTCTGACAATGCTGTAATTGCGAGCGTGACTCAGCCCTCCGGGAACAACAGGCGGCCATCAGAGCACTAATGCTGTTTGCTTTTCGGCTGTTTGACGGATGCCCTTTTGCAAGTGAACAACCAGTTTTGATTGTCACAATTAAAACTTGCTGATCCACCATGCAAAGGTACTGCTCATGATATATATATTTACAAATTTCTACGCCAGTAGCTCACTCTGATTGCATGCAAAGGTTTTCTGATTAAATTATCACAGCCTGTTGGCTTATTAGATTTTATTTCTTTATTTTACACTTTGCTGTTGCTCTATTTGTTAGTAAACAAAGTGTGAGTTTACCTTTAGCTCTTCAGAGTGAAGAAGCCTCTTGGACAAGAAACGAAACATTTCAACAAAGAAGAACCTGTCCAGAGGACCTATCCAACTTCTTTCTTTTTTTCTACCTGAATTATTGAGATGCGTCAGGACAAGTAGAAATGTAGCTCTGCAACATACAGCTGAAATCCCTCCTGCATCACTTTGAGCTGAGGTGAAATTGTTGATCTGAGGCTTTTTTCCATAATTAGTTTAAGGAGACATGTCCTGTTCAAACAAAGGTCTTCTCTGTAGCTGCCATGACATTTGTTCGGTATAGTTAATTTTCAGTCTTATGTAGGATGATTAGTGTATTGTAAACTTGATGAATTATAGCATTGTGGGAAATGTACTGGAGTACTGGTGTTCTTGTGTACTTTAGGACACTTTTGAATGGTTTAATCAGAAAAAAAACTGTTTTCTCAGTGATTCTGAGTCTATATTTCATTTGTCCAAGGTCTTGTAAGCATCAGCTACACATGACCTTCCATGAATCACTCAGCAAACGTCCTGTGACTCTAATCAGCCAGCTCAACACTGCCAATCAGGCTGGAGCAAACACAGGTCATCGCTCATCCACACAGCGCAAGCCTGGTCAAACAGACTAGAAGAGATGAGACACAAACATGATATTATGAGACAGATGTGCACCATGCACAACTCAGATGTCAATATTGCTGTTTAGGGAATCAATAGCTATAAATTATTTATATCATTAGAAATGGCCTATAATGTTTCTCTTCTCTTCTTTCCATCCAGCTTAAAGTTCTACAGAGCTTTTAATGCAGAGCAGTTGTGTTCAAACATTTTGTAAAGCAGAACAACACTGACAAGTTGAAAGTATTCAAACCACAACGAACCACAAATTAGATATAAATTTGTATAAAATATGCAGAAGTCATTGTATTTCAATTTTGACCTAGTCAAAATAAAACATCCATCCATCGTCCATAACCGCTTGTCCTTCCAGGGTCACGTGGGGAGGCTGGTGCCTATCCCAAGCGTTCATTATATGAGAGACAAGGTATACCTTGGATAGGTTGCCAGTCTATCACAAGGTAACACAGAGCCACACAGGACAAATAACCATAAAACACAGGGCAACCCAGTCACACCTAAGGCCAATTTTGGGAAACCAAATAACCTAACTATCATGAAGTTTAGACGAAGGTTCAAGTTGGAAGACTCACCTCCGGCACACTTGTTTCCACTGATCACCTCGTAATGCGTCCGTGCGCCACCCGATCTGTGTCAAGTCCTCATCCTATCATCCCACAAGACTCTGCTTATAAGGTTCTTCATGCATGGATTCTTCTATCTCTCTAATAGCCTCTTTTGTCTGTGTGAGTCTCTCCAAGTTGAAATGTTTTTGGACTGTGGGAGGAAGCCAGTACTTTCTTCTTGCACGGCAACTGTGATACCAACTGTGCCACCGTGCAGCCTTCAAAAGCAAACTAAACACAGGATTTTAATTAAACAAACAAAATAATCACTCTCTGAAAATTCTATTATTTTTTGAAAAATGGATCCGTAAACCCCTGTTGACCCAAAACGTAAAAAGAGTCTTGCACCTTTGCTTATTAAAAGAAAGGCATATAGTTTCCTAATCTTCTTAGGTTTTGTCAGGGTTCTCTGTGTTGTCCTGCTCTACTCTGCTCCACAGGTGGTTCTAGTTGGCTGGGGGGCGTGGCCCACACCTGTGGCTCATTGGAAGCGGCTTCCTCTGGCTTCTTAAGCAGAGCTCTGACAGATGGAAGATGCCAGAGCCTTAAACCAGTCGTGGTACGACGTGGCCTCTGACCAAGCTCCTGGAACCTGTTCGTGAGTTTTTTCGTCCAACCTTTTGACTAATCCTGGTTCTCCTGTTTTTGTCACAGTTCTGTGCATGGATGCACTCACCTGTCTTGAAGACCCGTTCGAAGAATCAGACCAGTGGAATTCCTCGCTCAGATTCTGCTCTGGCTCTCCCCCTCATACTCCCTTGGCGTTACCAAGTCGGGCCTGAGGTTCCCCTCCCGAATTCCACTGATGCATCTGAACTCTCTGTACTCTGGTTAAACAGTCTGTCGCTCCAGCCAGTCGAGGCTTGCTCCGGATCTCTCGCCAGCTCCATCTGCCGCCCTCCAGCCACCAACACCAACTAGGGTAGGCTCACGGAGTTCCCTCAGCACCTCCTCCCCCCGGTCAGGTCTGCCCAGCTAATGGTAAGCAGCGCACGTTCTGGCATTATTCCTGGTTCAAGCCCTTTAGTCACTTTTCCCCTCTCTCTCTTCGCAGTCACTCCCGCTTCGACGTTCAAGCCTCTCCCTGGCTACTTGTAGCCTCGTCCTTGTTGACTGTACTTTCCTAAATAAACATCTTAAAACTGTGTTTGGTCTCCCGATCGTATCTACATGTGGGTACGACATCTGAAAACCATGACAGGTTTAATATTGTCTATTTTATTCCTCTAGAAATAAATTTAAGTTTGTTTTCTGTAACAAGGATGAGATACTGGTCATTATTTAAATCAAATGTAATAAATAGGTGCTTTTGATTACGTAAATGTCTGGATATTCATGGTTCTAGTTACAATAAGGTTCAAACAAAAAATTTAGTTGATAAAATATATATTGTAGAGTACCTTATATTTTCAATTTTAAGAAGATTAAGCTGCATGTAAAAATCTATCCTTAAAAAACAAAGTTAAGTGTCCATGTGCATAAACAGTCTGTGCTGGTAGGACTAATTTGCATCCTATCAAAATTGAGGGCGCACACAATCATTTCAAGGGTCGTAATTGGCCCCCGGGCTGCACTTTGGAAAGCCCTAAAATATGGTGTTAAAAATAACAAATATGCTCTTGCCTAACTTCTTTAAAGGAAACATTTCTCTCATACTAAGATCATAAACTCATGCTGCTTCATGAAGTTTTATCAGAGCTGCTGTAAGATGTTTTAGTAAAGCCTCCCATATTGATATCATCAGAGCCAAGAAAAAAAGGTATGAATTACAGCAGATTTTCTTAGCCACTTATGCTCTTGTGCCAGGATGCACTTCAATTATCTTAACCAGACATAACCGTTTTGCGACAATTTTTCATGGGCTCTCCTAAACAACAGGTCAGAGGTGAAGTCTTCACCCCTGGGGAGTATGCCCTATTTACTTCCTGCAGGTCCCCTGATCTTATTCAGCAGGGTAAGCTCACAAGCACTGTTGGGCTCTTGAAGCGACCTGAAGAGCTTTTATGCGCCCTTATGCAATCACATGAAAAGGCTCTTGGACTGATTGACAATTTAAGTGCTAATAATTATTCTCTCTTCAATCAAAAACAGTTTTAAAAGTGAGAACTTTGTCCCAGATGTCCTTGTAAAATGTCTCTGTTCCTCTAAATAGGTTTCCTCCATGATTCCAGGGTGTTTTTTTTTCTTTTTTTGTGGAGTGAGAGAGGAAGAAGGAAGAACAGCCTTTGAATTGACAGTATTTTAGAAGTGATGTCTGAGGATTTGGTCAACTGTAATTTGGGCTTTTTGCTAGCTTCTCCTCTATTCAGTTTAAATTTTCAGACTATTTCCTTTTTGACTGTGGATGTGAGCTTTTAACGCTAAAGGTTGCATGAATTACCTGTACACCCTGTGATGAAATTGCAAGGTTCTTGGAGACCTCTTTTCGTACGAAAGAGCCTGCTCTTCTGTAGAAAACTGTCAGGAGCAGCCATGTCAGAGAAATTGGCAGTCATCTTAAAGCTGCACCTTTTTTTTTTTTTTTTTAATGATTTTCCAGTGAAATCATGGTGCAATTATTTTGCTTCCTTTTCAGTTTTTGGCAGTATGACAGATCAGGTAATCCTGAATCTGCATCCTTCTCAAAACATAAATAACACCTTTAGATATTTGTGGGGGATGCCACACATTTCAGGGGCAATATTTATTTTCCTAGGCAATGGATGGAAGAGCACTTAATTTGGCACTGATTACCTGCCAAATCTTACCTCATCACCTGGAAGCCCATGTTCATGGATGGAAACTTTGATAGATGCAAGGAAAGATGCTTGGTTGTCAAAAAGGCAACAATACAGAATCATATTTTTCTACTGTCATTTTACAAACTGGGAAAAGTAGGGAGATTGCTTCACATGTTAAAAATGTAAAATAAAATAAAAATATTTATGTGATACTATCAATTTTCCTTGCAAAACTAGGAACTTTTTACTTGTCTTTAATTTCTCTGATAGACAAAACACAAAGAAGCTCACACACGTAAAATGGAAAGAAAGTGGGGCATACATTTGTATACAGCTGCCTTTGGCAAATCAGTACTCGTGTGTACTGATTTGCCAAAGAGAGCTCTTCTCTGAAGTAGTCAGAGGTTGTTTTTTATTTTTATTTTTTTTGGAGAACATCAGTGAACAAACTACATCACAAGGACCAAGGAACATAGAAGACAGGGATAAATTATTGATAAGTTTAAAACAGACTTTGCCCACAGAACTATATTTTAAGTATCATAAGCACTTAAAGTGGCAGGCCGAGTAAGGAGAAGGTTATTCAGAAAAGGCGCCCATGGTTTCTTTTCCACTTGGCTGGATGCAAGTTTAGGTTCTCTGTCTCTCTGCTGCAGGGAGCGAATGGCAGGTACTGCGCCAACAGCTGAAGCTCATTGAAATTCATCAGGAAGTCTGTCCTTTATTCAATGAAGTTACTCACGGTGGGTAGAGTAGCCAGACATTTTACTCAAGAGTAGCCATGATTCTTAATAATATTACTCAAGTAAAAGTAAAAATTACAGTGCAGTAAAATTACTCCTAAAAGTACATTTTGTTCAAAAAGTTACTGAAGTAAATGTAACTGAGTAAATGTAACTAGTTACTACCCCCCTCTGGCACCATTTCACAACATTTCAAAGTCGATTGTCTCAAATCATACAGGCAGATTGGTTAAAAGGTTTAGATCTAAGAAAACCCAGCAGATTGCAGTCATTAACCAGCAGTATTCACTCCTCCTGAATGAGCATGTAACAACAGTTGCTGCATTGTGTCGATGACTTTGCAGCAATCCCTCAAACCGAGCACACATGCTCAAACCCTCCCAACCTCCTCCTGGAACCCGATCCATCTGCTACCAATACATTCCCTATCTCTCTCTTTTCTTCAAATGTCACTTGTTATTAGAAAAGACACCCCATTAAACACTCACTTCTCTTCCAAACTGACTTCCTGGAATCCTGATAAGACAAAGAACGATAATAGCTGCCTATTTGATTGTAAGAAACTGTTCAAACTTACCTTCTATGTCTGTATTTGTCTGCCAAAGAGTCCCACCTCCCTTAAACGTGGCATATGGTAACTCAGAATCCACAGCCTATTCTCCTACCTAGTAGGAGGATTTGTGGCAGGACAGTTTAGATGCACACTACATGAATCTGAATTGTCCAGAAGAGGGGCAAGGAGAAAGTCATTGTTAAAAGATACAATTTGACAGAAGCCTTGTATGTGAAGAACCAGTTTTTATTTGTGGAGGTGATTGCACCTGGGTGGGGTCTCTCCTAGGGGCGGATTTAGGAAATTTGGGGCCCTAGGCAAAGAAAGGCATGGGGCCCTCTGAATTGTGAAGACAACACATAAAACAGACCCATTATACAGATACAGAAATTTTAATAGAATAGATATACATTATTTGTTCTACATTTTGTCCCTCTCTTATCCCTTTTCTTGTTGTTTTCCACTCATTTTCTTTTGTCCCTTTTACTAGTAGACAACCCATGATCTGCTTATCTGTTCTCCATTTTTCATTCGGATGAAATAATAGTTGGAAGTAAATCTGCGGCCGTCTGATCCTGTTCTTCACCTGGACCGGTCCTCTCAGTACTATTGAGCAGCATGGATGATCAGACAGCTGATTGGTCAGAGCTGGGTCATCTTCAGGAGGTCCACTGTGCTGACTGCTTACCGGCAGAGTGGATGATGCTGGACTCTCACAATCTGGTGGAACAACATCATTATCAAAGCCTGGCTGGATAATTTTGGAACTCTCTCTGTCACAGCCCATCCCTGTCTTATTCTGAAAACAAACACAGAAAACACAGTATAAGGCTTTTACCCAGTGGTTAAATGTATATTTACTCAATTGCTAAAGTAGAAATTTGAGGATTTCATGCAACTTCAATTTTGTCTGCGCCACTGTAACTCAGAGGAAAATACAGCATTTTCTACTCTACTACTATACATATTTACATTGCTAGTTGAATATTTCAAAACCTCCATGCTCAGTGGAAATCTTGTACCCCCAAAATGAACAAGTCTTTCTTTTGAGGACTGACTTCTTAAGCCAGAACTCTTAAAAAAATTGTCCTCGGCTGGAAAAGTTATTATGACAAAAATAAGACGCATGTCACAGGAAAGACTAGTGATGCTACAAATATGACAATTGCTTAAACTACCGAACAGTAAATTAATTTGTTTATAATTAACTCGACCCTTAACATCCACAGCTCTACACAATAACACACATTAAAGCAATGTTAATACAAAGCTGCAATGCAGAGTGAGAAGTTGGTAATAACTTCCTTATGTTTTTTGTATAAGGACTAAAACACCTGCCAAAACTACCTGTAAAACCTAAGGGTGATTTTAGAAAGAACACCCAAAAGCCTGAAGTTTTCCTGATATTCAACATAAAAAAAAAATTTGATTTCTCATCGTTTGTAGCAAATACAAACGAAATTCGAAACTTACTTTAAAATTACCCATCTTCAATAAGGTAAATAAATACTTATCAATATAGGCGTAACGTCCCCTTCAACAGTTTAATACTCACTAGTTGTTCATCTCCTCACGATGGACCCACGGAGCCAACGTTACCGCTGAGTTTGCTGCTGATTTTGGGTTTCTGCTGCTAGCCGCTGCTGCAGTTTAGAAGCCTTAAGAAGAAAACTTTTGGTAACTTTGAGAGCAGATTTCTACTTTCCTCCTTCTTTCTTCTCTTTTCAGCACTGCTAGGGTAGCATCTTTTCATCTTTCCTTTCTCTCCTCTTCTCGTCTCGCCTCTTCGCGCCGTTTGTTTTCAAATGGTTTGCTGCCGTCTGCCTGGACCCTTCTGCACATGCGCAGCAAATGGACTGATCCAATGTAGTGGAGACTGAAGGGGGGGCCCCGAGACACACTTAATATAATAAGCATTCTGATGGCATTTTAGCGAAAGAACTTTAATCAAAAACATAATTAATGTGCACAAATAAGTAATAGCTGTATTTACCATACATGTAAAAGGAATTGTATGGGGCCCCCAGGAACTTGGGGGCCCTAGGCAACTGCCTAGTTTTGCCTAATGGTAAATCCGCCCCTGGTCTCTCCTCTAGGTGGAGCCAGTGGTCCTATGTTCACCCCCTGCTGTCATTGCCTGCTGCCTCTAGCTGTCACGCCTGTTGCTCATCATCCTCCTGTTACTAAAGATGAGCCCAGAGACCAGCTCACAACATTTTTGAACATGTGCTAGGACAGTTTTCTCTGCATCTTCCCCGAAATCATGCTGGACTCCTTGACAACAAACAATTTCTCCACTTCCTTTTAAAAAGAATAAAACTGCTCTGGTCAGATGAAATAAAAACTAACATTTTTGGTGTACATGCAAGAAAACCTGTGTGTGCTAGAAACAACACTGCACATCACCCTATACATACCATGTGCATGGTGAAACATGGTATTGGCAGTATCATGCTTTGGGAATACTTCAACAGAAACAGGGGAAGCTGATCAAAGTTGATAGGAAGATGGATGAAGTTAAGTACATGGTAAACTGAAAGAAAAACTGTCATGAAATGAAAAACATTTAAAACTAGGGCGAAAGTATATGATACTCCACATTACTCCAGACTTTTTGAATTGAGAAAGCTTCCTGGATAGGAAGCGAAACGTCTTCAAACTACGGAAAACAAGTCCAGTTGCTTTGTTTTTTACTTTTTTTTTGGAAAACTGAATTAACATTTAAATAATTTGTTGCCGTCAGTTTCTTTCATATCAGGTTTTTTTAAGTAGCAAAGAGTCACTTGACAATAATTTCCCCACAATTTGAAACTGTATCCATCGCTAGTATGTCCCAGGATAACAGGTGCGTAAACATTTCGTGATGTTACGAGGTACCAGTTAAAACCAGTCTTAAATCTTTGTAAAAATGCTGGTTTATGGTGGCAGTGTGGTAGTTACTGAGAAAGAGACACAGAGAGATGGTCCTCACAGCTATTGACAGTTGTGTGGCTGTGTCCCAAAGCTATTAACCACCAGGCCATTTGAAGTCCCCCTGGATATGTCCATCTCTAAAAGCCTCAGATGTAAACACAATATAAAGGATCCTGAGCGGTGCTGGGTGCACTGCTCGTAAAAGCCCTCATGGCAGACTTCTTTTGAAGCCTCCCTGGACTTAATTGTTTGCACCAGAGTTGAACACCGTCTCAGATTGTCAGCTGCTTCTATGCTCTCAAACAAAGCTACAAAGCTGAGTCCTACTTTTAGATTAAAGACACACATTACAAATAGACTTCGCCCAACCACATGCAATTCAGGACCTCCATTTGACCTCCATTTCCTTATAAAGTATTTATCTGCAAAGGCTTAGCAGATGAATTAAATTTGTCAAGACTACAATGCATGGCTGCAAATTACTGTAATGACTGATTTTGATAAGAAGACTCTACGAGCAACTCTGTCCATAAATAAGGAAGGTTTTGAGCCTCAGAGCACGCAAAGAGACAGCCTATTTTAAGGTTGGCAGCAGCTAATTGGATTGCTTGGAAGCTGAGGAGGTCAAAAGGTCAGTTATTGTCTCATAACTCCCCAACTTACACGGAGTGCAAGTACGTAAACTGGTCTGATTAGTCTGGAGAACAGTTTCTTATATAATACTCAGATTTTATCAAAGAAGACATAAGTGAGCATCTTCCTTATTATAGGACCCTCGTTGCAACTGGTCCACCTGGCTGTAAGCTGTTTGTATATTTTTGTATGGTCAGAACCTGAATTATGAGGCCACGTCATTTTGAGTAAGATTTATACCTACTGTCTGAAGTGCACTCTGGCTGACAGCCGAGAAAGCGCTGACAAACAGTCAGAGACATATGCAGTTAGAGTTTCAAGGGTTTTCTCTTAGTCAGACACAAGAGTCCTGTGAAGATTTGAAAGTTAATATTGCTATTAAACGTGTGATAATGCCAGAATGAGCTGGAGGGTTTGAAGCTCTGATTGTAATTCGAAGTTTAATTGGGATGTTACTGAAGTCTTGGCTTTAAATGTCTGACTAGATGCAAAGCAGAGAGTGCTTGAGGTTCCAGAGCACCATTATGATCACATCCCATTTTTTAGAATATTAGAGCTTTCAATATATTGGTTATAGCGTTGGTAAAATATTTGCCTTAAAAACCGGATAATTTTTCACCTTTGCTGTTTTTCAGTCAAACTTTGATGTTCAGGCAAGTATCCATCTTTACAGTTTGATGCCCTGAATCGCTGTGGTGATTTATTATTTATGCCACAAAGGCAAGAAATCTTTAGCAGCCTGTGGATCTGGTGCAGAGTGGAATTGATCTCATGCCTAACAATCCCTGTACTGTTTTCTCACTAATTATCCAGGAGAAAATGAACGGCAAAGGCGTCAATCACTGCAAATGACATGAGCCGGGTTTGAGGTGAAGAGCTATAAAGCTTTTCACAAAGAAACAACCTAATCCCAGGGGGCGGGGGGGAGTGATTGCTGTGATCACATTTAATCCTTATTCACAAAAACAAAAGTAGTTTTGGTGCTTTATGACGGCAATAACAGCCTCTCATCCGTGTCGGTGACTGTGAGTGAAGCTTTGTTATTTTTGGTTTAGCCCAAAGTGGATTTTCACATAAATTCCTCTTGAAAGCTTTGCCCCCCAAAAAGCTCATGTAAAATTTAGCTGGACCCTGAGTGGACCAGTTTGACTGACGTATATTCTCCACACTAAGCCTTCAAAGCAACATGTCATGACAGGTGACGGTGCTTTGAGGGTTTTACAAGCAGATGGGAATGGAAAAAGAAAATACACAATTGACAGAGACTGAATATTTCATCAGGGTGTCCTCTGTCAGTTGACATGCCTTTTAGCCTCTTTATTTTTTTTTAATATGTTTGAAAAATAAACAAACAAAAGTCATAAAAATCTATCTTACAGGTATGTTTGCAAAAAACCTTTACAAATATTAGAAAATGTTTTAAGCCTGTCTGATTTACCAATGAACCAAGGTTATTTAAACTTAACCTAAGTTTTTTTATGATTTTATTTTTAGTTCTTCTTTCAGCAAACTGGTCAGTTCCTGCAGTTGTTTTTAAGAGATTTATAATAAAGTTGGCTTGGGTGGCTAGTAACTAAATAATAAAACTAAAAAGAACAACGTATCACTTCTCTCTTGTTATTTCTTATTACCTAATTATTATTGAAAGTCAGAGCATCTTTGTGACGAGAATTTATGATAAGATAGTAAATATACTGATCAGATATAGCATTAATTAGCTGAAATGAAAACTAAAAATGCCTCATTTGCTATTGAATTACATGGTTGGTACATTTCTAAATCTCAACCAGCTAAAAGTTTATAAATGTAAATGTAACTAAGGGCAGACTTTCCCTTAAATGCACAAATAATGTGTCATGAGATTTGTGGGAAAAATGCTTGGTGAAGCGACACTGCTAACAAAAATTAAAGGAACACTTTGAAAACATATCAGCTCTCAATTGGGAAAAGAAATCCTGCTGGATATGTGTACTGATATGAAATGGAAAAGAATGCCATATCATTTGATGAAAATGCAATTAATCAGCCCACAGAGGGTTTAATCCAAAGTCAAGGAGAAGGTGAAGCTGAAAAAATTATACATCAGTTTTCAGCTTGAGGTGCTACCTGGTGGCATCAGATGGACCTAAACATGACGTCCTTGAAATGTTTTATTGGAGTTAGATCAGGGGAGTGTGGAGACCAGTCAGTGGTATCAATTCCTTCTTCCTCCAGGAACTGCCTGCATAATCTTGCCATATAAGACAGGGCATTCTCAAGCACCAGGAGGAACCCAAGACCCACTGTAACAGCCAGAGAGGGACTGGAATTACAAAACATTCCTGGATTTTGACTTGGCCGGCATAACGATGTAGGAAGTTATCAACACCTAACACGGACGTCATAATACTTTAATCATGCCTCATGACACTATAACATCCAAATGACAGCAATAGCACTGATGATGACTAGATGTAGTGCTAATAGAATACTGTAGCATTCAAGTCTTATTTGAATATTCATAAAGAAGAAAGAAAGAGAAAGAAGATATCATCACACTGCGTTCCATCTGGCTGAATCAATACAAAACTGGTACCTAAAACATGCGACACACCGAGTTATGATGAATCATTCTGATTCATGATGTACACTTGCCACTTTCTATATGTGCCATCTTTGTGTTTACAGTCTCACTGTAATATCAGGTATTTCCCTTTCTTCTGAGGGTGGTAAGAAAAAACTTGGGAGGGGAGGGTCAGGTCCTCCAAAACATTCCAAAGAGATTACATCAGCAGTCTCATCATGATCCAAGTGACTCCACTGACACTGAGCAATAGTTTCTAATGGCCCAGGACAGTGGCGGGTGGGTCATTGATTTGCATCTGACTGAGAATTCGCTTATGAGGATGGGCCTCCATGTCCTAAAAAGCAGCAGCGCACCAACTACAGGTTGCTCAAGTGTGAGCTACAAGAGTTGAGACTCCTGGATAGGTGTAGAAATGTTTTCAGAAAGAACTGAACGAAAGTCTGGTTGCCTCTGCTGTTACTTACCCTTTTCTTCGCAGGTGACTGCCGGTTGGCATCCAACTTAAAGAAACATGGTTGCTACCTTGCGGACAGGAGTGTTAAACAGTAGATTATCAGGGAAAAGAAAACTAGTGATGACTGTGTGGCACCCGCCGGACATCCTAGACTACTGGCCGTTCTGTGATACTCCAGAACACACAGAGGGCCAGTCCACCCATTGTACCAGCAAAGGGTCTAACAATGGCTCTAAGGATTTCATCTTGATACCTAATGGCAGTCAGGGTGCCATTGTTTATCCTGTACTGGTCAGTGCATCATTCCATGAATATGCCTCCCCATACCAATGCTGACTCACCACCAAACTGAACACGCTAAACAATCTGGAAGGCAGTATACCTTTCACTGCAGCTTCGCCAGACCTTCTTTTGTACCATTCCGCATGTTTTTAAGTTATTCAATGGTTAATAAATAACTCTCACTCTGTTAGGTATTGTCCAGTGAATATCAGCCCAAACAGCTGATATCAGGACAATAGTTGAAAGGATGATTTGAGCACTGGCGTTCTTTTAACAGCATACTCTGCACACAGAGAATAAATGAGTGAAAACTTCTCTTCAAGTACAATCATTTGTTAACAGAAATAAATGAACATCCATAGAACACCATTATTGAATGTTGTTAATCTGAATTAACACTATATTTCAATCAACAAATCCTCTTTACTAGGCTAGTCAAACTTAACTAAAATTACTAAGCAAAATTAAGATACAAAGAAGCTAAGGAAATATGAACACACAAAAGAAACAAAATGGTTTAATAGTTGAAAACCATCACAAGAATAATTCAGTGAATCCTGGGATCCAAGTTAAAGAACCAAAGTTCATCTTAAAGAACATAGAATGAGATGGTATTAACGTAACTAATTTAGAACAACATTTCATATATGTTCAACCCATTCACATTGCTAATCTTGAGTTAGGCAAAACATTATTTGGGGAAATAACATTTTAAAGAATGACTTACTATATAAAAATCATTAACCTTTAGGACACATGATTTTTACTAATGCAACTACGTATTTCCCCAGGAAATAATTCAGCCTTAAATCGGTAACTTAGAAAGCTAGAGGGTATTGTAGCGGACAATCAACAGGAAATAACGTATCGGGTGCATCCTGTAGCCATTGTTTACATTAACTTGATGAGTTAACCTTAAGCAAAAGCTGGTTTCAGTATAGGCTGATTCCTTACTCCAGCATATTATACCGCAGGAGACAGACTGCAGACTTAGCCACGCTTCCAGCTTGATCGCATGTTTATGGTTCTCTCCAGTGTAGAACTCCTCTTCTCAAGGGCCTACGGACAAAGAGGAAGATGAGCCCAGGGGAGTTTGGCTTTCATAGCAGCAGTACCTTACTGTGGCGGGGGGCAGTTCCTTGGTGCCTGTAAAAGTCTCACATTTCTTTGTGGCTTACAATTTACCGTCTGATTTTACATTCCACTTGACTGAAAGCACAACACTTTCATGTCGTTTCCATGAGCTCAGAATAAACCTGCTCTCATCTGTAAAAAGTAAAGAAATTTCACCACGGTAACACACGGTGACAATAAAGACTCTTTGAATCTTTAAAAGGGGGCATAAGTGCCAAACCAGCCAGTTCCAATGTTCGTCCTCTACGGTGCCAGACAGTGAGCACAAGGCCACCCTAATGAAGTCACATTCATGCCAATAGCCTGTGGGTGCCACTTTATAGGGTTCTTGCAGTACTCATTATTTTCTTCTTTGCACAAAGTACAGGCCCTGGATCCAGGTATCATATCACCAGTAGTGACTCTGACCCTGGTCAAATGCAAAACTACTGACAAACAGTAAAAATAAAAATTTGGGGAGAAAAAACGCCTGTGGCCTCCACCAGCAAAACCTTTCTTGTTTTTGGCTTTGTTTCATTATTGCCCCTTTAGTGCACCTATTAATTTCATTAACATCAGAGCAGGTGATACTGATTAACAAGCCCCCCTACTACTGAACTGATTACATTAATATTCCAAAAGTTTACCTGACTTGATATGTTACCCTGATTGAAAAGTGTTTCTTCAATTATTTGAGCAGTGTATATTGTCCTTTCATTCTGAAGCAGTTCTGCCTCTGCTCCTAGTTCCAGTATTAGAGGCACAAACAAGATCAGGTTTGCAATATTTTAATGGCCTCTTAATAAATTCATCAAGACGCTCCTGAGTTTTTGACAAGAAACATTTTTCAAAAGACTTTCCAAAGCAGAATTCTCCATTTGTGATGTGTCCATGTAGACTGCATATCTAGAGAAGATTTAAAACAATAATGTAGAGGTCCACTTCCCACAAGCCTGCTTTCACGTTATCTTCTAGAAACTGTTGCTGTGATTCTTTTTCACTTCCATATTGTCTCTTTCCTGACTGTTTCCATTAACTTCAAATGTAAACTAAATATAAAGTATAGCTCACACTTCTCAACGTTTTTACAAGTGTAAAAAATATACTCTTCTTGGACCCCCTGAGACACAGAAACGTGACTAAGTACATATAAGGGTTATTGTTAGATAAAATTATTTTTATTGTACATCAATGCAAAAAATAATTAGAACAGTTAAGAGTATGTGTGGAAAAAACAACAAAATAAATCTTTGCATTGCTTAGGTCAGAATGGTCTGATCATGAATACCACATTCATTTTCATCACACGCTACCTTGATTTAATTTCTTTAAAGAAATAAAGATGTTGAATAAAAAATAAATAATAATGGGTGATAAAAAGAGAAGAATATGTAGTCCCAGGCTGCAAGGAGATGGAAGAGAAGCAAGGCAAAGAGCATTGATACTCCAAAACGCAGCACAGTCGGACAGTCCAGATTGGACCAATTGGGAGTGAGTAAAAGAAGCAAAACAGATGAAGTCATGTTTTAGCCTGCATATTGCTAGCAGATCTGTTCGCTGACCCAAAGTGCCCCGTGACCTGTTCCGAATTAGGGCTTTAAAGCAAGCACCCTCTCTCCTCTCTTCCTGGTGTTGTGGGAAATTCAGCTCCCCTGTTTGCCCAACACTGGTGTTATTATATTCTGTTGTGGATTCTCCTCACCAGTCTGCCATCACTAAGGACTAACACTTAAAGAAGTCAGGGAAACAGAATATTTCAGGGAAACAGAATTTTGCACAGCGCCGGGACTGTGGCGCTGAATCTTTTGGTGGTGCAGTACCTCTGGATGTTATCTGACAACTTCTTTGCCAAAGACCGTTGGTCTTTGTTGTAATAATGGGGCCTGATTGTCTTCAAGTGAACACATTGTTTGCATTTTATTGGTGGTGCTGATGGTGGTGGTAAGGGGGGGGGGGGGTGCAGTGGCAGCTGTTCACATGGACGTACATGCGCGCGTGGCTGACCTGGCTTTGTAAGAGACTGGAGAACAACACAGGGAGATGATGTGTGACGTCATACCATATTCTACAGAAATCTAAAACTAAAACAAAAAACCCTTTAGTTCTTAAAAGTATTTTTAGTTCTTTCTATCTAAAAATAATGACATTTTGCTTTTTGCTCCTTTAACTGTTTAAAAACATGACAGTAGGGGCCTAATGTTTGGGGTTAAATGTCAGCCAAACTTAGATAGAAAAACTGAGATTAAAACGAAGGTTGGTGATTGCCGTCTAAAAGATGATTTGTCAGTAGTTCTCCTTCACATGACTGCATAATGGTCATTAAGTTCATCACGCTTTTAAACCATTTTATCCCCAATATTTACCATGTTTTCTGCAATATTCACCAAATTAGAAGTGTATTTGTTGTACTTACGGATGTAGAATACTACTACTTACAGGTGTGAATAATTAGTCATTTGTCAAGCAATTTCAGTATAGTACTTTCCAATGAGTTCCATCTGAACCATTTCAGTTTCTGATACAGTGTTTTGCTTCTTTACAGTCTGCTGATAAACCCACCAGGCTCGGTGAGCAGAAGCTGAATATCGAACCAGTGACCACTTAACCAACACGTCTACATCCTCCATTACATGAAAATTTTTTCAAAAAAGATTTTTTTTTTTTAATTAATCAATGAGTTGGCATAAGTAACCTGGGCATAATAAGGAAGTTTTACAACTTCTTTTCTGTTTGACTAAAATTGACATAAGCTGTGTTCACCACATTGCTTTATTTATTTTTTTCCTTTTTTGTGTTCGCACAGCAAAATAAGTTAGTTGTGACATGATGAGAGAGAGAGAGAGCGAGCTGTGAAAGCAAAACAAAAACATTGCTGACCTACACTGCAGCATGATGACAGTTGTAAGACGTTAATGCTCGGACAGAGTGACTTTGAGACAGCAGAGCTATTTTAGCGCAATGCCAGGACCAGTTTGTCACTTCACCTGCTGCGAGAGATGACTTTAAGTAGACATCAGGCTGATTCACATAAAAACCTTTTAAAGAGGCTTTCCACCGCTTGTGTGCGGTCATAGAAAATAGAATAAAAAGTGACATGACAATTTTATTTATTCAAAATCTCTTAAATTCTCCACAAAACATTATTTATTGAAAACTAGATTGTTTTTTTAAAGCTTTGGCTTTTTAGAAGCATGTATAAGTACTTAGCTTTTAATATGTACCAGCTGAGAAATGGAATAGATTTTTTTTAAAAAAAGGTAATTTTGCCACCAAACTACAACCTCCAGCAAACCATAAAACAAGAGCTGTAACCCGTATATTTGCAGTCAAAAAGCTGCACAATTTTCCCCTTTAATGTAAAATTTAGTTTTTTTCGATTCACTAAATTCACCCTTTATTTAAGCTGCCGTCACTAAAATGAACATGGGTTAAATCAACATCACAAATTTAACAGAGCACATGACGCTGTCGGCCCGGCTGGCTGTTATGTCACCTCAGTATTTGGATCTAAAGTGAAAAGATTTATAGACCTGGGCCATTTTAATGCATAGCATGCCAGAGAGATTGTTGTCTGAAATAAGGATCATTACAATCTACATTCACGCTGCAGAGGAGGAGAATGAAAGTGCTACTCAATGCTTGTAGCAACTTTTCCTGAATTGATATTCATAGCTTTCTAATACTGCGTGCAATCTCCAAAGAGAGAGGGAAGTGAATCCAAGTGTTTTGCTACACTTCGTACAAGCAGGTAAAAGAAATAGCTTTAAAACAGGGCATAGAGACGGATCCAATTTGATTAACTATAACCTTAGAAAGTGTCAGTTTGAGCTGTCACTTTCGATTTGACACACCATTTATCAATACTCTCCAAATTTTTGGTGGCATTCTCTCTCCTTTCTGCTGCTTGCAAGTTTTCTTATTCCAAATTAGTGATGAGGAACGGCTCCTGAGCTCTTAGTTTTCTCACAAATCTCTGCTAATAACAGGCCTGCTGTCTCTTTTCTGAATTTTTGTTTCCTATTTGCTCCAAAAACGTAATATTTTCCCCCTTAACAATAATATGAGGTGACATCCCTGTTGAAACCTGGGCTTAACATTAACTTAAATCCTACAAATAAATACACATAGACAAGGTTATGAGCATGAGCACTAATGTTTATGTTTCAAATGTGCAAATGTGAAAGTGAAGCAATAACACAGCCTGCTGCACAGACTACCCCAGGTTTGTTTGGTTTGAATCGGCAATCTTATGGTTTTTTCAAACCACTAAACGACTTGTGATTGAATCTAGCAGTTGCCAATTAAAGATGACACCCAATTGCTTTTAAAATGAGGTTTACAGCTTTGAGGCAATGAGGAGAACACACTCCACTAAATTAGGAAAAGTGCATCCTGAGTGTCACAAGATTTTCTAACAAAAGGTCTTTTTTTTCTCCACTTTTCTGTTTTTAAGTGGGTCTATATTAGCATGAAATAATCACACTGCTGCTGGTTGGGGAGGGGAGACTTTGGAATATAATTGTAATACGTAGTAGCCAGAAAAAAACTGCATCTACTATCTTGGAAATTAAATAGAGAACTCTAAATTTGAACTGACTTTGATTTTTTATTAAAAAAAACAAGAAAAATAGATTGGATGGCAGATTTAGTCACGTAAAAGGAAATCAACATACCGTACTTTCCTTTTTAGCCATTTCCATCTAAGCTCCAGAGGACACGCAATGACATGGAGGGATTTGGACAATTCCCTGTTCCTTCTTTGACCTCCATACATCTCTGCACTAAGGAAGGCCCCAGAGAAAGACTTATCAACATTCTCTTATAAATACCACGGAGCTTTGCAACATCGGCTGCAAGACACTAATTCATAGCTTGGTTAAATTTTGCATCAGTCTTTTAAAGTCCTGTTAAGACTCACCGTCTTAAGATTTCTAAATAGAGAATATAATCCATGTCTCTTGGTTGGGTCTTAACGAACGCAAAGGATATCTCACAGGTGAAAAAAATAGATGCATATTTTCAAATAAGTATTAATTTATTCTTCTTTATTAAAGACTTAAAGTCATATTCACGTCAAAACTCGAGTGGATTTGATGGTGGAGCTTATTCTCCAGTTTTAGAACCTGCTAAAATGATTTGAAAGAATCTTGTTGAACCTCCCCAAAGGAAAAGAAAAAAGTAGCTCCCATCACCCGAGTGTGCAGAAGGAGATGCTTAACTGAAAAGAAGACAATAGCAGATAAATTAAAGATGATCCTCTATAGTTTTTTAAAGCCCATATAAAAGTGTACACACTAATAAGGTTTTTGGTGATTAATGACAATTATGTAAATTAATGAATTTATGATCAATCATTTCAGAATTTTCCTGCCCTTTTTGGTGACACGTGTAAGATTTTACTAAAAAAAACAACCTAATCTGTTCTGGGAAAGTAGCACAACCATTAAATAATTTTTTGTTGAAGCACCTTTTGATTCAATTTCAGTAGTCACTGTTCTTGTCTATTGTTCCTGACAAGTACTCTCACTCTGATTAACCAGAAATAAAGTTTTGTCGCCTTAGATTTTTAGATTTCACTGACATTTGCATCCTTTAGTTAAAGCTATAGTTTGCAGAGAGAGAAAAAAGGATTAAATGATCTCATTGGACAAAGGGACCAGTCAGGGGTCAGAAAAGGAGTCAGAAAGAACTGTATGAAAGTCCGGTTACCTCCGATTTAAGTTTGCTGGTTTGTGTGGTTAAAATCTCCCAAAGTCTAATAGAAGATGATGTTGAAACATTTATGGTCAGATGAAACCAAAGCCTCACTTTTTTTTTTAATAAAAGGATGTTTGATACAAAACTGCATTGTGCATCATGTAAAGAACACCATGGCTGTAGTTGAACATGGTGGTGGCTCCATCATGCTCAGGGATCACTTTCCTCAGGCGTAATCAGGTTCTTGTCAATCTGATTGAAATAAAAAATGGTCCGAATTAGGGGTGTGATGTACTCAAGTGGCACAATATTTTCCGTCAAAAATTAAGTAATCATGTGACTTTGTCTGATAAAATAAATCTAAATTATTGAGTCCTGGATATGAAGCAGAGTGATTATATTGAAATATAATTGAAACCAATATTGTATTTATGTTTGAGAGACTTATTTTGAAGATGGAAAAGGATTAGTTGCTGCTTTGCTGTCTTGTTTAGACATACTCTGTTTGCACTACTCATCTGGCTGTCTGAAAGCACCCTTCACAAAACCACTTGTGAACTGTCTGGTACTTTTTAGAAAAGATTCAAACAATTTTGATGAATGCACAGATTATATTGACACTAAATTTAGTATCTACTTCGGAGTGCATCGGAACGACATTAAAGGGTTACTTCACAGTTACTTCATGTGAGCAAAAAAGAAAGCAAAAGAGATTATTTTGTTTTCCCCAAAAAATCTGCAAATTTTCATCTCATCTCATCATGTTCTTGTGAACCCATTGTCGCCTTAGAGCTGAAAATATAGTGACACCCTTACACCAAAAATTAGTCTAATTTTACCCATAACCTTCAAGTGATAGGATGCAGAAGATGAAGACCTCTTTAGCAGACATCCAAATGAATAACAAAGAGAGAAGTGGACAAGTGATGTCCTCGCAGTCTGATAGATTTGGAGAACTTGGATTTGGAGTGGGCAAATATTGCCAAGTCAAGACAGGGCCTTTTCTATTAGGGACCCTTGGAAAGTGCTACCTTTACACATTGGACAGGCCTCTTCTTTGTCCAGTTACAAAACACCTTTTTTCTCTATGGCCAAAAAGTTCAAAATGCCTGTTGACAAACTCAAAACGTATCTTCCTATTACTATTATACTTCATAGCAAAGGGAGTGCATACATATGCACATGCCAGTTTTCATTTCTTGAATCCTTTATATCTATATATATTTATAGATAAAGATATATATTGTATATATATATATTTGTTATTCCACTTTACCAACTTAGATTATTTTGTGAAGATCTATCATAAAAACAAGATAAAAAACATTTAAATTAGTGATTGGAATGTAACAAAAAGGGTAAAAAGCCAAGAGGGCCTAATACTTTTGCAAGGCACAGTATTTCAACTGTATGATAAAGTGAAGTGACCAGTCTCAGTTGCGTCTTTACCAAGCCCAGCTGTTTGGAAGATAACTCAAACAAGAAGCTTGTCAGGAACATGACCCCACACCTGAGGGCCTTCTCCTCTCCATAGAGAGGGCTAACAGCAGCAGGTGAACATCGGGTACTGGGAAAAAGATGAAATGACTCATCTAACTTCACCAGATGCATACCAATTCATCAAAAGGATTATCTTGAGACGAATGAACAAGCCACACAGCTTCGCATTCATATATCATGCCCTGATTTTATGTGCACATTTCAAGCTACTCAATATTTCATGATTGTGTGAAGGAAAGACGTAATGTTTACTTTATATCACTGTGGGTGAGGGTTCTAAATGAAATCCAGCAAGAATTTCATCATCTATGACAAATAAAATAATATTTTATGATTGTGCAATACCCCCGTGTTTCTTTGTCTTGTTGCTCTCATGCAGGAAATTTGAGAGTAAATAGAATCTGACTTAGACAGGTCATGTCACTCATTAAGTAGCTGCAGATGCACAGAATGTTTAAAGAACAAGACTGTTTGTGGATGAATGCACTAAAAATGTTTAGGTCCACATGCGAAGCGATGAATGCACTCGCAGGGGATACATTATATCTCTCCCCTGCATATTTCCTCCTGGCTGAACATCACACAGGCCAATCACCACACAGACTGGCTTCAGGCATCCCTGTCGGCTCATCTTCCCTTGGACAGAAATCGGCCTTCAACAACGCTCCCTCCTCCTCCCGCATGTTGCCTTGTGTGCAAGAGCAACACCTGCGGGTTAATACCACACAGTACCCACAGTGCTCCACAGGGGAGTCTCTCGCTCGCCTGGTCAGCAGCATCAAGACGATGTGGCCATATGTTGCTACTCTTCGTTCTCCCCTCTCTCTCTCCCCCTTTACTCTTTTGCGTGACTCTTTTGTCACCTTGGCTCTAGTGTTCATGTCCGACTGTGGGACACATTTTTACACTTTATCAACTGAATGGCAGAAACTGTCAGTGTGACCCTTTAATCACCTTTCAGTAATGGTTGGGACCTCATTGATCTATAGGTCTATGTGCAAACTGACCCAGTATTCACACACTCAGGGGACACATTTAGGCTATTCAGCTGCCATGTTACATCAGGAACCAGCAGAACATGCAAGATGGGCACTTACTGGGTGTTCTTCCCATGCAGCACGTGCTGGGCTAATAACTGCAAGAACAGGTCACCGGCGTCAGTAATAGTTTACTTTAACATCTATAAATGCCACAAAAATCATTGCGTTCATTTAACTTTAAGTTCTTCATTTAGGATTGTTCCTATCAACTAGTAAGTAGATCACCATGATTTGTTCTAGTAATAATTTAATTTAGCATTTATCAAGCTGGAATCTGTGAATATTTAGCTCTATGAATAAGCAAATTAAATAATTGTAAGGGAAATGTAATTTCATTACATGATAGAATTATATTAATACCCTATTTTGATGTAAGAGCTGCACATTGGCCCAGTTGCTAGCACTGTTGCCTTGCAGCAAGAAGGTCATGGCTTCAGCCTAGGGTCTTTCTGCTTGGAGTTTGTATGTCGTCTCTGTGCATGTGTGGGTTCTCTCCGGGTACTCCAGCTTCCTCCCACAGTCCAAAAATATGACTGTTAGGTTAATTGGTCTCTCTAAATTGCCCTTTGGTGTGAGTTTGTCCGTGCGTGCATGGTTGTACCTCGCTTCTTGCCCAATGACTGCTGGAGATCATTACTGCAGTGAGGTTCTTTTAGCCACTTTTTACAAGCATCTGAGCATTTGCTTTGCTTCTGTTATACATTATCCTAGTATCCATCATTATTTTAATTATCTTGATTGTACTTTTTCATTATTTATATTGTATTAAGTAATTATGATAGCAGTTTATTGTCTTTTTATATGCTTTTTTTAAAAATCCCCATTTTATGTTCATGGTTCATTTCTCAAACGCATATCCAGAGGCAAAGGTTGCAATTAGCTCGGGCTAGAAACATGTATAACATCTGCTTGGTATTATATAGATGATGCAATGCTCACTGCATTTGTGCATGTCGCAGAAAAAGATTTAATCGGCACGGGTTGTTTTTCAGATGGCCTAAAGTCTGAAAGAGTGAAACACCTCTTGGAGTTGTGGCCTTTAAAGCCCATCCCCCGTCTCGTTGGTGTGATTAAACATTAAAAAAAACAGCAAGAAACATTAAAAAATCTTTATGAATAAAAACACGAATGAAACAACAAAAATACAACTATTGTTTGTATAATTGTATGTGCAAAATTGTCATGGATATTTTGTAAGGATAAAACAGTCCACCAGGATAAAAATCTGGATCACATATCAGCTTAATCTAATAACAAAATAAGACAGCTTGTGTGCATGTGTCTGTGTGTGTGTGTGTGTGAGTTAGTGAGTGAGTGAATGAGTGAGTGAGTGAGTGAGTGAGTGAGTGAGTGAGTGAGTGAGTGAGTGAGTGAGTGAGTGAGTGAGTGAGTGAGTGAGAGAGAGAGAGAGAAACAGAAGTGGAGAGAGGACTCTGAACTCCTGCAAAGTTTGCCTCATGGAGTTAAAATTTAGAGCTTTATGAGAATGTTTTTTCCTCAGCCATGGTGGGAGCGATGAGACGACTTTAATAGCGCAGAACTGCTAATTTTTAACCACAGTCAAATAATTTTTATAGGTATTAGCATTAGATCTTTACACAAAAGCAGCATGTTTGAGTATAGAAAGCTGAAGTGTGCTTTTTCTTTTCTTTTTTTCCCTTCATGTGTGCTTCATGGTTTGTAAATAGTAAAATTAAATTTCAGTTTGACCCATTTGTTCATTTTGGTCCTTAGTATTAATTAATTAGTATTGATGTCGTCACTCTTCAGTTTTTCCCAGACTTCCTCAGAGAAAACCTTCTCCTCGCCCAATCACTAAAAAGCAGTGTATTCACATCAAAACTCTGCTCGAGTCCACTCTTGTACTTAGATTTTGGGTTGTCTCTGGTTTACTTTCCTATATTTATGTCATGGACCGCGGAACGAATTTCAAATTGGTCGGGCCCATCAGGCAATACTCAATACCACTACCCATCACATACGCACGCGCCCGCATACACATAAAACACCAGCATCCCCTTGATCACGCAACTGATTTGCGTCACATGACACAAGACAAGCCAATCCATTTTTAGACACCAGAATTTATTGCTTTCTCATAGGCTGTGGTCCCTGACCATGATAAATGTGTCTGCCATGTTATAATTAAAATCGGCACCAAATTTTTATTTAACTTTTTTTCTGACGTTCCAGCACACACGCCCCGGATTTATTTCCACTTACAATCATTATATTACAGCTAACACAATATTTACAGAATAAAAATACTTTAAAAAGAAAAGTCAAACTCACCCCTGCTCTAAATATTCCCGAAAAAGTGTCTCTGTCTGTCATTATGCTGGAGAAGTCCCTGGCTATCCTCCAAGCATCCACTGTGGTCAAAAGATCCCTGTGTGTGTGTGTGTGTGTGGGCGCACATCAAGCTATTTAGTCTTTTCTGGGTCATTGTTGATCTCAGACAGGTCTTGATACGACGGAGGGATGAGAAACACCTCTCAGCACTTGCAGTGGACACAGTTAACTAAGCTAACGAAGCAAACGAAGCTAACGAAGTAGCGGTCATAAGCAGCGCAGAGGTGGGAAAACTTGTTTACATCACATGACACAATCAGCCAATAAATTTTTAGATGGGATGATTTATCGCTTTCTCATTTGAGAATGATGCTGCTGCCATAGACTACTGTGCATTTGAAAAAAATAGCTATTGAATATTTTAATTTTATTTATATATATTATTTTACATGTTTGATCATCAAAAGTAGGTAGGGCCGCGGCCCTACTGGCCCTACCCGTTCCGCGGTCCATGATTTATGTCTTTTGGTTTTGATAACTCACATCCATTTGTTATGTCTTATTCCATATTTGCTCATTTCTGTGTATCCACCCTCAGAGAGGTCTCAATTTCCAGAGCTCCTACAAGGGATCCTGCAGTCTTTGAGTTCACCTTCTTAGCATCTTTGTTGGTCCCGGTGACCTCATGGACAGCCTCCAGAGCTTTTCTCATGGCAACCTTCAGAGCTCCTTCATGTGTTTTTGCTGCCTCCTGGCTGGTTTCCATTACTTCTATGTCTCCCATTTCTCAACATAGAAATGCTCTGTTGGATCAATACCTGGTGAAGATGGAGGCCATTGGAATCCAAAGAAATGAAAGAAGTTTGAACTGATTTGATGTTTGTGACGAGGAGCATTATCTTACTGGAAGTAACCATCAGAAGATGAGTACACTGTGGTCCTTAAAGGGAAGGTAATGACCAGCATTGGTATTCTGGGTAGGCTGTGATGTTTAAACAATGCTAAGTTGGTACTGAAGGGTAAAAGGTGTGCCAAACAGATATTATCCAAACTATTACACCACCAACTGTAGCCTGAAATGTTCCTATATGGGAGAATCGGGTTCATGCTTTCATGTTTAATCTAAATTCTGACCCTACCATCTGGATGTTGCAGCTGAAATTGAGACCTAACAATCGAAATCCTCTTCATTTCTTGTGGTGATACTTGGTTTCAACTCCAGCAAGTCACCTTAACTATGTCTAGGTGCCTAAATGTTTTAAATAGTTTGCTGTTGGTGTTCTACAAGCAAATGTAAAGGTGTATCTAGGGAGTATATACTGAAATGTGTTTTTTTTTTTACTTTTTAATTGATAAAAAACTTAATGTCATGATGCAGCCTGTCTGCTGCAACATGCACATTTGTTTTGTAACTTTTCGCCCTCCATACGTTCCAGTCTCCTCTCCACATCAGTAACTATCCACACCTGTCAGTCATCATCAGCCAGCATTCAGCACACCTGTCAGCCTCACTATATAAACCCCCAGTATTCAGTCCTTCATTGTCGGTTCGTTCTGTTTATCCTGTTCACTTCTGCCAACTTCTGTTTCTGCCGCTCACCTCATCCAGTCTCGTCCAGCCCGAAGTCTCCATCTCTGCCTGCCTGCTGTGGTTCTGGTTCAGTTCTTCCTCCGGTCCTGCAAGTATTCACCAAGTCGTGCTGCTTTATACTGCTGGTCAAGTCTGTTTCCAATTCTCCACTCTGCTGTGCTCTGGTTCTGTGCTGCTCACCAGTTCCTGCCTTCACCATCCTCCTGCTTCAGCTCAGTACAGACTCTTGGTTCCATCCTCCACCATCCACTAACTTCAATAAACTGTTAAATTTACTCTGTTGTGGTGTGTTCGGGTTCAATAGCAAATCATGACACTTAAATGCTCTAAAAATTTTGAATGAAATATGTGTAATTTCTATAGCTGACTCAAATGTAAGCAAAATAAAAATAAGGAATGTAAATTAATTTGCACTTTGTACTTATTCATGTAGTTTAAACAGTAACAAGTGAACATGCAAATGTCTGACTGTGTGTCATACACTGTGCATTTAAATTTAAATCATTGCAGATTCCTCATAAGAGGAAAAAACCTGCACACGCCATGTTTGTAGAGGAAATTGCATTAAGGCTGGCCGGGATGCTGATAAGTCTAGATTGACGACGGCTAAACGGCAATATGATTGCCTGAGTAAGGGGAATTATTAAAAACAAGAAGATCACCAAACTCAGACCGTCTTTACCCATGAGGAAAGTTGAGGAGAGCGCTAACAGGAAGTCTTTTCCCTCGGGAAGAAACCAAGTCCAGTTGCTGTAAAAACAGCCGACCCTGTGGCTTCTGTCGGGAAGGAATGCAAAGGAGACAGACAGACGGAGAGATAAACAGGAGCTTGTACTGCACAGAGGATCACCCTCCACTCTCTCACACCCTCTCACTCACCCATAGAGTGTCATTTCCTCCTCCCTCTCTGGCTCTCCCTCTATCTCTCCCTCTCTCTCTTGCACAAACACTTTCAGTTGCCGCGCTCTGGCGGATGGGGATACACTAGCAAGGAGGACTAACGGGTGAGAAGAGTGTGTTTCCACTCCTCTTCCCCACTCTAGTGTGTGTTTCCTGGTTTTTCCTCTCATGAGCTGTTAATTTCAGCCCCGCACCCGAGGATGAGGAGACTCTATTAGTGAGGAAGACACAATAAAAGAAAAGGGAACAAGCAGCAACAGGGTGGATAATTCTGTGAGGGGCGGAGAAGCAGGAGATCTTTTCTTTTTCTCCAGGATCGAGCAAGGTAACTAAAGAAAGCTGCTCAGCATCAAACAGTGACGACTGTAATTTGCCTTTTCCCTGCCTCTGCTTCTGAACAACTTCTCTCTAGTCAAAGCTTGCGCTGTTTTATCCTGTTTTCACTTATTTGTCCCCACAGAGTGCTGCTGTAAATTAGAACACGTTGTTTCTTTTCATTACGGGGATATTCTCCAGTTTCCAGTATTCTTGAAGTTTCACTCCAGGTCAACATTACTGTTTATTTCCCAAAGGGGTGACGAAATAATTCTCAGGTGGAGTCTCTCGCCTGGAGAGGCAACAGAGACAGTGATCTGCAAGAAGAGGCGAGGACAGCTCCCTCATCAGCTGTCACTTTACACAGGAGGCAATTAAGCGGGATTGGCAGCCAATGCTGCCGGTAACTTAGAAACAGGCGTGTGGGAAGGTGCACGGCGCCATATGATAGGTTTCCGGGCGAGAGAGAGGGGAGCAGGAAGAGAAGGAAATTCCCTTTGTTCAGTCACACAAAAGCCTATTCTTCTGTGAAGAAGCCTGTGCGAAAACTGGCCCAGGGGCTGCCGTTGTGGAGCTTTTATGATTTTGCACGGAGGTGAGCACGGTTCAAGTGTTTGAACTCCAAAGGCTGACTGCAAGAAAGTGAGATTATTTGCCATACTAGTAGCTGTACAGAGAGTCTCTGGTATTTATTGCTCTCATCTTTAATGCGAGGAGAAGAAATGATTTACTCTATATTCGTGCTGTAACTAAAATCTTTACTGTACCTCTTCTCTTGATGTGCGGATCAATTAAACACCACAGCCCACCTCAGTTTTACTCCTGACCATCGCTTTCTGGCATCATTTTACCCATTTTCTGCTGCCAACTTCCAGCAGGATAATTCCCACTGTCACAAAATTAAAATCACCGCAGATATCCGGACTGGGAGAACGGGTCCACTGTACTCCAACGGCCTTCACAGTCACCAGATCTCAAGCCAACAGAGCACGTTTGAGATGTGGCGGAGCAGGCGATTCACGTCAAAGATGTACAGCCAACAAATCTGCAAAAACTGAGTGACGCTATCACGGACCAATAATCTGAGGAATGTTTCAGACACCTTGTTAAATGTATGCTGTCAAGGGGTCCAAACACAGTTTTAATAAGGTATCCTTAATTAACTCAGTGGGAGTAATTGTATATCATTTTATGAAAAATTTGCATCAGAGCCTTTTCCCATTTACTGTGGCTCTGATACCCATTCATTCTCATTAAAGACAACAATAACAGCTGATTAAACCATATTAACCTCCAGCGGGTAGAGGTTATTCATTAGAAATTTAGTTTGAAACTTACATGGTTCTGGCTCTTTTTACTCTCTGATTGAGTAAATCTCCTTGAAACCAACAAACACCCTCCATGCTCCCCTTTTTCACCACAAAGCCTTCCTGCAGCCATTTTGCGGCAAGCATGAGATACGAGCAGACGTGAAAGTTGGCCCAGCTGCTGGCAGCAAAGAAGGCCCTTCACTAAAGACTCAAGCTTGGCAGTGAGCCGTGGAGTTCTGTAAATCGTTCGTTGCTGGGTGGTAAGGCAGTGATTCCGGATTGCGAGTGTTTGGACACAAAAGGAGAAATATTGCATTAGCCTATGGTCTATTCGTTTCCGTGACAGGGAAGTGCTGGTGTACGTTCAGAGGGATGTGTTTATGCTGAGCCTCCTAAAGTGAAAAATTAGCTTTTAAAACAGGATCGTTCAGCGCAGTGTTCGTTCTCGCTTTGTGTTTATTCTGGATTCACACAATCCCAGTCTGCTGTGCTGGAGGAACTGAGGACATGTAAGGTCAGGATAGTCTGGTTCAACCCTCAGTCAATAGTTGAGGGCCACCTTCTGTGTCATCTCGTCTTAAATACCGAGAAAAAGATGTGCTCCCTCGGAGATGGTTATGGCAAGTCCTTCGTGGCTCACTGACTTTTCTGACTATGAGGAGTCAGTGAACTGAAAAAAGCAATAATGTGCACTCAGATTTACTCTCATATACAACAGAATTCCCTCTTTCCTTCTAGTATAAGACCATGGTTCCAGAAAAGGACTTGCAGCATACAGAGATCATCACATGGGGAGGCAGAGCAGAGAGAGGTGTCCTGACAGGTTGCTTGGCAAGAGCCCCCGAGGTAGAAATTTAAAGTGTGGAGAATTTCAAATTCATAACAGATGATCAAGCTCGTGTTGAAACAGCAGAGCAGCTGGAGGGCATCAGATCCAAACAATCTCCTGGCTGAGGGAGAACTTTATACGCCTGAATCTCTAACAGGATGATCAGAAGGACGGAGTTTAAACCGATATCGACTGTGGTCACGGTCAACTCGCTGTGGTTCTTATCAGGGCTAAGTCGAAAAAGAGAAGAGAAATCAAAACTTTTTAATTTCCCGAGAGGTACTTTGTGTACTGTGATGATCCCAGCACACCTAATCCTGTCATGCATCAGATCAGAGCGCAGACAAAGCAGGGGGCCTATGAGTGAAGACCAGCCAGGAGTCTGAATGTGGGAATAAAGTATCTCCCACTTTATCTCCCACTGAACAGATGTGAGCATTAGGCCAGCTGGATAACTGCCTACAGGAAGTCAAATATAACCTGAGAGCTCTGCAGCTTATTAACTAATAGACACTACCTGTGTGATTAGTCTGCCTAAGCCGTGAACCTGCTTGGCAGTCCTTTATCGCTTGTACACAGCATGACACGATTTACCAACGTGTCAAGGATTAAGTGCTCCGTCAACATTTTTTTTTATTCCACCGAAATTCAAAACACAGACGCACGTAAAACTTGTTCTGAAGCTGCTCAGAAAACTAAAACCTGCACACATCTAGGCGAACAGCGAAGTCTTGGATTGACAGATGCATGACGGTGAAATAAAACGTTAGTTGTGCTGCAACGCTGTGCAGATGTGCATGCCAAAAGCCATTCTTACTGTCTGACAGCAGCAGTACATTTTATTTGTCATGAATTTGCATTTCTTCTTCAACCTGCGGTTGATATGCATTCCCCTTTGCTTGCAGCTGTGCCCACCAAGTCGATTCCTGTTTGACTTTGGAGGGCAGGTGAGCCACATGCACCCTCGATAGAGCTATTCTTAGAGCTGAAACAAGTGAACGTAACTTCTCTTCAACATATCAGTCATGTTAAAAGTTTAAATTTGTTATGTTAAAACAACATTTTCAAATCTGTATAGAATAAGATCAAATAATGCAGCCAAAATTTTTTGCATTAACAATCACTTGCTTTT
Organism: Fundulus diaphanus; assembly: GCA_037039145.1. Classification (NCBI taxonomy): domain Eukaryota; kingdom Metazoa; phylum Chordata; class Actinopteri; order Cyprinodontiformes; family Fundulidae; genus Fundulus; species Fundulus diaphanus. The sequence goes on from CM073134.1 coordinate 35,713,009, forward strand.
ATAAAGCTTTGACTGGCTGATTCAGCGAGTTGAGCTCTCTCCGATTTCTCTTTAACAATTATTAGAATACATAAGAAAAACATAAAAAATATTTTTTATTATTTACATTAGGAGTACGGACTACATCACACCTGCCTTACATGTCTTGTCTTCACCAACTTTATTTTAGACTTAGCCACTAACCAATGTTGTGTTCTGTAGCGTTATACTGACCTCAGATATGTGGCATTTTTAACCTTTCACATTCTTCCCAGGTTGTTTGAGGTCGTCACATGCATGTCAGCTGTAACGCTGGTGTGAAAGAGAGCTATTTTTTCATTCATGGTGTAAACAGCTGACAGCAAGTTTCTGTTAATTCAGACAGAGACTGTAAGGGAGAAAGTGAGACAGTTTGAATCATTTTCTATGATTACATGCAACTTAGTGTCAGTTTTGTCACATTTTTAAATGAATGTGCTTACCTGTAATGGGATATGAACTCTATGCTTAAAATAATTTTGAATATAGATATTGTTACTTATATGGTTGTTTTCATGGGTTTGAGGCCAATGCACGGTTTTCTGAGGTTTTGTGTCAGTTTGTCTTCTAAAAAGCCTTTGAAATCCCATCATTGTTTATCACTGCTTTTTCTGCACACTATACTGGATCTGACAGCAACATCTAGTACTGAGGGAGAGAGAAGCTAGCCACCTCAATACCACAGAAGAAGCAACGAGACGTGTAAAGCTTTGAGCCGAGAACGGTGGCGTCAGCAGTCCAGTCTGATCAGCTGTGCCTAGCGGGACTGTTTGATCCTTATTTTGTCTGCCTGCAGCATTCCTGGAAGTATTTTCTCTTCCTTGGAAGATTTTTTTTTATTTCTGTGCAATGCCTAAGAGACCCTCTTCCCTTATCACCCACTGGGAATCCTTTCTTTAGTCACCCTAAGCAACCCAGGTCTGTTGTAAAGGCAGTAGGCAGAGACTTCTTTAGCAGAGGCAGAGATAAGGAGCTGGGTGTTCATACTGCCTGCTGGTTGAATTTCTGGTATCCGGAAATCACAGCAGAGTTCTTCCAGTGGGAACCAGGTGGGAAAATGTTGCGTTATTCTGCTGAGCTGAAACAGGATGAATCCGTGTAGAGGAATAAACTTCAAACCCGTGTTTCCCCATCTTTCCATCTTGGATTAGTTCATATAGAATCAGATTAAAGTGGATAGCTTTTCATTCAAGGTTACACAAACAGTCAGGGAAATTATGACCGTCTGACTGCCCTGATCCGGCACAGTGGAATCAAACAGTTGAATGACCTCTGCAGCATGCCATCAGGTTGGACATAAACCTGCTAATGACCCAATTACGTGATTCAGCTTTTTGCACCACAGACATCTAGACGCCAGAGGACACTGACCGCCTGGTGGTTTTCCATTTGTTTGTCCTCATGTTTGTTAGTAGTTTAATTTATTATTTATTTTCTTAATTAGTAAATATGTGGATATTTATAGTAGTTTGTTTAATATTAGATTCACACTTTGACTCTGTCATAAGCTTTAAAAAAGCTAAAAGTTAATTATTATTAGGTAAAAATAGTCAAAACCCCCAACAACCATGGTTCTGGTCTACCCTCGTTTACACGTTTTCATCAAAACTGTTGCGTTTATCAGAATTGTCAGGAGTCCTGGATCTCGCCACCCATCATTCACCCCTCCACAAGAAAAAAAAAATAACTCATTGAACCATGTCTGGCTGAGTGCATAACCGATTAATAAAGACCCGCAGCGGCGGCATTCAAATAATTACATTCACCATCCCCCCAAAATAAACAGCAGCGTGTGGCCACAAGGGGAGCGCAGAGGTGTCGTGTTTTTTCTGATCCCCCAGCGCTGAAAACTCTCCTTTTATTTTGGTTATCTGTTGTCATCAAGACGTTTCCCTCCAGAGGGTTCACACCAGGTTCCCCTGCCCTCAGGCCTCAGCCTAACTCTGTTTTTGTGTGAGAGTAAGAAAGTGCAGTATCAACGTGCTTTAAGCTGCAGTAGCTCTAAATAACGGCTTGTCTCTTTGATAGACAAAGCAAAGTTAGAAAGGAAGATGCGGTGTGCGTGAGTGTTTGTGCATTTTTGAAATGTATTTATTAATTTTTTCTTTCGGTGTCCACAGTTTCATGTATGTATTTATGAGATACTGTATAGAGGCCAATGGAGGCAGAATACCTTTATGAAGCAGCAGCATTGCCAGTGATGGCAACTTTCCCTCTAAATCAGATTCCAGTCAACAAATGATAATCTAGCAGAGCTTTTTGAGCATTGCACCTTCTCTGCTCATCATTCCTAAAGAAATCACAGCAGAAAGCTACGGTGGTACCATTATAATGTCAGCATTAATATCGGTTACTCCCATCAAGTTGTGATATTGTGCATCTGTGCCTCGAGGCAACAGCCAACACTTCTCTTAACATGCATGCCGTATGTCACAGTTTACTTTCATTTTATTATAATAAAACAGCTCCGAAGGTGATTTATTATGATATCTCAAAATAGTGATATGTGAAGGTGCATTTCATTACATCACCATTCTCGCCTGTATGTCTGCGGGTTGCGTTGTGCTTCGTTGCTGTAGATGGGTTTTTTTTTTACTGTTTTTTTTTTTTTTTTTGAGGGGGTGGAGGAGTATGGGGATCAGAGAGGCATTTCCTCTGTTTGTGCAGCCTCAGAAATGAATAATCAAATGACAGACAAGCTGCTGCGACTCTGAAGAAGGTTTGCCCTGTGGCTCTTTTGAATATTAATGCAGTGTTTGCTCTGTGTTTCTGTGCATCTGTATCTAGGGTGAAACACAAAACAGAAGAAAAATGACCTTGGCTCCTGTGAGGATTTACCCAGCCAAAACAATTAAATCATACATGAACGACCTGCCACAGGAGGACGGACATCCAAATATTTATGAAAACATGGATGTGTACCAAAAAATAAATCATCTAGTTTTTTGGTATCCTAATTAGGTACTTTTTGAAAACATAACTGAATTAACCCAAAGTATCCTTTTCTGTAGAAACTGCTATTACTGCTACATATGCTTCAGGGTATGTCTACCAGTTTCTGAACATTTTGTCTATTTTTCTTTGCATAACAGCTTAAACTGAGTTAGATTTAGATGGAGAGCTTCTAAAAACCATAATTTTTTCATCAACGGATTCATAGAATTATTTAGATCTGGATGTTGACCGGGTTATTCAAACAAATTGATTTAAAGATGCTTTGTTGTCATTGCGTGCATGAGGCACAAAGACATTTCAGTGAGTCTCCGTAATTTACATTTAAAGTCACTTCCCCTCCCTTCACTCACACCCCATTAAAAGCCTAAATATGCAGAATGTTTTAAATACATTGTATTTGACTTCTCACTATATATTCAGGGTTATTTTTGTTTTGATAGAAGGTGAACTTCCACCCCATTCTCAATTTTTTTTCAGCCCTCACCTGCTTAAGAAACGCATCCCCACGGCATGATGCTGCCATCACCATGTCTCACTGTGGGGGGTGGTTTGTTCAGGGTGATGCACTATGCTGGTTTTCCACCACTCCATGCAGGCAAAACATTTTGCATTTGGCCTCTATGCATTAACGCATATCCATGTACATTCTGACTAGAGCACCTTTGGCTGTGTCCTGCCAGATGGCTTGAGGCAAACTGGACAACTTTGGCCAGATTGTGGCTGCAGTAGCTGTCCTGTTAACAGATTCTCCAACCAGAGTTGTGAATCTCTGCAGCTGCTCCAGAGTAACTGTGAGCCTTTTGGCTGCTTCTCTGTTTGATTCTCCCATCCTGGTGTATCACTTAAGGATGTTAGTACACTGAATTTATTTTGTATAATGAGTTTGAATGAGAAAAAATGTAAAAACAAAAATAAAAATAAAAAAATTGAAAATATTTTAGCCAGGCACTGCCTTGAGATTTCATCACACAAGAGTAAATCTTAGAAATGTTTACAAGTATAATAGCATAATAAGTACTTGGGTTTCCCTGCTCATGTTTAAAAACCTAGTATTAGAGGGTGCAAAATGCTGTATATTTACCTTTAAAAGCAGCACTGGGAGCCACCAAGCCCAGTGTGGCATCCTCTAATGTGGTGCATACACTGCAAGAAAAGAGAGCCTCTATGCCCTCACAGACTGTATGTCGGCTGTCATAAAAAACACACTTTATCTCACGACATGAGAATACAATTTCAAACCGGTTTGTCTTAAGCTGTTTGTGATGAGCAGCAGGAAGACATGGAGCTCAGACCCAAATAAAAGAAAACTGTGCATGAAAACTGTGAGCTGTGAAAGGATTTGTTAAAGAGAATACAGAAATAAGGTTTTCTCTGCATCCTCAAACACAGAGCTCTCATTTTCGTCCCTGTGTGGAAGCTGCTGTTTTCATTAAAAGTTGCCAGCTTTCAACTCTTGCATTTCTGTTTGAAATCACATCAGAACCTGTCAAAAGTTGTGGGGGGACAGATCTCCTTTAAAAAAAAAAAAAAAAAAAAACGCCACTGACTGAGAGGAGTTAAAGGCAGCAGCAGCTGTGAGCGACTGACAGCTGAGAGGTGCCGGATTTCAACAAAGGGTTAAACACTAATGTTACCCACTGGTTGCAACACCATTAGACAGGCGACTCGGAGGAAAAGACTTTAAAACGAGGGAAGCATACTGAAGTACATAAGAGTAAAATTCATGCTAATGTAACTTTCAAAAAGAACAACAGATGGCCGAACTTGCAAAAGTTCTATGATAAAATGACCCATTTAATATTTACGGTAGGGATGACAAATTTGACTCCAAGTATGGGTTCATGTCATTCAGAAATGACTGGTTGGTAGAAGTCACTGAGTAAACTGAGCTCCTGATACTTGTTATTTTTTTATTATAGTTAGGGATTTTATTGGCTTGCTATAAATGAATTAAAGAACAATTGTCGTTCTCTTGACATGATCATTTTTTATTGTGAGCTTTGATGTGGGCTATCATTACTGGTGCACAGGACTTTGTGGTTCCAACAAATCCGTGTTCTTCTCTGTGAAAGAGAGATTGTATTGGCTGCACATGCTTTTCCTTCATCTGTGTCACGTGATCCACTGTCTGAGCAGGGAAGAGCAGAAAGGAGCTGAAACTCTTTCCGTTCAAATGAAATCTTGACCAAAGCCATAAGTTTTGTCTGCATGCATACAAATTACATTCAAATATGGTAAGAGTCAAATTATCAACAGTTTATACCAAAAAGGAGCGCTAACGTGCTATCATTAGCTTGACACCTTGGCTGAAAGCAATTTACAAGAGCAAGATGAATGTTCATTTAAGACTGCAGCTGTATGTGCTGAGTCAATGTCAATGTCAATTTTATTTAAAAATCACTTTAAAATTGTAACTGCATCAAAGTGCTGTACAGTTTGCATAAAACCATCAATGAATTAAACTCATTTGAATAAAACACAATAAGAACAAATAGGACAGATAGTTTACAAAGTCAGACCTTATTTAAATGCCAAGGAATATAAATGAGTTTTAGTCTATAAATGAGTCAGATATATCTTTTGGAAAGTAAGAATACCTACAGAAATTCCTCCTGGGACAATGTGTGCAGCTGATACAAAATGTGAAAAATTATGTTTGCTGTGTGTGGAATGTGTTTTACTAGTGAGCTGGGGGGGGGGGGGGTGTTCATAATACCAAGGTAGTGATAAAATGTGCTATTTCACTGCATATTGGCGCAGCAGTATTAAAATGGATTTGTATGAGCTAATACATAATATCTAAATACCCACATTGGCATCTGTGTAAAAAAAAAATGAACAGAGCTATCCTTAATTTAAGTAATGCTCTCGAGTCATTCCATCCTACTTAAAGCCAACTCCTAATTATCTTCAGCTGTTTAACAGACCTTTTCCCAGGATTTACAGGTGTTTTATTGAATCTGTTTTTCTCTTTACCGGTGAAGCATTCCCTGTGTTAATGGCTACAACCCACGCCCAAGTTATAATCAATCAACCCGTTTGCTGATGTGTCAGTGTCACAGTGGTAGGTATAAAATTAAGCCAAAATCTATTTTCAGTCCACAGGATGTCTTTTTACCATCAATCCAATTTATTATTATTGCAAATTATCAAGATTCTGGTTTTGAATGTTGTGTCGCAGATAGAAGGTTTCCTGTCTGGAACATACTGGGTCTGTGGGTGTTGTTTTAGCGGCATCTCTTTTCCCCGATCATTGCTGTTAGACTTCAGTGTTAAAAGGAAAAAAAAGTGGCACTAGCATTGGTATAAAGGCAGGAAAGCAGTCATGTGGCTGGAAACTGTAGATGCTGGAGGTTGAGTTTAACCACTGGCAAATGTAAAAGCAAAATCAACGTCTGCTGAAACCACTGGGAACCGTTTTATTTTTTTGTTGCTTTGCACATTCTCGGCACACAAATAGGGATGATATGCTAAATAAAGCCTCACTATAATCCCTGAGTCATTATGGGCTCAAATGACTGTAATTTTATATTCAATGTGTAATATAACGGTTCCTTCTAATCCATTTCTACTATAATTGTAATTTTAAACAGGTACAAAAATCATATTCAAATATTATCTGTGGATAACAGTAGGTAACCCAATTGTTCATTTTATATATATATATATATATATATATATATATATATATATATATATATATATATATATAAGGGTGGACCGACGTCATATTGAACACCTATGGATTAGGAATGGGATGTCACTTAAACTCATATGTGATTCAAGGCAGGTGAGCCAAATACTTTTATAGTATGTAAAAAAAAACTGCTCTCACCCACCCCTCATATTCCTGAGCAGGGTGGGTGTCCCGGATCCTCTACTAGAGCCCTGGGAGCTTGAGGGTTCTTCTTAGGACCTTAGCTGTTCCTAAGATTGTGTTCTTCTGGACTGAGATGTCTGATGTTTCTACAGATATCTGTTAGCGCCAGAGTGGGGGTTACTACTCCGAGTTCTCCGATGACCACGGGCACTACTGTTGTCTTCACCTTCCAGACTCTTTCTAGTTCTTCCCTGACCCCTTGGTATTTCTGCAGTTTCTCATGCTCTTTTTTCCTGATGTTCCCATGACTCAGGATGGCCACATCAATCACAACGGTTGTCCTCTGCTGCTTATCAATGATCACAATGTCCAGTTGGTTAGCCATTACCATTTTGTCTGTTCGTATCTGGAAGTCCCACTGGATCTTAGCTCTGTCATTCTCTTTTGTCATTCTGGTGGAGAATGACTACATCTATCTATCTATCTATCTATCTATCTATCTATCTATCTATCTATCTATCTATCTATCTATCTATCTATCTATCTATCTATCTATCTATCTGATATATATATATATATATATATATATATATATATATATATATATATATATGAATGAAATTGTGAAATAACTGAATGCTTATAAAATTATCATCTCAAAATGTGTATAATAATAATAATAATAATATAAAATTATTGTGTTTTTGTTTAATTCCAACAGTTTTTATCTCAACATTTAATTTTTTTTTCAGTGAGTTTTTTCCAAATGGCCTTTTTATTTCATAATAACACTTTTCAGCATAATCACTTCACCTGCCAATCAAAAAAATTAGGGCGGGGCGAGCAGCATGACTGGCTGCTTCTTTACCCATACCAAAGCAATCCAGCACAGGGTCTCAACTCAGGCCTGAAGGTCCTAATTCAGGGCTGCATCCGGTCTTCGTGGGCCGGGTCTTGCAGCTAGACTGCAGCTAACTGAATTGACAGGGCTTTCGTGTAAAAAATTATTCAAACCCACATAATTTACCAACTATTCAAATTCTCCAACTGCGGGTATGAAGCTTCATAGCGGGGTTTGCAGCCAGGACGAGGCACAGCAGCTGTCTGTGAGACTGACTGTGGAAGTGGAAAGGAAATCATGGCTCCCTCAAGTAACTGGAGAACTGCTCTCATGTCAAGTCGCCAATAACAGAAAAAAGACGATTAGTTTTTTTATTGAAAACTAATAAATTGGTGGAGCAAGGGTCTGAGAAGTCGCTGGCAACATCAGCGCTGAGACAGAGAGAGTCAGCCTCTTCAGAAAATCAGAGGAGGGGCATGTCTGTCTTTTACTTCTCGCAACTGCAATCTGTGGGAGCGAGCCCTCAGCATTAATAACATGATTTGTTTTTTGTTATCTCTAAGCAGACCAAGCCAGCGGGCCAACTCCCGGTGCTCCCAATTCATCAGTAAAACATTTTCTGACTTAAACACTAACTTTCTTAGCAATGTTAAACCAATAAAGCAATTTGTTTGTAGAGAATAATAATAACGAACTACTGAACAGTTTGACATCTGAATTATTTCTCATTGCGGAAAGCCAGCAGAAGTTGGAAAGGGATTGTGCCGGGAGAAAGGAGTGGTCTCTCTGGACACTGAGCCTAGACTCCCCTGGTCAGCTAAGCCACCAGGAGTCTGAAAGCAACTGTGTCTGAAGAAAAGTGTTCTCTCTCGGGATTGCTAGCATCAACCCACTTAGCTGAAATCCAGTGGGAGTCTGAAAGGAATTGGCGAGGAGAGAGGCGTTGTCTCTTGGCACGGAGAGCCTCTGCTGCCAGGTCAGCTGGACGGCAACGAGGTGAGCCGAGGGCTGCGGTCCCAGCATTTTTTAAATCAAGTGATATGTCAACACACTGAGCAGATATTTCAGGTTAACATAGCTAACTTCTCGCCTAAAATCTTTATTAAAGTTAGTTTTATGTCACAGAAATATCTGACTTTACTCACAGCTTTTCACTCCTCTCCACCATTGCTGTTTCGGGTTAAAAAATTCTCTTTAACCTGCAATGACTCATTAGTCGGCCGCATTTACAGCCTATCGGTCCACAAATACGGCCTTCGAAGGATGCAGCCCAGGACACACTCCATAGTAAGCTGTTTATGGAGCCTCCAGGAAAAAACGAATCACTGTTTTAGGACCAGCCAATGGGGATGCAGGTCCAACTCACTGACGCTGATTGGCAGGCGCAGTGATTCTGCTGAAAAATGTCATTATGAAATAAAAAGGCCATTGGGGAAAACACCATTATGAAATAAAAGAGGACTTTGGAAAAACTTACATTTTTAAATAAAAAATGCTGGAATTAAAATAATACTGCCTCAATAATAATTAACAATCATTATTTTATTGTGAAAAAATATGAATGTGAAATAAATGTTTTATTATTATACAATTTTATTAAGAAGAAATAAAATATTTCATAAAATCGAGATGATAATTTTTTAAGCATTCAGTAATTTCACATTTCAAGTAGATAATTATTTCATAATTTTTTATTTATTTATATCATTTTGAATACTTTGTTGTTCCATAAAAGATTATCCTGTCTGTTCATTTTAGCAGAGCTTGAGTTGAACTTACTAGCATTTGGGGAGCATTTGAGGACATAATAGGAAGTTATTATTGACAGAGCACCATAGTGAGGTGGGTCGAAAGCAGGACAGCCTCGTTAATGAGGTGCATTCCCACTGCGATGGCCAGTCAACCAACACTTCCAGTAATAATCGCTGGAACACAACACAAACAGTGCTTTGACTTCTATGATATTTTTTTACTGGCTCTTTAAACCGACTGCCAAAATACCATTAGCATTTGGACGAGGAGGGGTGTGGAGTACTAGCCATTCACTTCTGAGGTATTCTTGGCTGCGGGGTACGGAGTCGTCTGTAACCTCTGGTGTTGGTGACCTCGAGGTGACTGGGAGCTCTCCATGTTCATTCAGCATCTATTGTGCTTTGTCTCAGAGCTGAGGAGCATGCAGTTTGAGTCTGAGTGTGAGGGGTTATCTGAGGCTAACCCTTCCTCTGGCATGATAGGGTTTTATGTCCAATACAGTTGTGAAAGTCACTGCAGATTAAAAGTTTTGTTTTTATTTATTTATTTACGACTGGATACAGTGTTGGATCAGATAGTCATCAAAACACTTGTAAAGCAGCTCTTTAGTGACATTCAGTTCCTAATGGATTACATAACAGAGCACACTCAGGCAATTTTTAAATCATTCATACACTAATCACACCCTATCGTTAACTTTAATGCACTAAAAGCTTTGGTCCTATTGTTCCTGCTTCTGTTCAGCAATATCTCTCTTCTATCTCCATTTTAAAAAGATTGTCCTCCATGCCTAGCTTTTATCTCAGATCAGATGCCGATTTAATGTGACAAAAACATTAGTTTATCCCCCTAATCTCCACCTGAGACAATGACATTTAAGAGCAAGAGACACAATATTGTGCTTCTGATGCAACTTTCTTTTCAGCCCCCACCACTGCTTTTAGTTTGTCCCCTAGGATCCCATTGACAAACACATTTAATTCCTGAATTTCAAAGACAAGGGTGCCTTGCCATTAAATTCTAAGAACGGCAATGAGGTAACCCGTGCTCTGAATGTGAAATAAACCTCAGATTAATGTGTTTGGACATGCTTAAAAATAAAACCGCTGCTGATTCATACACAGATCACGATACATACACATATATATAAAAAAAAATAAAGGGAACACTTGGAGTTAGTATATATATATATATATATATATATATATATATATATATATATAAACTTTTTTTCCAAATGCAAGCTTTTAGGAAAAGTGTTTCCTTTTAGCTTTGGTGGAAGAAATGGAACATGAATATTTATGCCTATAACAGCACAACAAAGCCCCGACTATTTTAGTAGTTCTCTTTTACATTGCCCTGTCTTGCTTTGTTTATTTCTGCCATTTCTGAAATTCTCTCTGGACTACTTGTCTTTGGGTAGGAGCTATTTTCAATCCCGGGGTCAGCCGATGATGACAGGGAACATTTCCAAGAGAAACCAGATGAGCTCTGCGTGTGGCGTTGAAGCAAAGTCAGACAAACAAGGCTTTTTGTGTTGGATGTACTGCCCTGTCTGTCTGCATCACAGACACCGAACGTCTCCAGAAACATCTCCCCAACTTCAGGGCTAAAATAGGTCCAGTTATTTTTGCATGAGTCACAGTCTCACCACCACAGAAAACAGACTACGAGTGCCAGACAACCAGATGAGGCCTCAACTGCCAGCAGAATGGTCAGAGCCATGAAGGAAGTGTAAGAGCTGGACGGTGCTTCAGAGCAAACACTGGAAGGCTTTCTGTGGCTTTGGATGTTGCGGAACTGTGGAAATTACTCGGCAATACAATAGATGCAGAGGTTTTACACACACTGTTAAACTGCAAAGGTTTTGTAATGTTGAACAAATATAGAACAAATAATTTTTGAACCTTTTCTGTCTTTAATGTGACATGTGCTGTTTATTGTGTTGTCAACTGAAAAACAATCAAATATGTAAGGAAGTAACCAAAACAAACAAACCTAGATGGAGTGTGCACACCCTTTAGCATATACTTTATTGAAGCACCTTGTGAGGACATCTCTTGTTCACAGCCCTCTTCAGTTGACCCCTCTAATGTCTTGTCAGACCTGGTTCTGAACCCTGGCTTAGTACAGTATAGAACATCGATTTTCTTCCAATGAAGTCATTCTTTTGTTTATTTTGACTCATTGCCTTGCTGAAAAATTAAAATCCATCTTAATTTCCACCTTTCTAGCAAACACCTGATAATTTTGGACCAAAACTGACCACCGTTTAGAACTGTACCTAATTCGTCCAGCTCTGCTTTTTAGTGCATCCCTGTGTGGAAGACAGCTGACTATTGTCCCATGTAGGTCACAACCAGTACTAACTAGAAATTTCTGCAGCTCCTTTAGTGTTACCGTTGTGTCTTCGAAGCCTGACCAGTTTATGTTCTGTGCTATATATTAGTTATGGAAGGACATCCAGTTTTTATAATGTCACTGTTTTTCCATAATTTCTACAATCACCAACAAATGCTGTGACTTTTTTTGGCATCTTATCCTAAATGATACTTTTGTACAATGAGACCATCATGGTCCTTTCAAACCTTCCTGCAAACTATGGCTTTAGGTGAAGGGTGCAAATAAACACTCTAAACCTAACCTTATTTACAGCTCATCAGATTCTCTAAAATTGGTGTCATGTTTTTACCCAAAACTGAATACTGGACTTGAATCATGATGATTAAATAAAACATTAGTTTTAAAGGTTAGCATGCTTATCCAGCAAGGTTATGCAGCTTTTTTTTTTTACATTTTCCCCTCAACAAGTTTGTTTAGTTTTTAGTTAATGCGGAAGATGTGTTACATTAAAGGAGGTAAAAGTTCTTAAAGGGTTTTTCATGGTCTCAATTTTTTTTATATCGAAATCCTGGCATCTACTCTTTTTACATCCTCTGTCTATATGTGAAAGACACTGCTACTACTCAGCTGACACAAATCAATACTAGCAATCGAGCAAATCCATTAAGTATTAATGCAGTGGATGAATCCGTTGACTCAAAATTCAATACATTCCTGTTCCAGTGAGTTACATTGAACAGCGAAGAATGCATACCAAACTTTTTCTTGTTAAGTCGAGACCAGACAACGTTTAAAATGGGGAAAAAAAGTTCAAGATGTAACACTTAAAACAGCAATAGTTTTAGAACAAAAAAAGACAAAATAAAATCCAAATAAATGCTGTTGCTGTTCGTATCCAGTGTCTCACAAAGGTATGTAGCATCAAATGTTCTGCATCACAGGAAAACCAGGTCTTTGTAGATTTGCATCATTTTAGAGGGGCTTCCAAGAACTCCTATTCCCCAGCTGACTTTGAGACCTTGATTGTATAATGAATTTAACTTATTAAACTCCAGTAGCTTTCTCATTAGCTGCCTCTCTCAGTCTGCATGCATATATTTATCACCCTGGAAAGAGAACTGATAAAATAATGGCCTAGTGGTAAGTTCCCATTTGGGCACAAATAGGCTTATCCTATTAGCCAGGTTACCTTGCTGAACTTTTTTATGCGTTGTCCCATTCCAACCACAAACCTTCATGTGTTTTATTAGGATTTTATGTGATAGCTGTGCACAATTTTCAAGTGGAAATAAAAATAGTTATGTTTGTCTTTTAAAGGTAAAGATCTGAAAAATTGTTCCCTCTATGTCTATTGCTCTAAAGATAAAGCTCCAGTGCAACCAGCTGCCATCAGAAGTCAAATAATTCGTAAATAGAGTCCATCTATGAGCAATTCAGTATAACTACAGCTGCTCTGTCATACTCTTAGACCACTAGAGAACATACGTAAACAAATAAGTAGCCAAGAGGTTCATGGTCACATTGGAGGAGCTGTAGATGTCCACGGCTCACTTGAGATAATCTGTTAAAAGTATAACTATCAGTTATGCATGCCACAAACCTGGCTATTATGAAGCAGTCAAACCAATTGTTTTATATATCAGTTTTCTGTAACTGGTCCATTACAGAAAATCACAACAAAGTTAATGTGTTTGTGGTTGTAATGAGACAAACAATGAAAAACTTTTACAAGGTAACACAGCTAATAGGAGAATTGGGTTATGACTATATTTAAAGGTGCTGTACACTACTACAGAAAATCTCTGAGGTGACGGGGACTGAAAGGATAACCATTTTCATTGTTTAGGGTCTCACACTGAATATGTTGAGTCACTGTGAATGTTGGTTGTTATGAATGTTTTTAATGTATTCACCATGAAATACAGCAGCAGCATTGTAACTGAAGAGATCAGTTCTAATAGAGGAGATTTACCTTCAAATAGATGCTGATATTCTCCCCCTGTAGAAACATTTATTTGGAGAAAGCTTATTTGGAGACATCTTGAAAGAAAAAAACGTGAGGTGTTATTCTGCCTAGCTATTTGGGGTCATGGGAGGACGAGCCATATTTTCCAGTTTGGCACATAGGAGCAAATTCATGAGGGTAAAGGTTGAAACGTTAACCTGATTTAGGAAGCAGGATGGTTTCATCAGGTAGAGACAGATCAGACCTGCTGCAGTTTAGAGTTTGATTACACTCCTTTTTCCTCTTGTGTTAATCTAACAAACCAAATAAAAAAAGACCACCCATGCAGCTAAGTTGAAGTGCAGCACAATAGTTGAGCTCAACGTGCTGCCAAACTGGTCAAAGTCTGCCCAACAAGCGTCAAGCCAACCCGTATGTTTTTCTCCCTCAGCTGTTTTCCCCCTTAAACATGGACTATATTAATTTCCTGTATAATGCATTGTGGGAGCTAATTATAAGGTGGTACATTCTTCCCCGGTGTCTTCTGTGACGACGACGTTTCCCGGGCGACATCAGTCCACTCAACCAAAACATGCTGTCGCTGCTGCCTCTTGGCTTTATTTAGAAGATTTGATCTGGAAAATGTATTCGGTGTCATATAAACCAAAAACTCCTTCTGTTCATTCTGTTTTTCTGTGAAATGTATGTTGACTTCTGCAGCTGTTCCAGTGCAGGATCGGCTATCACTCTGTCTCTGCTTCATGAGTTCATAATAAAGCGACAGCAGATTAAAAACACAAGGGGAGACGTCTTTGGCTAGTTTTGCTGGGTGTCCCTGAATGGTTTACCCAATTCTTTATTTTCTGTCACCTGAATAACTTGTTTATGTTTTTTCTGTATTTAAACATTGATAAGAAGCATCTTAAATACTGTAGCTAGTACATGCTTCTTTTGGACATTAGTTCATTCGATTATTATTATCATGGCGTGCCACCAGATCCCGTTTTATTCGTCATTTTGTCCTAAAAGACTACTACCATTGTGAGCAAATCCGATTTCTCTCATGGTTTCTGACTGATTCACAGAGTGCATACATTATATATAAACTGCAGCTGGCAAAACTCTAGTGCCTTGTGGTACTCACAGCTCCGTCTCAGATGTGCCTCACATTCATTAGTGTTCTTTTAAAGATGATAGTTCAAACTAATGAGAAAAAATTCAGCCACTAATATTTGAAAATGTCAGACTTTTTATCCATCTTCAAGGAAAGCAGTGAGCGATGCTAGTTATTCTTCCAGGAGACTGCAGAAGGCGAGGGTGAAAACAATAGGGCAAAATAAAAACCATCACTTAAACGCATGTCAACGATCGGGAAACGTGCAACAAAGACCACATTAGGGTGAACTGGTATTTTTCAGAGCTGGTATTTTAGATTTTAGTATTTGTTTTTCAGTGTCTTTGAGAAAGACTGAAAACACATTTACAGCATCCAGTCTTTCAGAAAGAGCACGTTTGTTTTGGTGTCTATGCACTTCGACGAAGATGTTTCTTCATGGTTTCCGTGGAGATTAGGAGAACCTTTAATTATGTATCAGAGGTAGTATACGGCTCGTTATGCAGAGGAAGCTTCACCATGAACTTCTAATGAGGTGGCCAGCTGAACAGCTGACCATACCAAGGGTACGGAATGCTGTGTGCTTGGAGACGGAGGCTGGACAACGGGGCTGTTGAGCTTAGAGCAGAATTACAGGAAATACCTAAAGCTCAAGTTTTCACTTCTAGTGGTCAATCCTTGGATAACTGCTTAGATTATTTACAGATGCAAGTACGCACAGCATGACAACAAGACCGCTGTGTTTATGCGTGCACCATCTTCCATATCTCTGACTTCAACTGGATGTACGTACTAGCAGACCGGCAGATGAGGCCCTTCTATCCAGATGACAAAGCAGTGGGTCTGCTGTGAAGCCTTCGAGTTGATGTCCGAGTTAAAACCTAAAGCAGCAAACGAAGAAGTGGCGACTACTGCCTCAGATGATTTAGACACATCTAAAGGAAGGCGCTACTTCATTGAAATCATCCAGACAAAGTTTGATGATGTAACCGCAAACCCACACCTATTCCTGAGACTTTTCATCGGCTCTGCCTCATACAGTTCTTCCTCTCTGTGCACATTACAATAATTAGATCCCAGCACAGCCTCATGTTTCAGCGAAACTCAGAAGGGCTTTTGAGAGATGCTCTAATGGCATACAAAGTGAATGAAAGCTAATTTATTATGACGGCAGTCAAAAGAAGCATTAATTAGGCACACGGCTTATTGCAGTTGATCACTCCTTGGACACAAGCCCATCAGCAGAGCCACACTCAGGTACTCATCATGTGAAATTGGAGTTCCATCTCTACCCAGCGTTGCACTCTGGATGCTCTCAGGCTCATTCGATTTACGGTGATTGATGCTGCATTTAAACATGGATTAAGACCACGGCAGATGCATGGAGAGGAACATGCATAAATATCACTTTTTTATTAAGGAAAATAATGGTATATGTTGTCTAAGATAAGTGGCTATAAGGTCTGTTCTAAAAATAAAGCACTATAAAGACAAAATTGTAACTTCAAGTTCTTTATGGCTGAGCAAAATTCAAAAACTGTTTTGTAAAGAAAAAATTTTAGACCACACAGCAACAATTTTTTTAAGAAAGCGTGTTAACAAGTCATACACTTTGAAGTTTTTTTGTCTGAACAAAAATAAAACTTGGAGCAGGATGTTCGTGAGATATGGCCAGTGTATCACTGTGTCTAATCTCCAAATAGCCCAAAATATTCCACTGCACATTCCTTCATTACACCGCTGACAGATCTGGGTCTCTTGCTGTGTTGTGATGAAAAGTGTGTTAGTTTCACAGCAGTTGCTGCAGTAATTGGTCACTTCACATTCATTTCTTTTTTTTTTTGGCTACAGTGAGAAGCATGTAGATAATAAATTAGCTCTCTGAGTTTTTTGTTAATTATAAATTTCAAGTTTTTTTGACCTGTTTATTTTCAGAACTTTTGAAAATAATCAGGAACTCAGATGCCAATAGATTCCTGCCATGGTCTTTATGTATATTTTAGTTTGATCTACATGGCAATGTGTGTTGCAGCAGAATTGCTGTTCTAGTTTCGCTCCCTTGGAGCGCTACACTGTTCTCCACGCAGTATTTGCCTTACTAAATATTTACAGTGCATGTTCTGCTTCACTGCCATCTGACTCGTTACAGAAACCAATCAAACGCTCACTTCTTTGCAAACAAGCGCTTCACTGTGAACCTCACCATTTTATAGCTGAACAGCGCGGGTAGCTGCGTAAACTTCATGTCTCCATGTAAAACGGATAAATCAGATGTGCAAAAGCCATGTAAAAAGACCACAGCTGTTGACAGAAAACATAAGTGTGTCTGAAAAGACGGGGTTTCCATGCCTCAGCTGACGTATTGTCATCTGATACTACGCTAAACCTGGAGAGGAAATAAAAAGAGTGGGGAAATCTATATGAAATGTCACTCTAACAAGTCTCCTGGGACCACAGCTGCCTGTGTTTCTCCAGCAGGAAGAGCTTCACTGATCAAAGAAGGGTTTAAGGACTCCATCAAACAATGCCTGCTGTGCTCCACAAACATATTCTCTATATTATGTGCACGGATTGGCTTGGTCATGTGCAGCCATCAGTCAATGATGCCTGGAATGCAGAGGAAGCAAAATGACCCGGACCTCTGGCAGATAGAGCAACAGCGAGAGGCTTGGATTCTCTGAGGTGTTTCCAACATATGTTTGTCCACTGGGGCTCAATTAAGGAAGGAGGGTTTTTTAATAAGATATTTATTAAATTAACTCTCATGGTTTTAAGTGACGTAAAAAAATGCAGCAGATGGTTTAGTTTGAAGAAGAATGAAGGTGACTGAGCAAAACCGAACAAGGAGGTCTTCATAGGTTTCTTGGCTCATTGGATCAGGTCAGGAGAGAGAGAGAGCAGCCTTTACTGTGTGTTTAACAGCTCTGATCACATGATGATATTTTTATTACACGAGTCAATGCTATGTTTACTCTGAGACAGCCCACTGTGCTCCTTATTTACTGGTGGCATATCATGCAGCTGCTTTTGTTGGTGTTCTTTTTGGAAATGGGAAATTTGTTTCTGATTTCTGATCTTTAGTGATAAAGCTTTGGCCTGCGAATATCAACTTATGATTTATTTTTAGTTGTTTATAAGAACTATAAGAAAATGTATACTATCTTAAGAGCGGAAGTAACATCACACTGTTTGTGAGAGAGCAGTTGGTGTAAAAAAGCCTTTCACTATTTCAAAACAGAGACAAACTGTTTTTAACGTCTCATATTAGCTTAATTAGCATGGCTAGCTTAACTGAAAGCTTCTGTGAGATTTCCCAAAAGTCAGATAACACTTCCAGTTTGCTCCTTTACAGACAAAGGTTGAAAGTAAAAAAAGGATAAAAACTAAAACTTTTCTTTACTCACTGCAGCCTTCCTGTTGTATACTAAAAGCCCTGCTCTTTCTTGCAGCCTTAAAAAATAACGAGTAAGAAATTTGTTTTAATTAGCTTTTTACATCTGTTTGCTTCCTCTAATTTCCCATGACAGTCTCTCTAACACTGCAAATAGTTTACTTTGAGTCTTTTTCACTCAGCAACAGCGTGACCTGCAGGTGCTTACGTATGGTGTATAATAATAACCGACTGAGTTTCTGACCTAGGGCAGAAAATTGGTTCCAGTCAACAGACAATTTCTCCCTGTATCTCATGCCGTTTTCTTTTATAAGTTTAAAGCGTAAACCTGCTTAACCAAAACATTAATCCGTTTAAATAATTGACATTTCCCCAAAATTCTGACAATGAATTAAACTTATAGGTGTTGAATTTAGGTACATAGGATCCTAAAATGACTCTGAAGGGTTGGTAGCTTTAAAGGAGAAGTCCGGTCAAAATCAGAATTCAAACTGCTGAAAGTACTTTAAATATAAAACTACTACATACTGTGCAAAAAATTATACGTTTTTTTAATTAAGAATAATTCTCATTTAATCATATTTATGTGGAGGAATCCATCTTGGTCAAGAATAGTACTGTCACCTCCCATTTTTTGACGTCACTCGGCGGACCCGCTGTTGAGCAAGTTTCCACGCTCTGTTTGTCACGGCGCACTATTTTCCAAGATGGCGACTGGTGCTCTGTACGAAGCAGAGAGTGATGAAGTATTTAGTGACAGTGATGAAAGTTCCGTGGAGTCATCATCATCTGATAGCGATATGGATGTTTTAGAAGAGTTTCTTGACAGAAACCGGACTTTTGATGGAATCCAGCGTACCTATTTCCATTGCAAACTCAGTCGGGTCCTACAGTATATATATATACACGCGCGTGTGTGTGTGTGTGTGCGCGCGCTCCGCGCAGCACGGCTTTGCCGGCGCTGCAGCGGAGCGCGCGCGCACACACACACAGCGGAGGAGAGATCGCACTGAAGTGACTTAAGTTATATATTTGCCCCCTAGCAAATAGGGGCAGGTGGTCATTATTGTATAAATAATAAAATATAAAAGCATTTCAGCACATGCTGGGCGGAGCACGGCTTTGCCGGCACTGCAGCAGAGCGCGCAAACACACACACACACACACACACACACAGCGGAGGAGAGATCGCGCTGAAGTGACTTAAGTTATATATTTGCCCCCTAGTAAATAGGGCAGGTGGTCATTATTGTATAAATAATAAAATATAAAAGCATTCCAGCACATGCTGGGCGGAGGGATACCATGTGGTATCCCTCCGCCCCTCTGGTCGGTAACCATCCCCGTAACTTCTAAATTAAAAATTGAAAATTTAAAAATAACTTACTGAAAATCCTCGCCCTCATGTCATGTTCAAAACATTCTTCTTCGAGATGGTCACTGCATATGACGTGTTTTCTCTCTGGCCAGAAGTTAGATGGCAAATCCGCTCTCTTCAAGTTGGCAATCCAGCGCCGAGCCCGGTGGCTCATGAATCGGGAAGTTGTAATAAGCTATGTTTTTTCCACTTTTACCAGTTGTGTTGGAACATCCGACGGCCATGCACGTGGGCATTGTTGCTTCAGCAATAGCTCTTGGGAATGTCAGCGGTGAAGTCCTCTGGAAATCCGAAATAATTATTGATGATCGCAGCTGTGTAGAACGGCTCCTATTGACTTTGCATGGAAAGCGGAGAGAAATACTGTCGCCGCTTCCGCTTTTCTACGTCGCAGGATGTGATGTCAAACGCCCCTTACTGCCCAAATATGGGCAGTAATGTCAGCCCCCATACACAGTGATTCAGACGACAATTTATGTTTTTATTTTCTTATTGATTAAAGATAAGTTCATTAAATAACCACGAACGTATTAGTTTTAGTTATAGCTAATGATACCCTGATTTTTCCTTGTTGACCGGACTTCCCCTTTAAAGGTAGAGTTGCCGATTTTGCTGGAATTTTCCCCAAATCCCTTTTTGAAAAACTTCACATGCACAAGAACGTCTAACCTGCTCTTCCGCTCCTCTGGGGGATCGGGTGAAAAAATCTCCCAAATCCACTCTGGTCTTATTTCTTTCTACTGAGGCCTTCCTTTGCTTCTCTTTAACTTGTGGTTTGCTTCTTGTGACTCTAAGGCTGTGTCTCATTCCGAATACTTCCATCAGTGCACTGCTGATGTGCACTGACCACTTACTGCCGTAGTGCCCACTTTCGATCGTTAGTATTGTTCCAAAAGGAACACTTATGTTAAAACGCTTACCGGAAATGACGGGATGACGTGACGAACGCAACACACGTGACCGCGAATTTTTCAGACCGCCAAAAATATATGCCGGCGTTTGTTTACAAACACACACGTTCTTTAACCAATCGTTAACACTCACAGCATGTGGAAATTGGAAAATACATCGCCTCCGACGTCAACGCAGGATCCTCCTACTTTTGGCTGAACATGAGGTATGTTTGTGTATTTTACAAATACCTATCGTGCACAAATTGCAGTGCAGCAAATGCCTCATATTACCACCATTACTTACATTTATATGATTGCGGTGTCGCGGTTTCGGCTGTCTCGGCTGAATTGTCCGCCATTATTTTCAAAATGGGAACATCTTCCCGACGTCCTTAGCCCCTCCCTTTCCGCTTTGTAGTCAAGATGGCGTCCGTTTAGTGCGAGTAGGGTCCATCGTTACACACTGCATTTTGTGACCGTTTTTAGGGGGTCATCCGGGTACCTTCAGTGCACTGACTTTTTGTGTTATCTACACTATATACTTAAAACTAAGTGTTCGAAGTGTAGAAGTAGGCGGAATGAGACAGAGCCTGTATGTATACAGTGAGAGCAGCAGAGCTACAATGAACAGCTAACACCGAAGCTAACCGCTAAGCTAACTAGATACATAAACACTAGAAGTGTGCATACGCAGCCAGCAAGCAGAATCTGACAAGAAACGTGCAGGCATACTGGCGTTACATGAGCACGTCAGAATGATTGCCATGTGGGACGACCAATAGATAAGGTGATACCCCAGGAACTTGAGGGATAGAGGGGGGTGAGGGCCATACCAAAACTCTGACAAACCCCTGCTCTTCGGTCCGAATGGCAGGGATTGGGATTTTTTTTTACAGGCCTGCAGCTCCCACAGAGATCTTTTTTCTGAATACGTAATATATTGACTACTGTCATGATGGAATAATCATTTCACCCAGTATAACAAAAAGTGTTTCTGAACAGGATTACCAACTATAGCTTTAGCTAATGCAACTTTCCTAAACCGACAAACAGCCTGCAGCCAGGAGGATTTCTGCTTTGGCTGTCAAGTTGTGTTAAAGTGCGAGTAGTGTGAAATTTGCCATGAGCTTCCTCTGAACCCATCTTGTCAGAAGAAGAAAAGAGAAATCAGTGCTGGCCATAGGCTTACAGTGTGCTTTTTAAATGGCCAAAAATTAGCATAAGTGTTTCGTGCAAGTTTTACTCTTTGTTTGGCAATTATAGAGTGACATTAAAAAAGTAAAACTTACATGGAAAAATAATCAGCATAATTTTTTGCATGTGCGGAATTGTGTAAAGGTCTTAAATTGTGCTTGAACCATTTGTCTTTGTAATCCTTGAATGGTTTTGATCATTACGTCTCCAGATTGTTTTTGGTTTTTTTTACTTTGGGTGCTGTTTTACTGTGTTACCTTTCTTCCGTTCAGTACCTGAATATTTACAGAGAAAATCCTGTTTGTTTGTTAAGCCTCTCTTAACCTAGTTTTATTAACCAGTTTTTATCTACATTGCTGTATGGCTGCTTTGTAGCAAGTACTTTATTATATGCCAAAGTTGTAATACTGGCAAAGAGCTGTGAAAAAGTATTTGCTACACTGTAGATCATTTTAGCTGTTTGTGAAAATTAGAAAATGCTAACAATCCCATGGCTCCATTGTGCGGTTTGGGGCCAGAGCCAGGTATGGGCAGGGAAACATTTCTGTCAAACATTGGATGCCACCTACAATTGACTCCACCCAAACTGCATACTGTGGGAAGTGATTTCGGAAATGACTATATTTCATTGATGTAGATCAGATTTTACTAGAACAGATATTTTTAAATGCACAAAGATTTTATTCAAACAATGCACAAAAGCCTTCCCGAACTGACAATGTTTAGATCTATGAAAAATATCAATGATAAGAGTTTAAAATATAAAAGGAGATTTTAGCACCTAAAAGGTTAGTTGAATCTCAGTGTATACAGGTGTAGCTAAAACTAATCAGGCCCCACAACAAGCTAATTTAATTGGCAAAATACACAAAAAGCACCCTGAACAATAAACAAATCCAACATCAACAATTTAAATAGCTCAGCAAAACTATTTAAATTAAGCACTTGGAATTGTCTTGTTACTGAAAAGTACTTCATAAATAAATGTGCCTTGCCTAATATTACAAGTGGTTTCTCCAAATGACATTTTTAATGACAATAGCAGTTTTAAAGTTATTCAGTCCCTTCATGACAAGCATCTTTAGTACTGAATAGAATACCCTTCTGCTGTTACAATCTGCCACAAATATAATGCATTGCGAGACACCTGTTGTGTGCAGCAATTCTGAGAAATCTTACCCCATTTCTCATAGTCAAAGGTCTCAAGTTCATTAACATTCCTGGGTTTTTGTGTTGTAGCTGCCCTTTTCAAAACCCAGAGATGTTCAATACACTTCAGGTTAGGTGACTATGATCACCACTCAAGTATCCTCCAGGACGTCCACAGAAACCAAGCGTTGGTGGATTTTAAGAAATAATAGTTTGAAGGCCCAATGACGCCTCAAGCTTTGGCCTTCTTATAGATGGGATGTCCTTCTCTTCCTGGATTAAATCCATTTACATGCTATTCCTCCTGCAAGTTTCAAGTGCCAGAGAAAGCAAACAAGTCACAGAGCATCACTTGGCCACCACAATGCTACGCTTTAGGTCTGATGTTCTTTCTAGCTAAGGCTTTATTCTACTTCCTCCAGACCTATGAAAAGTTCCAGTTTTGGTTCAGTATTTGTCTGAACTCATTTATTAAATCTGTTTGGTTTATTTACACTGCGATAGACTGGCGACCTGTCCAGGGTGTACCTCGCCTCTCGCCCACTGACAGCTGGAGATAGGCACCAGCACCCCTCGCGACCCCACAAGGGATAGACGTGTTAGACAATGGATGGATGGTTTATTTACAGTCATATTCAATAAATTAGAATATTATCAAAAAGTCCATTTTCCAGTGCAAATTCTCAGTTATCTGGGTTATTGCAACAGCAAACATGCTTAAATCGGAGGCTACCGGACTTTCATTCAGTTCTTTCTGAAAGCGTTTCAACACCTATCCAGGAATCTTTGTCAACTCTTGTGGCTCGCACTTGAGCAACCTGCAGTTGGTGCGCTGCTGTTTTTAAGGACATGGAGGCCCATCCTCCTAGGCACATTCTAACTCAGATGCAAATCATTGACCCACCCGTCACTCTCCTGGATCATTAGAGGCTATTGCTTGGTGTGAGTGGAGTAATTGGTCACCTGAATGATGATGAGACTGCTGATGTTATCTCTTTGGAATGTGTTGGAGGACTGAGTTGGAAACACCCAGGAGTTGGAAGCTCAATCCTCCCTTTCGGTTTAGTGATGGCTTTTTTCTTTTGACCAAGATGGCTTTTTTCTGTCTTTCAAACCATCTGTTCATCTGTTCAAAATCTGGACATCATTGTCATCAAAGGTGTGTCCTTTGGTCTTCGGGTGCAAGTGGACTGCTGAATCTTTCCCCAAGCTGACACAACAACTGAAACGGTTGGAGTGGGGAATTGAACCTAACCCTAACTTCTGCACCACCGTCATCCCAGTGTCTTTGAGATAAACCAGTTAATTTGTTTCAGTAACCCAATTAACTAAGGTAAAGACATTATGTAGAAGAATTACTCACAGACGGATGTTTTAAAGGCCTTATTTCTGTCATGATTTGAGTTTGGTTATGATTTATGTTTGTTATTTGATTAATCAGTTCACTCTCCTGCCTTAAGTTCAGTTTCTGTTTTGGATTCTTTCTTGTTTGGTTTCTATTATAGCTTGTGTACTGTTTTAGTTTCACCTGTCACTTTTTAGTCAGCTCTGTTCTGCCTCCAGTCACTTCCCTTCCCCTGATCAGCTCCACCCATTCTGGTAATTAGTTTCACTCCATTCACCTGCTCACTCCCCTACTTATACCTGCCTCTGCCCCTTGCAATCTGCCAGATCAATTCAAGCCTTTTGGTGAGTCCTATCCAGCGTTCTTTTCTGTTTGCCTGTTGATGCCGACCCGATTGCATTTTTGACTTCTGAGACAGCCTGATCATTGAACATGTTTTTCTTGCCCGGTTTTGACTGCCTGTTTTGCCTGAACCTGGTTCTGTTGTGGAGTTTCTGAGTTTGCCTGATCCCTGCCTAGTTAGTTTGCTTATCAGTGTACCCTTCTGGACTGTTATTTGACCACCGAGCCTGCTTATCCCTGTCTGATCTTTTTTGAGCTTTATTAAAACCTTCTTATTTGCACTTTCATGTCTGGCTGAATACTGGGTCCTCAATCTCTCGTTCCTGAAAATTTCTGTTAATAACGATGATTTGTTGTTGTTGTTGTTGTTGCTTACATGTAATGAAAATATGACATTCAAGATTAGAACATTACATCAAACAAAAGTATTTTTAATATTTGCTTAAAGGTTGTTATTTTCAAAAAGTAGTTCTAATCTGACAAAAGAGCCTCCTTGGAACCCATATACTAATGTAAAATAAACATAAAAATGTGGGCCAATATCAATATCCGATGTTAATATTGCTGGTATAGCCATTAATCGATATTTACCAATATTATGAATATATATATATATATATCTATATATCTATCCCTTTCGACTAGTGAAACTCCTGACACGGCTTCTCTGTTTCAGTTAAACCCCACAATCCTGCGCTGCATCACTTTCACCGTCACATAAACACCACATGGCCAACCCCCTTCCTGCCCTCTCCCAGATACACATACACAAATGGAAACAATATGGAAATACACCTTGGTTATCAATATTGACCCAGTTTCGCTTATCAAACTGATATATTCAAAATTGAGTAGCATCAGCCGGTTCCGATATACAGTACACCCCTAGTTAGGGGTAAGTGAAAAAGCAACCAAAGTCCAAAGAACTTAGAGTTATTGCTATTATTTATTTTTGCTTCCACAAAGCTTATTTGGTTGCCTCTTCATTTTGATGACCACTGACCTCATCTTGACCTTATATCAAAAAGGCTGCTGCTCCCTATGTAATGCAAAATGTCACCAATATTACTTTATGAACAATGGTTTGTCTCTACGTTTGAAAAATATTACACTTTCCTCTTCTTAATGTTCTTTCCTCCTTTCACAAAGGTCTTTTAAGTCAAGCAGGTCTATTTATATATTTGAAAATAGTACTCCTTAATAAAAAAAAACATGAAACATAACAGCATTCTTAATTCTGGTTTGATATCCAGGATGACAGTGTAGCCATATGCTCTGTCATATCTACTAGTCTATTGTCTTTAAATATTTCCCATGCAAGCACAGGGCTGGATGCCCTGTTTAGATAAAAATCAAACAGAATGGAGCCGTAGTCTTTCATCTCTGAGCATTGCGTTCAGACCATACCTTGAATAAAAACACTTAGCAATCTCTCTTCAAATGGATATCTGCCTGCACTCAGGGATGAAAACAGCCAGAGAACAGCTCAAGGGAAAAAAAATAACATTAAAGGATGGTGATGCAACAATGAACTGAATATGGGTCTCGGTCACAGTATTTTTTTTTTTTTTTTTTATTTTGGCACAGGTGGCCTGCTGCACTCATGTTGCTGCTCTTTTATAAGTGGTTTCTATTCTGCTGGCAGCTGCCATTCCCTTGTCAATAATTCAGGAGTCAACTTTTGTGATGCTCTCTGTGCAACTCATGCTGAGAAGGATTTCAAAATTCTTTACGTGAACCCGCCGTTACAGCTGTGAATAGTTTAGAGGTGACTTTTAAAGGCACATTTTCATAAAGCAGCAAAATTACTGTCCGTGGAAATATTTAAAGGTGCACATTCAATGCATTGTGTTGCACAAACAGAAGACATTTTTAGTGTCGACTCATACCAATTACTCAAGGGTTCGTTGACCTAATTTGTAAATTAGCATTAACAAATGCAGTGACTAAAGGTGATGATGCGTCGTTTCTTCTGGTACTGTTAAAGGAATAAATTTGCCCTCGGAACAGAAAGGTGCATGTCTAAGCAGGTTGCACCGCCGTCTCATTAATCTCACTTATCAATACTCGACAAAGGATGGTGACAAAGCTTGGAAAGCTAACTGTAAGTGAAACAGTAGAAAGAGGAATGCACACACTCCCAAAAATGCATCATTTATAAGCAATGTACTCCTCAGCAGTTTCATAATCCAAACTCTGACACCAGGCTGAAGGAGCCGATTCTTTGTAATTTATTAAACATTTGATACAAACATCACTTTTTTTCGGGGAACACTGCACTTTTATTGCATTACTTGTGTTTTCTCCATGTTCAAACAAAGTCATAGAACTGCACACTACAGGATGTTTAGCACTGTTTTCATCTCTTCTCAGGCTGACCTAAAAAAAGGAAAAACTAGATTAAAGTTTAATCTAAAGCTGCGAAAACCACTCATAATAAAAATATATTTGACACATGATTTTTCTTCCATTTTTAATATTTTTGCACTACTAGTTTGATTTGTCAGTGTTAAGTTCTTCTAGTCTGGAATTAATTCCTAATGAAGGTTTTATTTATACTGACTCACAAAAGTATTCACGCCCCTTTTAAGTATTCCACATTTTGTCACATATAAATTAACATTAATGTGATTAATGTGGGATTTTTTTGTGCGTGTGAAAGATTTACACATATTAGTAATGCTTTATGAAAAAAAACTTACAATTGTAGTATGCACTTCTGAGCTGATATCCATAAGTAAAATAGTTCAACCATTGACTTAGAGAAGTAATACTTAGCAAATTGCATCTCATGCTTAATTTATTTGCAGTTTAAGTACAACCCTTGTCGTAGAAGAGCAATAACAAGTGCCGTTTGCAGTTGCCTGGAAGGGGACGTAACAAGGATATGACAGAAGGCGCTGTGGTCAGATGAGATCAAAATTCAAAACATTATGTGTTGAGAAGAACTAACACTGCATATCACCCAGAACCATGGTGTAACATGATAGTGTGGATACCAGGATGCCTTTCTACAGCATAGACGGGTAAATGATGGGAAGAATGCTGGGGCTAAATACAGGGCAATATGGGAAGAGAAACCGGCTACAAATTGAAAAAAATATTTAAGATGGGGAGGAGCTTCACCTTCCATTTGGAGTCTAAACATACAGCCAGATTGTTTTAAAGTAAATGTTATAACAGTCAAAATTCAGACTAAAATCCTGAATTGAGAAGCTATGAGAAGATTCGCTATAAAATTTGACTGAGCCTGTACTGTTTTGCAAATAACAGTGGGCAATTCTGATCTCTGGATGCACAAAGATGGTTGAGACATACTAGTTATATTCAATAAATTGGAATATGGGTTCCAATGAGGTTCATTTGTCAATTTAAAAGTACCTTTTGAAAATAACAACCTTTAAAATCAAGTATTAAACATACTTCTCATTAGGGCCACATTTCTATATCAGAAATAAAAAAATGTATGGGTTTGATGTAATATTCTCATCTTAACTCTCATGTTTTCATTATGTGTAAGAAAAAAGAATTATCTTTATTAATAGAAATAAGGGCTTTAAAAAAGTCTGTAAGTAATTAATCTAAATGAGTTTACCTCAGTTTTTGATAATATTCTAATTTATTCAATATGACTGTACAAAGAGATTTAAGGGACCACAAGCGAACGCATCAAAAAACATGTAAAACGTTTTCCTAGACTTTGAAATTACTTACTTTGGGGTTCCAAAAGTACTAGACATCTTTGCCTTATACATATATGTGCTGTAAAAGTTGAGGGGACATGCATGGCATTTTGGCACATGTTCAACCCGTTTGCCTGGAACCTCATAATTTTCTGCTGGGTTTCTACAACCTTGAATCCCAATAAAATACATTTAAATTTGTGGCTGGGATGCAGCAAGAATTGAAAAAATTCAAGGGGTGTGAATATTTCAGCAAAGCACTGAAGTGGTTAAATTATAGAGCAATTAATTAATGTTATCATGGATTAAATTAAAGGGATTTTAATTATTATTGTTTTGTTATATTACCTAGAAATTATTAGTAATAATGCATTTACATTGTAACTACATCATGGACCGCGGAACGCATTTCAAATTGGTCGGGCCCATCAGGCAATACTCAATACCACTACCCATCACATACGCACGCGCCCGCATACACATAAAACACCAGCATCCCCTTGATCACGCAACTGATTTGCGTCACATGACACAAGACAAGCCAATCCATTTTTAGACACCAGAATTTATTGCTTTCTCATAGGCTGTGGTCCCTGAGCATGATAAATGTGTCTGCCATGTTATAATTAAAATCGGCACCGAATTTTTATTTAACTTTTTTTCTGACGTTCCAGCACACACGCCCCGGATTTATTTCCACTTACAATCATTATATTACAGCTAACACAATATTTACAGAATAAAAATACTTTAAAAAGAAAAGTCAAACTCACCCCTGCTCTAAATATTCCTGAAAAAGTGTCTCCGTCTGTCATTATGCTGGATAAAGTCCCTGGCTATCCTCAAAGCATCCACTGTGGTCAAAAGATCCCTGTGTGTGTGTGTGTGTGTGTGTGTGTGTGTGTGTGTGTGTGTGTGTGTGTGTGTGTGTGTGTGTGTGTGTGTGTGTGTGTGTGTGTGTGTGTGTGTGGGCGCACATCAAGCTATTTAGTCTTTTCTGGGTCATTGTTGATCTCAGATAGGTCTTGATACGACGGAGGGACGAGAAACACCTCTCAGCACTTGCAGTGGACACAGTTAACTAAGCTAACGAAGCAAACGAAGCTAACGAAGTAGCGGTCATAAGCAGCGCAGAGGTGGGAAAACTTTTGTTTACATCACATGACACAATCAGCCAATACATTTTTAGATGGGATGATTTATCGCTTTCTCATTGGAGAATTATGCTGCTGCCATAGACTACTGTGCATTTGAAAAAAATAGCTATTGAATATTTGAATTTTATTTATATATATTATTTTACATGTTTGATCATCAAAAGTAGGTAGGGCCGTGGCCCTACTGGCCCTACCCGTTCCACGGTCCATGTAATTAATGACACAGGCCCAACCTAAGTTGTTCCTTGGACCTCTGGGGCCGTCCTAGTTGTTTGCCCGCAGGTTGTTTCACAGCATACCCCGCAGCACACTATGGGTTATTGGGTGGGGTCTCCATGTATTCCTTTATTCTTTATGCTTTATTGGTGCCTCTTGTGAATGAAGTCTGTCTCTTTCAGTTGTTCTTAATCGGGTTATTATTACTATTGGGTCTATTGTCCTGCTGCGGAAGGCAGCTGCCATTGGGAGAGGCTTGTTGTGTTGATGTTCCCAAAGAATACTTAGTAGGTAGGAGGAAGGTGTCAAAATGACATCTGGATGGATATCAGGATCCTGATGATTCACTGCAGCAACCTGCTGAAATAATTCAACTGTCAGTTTGTTGTCTTTTTGTCTGTTCTGGCTGATCATTTGACATTACTAGAATTTATTTCTACATAAGACTAAGCATCAAACTTTAAACTCAGTTTAGCCATTGTCAAAGTTCTTATTGTGATTAAGCTCAGTGCCCAGTTTCTCTGTTATGCAAGACTTAGGACACATTTAGGGAGGCATCACCAGTGTTTCCTGCCAGACAAGCTGTCCGCCCAGTTAGGTAGAACGCCCAGAAACCCAAATCAAATATCTTAATCTCTTCTCTTCCTGCTTGTCTTGTTCCCATCAGGAGTCCTGTCTCCCAGCAGCAGCCATGTGAGAGGAGCTGTCAGCATGCAGAGGATGCCCACATCCAGCTAAAACAGAGCAGTCCTCCCCCTCTTCCCCTCCCCACCCGCTCCCTCCCTCATTCCCACATGAGGACGAGAAGATGACTATCACCAGCCGGCAGTCCTTCAATGTCCTGACGGTCATCTTCCTCCTGCTGTCCACCGCAGGTATGAGAAAGTTAGCATTCTGCCCATCACTGAGTCTGCCTCTCTGGCCCCCTCAAAAGTCCCGGTTTGTCTCATTAGAGGGGTCTGCAGACACTCCTGTGAGAGTTTTAGGGACTAGCCATTGGTGTGCCCTAAAATATAGACCCCGTTTCAGAAAGAGCCTATTATAAAATGTATTCGCTGTTACTTTGATTTTAACATATTCATCTGCGACTAAATTTCATAGAAGTTTCAAAGTCCATATTGAGCAAAATAAGGACTTTCTACTGACTTGACAGCAGTGTTGGGCATGATCAGTAGAGGTCCCGTTTTTCATAGCCTTGAACTAAACAATCTAGTTTTTGACAAATGAATGAACTTGAATTCAACAAAGCTCATTTCGACATCATTTAACAAAGCTCTATTCAGGGTTGAATGAAACATTTACACTGTGTTTCTTAGGCTCCTCGATTTTATTTTTTGTGAGACGCAGATAAGCCAAATACCAGCAGAAACACTTCAGATGCTTTCTGTTAACCTCTACAGATACATCTAAAAAAAATAGAATATTGTTATAGAGTTCTGTGTTTTTAGTCCTTCGTTTCAGAAAGGGGCCAAGCGACGCTAAGCAAAGCCTCAGAGGCAATTCTAGCGATGCAAAACGCGATCTTGTCGATTAAAGCGAAGCCTGAGTGACAGGAAACCTGTGAGGGATGCGAAGCAACAGTTGTTGGAGTTGAAAAAGCTGAACTTTTGTGTCTTGTCGCACTGCGACAACCAATCAGGAGCTTGATGTGGCTGTGACGTGGGGTGAATGACTGCAGCGCAGACGAGCAGTTTTCATTCAACATGGGAAATAATGTCAGGGGAGCAACAGCAAGCTAAAGTGTAAACATTGTGGCGCCAATATGAACGCACCTTTACAAACAGAGCAGGAGAAAAGGGGAGCACGCTGTACAATGTTTAGTAGTCGCTCTGTTTGGAGTGATGCTGTCTTTTTTTATGCTCCATACTACGAAAGAGCGCTGTGGTCGCTCCATCACTTGCTCTGGTATTTCGTTGAAGGGACTTTAATCTGGAGAAAGAGTTGGTTGGAAGATTTAAGCACGTTCACAACCACTGCCTTTGAATACCTTGAAACTGGTAACCAGCCCATGTTTAAAGGAGGACTAAGTAATAATGACACCTAGTGGCTCAAACTGGAACCACAGTCTGGCAATGACAATCTAATACTCTGTTTTTAAATGGTGCGTTGCTGTTGTGAAGCACCACTTCATTTTTATTTACACAGCATAGGTATATGATTTCGTATTCAGTTCTACTTCTGGTCTGCTTCTCTTACTGGCTTCCATGTTAGCAGGCTGCTGCTCTTTGGCCAAAATAAAATACCAAATGCTGTGCTCTGTTATGGGAAACCTGGGAACCCTCATACGATTGGCTCAGGAACCAGGAAGTAAACAAAGGAGAAAGGAGAAAAATGTGTCTAAGACATTGTTGATGGCGAGGGAATGTTACTTCCATCCCGAGGGACAAATGAGAATAATTTTGGTTAATTTTGCAGTAAATATCTGACTTATTGCTCCTGTAAAAGTCAGCCAAGAGCTTTAAATAAAATTGTTTTGATAATCAAGAAATATCTAAGTAAATTCAAGAAATCAGACCGTTTTACTCCAAAAGACAGGAATATATCTATGTAATTTGTTTCTTTACTCTAATGTCAAAATTTACCTCGCCATGTCAAAGGCTCGGATTTGAACTAACAGCCTTTGTTAGTATCTTATCTGTTTCTGCAATTGGTCAGATCAAACAAGTTACTTCAGATAGATCTTCATAAATAACTTTTAGTTGTTGTTTTTTTCCAAATGAGACTTATATGAAATATATCATTAACTTTAATGCCACAAAGCAAAAGCTATAAATTGCAAATGTGACAGCAGCAACAAATAAATAAGGCTGGCATGATGAACCCTTTCGGAAGTTTTTGCTCTGCGTACAAAGAGCTGTGCTAGTTTTCAGACCACAGGTAGTAAACAAACTGCGTCGGGAGAGTCCAGCTGTTAATCATGTCCTGAATTTAAAGAGGTGTATATTAGATTAAACAGGTGGGTACATGTAACAGTGACTTTCAGAGAGTAAATTTGTTTTTTTGCTAAAGGCTTGGCCTGAACTTTACGGTCCACATAAGATTCCCTCTCAGCCAGTTAACTGAAACAAAGTGCTGCATAACTTCCTATCGCCTCAACATGCCTTTCACCTTTTTGTTTTGCTTTGTTCTGAAGAGCTGCTTTACTTGAACCTCTCTGCTGTTAAAGTTAAGTTTGACAAAGAGAGGATTGCTGGAAACCCTGAACCTCATTACCTTCTTAGAGAGCGCTTTTTCAAACGCTGATCAGCCTCTGCCTGAGATTACTGAAGGACTTTTGTCTAATCAGACCTTCAGACTAAATCCCAGCAACAACTCTTTCATTGACAACACTGCCATGTTTAGCTGATAAAAAGCATTTCCTGAGACAAAGACAAACCACTTAGAGCTGAAGTGATATCAGAGCACTCCACATCAACAGGCATCCTCCTATTCATGCTTTGACTGATGATTATGAAACACAGACACAGATAGAGTTGAATGCAACAAATCACATTAGCATATCCACAAACAAGTTGCATCAACTGAATACAAGAAATATGTCCAACAATACATGACCAAAAATATTAATACCGATTGATCTTTTTCACATTTTGCATGCATTTGTGCTCAGCCTTCTTCACTCTTCTGATGACAGGGAGGAGATCGATGGTCGTCATTCAATCAGCCTTTTATCAATTCTGGTAAGAGTTGATAATAATAATAATAAGTTTCTAAAATGCTTCTTTGAACAAGGTCTTAAGGCCTTTTTAAAGACCTCCACACTTTATGGGGCTCTCGGGGTCTCTGGGAGGTCATTCCAGAGCCAAGGGGCAACTGCCTGGAAGGCCCTGTCTCCCATAGAGGAGAGTTTGGTCCTGGGTTGGTGAAGGCAGTATGAGGAGGTGGTGGAGCGGAGGTTTTGTGAGGTAGTGTGTGGGGTATGCACTGATATGCATTTACCAGTGCGTACCTGGAACTGCCCCTAGAATAGGCTACAGAACGAGACGTGTCAAAAAGGTGTCATGCAGCTACTCTAAATTAGACAGCAAAACCTCCCTGTCTTATAGCAGTCCTTATCAGTGAGATGTGGCCCATGGGAAAGTCTGGGGACTTCAGCTTTGTCTCGTATAAGCCTCACTGTAACTCTTTTTCAAAAGGGTTGACACAGAGACTGAACCTTGAACCTAGCAGAGAGTTTCCATTCCTTTTCTGTAGAGGCAACTCCTTACTAAGGAGTAAGTAGGTTCTTAGCAGGAGGGAAAACAATGAGACCAACCAGTAAAGTCCAACCCCGCAGCTGCACCACGCTTGAGAACGAGGAGCAAGAAGGAAGCCATTGTTGGGGATGTAGGGGGAAAGCAAACATGTGGAAGTGGCCAGTGGAGCCAAACCTGTATTTTTTGGCCTACATGCAAAACACCATGTATGGATAAAAGCTACAACCGCACATGCCTGATCACTCTGAACACTCCATCCTTCTGGTGAAATGTGGGGGTGGCCGCATCGTGCTGTGGTGAGGCTTTTCTTCAACAGACACAAAGAAGCTGATCAAGTCGGAGATGGGAAGAAGGAATATTTGTCATAGGCTGCGAAACGCTTAAGAGTGGTGTGGAGAGCCAGCTTCCAGAAGGACATCAACCCTAAACATGCAGCTGACGTTACAATGGAGCCATTTAGATCATAGCATGTTCATGTGGTAGAAGGACACAGGTGAGGTTGAGACTTAAATCCAATTGAGAATCAGTGACAAGAGCTGAAAAATGCCATTTAAAGACGCTATCCCTCAAAATCTGACTGAGCTTGAGCTATTATCCAAAGAAGAAAAAGCAAATATTTTAGTGTAGATGTGCAAAGCAGGGAGAGGCACACCGCAAAACACTTGCAGATTCCACTTAGATGCACTTAGATTTTTATTGTTAAAAATGATTTAAAAAAAACAAGTATAATTTGCTTCAGCTTTACAATTACACATCGCTTTGGGTTAGACTGTCAGAAAATCCTGAGGTAAATACATTGAAGTTTGTGGTTGTAAAATGACTTATGAATTGATACTCTTGCAAGTTACTTTGTGTCCTTATTTCCCTGTCATTATCTGAAGCTACTTTTAAGACTGTGATATTCTGCGTTGAGTCCTCTCTGCTGTTTCTTTCTGGTTAAACAAAGGTTGAAGATTATTAAAGAGATACAACTGAAGCCCGATTCATATATAACACACACACACACACACAAAGGCAGCATCAGCAGTTTAAGTTTTCTTTATGCGTATGCATAAGTCTTATGGGTAAGAGAGCAAGTACTTGAGCTCATTAAGGGTATGAATAAATGTCCTCTGTGCAAATTTTATATCACAGCAGCACAGCTGTCTCACTGGCAACGGCAATAATTTTTCTTGGACTTAATATTGGCAATAAAAATAAAACAATGCTAAGAAGCCGACGCTGACTAGTAGAGAAAAACTGGGAGAAATGTGGCAAGTTTTAATGTCAATTAACCGATTCTTTCTTCTTATACATTTGTATTATCAGATAGGGTCTGAGCTTGTTTTGAAGTCAATTCCCAGGATTTCAATGTCAGCGAAAAGGTTTTTTTTTTTTTACTGTCAGATTCCTTTGCAAAAGCTAGATCCTTTTATTTTTCCCCGAAAGAAGCAAGACTGCAGAGATTTATCTCCCTCTGAAGCTGTAGGAACATGACATATATAAATGCAAATAAACAGAATTACCATTTGCTCAGTGCAGTTTTTCACTTTATAATGATCTTACTCTTCTCACTTTGTGCATTTAAATTCAACATAAAACAAAGTCAGGCTTTTAAAAATGTTACTTTTTTTGTCCTTCCAACGTCTCACAGAACATCATCAAGGAATTAGTTTGTAATTATTTCAAAGCACCTTCTGTTTTGTGTGTGAGGTTTGTATTTGGGTTAGCCTTGCAAGACTCCTTTGGATATTTTTGCAGGTAAACCCTGCTTATTTTGTGTTCCTTACATGGATTTTTCCCCCAGTTCTGTCAGTCCAACAGCTTCCAAAGCAAACAAACAAAAAGAACAACATTAGGTATTCAGAGGTTTTCTAGTACTGAAGCTGCAGGCTGAAAGACCTTTCCTTTAAGAGCAGTACGGCATCAATAAATCTAATAAGGGGGTTCAGAGCTGGGAGATAAACACAATTTCTGTCTCAAAGGTCATCAGTTACATTTGTTTTGAGTGGATGGATCTTTGCCAGCTGAAAACAGCAACAATAGCTTGTTGTGTTTTCCTCCAATACTGCAGCTCTCTCAGCTCATTACCGGGTGTGCGAACCCTACTTCGACCACAAAGGGCGGTACCACTTTGGATTTCACTGCCCGCGCCTCTCAGACAACAAGACCTACATGTTCTGCTGTCACCACAACAACACAGCCTTCAAGTACTGCTGCAACGACACCGAGTTCCAGATGGTCATGCAGGTCAACCTCACCACCACCTCAGATGGTTATGGACACAAGTAAGTACACAAATAAACTGCCTGTTTGCCTGTTGTCATTTTTTATCTTTGTTGGTAATTCATGGGTGTAATCAAAGTAAAATATTGAAATGAATGTCTCTGATTATTTAAATCATCAGCAGCACACGGGGTGCAGAACCAAAAGAATACCCTAAACACAGAGGATGTCGCTTCGTTGCAGTGTGACATGGTTAAGTCCGCATGGGGTTTCCAGAAGCTGTTCTGCTATCATTCTTTTATCAGATTGACTGGTTGTTACTGGTTACAGCACACAGAGTAAAAGCTGGAATAACAGCACAACGACTGGACCATTTGGGGAAAAAAAAATCTGAAATATGCTGCATGTCAGCTTAGGTGGGTTATCACACAGAGGGGTCTTGTTTGTTTGTTTGTTTGTTTGTCTATTTATTTCAAACACATTAACTTTCACGTTCATACGGCATGGAACGTTTTCTCTTAATTTGTTTGAAAAGGTGGTTGGCAGAAGGGGCGGGGGCTGGAATGTTGGTTTTAGTTTGTGGTTGGCTCTTGGGCCTCGCCGCTTGTCTCTAGCCTCTGGCCCTTCAGATTTTGATGGCGCTGCTAGTGGTACCTCCCTCTCGGGGTAGGTTTTTGGAGAACTGGGGTGCCTATTAGAGCCAGCGGGGGAGCTGGCTTCCTGGGAGGGCATGCTGCTTCCCAGTCATTTCCTCCCCATCTCCGGACGCCTCCCTCTGCCTGCTCCATCATGCTGCCACACATGTAGGACCGTGGGGAGTGGGAACGTCGCTGGGGAGTGGGGAGGATCTCTCAGCCCGGCTGTCTTGTGACGTCGTTGGCCCCAATTGTATTGTACAACTTAGACACTGTCATATATAACATTCTCCCAACACACGGATGGATTGGGGGAGGAGTAAGGCATCGGGGGGGTGGGGGGGCTTCCTCTGCCCCCATTTGCATTTAGACTTTGAGGGTTCTGGGTGGGGTGTATGGAGAGGGGAGGAGAGGGTGCCAGTGCCTGCCACCTTCTGGAGTGGGGGTGGACTCAGCAAAGAAGCCAGGTGAACAAGAGTGCGCAGCTCGTCACACCCATGTGCACAACCACATGCACACCCACATGGACACCCAGAGGATTCGAACCGAATCACTCCCTCTTGAACTGACTAACGGAGCCTATTGAGGCAACTGCAGGAAATCGAAACTCACTTTACACAATGGGCAATTGTAAGGGCATGTATGGGAAAGAAAAAATACATATTTAACCTCTAGCTTGCGCAATGCTCCTTTTAAGTACAAATAAAAATAAACTAATATGCAATGGCGTAAGTACGTGGGTACCTAAGGGTTGGTTTATGAATATGATATTGTTTGGCAAATCACTGGTATAAAATAGAGGTATGAACAAGAGATTCTAATTTCTACGTGACTTGCTGGTTATTTAAATAAAAATAAAGGTGCCTGTAAAAAAAAATTTATTGACCCAGAGCTTTCTGAAGTACAAACTCAGACCCAGCCAGAAACATAAGTAAACTTTGCAACTGATTAGGTACACTTCCCTTGGGGACCCTATAGGAGAATCTGAATTCACACGCATCGCATACTGACAAATGTAAAAGTTGTGCACAGACTAAGCAACACCTTCTGAGTCATAATAAATTATATTGCTTGTACGTAGGTTTTGAATACATGTTGTTTGTTTTTAAAAAGATCAGCAAGTAATGGTATTATTTTCTGTAATTGCAATAAACAGGAGGTCAGTGCTGCTGTGGTGGATGGTGGGTTTAACTGGTGGTTGGCTTCAAATGAAATTCTGCTCAGGGCTTTATACAACCTTGGACAGGCTTTACAGACAGACAGACAGACAGACAGACAGACAGACAGACAGACAGACAGACAGACAGACAGACAGACACACACACACGAAACATTAGCGAATGCGGTTAAAGAGAAAAAAATCGGTTGCTCTCCACCACCAGCTATATTGGGACAAATTGACATTTCCTGAACTGTTATCACAAAGGTTTTAATCTACATTTACAAGAGGCTGACTTTCTCTTCACTCTCCAATCGTTGACACTATTCGCCTCTTTCTGAAGAGGTTCGTCGACATTGATCTACACCCACAGAGGCATTCAAAAGCACGAAAGTGAAGAGCAGATGCCAAAAGCACTTGTTATAATAGGCCCACCTGTCTACAACACTGTTGAGCTGATGTTAAGTGACATGTGACATCAATTTCCACTATGGTATTGTAATTTCTACTAAAATGCAGTTGTAGGATAGAAAGAATTATGTCATATTTTTAAAAGTGAGGAACACAGAGCAGACTGGTGGTATGACGTAAATGGAGGACGATCTCACTGCTGGCAGGCTGAGGTGATTTCTGCTGCGTGAAGAACACAGAAAAAAAGATGGCTCTTGTTCTGTGGGAGTGCTCAGTGGGAGGTTCAGGTGACAAAACCACAGCTCTTTGTACTAATGCCCTCCCAGCATGCATCTGCCTCAGACGGTTCACGCTGCCCCCCAGCATGCCGTGGTATTTCATTTTTAGTATTGGGAATGCTGTTGAGCCATTCTTTCATCTTGGCTCCAAAGGTGATGGGCCTGCAGGTTTGATATTTACCACTGCCAAAGCAAAAAAAAAAAAAAAACTGGCCACAACTCTGCGCTTTCCTCATACCACATGGTGGAAATGTTATTACAGGTTTGAGATTTACAGCCGCAGGTGTTAAAAACCGAAGGGCACTTGACCTTTGAAGAAGTCGTCGATATATGTAAGTTTAAAATAAGAATACTACTACATGTTATTCAAGAAGAGGTGAAAGGAAATATAGCTAACATAAAATATTCATGCCCCTTTTTTTACATTTTGCTCATGTTACAACTACAACTTTTAAAATATTTTTTGGGACCTTATGTGCTAGACCAACACAAAATATAATTATAAAGTGACCTAACAATGGTCCAGCATTTTGGAGATTAAAAAAAAAAAAAAATACAAAACTGAAAAGTGTGGCATGCATTGGTATTACACATTTAGAGACAGAAGAGTTCCTCTTTGGAAAACAGCTCAAACTGTCTCAGATTAGATGGCACACTGAAAACGTCAATTTTCAAGTCTTGCCACAGATCCTCAATTGGATATTGGTCTGTACTTTAAATAGGCCTCTACGACACATGAATGTGCTTCAATCCACCCTTCCATAGAAGCTCGGGTTGTATGTAAGAACTGTATGAGAGCACTCATGTTCTTTGCCATGTCCCTAAATGTCTTGTGGTCATAAGCGGAAGAAAAACTGCAATCAAGACTTTTTCCAATAGGTTGCTGTTTGGGGTTTTTTGGCTCATAAAGACCAATTTTTTTGGAGTGCACAACAACTCAACAGATTCATCTGAGCCGTGGATATCTGCAGCTCCTCCAAAGTAACCATGGGCCCCTTAGCTGCTTCAAAATAAAATACATTGGTCTGTGGTTGTTATCGTGAAAAGGCGTGGAAAAGTTTAAGGGGCATGAAAATATTAGACTAGACAGGGGAGATAGAACTGTTGATAGCTGAGGAATTGTATCAGCTTCCATCCTCAGAGGAAAACGAGTTTATTTATTTAATAAGAAGTCGATTATTCCCTCAGCAATGCACGCATTTTCTCCCTAAACAAATATGACATCACGGTATTAACAAAATACCCCCTCAACATCTCACAAGATTTAACAACTAAATAGCATAATAAGTACAGGTGTCAAAAGCAGAGGGGAAATGCATTGCTGCAGATGTGAGTGCAGCGGCGGCATTCTTCTTTGCTAGTGCACCTCCGAGCAGCTCAAATGATCCATTTAAAGCTGTTTCTGCAGATAAATATCCATAGGGCCTTGAAATTTCCCAACATAATAGGATTTACTTGATTTACTAAAACTAGAAGCGCTTTCACATTACTGTTCATAAAGCCTTTAATCAGTGCAGTAACTGCAATTGGATAGTGAGGCAAATTCAATTTGTTTCCCTCCAAATAAAACTATTTTGAAGGAATATTGTGTCAGCTCAGTTTCTGAGTCAGATCAGTTTTTCTTTCCCTGCATTTGTGGGATATTCCCCAACTAAATGCCCTCAGTGCCAACTCAAGCAGAAATGTCACACTGAGAGATAATTTAATGTCCCCATTTGCTCAAAGGCCTAGTACCACACTTCTCAGGAAGCCTTTTTCCCTCCAACTATTTTTGCTCGTTTACCTTGTTATACTTTATGGAAGCTGGTAAACTAAAGCAGAGTTCAAATGTGACCCACATAAATCCAACTGGATCATGTAATGCGCAAAGAAAATTCATGATAGGTGAAAAGAGCAGAGATTTTTCAGAGAAAATGTGTCGGAGCCAGAAAGAGGGGGATTAAAAAGTATCTTGTGCTAATTAAATTCTTTGTCCAATTTGTGTAGCTGAATTTAAGAAACTGCAAGGGAAACAGATGGAGGATTTTTAGTATATTTATTTATTTAACAGT
The DNA here is from genome assembly GCA_037039145.1 of Fundulus diaphanus. Lineage (NCBI taxonomy): Eukaryota > Metazoa > Chordata > Actinopteri > Cyprinodontiformes > Fundulidae > Fundulus > Fundulus diaphanus. Next base: position 35,753,480 of record CM073134.1, read on the forward strand.
TTTTTTTTATCAAGGGAGAACTGGATGAACATCTTGGTCTTGCCAAGTGAATAGCATACATTCACACCTGGCAGCACCACCATAGCCTTTGGGATTTAGGAGCTTAGCTTTAGAATATCAGAAGGAAAGCTCTCAGTGTGTGAAGATGGCTAATCGTCATCTTTTCCAGATAAAACTGGGTTAATGCGCCCCCTTCTCTCTTCTTGCAGTAATTACACAGCCCTGGTCGGCGTGTGGATCTATGGCTTCTTCGTCATGGTGCTGCTGGCCCTGGACTTCCTCTATTACTCAGCCATAAACTACGAGGTGTGCCGGATCTACCTGGAGAAGTGGGGTTTGGGCGGACGTTGGCTCAAGAAGGCTCGGAATCAGTGGCACAGATCCATGCCTGAGGAGAGCGAGGTTCAGGCTCAAGCACAACCCATGGTCCCCACCAGCCACTATCAACCCAGACACAGCCTGAGGGGAGAGAGCCACAGCCCCACGCTCCTGCCCTATAACACGTCCACCGCATGGTGAGTGGGTGTCTCTCATCACGGCACATACCAAGTAAAGGCATGCGTAGCTAAATTATGTGATTATCCAAAACTATTTGTAAACCTCTGATTCCAATTTCTGTTTGGGTATTTGCTCTCTCTCACGCATTCTTCTGTTTGTTTCCTTTTCCTTGTCACAACGAAATACCTCAGATCATTAAACAGATTTACATTTCAGACAAGATAGCCAGAGTAAATGCAAAATGTGGTTTCAAAGGTTTGTTTTATTTAAAAAAACTAATAGTGATAAATAAAGGCAATGGTCTCAAACTCCAGTCCTCAAAGCTGATGGAGGACATTCTCCTTCAGGGTGTTTGATTAGACGCCAGTATTTATGGTTCCATCAACTATGACCATTGCAATAACGCCACCCTGGTTGGCTGTCCTTATTAAGTCCTTTTCCTGAAATGCCCCACTATTTTTATTTCAGATTTAACAGGACACTCACCTTCCAAAACGTTGCACTTTTGTCTCGTCAATCTGCATAATCTTTTTTGAGGATCATCAAGATGTTTTCAGTAAATGTGAGACAGACTGATGTGTTCTTTCTGGTCAGCGGTGGCTATTTCTTTGGAACTCTCTGATGAATGTGAAACGAATGGAAAGACAGACAGAGAATCTGACATTCAGGCCAAAGACGATGTTGCGCTTTAGAAGATTTATTAATGAAGACACGGTGCAGGTAGGAAAACCTCTACTGGAGCAAGCCGTTGGTTAAGTCCAAAAACATGGAAACAGGCATAAAACACTGGATATCTGCTCATTAAAGGCTTTCAGTAATCTGTTTGTCAGCAGCAGGTTTTTAAAGGTGGAAGGCTTTCTGTGCTGAACTGGTGAATGATTGTTTATGTTTAGAGTAAAAGGCATCATCTCATTTGATCTTTAAGCAGTTTGTCACAAGACACGCTTGTCCCAGTTTCTTTATGCTAAAGAAACCGGAACAATTTTAAATGCACAAATGATCAGCTGAACAAAGATGATCAGCATTTATTTTTAATTTTGCTTAAACATGCACAGTCTGCCCGAATATGCTGTTCTTGCCAGATGTATTGACATAAATTAGAAATCCCCGAAAAAGCATACAAAATCCACAGCCAGTCCCTAACATCCTTTCTGAAATCATACTGATCGAGACCACTGTAAAATACTATAACAACCTCTGCTCTTCTCCACAGAAAGAAATTAAGAGAGTTTAAGACCTTTCCACCACACTGCATGCTACTGGGAAATCTTTGTTCCTGTAGCTTTTGCCTCCTGAAAAAATAACACAGTGTAGTCTGTCAAAGCTGAACGTCTTCATGTTGCTTGGCCTTTTTACCTTCGTTAGGCGTCTGGTTAATGTCACAGAGCAGTCCACAGCAGCAAGATACTCACCAGTGTGAGCCTTAGAGCAAGTATGCTAATGTTTTATCCAATAAAACAAGCTATGCAGCCGTTGCTTAATAAACATAGTAAATATAGTTGCTATCCTTCTGAGGTTACAGCAATAGTAGTTGCAGACTAAATACAATCTCATAACTCCTGCTTTAACAGACAAATCAAAAGATTCACAGGATTTCCAGTAAATCTGTCTGTTAAATACCAAGAGTATACGCACAAAGTTTGTTAATATCTGGTTAATATTTGTTGCACAGAGACCACAGGTGTATTATATAAACCTCTGTGGAGTACATCACAATTTGATTTGTTCTGCTCTGATAAGCTTATTTCCAACACAGATACTGATGCTATTTGGAAAAGACCAGTGAAACAGATGCTTGGAAACCAATGGGGTGACTGGCTTCAGAAATGTTGTTAATACCATTTTTCTAAAGGATATATTTTAGGTATCTATTTTTATTTTTTTATTTTTTTGTCTGATTTCTTTTGCAGTCTGTATTTTTGTGACAAAAAAAAAACAATATGGTGGGGAATCCATGAGTCTAGCAGCATACATAAGAGCAGTTTCAGAAGTCACCAGGGTGGAGGCCCAAGCATCGAGCTCACCATGTTGTTTGATTCCTTTTAAAGAGCAAACATGATAATAAGGAGACTGCACACAAACACTTAAAGGCAACAGGAGATCTTTCAAGAATACAGATTTTCATCCTCCTGTCCTAATAAATGTTCTCCTGCAGTGCATTTTATCCGTTATTTAAATAAAGCTGTGTCCTACCTTATACATTTCAGTTTGTGAATGCTCATTGAGAACCTGTTGTAATGAAAAGGTATATATATATATATATATATATATATATATATATATATATATATATATATATATATATATATATATATATATATATAAAACGCTGGAGATAGGCACCAGCAACCCCCGTGACCCCATGAGGGATTAAGCGGTTCAGAAAACGGATGGATGGGTGGATGGATATATATATATATATATATATATATATATATATATATATATATATATATATATATATATATATATATATGTTGGGAGCTTTTGTTTAAATTTAACCTAAATGAAATGCTTCAGGGTCACATACAAACTTTTTCTGTTGTTTTCATTGGAAAACATCATATTTCATCCATTCTGTGTGTATTTTTATTGCATCGGAGACCAGTCTCAAAAGACTGAAGGTGTGTTAGCCCACATGTGAGCGGAATTAAGACAAACAAGATGATTTACGACGCCCAGAGTGAACTGTAGAACGCTGTAGCTGTAGGGAACTCCTCCTCTTTTGCCAGACATTGTTGAAACTTTGATGATAAAGCTGCAGAATCGCAGAGCGCAGCCTGAACAAACATCCTCCTTTGTGCAGTCAATTTTTCATTCAGTTCTCTGTCTGAGACGCTGCGCACCCATATCTCTCTGACTGGAGTTCAGTCTCTTCCTAGAGGTAGACATGTCTCTTGGGCCATGACAATTTAATGTTGCATAGGTTTGACAAATGACTTCAAGAAACAGTGTAGACTGTGCGGACCCGGAGACGGAGGAGTGAGGATGCTGGAGAGGGGATCAGGAGACCGCTCTGCTGGTGGAAATGTGGTTAACTTAGACTCAACAAATCCATAGAGCTTCCTCATTAGACATGAAGTCTGTTCGGTATGATCGGACTCATCAATCTTAGCCTGGCTAGGCTCCTCTCTAATGTCTGTGTGCCAGCTTTCAGGCAGATTATGTTAAGGTTTGGAAATGTAGCAAATTAAAGGAGCCTTAAAATTGTTAACCATGGTACCTTGCAAAAGTATTCATACACTTTGAATTGTTTCACATTCTGTCTCAATTTTAATGCATTTTAAAAGGGTTTATTGCAAACACATCAACACAAATTAGTGTGTAATTGTAAAGTGCAAGGAAAATGATGCTATTGGACCTCAGTGCAGCATTTGATACTGTCGATCACTCCATTCTGTTAGAACGCCTGGAGAACTGGGCTCTCTGGTACAGCTCTCAACTGGTTTAAATCCTACTTAAAGAACAGGGAATCTTTTGTATCAGTAGGTAACTTTACATGAGAGAGGACAAAAATCACATGTGGGGTTCCCCAAGGGTCCATTCTGGGTCCCCTCCTATTCAACATCTACATGCTCCCTCTTGCTCAGATAATAAAAAACAACAACATCAGCTACCATAACTATGCAGACGACACACAGCTCTACATCACCATGTCACCAGGTGACTACGAACCAGTTCAGGCACTGAGTAAATGCCTAGAAGATATCAATGCCTGGATGTGTCAAAATTTTCTTCAGTTGAATAAAAACAAAACAGAAGTAATAATTTTTGGACCAATAGAGGAGAGATCAAAAGTTAGCACACAGCTTCAGTCATTTCAGCTAAAAACCACTAATCAGGCCCAAAACCTGGGTGTAGTGATGGACTCAGACCTGAACCTCCAAAAGCATCTAAAGACAGTTACAAGGTCGGCTTTCTATCACCTGAGGAACATTTCCAGGATTAAAGGACTAATGTCTCAGCAGGATCTGGAGAAACTAATCCATGCGTTTATTTTTAGTCCAATTGATTACTGCAACGGTGTTTTCACAGGTCTGCCTAAAAAGTGGATCAGACAGCTGCAGCTGATCCAGAACGCTGCTGCCCGCGTCCTCACTAAGACTAAGAAAGTAGAACACATCACCCCAGTTCTAAAGTCCTTACACTGGCTCCCTGTATCTCAGAGAATATACTTTAAAATACTTCTGTTAGTCTATAAATCACAGAATGGCTTTGCACCTAAATACATCACAGACTTGTTATCAGTGTATCAACCATCCAGACCACTCAGGTCTTCTGGCTCCAGCCTACTCTGCATACCTAGAACCAGAACTAAACAAGGAGAAGCAGCATTTAGTTCCTATGCTCCACTGATCTGGAACAAACTCCCAGAAAACTGTAAAAGTGCGGAAAGCCTGAGTTCTTTTAAATCAAGATTAAAAACACATTTGTTTAGGATTGCCTTTGACTGTTCTAGTTAAACTGTTGTACTGAAACATCACCAGTTCAACTTTTTTAGTCCAACTGTTTTTAATGTTCTATTTTGTTTCTACATTTTATTCCTACTTGCTTTTATTCTGTTTTAGTTTCCTATATTTTAATCATGTAAAGCACTTTGCATTGTCTCTGTACTGAATTGTGCTATATAAATAAATGTGCCTTGCCTTGCCTTGCCTTTTCATAATGTTTTACAAAGTAAACCTGAAAACTGTTGCCTATAATTGTATTTAGCCCCTTAAGTCAATTTGTAGAACTACATTTCACTGCAATTGCACTTGCAGATCTTTTAGTGTATGTTTCTTTGGGTATCTTTTTGTTTACAAAAAGCTCAGACTCTGTCAAGTTGCACGGACAGCCTCTCTGAACTGCAATTTTCCAGACTAAGGTCACAAACTGCTGGCCTTCTTCCAGATTTTTGGGTAGAGAACAGAATTTATTGTTCCATTAATTATTGAAATTGCAGAGACCCCCAACTAGAATTAGGTCTGAATTAAGATGTAAATTAATTCTGCTGTTGGAAATGAATTCTCTGACAGTCTCTTGTTTATGAACACTGTACTTGCTTTTCATTTTCAACTCCTCAACAAGTTTGATGGTCATAGCATTGCTTGGTTTTGTTGAACCGCTGCTACTTCAAAACAAATCTCTCATATTTGAGGTACTTTTGACAACGTTGCTACAGAGAACCAAACATTAGATATTAGATATCAACCAAGCATTAACGACACTTGATGGTTTGATGCATGATGGTTTTCCAGAACAGATAGAGATACCACCTCCTTCATGTGGTACTTGCACCGTGCAATGCATGCATCTAGTGGGTTGATCCCACCCATGCATGTGTTGTATTCCTTCACAATATGGGGCCTTTTGATCTACACAAATAATTTTTTCTTTTTATCCAGTTTACAAAAAGTGAAAAAAACAATAAAGGTAACAGGAAATGAAGTCGGCTTAAGCCAAATGAAAGTATCTCATTTTAATTATTCCATTCTCACATTTGTTTGAATATTTTTAGAATTGAAAGACAGAATAACTGAATGAGCTAAATGTATTAAGCAGATGATTAGTATTAATCTTATTGAGACAAATCTGTCACATGATTTGTTTTTACAATTTTCAGTTCAATGGCCGATGTGACGTATGTCACAGTGATATTTGACAAACCTATTTTACATCAAAATGTTTTAGAAATGCAGTCAAATTAGGTTATAATTGTTACAAGACATGCCACTGAATGATTAGAATTGCTGAACCAGTGTAAACTTACCTTTGCTAAGAGAAAACAATGTTTCTAAAATTAGCTTGGTAGTCAAATTAGATAAACAATGATGTCGCCCATAAAAGAGAGTCCCCCACTTGTCACATGACTGATTCACGATGTTCAGTATATGTCACTTTGGGACTATATGAGTAAAGTCAATCTTAAACCTTAAAATCAAACATTTCTTAATGCAAAAAGGGGCAGTGACACCAGTGTCACCCTGGGTCCACTAAATTTTTCAATCAGAGCCCTGGCTGTATGTTTAGGATATTTGTGCTGCTGGATGGTGAACCTCCACTCCAACTCAAGTTTTTCTAAACCTCTCACAGTTTTTTTATGCCTTGTATTTAGCTCATGTTCCAGTCAACTCTGACCAGCATCCCTGACGGTGCTGAAGAACAGCACCTCCACAATACCCACATAGCTACTCCATGACTGCCTCTGGCTGTCAATTAATCCATAGTAAGGCTGGTGATATCATGCACATTTGTAGATTTTTGTTTGTTTGTTTTTGTTTTTAATCAAGCTAGTTTCATGGAACCAAAGGTAACTAAAGGCTCCCACATACCTTTAGTTCCTGGCCCACAGGTTAGGTGGATGGCCATGGCTTAGGTTTATCCTTTTTGCCATACTCTTTTCATTTTGGGGGGATGGATTGTGAAGTGCTCTGTAATAGGTTAAGAAAGATGAAACTCTATTTTATAACCTAATGTTGCTTTAGACTTGTCTAGACCTGTCTAGTTTGGTTATTAGTCTTCATTATGTTTGATGAAGTTTTTAACAATCCTTTGAGGCCTTCACAGGACAGCTTGATCTATACAATATTTATGAAGTTGCACGCAAATGAACTGTTGTACAAATTAGGTGAACTTCTGAAGACATTTGGTCTTCAGGGTGAAACAGGCTGATATAAACAGTACTTTTATTTACAAAAAGATGTGAAAACCATTCGTTATTCTAAACATATTTATATGCTGCTTTTTCTTGGTCTGTCAAGTAAAATGTCAATAAAGTACATAGAGGTTTGCTGTTGCAATGTAATAAATCTGGAAAGCTTTATATGATGTAAACTGTTTTTCAAGGCAGATGCATATTTCAGGAGTCTAAAAAAAAGTCAATTGGCAACTTGTTCAAGAGCGATGTCATATCTTGTACAAAATGTTTTTCGATAAAATAGTTTTGTTTTTTTTAATAAACAGGCCAGCACTTACCAAAGCCTAAAACAGTTCTTGCACAATCAGTAAAGCAACGTGACAGATGCTTGGAGCTAAATCCAGTTTCTGGGACAAGATTAGAAGAGCCTGTTTGCAGTTTCACACATTTAAGCACTCCTGTGAATGCCGATAATGCTCGCGCTTCTTCTTAAAAGTGTTAAGTAACCAAAACGGGTGACAGTGTGCTGCAGCGCATGATGCCCACGCCGTGCATCATCAGGCGGCCCCGTGTTATAATTGTGGGGACGCAGATCTTTTCCCCACAGGAGAGGGGGAAGGGTAAAGGTTCAGAGAACTGGGTCCACTTGGTTTAACATCTGCCGGCCAAATGTAAATAAACATAGATCAGGTCAAGTCCCGAAAGTGGCGTCTAAAAACAACTCGGTCGCACGGAAACTTGGGCATCCTGTACGGATGGTTAGCAGAGCAGCAGAGCAACCCAGGCGGCAAGTCAAAGTATCCGCTGGTTTCTCCACAAGCGCAGAGAAAAAGCAGCTTGGCATTCAGTAATGGGAATATCGCTCTCCATTTTGCTACGTGAGCAGCCTGGTTTATACTGCCGCAGATCTGCTGGGGGTTTCAGTGTAGGCGGCCTGAGAAAGCGTTATTACTTTCTCTCCATGGATACCATTTATTAAAGTCCCCTATTCACAATTCACTTCAGATTGAGCAAATATAGAAAACTTAATTCTCCCTCTTCAACAAATTATGTTCAAGAAGAAAATATTGGGTCCACCCGAGATTGTGGTTTATCTTCACTGTATTGGAGCACTGCAGTGGCTCTTTGCAAAGAGGAAATTGCCTGTTTACTCTCAGGGTAATGGGAGGCCTAATGGCAACAACATCCGAGCTGATGATTGATTTTTTCCCAAAGCTTGCATCTGATTTTTCCTTCTGAATTAGCATACAGCATGGCCAGTGAAACTCCTGTGGCTAACCCTCACAATCAGTGCAGCTAGTTTGATTAGTCTATTCTAGTCTGGAAAGCAAGATGGATGTCAGAAACTACAGATTCTCAATCAAGGCAGTTTCACCTCTCAGAATGGAAAGATAAAAAACCTGAAGATAGAATATGTTGGATAATTGTCAAATCACCAACGTGTGAAAAATATAAAAAGTTAGGCCTCTTTTTGATGTCCTCAGACTCATTTCCTGTTCTGTTACCATTAGGTGCAAAGAAGTGTTGCAATGTTTTACAAAAGTGTTGAGATCATTTAAATATCTTCTCTTTTTTTCACAAAACAACCACAAACTTCCGTGAATATTATTATGGTTTTCTGCGATAGACAAATACAAAGTAGTGCATAATTGTGACGTGGAAGGAAATTGATTCATGAGTAAAAAAACATTTTAAATAAACAACATACTAAAAAATGTGGCATACTGTTGTAAATAGTCCTCCTGTGCCAATGCTTGGTTGAAGCACCTGTTAATGCGGTTACCTGTGCGTCTTAGAGCTTTGCTTGTTTTGAGATTTTTGCACATTATTCTTTGGAAAGTAGTTCAAGATCAGTCAGATTGGATGAAGTGTGTGTGTGAACAACGATTTCCAAGTCTTGCCTCAGATTCTCAACTGGATTGAAGTCTTGACTCTGATTACATAGACCATTTAACAAATGAAAATGCTTTGATATTGAACATTTAGTTGTAGTCAGGCCGTATGTTTTTGATTATCCTCCTTAAAGGTGGTGAACTCCTGCCCCAGTCTCAAGTCTTTTACAGCCTCTAACAGATATTCTTCCAGGCTTGCCTTCAGTTTAGCTTTATTCTCCATCTTCCCATCAGCTTTGACCAGCTTCCCTGTCCCTGTTGAACACGTTTTAGTCTCATCTGACCAGAGCGCGTCCTTCCCCTTGTTTGATGTGCCCTCTACACGGCTTGTAGATCTCTGCAGATCCTCCTGCCTCTTAGCAACTTAATCAATACTGCAAAGTATTGGTTCGGGGGGGGCCAGGGTCTCAGTTTGCCTGCTTGTGGTTTCAGGTACAAGTGAACATAATCTCCATCTGGGTTTCTCAAAACCGAAAAAACTTAAGGAAGCTTGCACTGAAAGTCTTCTATACTTGATGAAACCCCATCTGATATTCCCTTTGTAGTGCACCCTCTCTGAAAATCTGCACAAATGATCTGATCAGCTGCTGACATTTAAGTCTAGCTGGATTTAATGCATGCTGCAAAAAAGTATCTGAGTGGTAAGATAAGATATATAAGAGGTTTTATTTGTTTTGTGGCAGAAAACCGCATGAGTCATTATTGGTTTCATTAAATCTGAGCATCTGCCAGGACAGTCACAGAAAAACAAATGGAGAGGAATAAGATGTTGGGCAACATTAAATGACACCGCTGCAAAATCTGCCAGAGCTCCATATTGAATCCCTTGGCGACTGATAAGTCACTCTGCACTGAGAAGCTGCAGTGTCCGCCCACTCGATCTGGGCTGTGTGCTCAGTGGGCCAGCTGAGCTGCGCCATATGGAGGCCGGTCTATGTGAGATGGCATCTGTGGCCACATTCGGCGCGCACCTGACTCACCGGGCGTCGTAACACGGCTCCTTGCAGTCAGGTCCTCTGTGACTCAGCGTTACTATCGGGATGTAGCGAGGTGTGAGCGCCATCACCATCAGTTGGGTGGTGTTACATCACCTTAAGCTCTCCTAACAGCTGCACGTCAACACCCGCTCTGCAGGAAATGACGCCGAGCAACGCCGGGCTCGGACTCGGGAGGCTGAAACAACGTTTTGCCTCCTTTTTTCAGAGCGTGATCAAAGCCTTGCTCTGTCTCCTGCACATTCGCATCCGTCTTTGAACCCGCTGGTTGGTTTTCTGTGATAATAATGGAACAGGGCGTTATACTATTATCCCCGGCCTGCCTGTCCACAGAGCAGCACGCCAAGACCTTGTCCAATTAATGCAGCTCTCCATGTGGTGAGTTAATTAACATCAGAGATGCTACAAAAGGCAGACGGACACAGAGCTCTTTTGAAGAGAAAGAGCAGGCGAGCAGGTTTAGGGCTTTTGAAATGTTACAATAAGCTTCAGCAGTAATGAAAACATGTGGGAATATGTTTTCAAGTTGCAATATTTAATGTTTCACTTTGGCCTGTACTGTACAGATTTGCAGCTCAGTAGATTAAAAATAGTTAAAAATGTGATCTATTTCAGTAATTCAATTCCATAAGTGAAACCCATATAGTGTATGCAGCTTCCGGCTAATGAAAACCCAGTTTCACAGAAATGTATATAGAACCAATAAAAATGACTTTTTAAGCATTGAAATGTGATGCAATGGCCAGAGCCATTTTGGTGTCCTAGGGGAGATTATGCTTTGTGTTTAGAACCACTTAAAAGGTGTTTATCAAATGTCAGCTTAAAATGCAAAGATAGCAAAAAAGTAAAGGGCTTCATTTGGAAATTCAAAGTGCCTAAATAGAAGGCAATTGGCATCCCGCTCCCTGAAGATGTTTCACCTCTCATCCAAACGACCTCGATTTCTGATCATGGGTTGGAGGTTTCAGGTTTATAAGCTAAAGTCAGAACAATCAAAGGTGTAGGGCCTGAGTCTGCCATCCATTCAGCTCAATGTTTGCGTGATTGTCGCCTGAGGGTCCAAACATCAACCCATCGATGCCAACATGTGAGTTGTTTTGGTTACACAGAGGGAATGACAGTTCAACCGCCTGGATAAAAGAGTCAAAGCTTCACTGTAGGTGTTGGAAAGATGGAACCTGTTTAATGTTGGGTTTTTATCTTTAATGAAGATGGCTTCTTTCACTTCTCTCGCAAACCATCTGTCTTCTCGATCCATGATATAAACATTTGCAAACCAAAGCCCCAGAGAATCTAGAGAAAGAGTGAAAAAAGGCTGAAAATCAGAGTTCTTCTAAATGAACAGAAAATAAAAGCACCTGAAATATTACTCTGTGTATAATGAATCTATACGACAGGTGAGTTTCAGGCGTTTGAATTGAATTGCTGAAATAAATGAACTTTTTGATAGTTTAAATAATTTACCTTCACTGGTTTTTAACTATTCAAACTGAATTCCTCACAAAATAAAAAAAGAGCCCAATCCGAGGAAAGTGGAGAGTTTATTGTTCTCAATCCAGTGTCCATGTGGCTCTGTTATTATAAGCAGGACATATTGGTGGACGGTTTGGTGGAAGTGGTTCATGGAACTGAGGTGGGCTTGGAGTCCTGACGAGACTTCCAGACTCCTCAAATATCCCTGTAAATCTAATTGCGTTCTGAAAAGCAAAGCTGCCCTGTTTTATTGGTTTTTCTATTCTCTGACTCTGAGCTCAATTTCAAACCAATCCTTTTTTTTTTTTCATATGAAGAAATATGTTGACCACGAGCCTCAAAGAGCGCTCGCTGTAAGCTTAGACTGTGTCAGCCATGAAGTAAAAGCCTCTCTGTGTTGTTCAGGAGGAACCAAACCGTCTCTGTATCGAATGAGGAATTTAATGATGCAGGCCTTTGCCCTCTGAGCAATAAAATGGCTTTTAGGGGAGTAAAAAGCACCGTTAGTTATCTGCTTGTTATCCGCTTTCAGTCTGTTTGAAATTACCTTGACTGCACATCCAACAAGATCTCCTCTGCTTGTGCATCTTGGAGTCTTGCTAACTGTGAGGACTCTGCTGGGTCTCTTGCATGTCGCTGAGTTGTTATCGTGCAATTTAAATGTGCCAATTTAGTCATGCAGATCACTTTAGATAAATGTATGAATTCTTTTTCCTTACTTTTCATAAAGCTGACCTATAATGTATTGAACATTACTTGATAAATTAGATATATTTTCTCAAACATATTTGCTAAGGTACTCCAGAATATGATCAATTGATTTCATTCACCTTATTTTATTTTGAATTAATATTATTAGCTGCTATCTCTGCCTTCTTTGACAATGGCACATTTACAGTAGGCTGCCTTCCAAAGTATACAAACCCTCTAAGCATTCTCACATTTTGTCATGCTACAACCACAAGATTCCAGTTATTTAATCAGGGTTTTATTGGGAATTTACCTGACGGGAAGAAGGAAAAATATACATGCTTTTCAAGACTTTTTTACCAAAATATAAAGCTATCTGACAAGTGTGGCATGCATTTGCATTCAAGCACTTGAGTCAATATTACATGGAACCACATTTTACTGCTAGGCTTTGAGTGGGAGCCATTTTCACACATGAATATGCTTTGATCCAAACCATTCAGCTGTAGCTCTGGATGCATGTTTAGGGCAGGGATCTCCAACTTTTATACCGCCCTGCTCCAACACACCTTCATGAAATGACCTCTGTAGCATCTCATCGAGTTCTGCAGAGGTCCATCCATCTTCTTCTGCTTATCTGGGGTCGGGTCGCAGGGGTAGCAGCCTTAGTAGGGAGGCCCAGACGTCCCTCTCCTCAGCCACTTGGGCCAGCTCCTCCGGGGGAATCCCAAGGCGTTCCCAGGCCAGCCAAAAAATATAGTCCCTCCAGGGTGTCCTGGGTCTTCATCTGGGTCTCCTCTCGGTGGGACGGAACACCTCACCAGGGAGGCGTCTAGGAGGCATCCTAACCAGATGCCCAAGTCACCTCAACTGGCTCCTCTTGACGTGGAGAAGCCGAGTTTTGGTCAGGAGTAATTCATTTGATTCAGGTTTCCTGGAACCAGGAGCATATGATCTAAAAGGTGCAGAAGCTTTGCTCCTGAGGACTGGAGTTGGAGACCCTTGATTTAGAGTCATCGTTGTCCTGCTGGAAGTTAAGCGTCTACTTTAGTCTCAAGTGTTGCGCAGCCTCAAACAGGTTTTCTTCCAGGTTGTCCAGCATTTTGTTACATCCATCTTCCCATCGACCTTGAAAAGCTTGAAGAAAAGTATCCAAACAGCATGATCCGGCCACCAGTGGGGATGACATGTTCAGGGTCATGTGCAGTCTCCATTTTACACCATACATCTGACCAGAGAAGATTTTAACTCTAAATGGCTCGTGGTAAATTGCAAATGGGGCTTTTAACGCTTTTCTTTCACATTTCTCTTGGTGTTTCCTTTAAAATCTTGTTAAAATACAATGAGGTTTGTGGTTGAGGTGTGACAAAAATGTAAAACGTTCAAGAGGTATCTCTACTTCCCCAAGGCACAATATCTGATCCACCATGTTTCCCGAGGTTATGGTGGCCTCACAGGTACTACTGACTGGAGGCATTGAGTGTCTTTATCGTTTCCATGTCCACATTGATGATATTTGGCCAGAACATCGGTTTTGTTTTAGAGATTAGAGAAGTAAGATTTACAGATCCTAATGATTTTCTCTTTCTGTTCTATTTTTCTCTTAGGCCTTGGTACTGGAACTTCATACAGCAGCATAAAACAGAAAATGAGTATATTTTAGCCCTTTCAAAGCTGGCCACGCCATTGTAGCAAAACATCAACACATATCAGTTTAGAAATACCCACCAGCCAGTTTATAGATTATTTTCCACAGGTATGAATTCATGATGCCACCTGACTGGAAGGTATTCAAAATTTATGCTAAAGCAGCTATCGGCTGAGTGATTGTTTAGTTATGTTTCAGAAATCAGATATACAATAACATTTAATAGGCGTCTGAGATTTTTACAGAACCAAAGGCACATTCTTCTCTGTATTACCAGCAGTATTGCTTTGTAACCATTTTTGCATGGTGACAATGTTTGTGAACGGAAGACATTGTCGACAGCTTGCCAGCCCAAAGCTGAGAAACATGTGGAATCACTGTGACCATTTAAAAACTCTTTAACTTGGGTAGATTTTCGCATTATTTAATGAAATTTATTTGCATTTAAATTAGCAATTTAATTTGAAAATGTTAATTAAATGTTTTATCATCAGCCATCCCATGTGATTACTTTAACTGATTAGTCTTTCTGGGGAAGACTAGCGAGGGCAGCAACGTGTAATCATCCTGTCAGCTGCTTTGGTGCATTTCTACAGCCAAACGCTTTGTTTTTGTGGAGAGAATTAAAACAGGGCTGTCCGCCTTCACTAGTAAGGCCAGCATTTTACACCTGCAAAGGCCTCAGAGTCAACGACAGCGGGTACTGTTGATTCGCCTCCCTTTGTTGTAATGATAGTCTGAAAGTGCACTAAAACCAGCAACAGAATCCTGTGGTTGCACAGGATGGGGGGGGGGGTATTTAATCTGCTGCTGATTTTGTGGGTTTGCTCGCCCACAAATAAATGATCAGTTTCTACTTTTTGTGGTAGCCTTATTTAAATGTGGAGAGACAGAACGTTATTCAAAAATCCATTTAAAAACATAAAAAATAATGTACATGTCATTGAGTGAAATAAAATGTTGATCCCACATGACTTGGTACTCACTGTGGAAATGTTTCTTGGCAGTAAGACTTTGTTAGCAGCTGCTTGGCAACTCAAAGCTCCAGCTCCCTCCTACAGATTTCTTGTTGGACTGAGGCTTGCCATTCCTTTGGTGGTGGTATGATTTGGAGTGGGTTTCATGCTGGAAGACCTATCCATGACCCATCTTCATGATGAGGGAAGAAGGTTCAGATACAAGATTTTACTGCGCATGGTTCACTGGCTCCTCATTGCAGTGAAGACTGATGCACAGCAATTCAGTTCCGCTCAGGGTTTTTTATTCAGCGCCATTGGATGACAAATGTTCAAATCAAGCTTTACAGACAAACATGTGAAATGAATATCCAGAAACACACAATCAAGACAATGCAATGACATAAACCAACTCACATTCCATCAGGCCTACATATATTCCAGGCTTTTTTTTATCCTAGTTATGATATGATGAAACCAAACTGAGTTTATAATGCTACGTGTTAGAATTCATCTATCAAATAAAGTCCAACCAAGTATTTTATTTTGCACCACTCCCTTATCCTGATCACGCATGTGGCGACAGTGGGAAGAAACTTCCAGCAGAACTCGGCTCAGTGAGGGCGCAAACACACCAGAAACCCAAAAGAACTGGATCAAGAGTTCTGTGTTAGAGAAAAACCGAGGACATCGAGTAACTCAGAATCAACATTATTCATCAAGCTTGTGGGTACAAATGAGGAAATGACTTTGGGTCCAAAACTCGCTTCGTGAAAAAAGGACAAGCGGAAGAGCAGCTAAAGTTTATACCAACAAAAACATATATAAGTTTTTCTGGGGAACAGGGGACAGCATGTACAAGAGATATATTTTTTTGTTTTTTACATACATATCTGTAAGTATATAAAGGTCATATTCAATAAATTAGAGCCTTATTAAAAATCTAATTTATTTCAGCAACTCAATTCAATAAACACATTATAGATTAACACAGACTGATGATGTTTTAAAGCTTTTATTTCTGGTAATTATCTGTTATTATTACCTCCAGCTAATAAGAAACACATAATTTAATTTTAGAATATTGCATCAGCTTAAAGGTTGTGTTTTTTTAAAGGTACTTTTAATCTCACAAACAAGCAAATGCATATTCTAATTTATTGAATATGACTGTACATATATGAGTATATATATATATATATATATATATATATATATATATATATATATATATATATATATATATATATATATATATATACACATGCAACGGGTGAAAAAGAACCCTGCCGAGTCAGTGCAAATAGGCTTACTGTTAGCTTGATTACCCTGGCTGTAACGTGGCAGCAGAACCTCGGTCGGTGGCTTCATCTAGGAGAGAAACACAATAAAACACACAGATTTGGATCCAGTGGGATAAAAATTGAATTGATTGGCCAAGAAAGTGACTGGGTTAAAACACAGAAAGATAGGTCCAAGATTATCATGGACCAAGGGAACTCTACTCTTGGTATAGAGTGGTTTTTTTTCATTTGATATTGCTTTTCTTCACATTCAGTAAAACCACTGCAAGTGGTAAGTAAGACATAAGCCATTCCATATGTGCATGTGAGCAAACTACTTTAAATAGCAGGAGATTAAACAACTACTTCCCACACTGTATCATAAATCCTAATGTGAGATTAAATCCGCTAATTTCGTCCTCATTGATGTTTCTTTTCTCCTTTTTTTGACAGAATGATGCTGTGAGTGGACAAACCGAAGAGTAGCAACACCTGTTTCCTTATACAGTACAGAGGAGATGTCCCAGAACCCCTTCTGTGTGGACTGCAGATACATCACAGCTGTCCGCCTGGCCATACTGTAGTAGTTTGTAGTGACTACTGCCCCTGCGTAACGAGCACAAACACCCGAGGACTGACAGAAGACGTTTTTTTAGGAAGAGGTTTTCAAAGAAGACTCTTATGCTGCAGCCTCAAGGGAGGAGACACGGAGATGTTATACTGCTCAAAGGGTTTTAATGATGCTTAAAAAAAGCTGGCTCGGCCTGCGGCGTCCCAAACACACCCGGGATGAACTGGAAGCCGAACCCTGCCAGTCTACAGGAACAAGCTCCTCTTTCTACAGTAGATATGAAATGTTTATCCCACCGCTGTGTCACTTTGTGTTCAGTAGCAGTTAGACACAGTTGTGGATTATCTATTTGGTGAATTATTTATGTGAACTAGTAGGAGAATTTATATGAGTGGCTAACTTTCTGAACATATAACAGCTTAGGTTGATGCTGAGCATCTCGCTTAGAATGTTTTTTTCTGTTGAAACCAGACAAATGCGTCCTCAGTCATGCTGAAAAGCAGCATCCTGTAAGAAAACGGTTTAACTACTCCCTTCTGTGGCACAAGGGATTTCTCTCTACAGTGTCTGACACAGACACAGCACCACACAGTTTATCCTTGGATGGTTCATAGTCTTGACATAAAGTCATCCAGAGGTTCTGTCTCTTCGCCCAAAACATTATTGAGGATCAGGGATGTCTTTGCAGCAGCAGGAAGCTTTATGCCAAGTTAAACATCCACAGTCCTTGGTGAAAAGCCCTCAGACCAACAACAAACCCAGCCGGTTGCATTCAAGGTTAGTGTGTAATATTTTCGTTCATCTGAAGCTGTATGTATGGCAGCTTCATTAGCAATATAATGCAAATGATTATCCATAAGCTCCTTTATAAGGAGCTCTATGTATCCTGTATGGGTTACAGATAAAAGTAAGAAATTAGCCATTATAATAAAAAAAAAAAATCCATCCAGGCCCCCTGATTGTCAGCAATAATGTACAGCAGCCTAATCAGATGAGCTGGTGCCATGAAACCAGTAGGTTCTGACTGGGGAATCACTGAGGAGTACCAGACACCTCAGTTCAGACTGCATGTGTTTAAAGCTGAAGAAAGACAAAAGAACAGATAAGTGTTTCAGAGCAATGAACTCCTAAACAGATCTCCAGAGATTTCAGCGTCAGCTCTGGAGGAACTAAATTATTACCACTTTGTAAAAGGAAACTCCGATTATGGCCGATGGTTGCATCTAATCACAGTTTTCACTCTATTGATTTGCTGAATAAAATAAGTGAATATCCCTGTTACTATTGGTTTTACCAAACAGCCTATAAAACCAGAATACAGCGCCTTGTAAAAATGTTTGAGCCTCGACGACTTCTGTAAAAAAGAAACATCACAACCACAAATTACAATGTATCTTGATGGGACTTTATGGGATAGAACAACACAAAGTTGTAGGTAATTGTGACCTAGAAGGGGGAAAAAATACATATTTTGCTAAACGTTTTAACAATAAGTCTGAAAGGTTTACCCGTTCTTTGCAGAATAGCTCAAGTCAAGTCAGGTTGGATAGAGTATCTGTGAATATAAATTTTCACGTGTTGGCAAATATTCTTAATTGTATTTAGATGTGGCTTTTGACTGCATTTAGCTACATCTGTCTCCACATTAAACTCTGACCAGCCGCCCTTTCTCTGCTAAAGAAAAGCGTCCCCACAGCCTCATCTTGCCCCCACCGTGTTTCTCTGTGGGAGATGCTCAGTGCTAGTTTTCCTCCAAACGAACCAAAAAGTTGATTCTGGTCTCATATAACCACAGAACCTTCTTATGCATGTGTGCAGTGTCCCCCTAAGCATAGACTATGGCAAACAGAAAACAGGGCTTATTTTGGCTTTCTTTCAATAATGCCTTTCTCCGTGCCACACGAAGAGCAGATTTATCAACAGATTCTCCCACCTGAGTTACCACATTGCCTTCTGGCTGCTTCTCTGATTAATTTTGGATGTCCAAACATTTGATTTTGTTGTAAAACCTCCCCCTGTTTTAAATTTCTCCACAACTTCATGCCTGACCTGTTGGCTTTGTGGTCTTAAACTACATGCATTAGGTGACTCCAGAGCGTTGGATTTTATTTAGGGGTGTGCAAGTATAAGAGGCTTTATCTTCTTCTGGCCACCTCATAATCATGTGCTGAGTTGTGTTGCTCTAGCACATTATATTCCAATAAAATACGTTGAAGTTTGTGGTTGCAACAAGGCAAAAGGTGAAGAAAAATTCAAGGGGTGTGAATACGTTTTCCCCGCACTGTAAATTTAATAATTTGGATTGACAAGCAAATAAAGGAATTTTTTTCTTTAAACAGCCTACTATTGTAATTTCACACAGATTTGAGTATTTGCTAATCTGCCGCCTGTTTTGCTCAGTTAATAGAGGGACTGCTTTGCTGGAGTTTTATCGTAAACTAGCAGGAACATCTTCAGCTGCTTTGTCTTTTTGTTTGGTTGATTTGTTCACCCAGTTGCATCCAGTTTATGCATAATAAATGATCTCCCACAGTGGACAAAGAAATAAAGCAAAGTATTCACATTTTAATGTCTTACAGGGAAATTAGAGTCGTTTCTGCCAAGAATATTAATTACAGAAACACCACAGTGATTCCTAATCGTCTGACTAAAAGATGATATTCAGCTTCACAATCATCTGAACACTTCGGGTCAACTCTGAATCGGCTGCTTGGCCAAATCCACAAAAAATGAAACCTTTTTTTAGGGAAAATCGCACAAAGATACTGCTTTGTGCTCTAAACAAATTGGTGAATTAATGACAGGAAGAAACCAGACAGAGGATTTGAGTCTTAATCTCAGTGCTCCATGAAGTTTAAGGGGGAACGAACAGTGCCGGCCAGCATCATCTGTTACCCGTTATCTGCAATAAAATTCAAATTTGTTGAACTGTAAGAGCAACTTAATTCCCACTTTCAGGAGCTGATGTTTAATTGCACGCTTGCCCCAGAAGACTTGTGCCATCACTTCTAGGGGGCAGAGAGGAGGCAGGACGTGTCCAAGCGAGATAATTGGCCCAGAGCTCAGCTCTGGCTTTAAATTACTCTCACTCGCTCCAAGTGCGAAGAGCCGCAGCAGCAGACAGGAAGGTGAGAGTTTTAACAGGTGCAGCAGGACATTAGTCTCCAAATCTGGATTAACTGAAGGAAAAAAAATATGTATTTCAGGGCACTGTATAATGACTTTTTTTCTTTTTTCACCAGTTATGTAATACATTTGTCTTACCCAGGGAATTCAAATGAAGAAAAAGTCAATATATGCCTCTGATAAGTGGTAGCAGGGTCTTACATGGATTTCCTCTAGAGAGGTTTTAGGAATCCTAACTTGTTTTTAATGTTTCTACTTGGTTTTTGTGACTTTTTTTTTTTTGTTTTGGGGTTTTTTTGTTTTGTTGACAATAGTCCTAACTCTGGCCTGATGTGATGTACTGTTAATCGTATCAGCTCAAGCCTTTTTCCTGTATAAAAAAAAAAACAAGTAAATAAAAATAAACAGATGGGGAGAAGGAAGCACACATCCGTTTCAGTCTCTCCAGGTTGTCATGTTAACAGTTGCCTTACAGTTTAATCCCCACCTGTACACAAAAGCTTTTTAGTGGTCGATACCTCACTTGTTCTGGGTGTGGTGGTGAAGATGACGACGATGATGATCATGATGTGCACCACGTTCTGTCTATGTACTTCACACTAGATAGAATGTAACTTTTCCAGTGAGATTGTAATTGCACTTGTTGACTTTGTATTGTCACAAAAGGGAGAAACAATAAAGTTTTATCTTTTCCAGTGTGTTTAAATCCCTCTGTGTCAAGTGCTCTTTGACAAAAGGAAAAGAAAGACTACAAAGGGAGGAAGCGTCACATTTTCTGGGCCTGCTTCCGCAAGGATTTTAAGGGTTTAAAATATGCTTCAAAACAAAGTTTATTGTTTCGTTTCATTTTCATTTAGGTTGTCCTGCCATATTAAATCGTTTTTTATTAATCTATAACGATGTGGTTTCTTCTAAATTTGCACAGCAGGACAGCAATAAACTACGTCATAAAAAAACAACAGGAAAGAAACAGGGGCGGTATTGCCATGTCCATTTATTATCACTCATTTATTCTTAACAAGTCCCCTAAATAATACGGTACCTTGAAAAAACATTTCTACCCCTTATTACTTTTTCACATATTGTCATGTCATAGCCACAAAGTTGAATATTTTTCACTGGAATCTGTGCAACACAACATAGTGTATAACCAAGAGGTAGAAGGGAAACGATACGTTTTTTTAATTAAAAAACTAATTTAAAGTGTATCCTGCATTTGTATTTAGCCTCCTTTATTCTGATGCCCCTAAATGAAATTCAGTGCAACCGATTGCTGTCAGAAGTTACCTAATTAGTAGAGTGGAGGTTTATTGAGCCATTTGGTCAGTTGTTCCAGCCTGGCCAGCCAGACTGGATTACACGGAGCATAAATCAGTCTGGTAAGGCTCCATTCCCTCCGGCCCAAAACAGACCGGACCAATCACAGCGTGGGAGGCGGGACTTTATGATGCATTACTCTCAGCGGCAGAATTACCCATAATGCAGCAGCGCTTTTCTGCTACCATAACAGTCAAGATACATATAGAGAATTTGTTGCTTGGTGCCTTGTAAGATTAAGAAAGTGCATGTGAGTACACCATGTATCCTATGATTTTTTTTTAGACGAAAGTGGCAAAAAACTGTTCACTGGAGAGTTTGAGCGATATTATGACGTGTTTTTTGTGTCATATCCATAGTTATCTGATTGTTCCAAACTTGTTAGTCCCACCTTTGAAATCGGCATAAGTCAGAATAGTGCATACTTGATATTTCTTTCTAATTTCTTAAAGGCACAACTTTCAAAAGTACTTTTCTTTTTGACATGGTTTAAGGCCTAACTACTTGTTCTTTTCTCCTTCCTTGTCCAGTTCCCTGAGATTTATTTCAGGATATCAAAGATTCAGGATATACTTATCATCAAAACGTTATGGTATAGTAATATTTCTTTCCAAATGGTGCACATAAATTCCACGATGCCTTTGCCAGATTGCATTAGGCTCCTTGGACTCTCTTCAAAGAGTGATATATAGATTCCAGCCCTCACCCCACTGAGAATATTTGGAATGTGTGAGGATAGAAAAAAAAAACAGGCAAATGAATAACCAATAGATACTAAAATCTGAATGGAAATATTGCAAAAGCCTATATAAATGATGCAATGATGAGTAGAAGCTGTGATCAAATCTAAAGTCAATCCATTAAAGGACTATTAGATGTCACTAGCACATTTATTGGATCATTATGCTCTGAATGAATGTTGTCTGCAGTTCATGCAAAAGTGATGAATTATGACCTTTGAATGTAAAGAAGCAATCACACGGCTTGCAAAACAATAAGGGTTTGCAATGCTCCAACAGGTAGTGGTATTGTTAGCAGCTTGTTTGACTGCTGTATTTGCACGTTAAAAAGACAAGTGGCGCTGGCTCATCAATTCTGGTGTCACTAATTGACATTAATTCTGTCAGTAACATGCTGCCAGACCACATTACACCTTGTGTGCTGTCGCGTCTCAGTGCTTTCTGCAAGCTGGTGTCTGTACTGAGCCAAAATGTGCAAGAGAAAAAGTCCCAGTTAGAAAAAGTCTTATTCCTCCACAGCAGCAAGGATCTTATGACAGATCATAAGATCAGGCAGATGAATTCACATGTTTAAGAGCTTTCATTCTTTCCTGAAGTGTTTATGCCTACTTTTCATTATAATAACAGCGCGGTTCTGGTTGAAAGTATCCATCTCCTCACAGATTTATTTGCTTTTTCTTTTCTTTTAAAAATTCTTAATATTAGGAAACATAACCAGAGTAAATGCAAAATGTAGTTTCAAGAGAAACAGGCTATCCAAACCAGCCTGGCCCTGTGTAAAACAAGTAATTGCACTCTGTACCTAATAACTGGCTGTGCCACTCTTGATAATTGTTTTTAATTCAGCCAAACTGCTGGGTTTTCTAGTGTCAACAGCCTGTTTGCAATTTAATGATATAGAAATGTTTAAGCGACTCTAAAATATCTATTGTGTTCATCCTGTCACCTCTCAGCCACCAGCCACTATCCAGTCAGTTCAGTTTAGTTTAGTTTAGCTAATTAGCCCACATCAACTCCACCTGCTGCCAGTAATTACTGTCACTGGTCACCTGTCACCTGCCTGCATATACCTGCTTCAGCCAACTCATCCCTGCCCAGAGTGTGTCTTCTCATCCAGTCTCATCTCGTCTCGTCTCATGTGTCCTTCCTCTACCAGATCCTTTGTGCTCAGCCAGCTGGATTCTTCTGGTAAATGTTGCCAATGTCTGCATGCTGCAGTTTTGCCCGTTTCCCTGTGAGTTCCAGCCGCTCTGGCGGTTCCCCCGGTCCACATCGCCTGTCCTGGTCTGTCACTACTTCCATCTTCTGTTCTCCTGCTCATCCCTGCCTGCCTGCACCATCAACCATTATTTATTCTGTCGAGTCTGGTTCTGCTTGCCTGCCTCACCTGCCAAAACTCATTCCCTTCAATAAACCTTTTATATCGTAACACTGTGTACGGCTGAATATCGGGTTTACCAGCAGGAACCATTACACATCGTCCTGCTACATCAACCAAATGTGCTTCAGTCTAAGGTTCTGTACTGATGGCCAGCATTCTCCTTCAGGATTCTCCGCTCAAGAGCAGAATTCAGGTTTCCCCTCCCTAAAGGTGAACAGAAAGCAAATCTGCAAATATTGACATTGTTGGAATATCATTCAGTGAGACACTTCCACAAATTATTAAGGCACCGATTTTGCTAATCTCAAACTTTTTTTTTGTCAATAAGTGCCGAAGTGGCTCAATCCCCCAACTTCTTAAAACTATCAATGAGTTTAGTTATATTTCCGGTTATAAACTTAACGAATCTAAATCCGCCATCCTATTTTTAAAACAGGCTGAAAGAAATAACCCTCCAATTCATACAACATTTCAGGTGGCAAAAGAGAGCCTCACTTACTTAGGCATAAAGATTACTCCAAACATAGATGACCTGGTTCGGGCAAATTACACGCCGGTGGTTAATTCAATAATGGAATCGCTTGATAGATGGTCGACCTTACCTATATCTATGATTGGCCGTATAAATATTCTCAAAATGAACGTTCTTCCTAAATTCTTATATCTTTTCCAGGCTATCCCCCTTAATCCTCCTGACGGTTTTTTTGCAAAAATTCAAACAATCCTAAATAACTTCATTTGGAACAACAGACGAGCCAGATTACGGTTATCCTTACTATATCTTCCATATGACAGAGGAGGGCTGGGTGTGCCAAATTTCAAGTGGTATTATTGGGCTGCTCAGCTCTCTAGTGCTTCTTGCTGGTTTTCAGCAACTGATATGTCGTGGGTAAAAATAGAAAATATAAATGCCACTCCTTTATCCCTAAATTCATATCTATACTCAAGGAAATGCAAAGACTTATTAAAAAATACTTCCAACCCATTTGTTAAAAATACTATCCGAGTATGGTATGATGTACATAAATTCAAAAATGAAACACCAACACTATCCCAATTCTCCCCGATCTGGGGCAATATGTGATTTGAACCAGGTAGGAAAGACATGGGCTTTAAAACATGGTTTGCTAAAGGTTTATGCAAAATCTCAGATTTATTTGATAATGGGATTATGATGAGGTTTGAAGATTTGAAACAAAAATTTGACATTCCAACTAAACATTTTTTTAAGTTTCTGCAAATCAGAAGTTTCGTCTTCGGTACTCAAAAGTCTCTAACATTGCCTACTCTTACTTCTATAGAAGAACTGGCAACAAATGACCATTTGAAGAAGGGCCTAATATCCTGCTTTTATAACACCATCAAAGACAGCTCCCAGACATCCTCAGAGCACAAACGATTGGCATGGTGTGAAGACTTGAAATGTAACATATCAGTAGAGGAATGGCAGAGGGCCTGTCTAAAGGCACAGACACAATCTATTAACACTCAGTTTAAGTTAATCCAATACAAATGGTTGATGAGAACATATGTTACTCCAACATTACTAAATAAATTTAATTCCAACATCCCGGATACATGTGCTAAGTGTGGAGATAAAGGGAATTTGATTCACTGCCTTTGGGAATGTCCTGAGATTCAGAAATTTTGGAAGGAGGTTTTGGATAAACTTTCACTTATCATTGGTATTGATCTCAATCTGTGTCCTAGGTTGTGTGTCCTAGGAATTTTCCCCACTCAAACTCAAATAAGCAAGGTCGATCAAAAGTCCATAATTTATTGTTTGGTGCAGGCTAAATATAGTATAGCCAGGTCCTGGAAATCTGTAACCAGACCCCAGCTAAAAACTTGGATGTCTACATTATCAAGCTCTCTTGCCTTGGAGAAACTCACCTTTATGATTAAAGGTAAATACTATGTGTTCCAAAAGATATGGAAAAAGTTTTTGCTATTCTTGGAAAATTTAAATACTCATAATGAGGATTGACTGAATGTTCTCTAGCTAATTTTGATTATGTATTCATTCTTATAGTGGCTGTAAGTATGTTATATTCATGTTAATTCCAAATGTACCCACTTGCTCAAAAATGTATGAAACTTAAACACTGACGTTGGGATGCATAGAACCAGGGAGGACAGTGCCTTCACCTCATACCTAACCTGTGGACTGTGATTAAATCTCTTGGACTAAGTCTCAACATACTCCCCCGAGATATCAATCTTAAAATATTTTGTCTCACTGTAATCATCTAATGCTGGTCACCTTGAATGTTTAAATTGTTAATGTGTTTTCTTTTTTTTTCTTTTTTATTTTGTTAGGTGTTCTGTGCACTTGTGAGTTATTTGTCTGTATGTCTGTTTGAATTGTAAAAGACAATAAACAGATTTTTGGAAAAAAAAAAAAAAAGTGCCGAAGTGGGCTTGTTTTGGTGGCCGGAGCTGCCTGACGTAAACTGAGCCACAGCCAGCTACAACAGGACGCTGGAGAACCAAGAACGGCATGACTTTCTAGTTGAATACTTGTAGCCATAGAAGAAGAAGAAGAAGAAGCCTTCTTTGAATACAAAAAAAATTGTATCCCACAGAAGATTTCGTGGAAGTAGTTGGTATTCAATCATACCAGAATGAACCTGAACTGACCGCTGGATCTCTGTAAGGAAGTGAAGAATTTTCAGTTTCGGATTTTTAGTATGAAGACTGTCATACCGCGGTGAAGTTGGTCAGATTGGATATTAGTGCTAGGTGGGTTCAGCATCGTTGTCCTTCTGTTTCAGAGCAAGGATATCCAACCTAAAACTAGCTTCACCATGGTGACCGTCTGAGTTTACAAGATGACGCACTCAATAACCTAATGGTAAATTATATTGGACATTGGTCACTTCAAAGTATGCCTTCTCTGTCTCCAAACATTTAAAGTTTGTCTCCAAACTGTCTCTGAAGTCTGTCTGCTAACCCGCTATATCCACTGCACCTTGCTGCTCTTTAATACATATTCACTTATGTTCATACCTGTATGACGCGTATCAAGATGAGTTCTCGCTTGATGTATGCTCCTTGTTTCTTCATTTGGTCTTCTGTAGCGACGTCCTCCTAGCCATCTGCCTTACAAAAAACAATCCAATAAGCTCCTGCTTCTAGTGGCCAGTTATCATGCTGGAGATCCATTGCCAAAAAAGAATGCACATTTTATGTCCGAACGTACATATAAGTTTTTTCTTTCTGGAAAGTAACAAAAATTACACTCCAGGGGTATTTTCTGGACAATTCAAACAATTAATTGCAAAGTACTGAACCATGTTGAACCTGTACCCATCCAATCACTGTTGAATGGCTGTATGTTATCTGTCCTTGGTGTTCCTCCTAACGTCACACACCCGAATGGTCACGCACACATCAGAAGCTTTTTTTTTTTCAATATGTTAGAATTATAATCTAGTTAGTACAACTGTCTTTTAATTTTTTAATTTGTATGTCATCCATGTCCTGAAAGAGCAACACACAGCTGCTAGCCAGGTCATCAAACTACAACCAACAGTTTTGACTGTAGGTATGATTTTCTGTATTCTGAAATATTGTTCATTTTAGGCCAGAAATACTGTGAGTTACAAGTTTCAAGAAGTTGCACTTTTGTCTCATAAGTTCACAAAATGTATTTATTTACTCGGCTTAATGTTGTCCGATATTGAAGTTTGTTTGGGTGGTTTGAAACATTTATGTGACAAAAAGAATCCAAATTAGAAGAAATCTGTCTCTTTTCCCAGCAGTCTAGGACACTGAAGAAGACATGTTTGCCAAAAGTCTTGTTTCTTTAATCCACGGACTGAATGTGAGAAAGTTTTAAATATGTTTTGCTAACCTTTTAATTGTATTGCCTTTGGTGAAGTTTTGTTTTTGTTTTTTTACCTCAAAATTAAATTTTCTTTTATAGCTAGTCATTAATCACCACATTACCTTGTGATGCATCCATCATTTGGACAGTGGTCCTCTGTAGGGGGCAGAGCCTCAGAGCTTCCCAACATGGCAACATCATTAAAGCAATGTGCTGAGGGTGAAAAAGTCAGCAGACAGACACCGACAGACCACATGAGAAGTCAACACCTCAATCCAAACCCGACAGCTGCTACCAGCTGCCTCCAACAATCCCCCCCAACCAACAAAGCCTTTTTCATCACCTCAACAAAGTCTCTTGGAGCTTTCCTAATAAGCTCCGACTTTTACCAACTCTACCAGAGATAAAAACCTAGGTTAAGGTGGCGAGGCTGCTTCTTCCTGCTGCCATTTTTACCCCACACAATCTATCTAAGTCCTTTTACTTTCCGTGTGCCAGTTATGAGCACTCTTCCTATCCATGCTTATGAAGCAAATTGCTCCCATCCATCACCATTTAAAAACCATTGTCTGGATATTCACATCCTGTTGTTATTGAAGAGCCGGAGATACATCCTTCCAACATTTATCTATTAAAACTCCATTAGACCTTGGCTCCATAATGCCCCGTCTACTTTAGCCGGTGCTTCAGTGACACTGACACCACATTAAGATCCATCTGATGCACACAGATATTTTCCAGTACATGGCCTCACTCTGAACTGGAGTCGTTCTACAGAGAGAAACTACTGTACTCATAACAACTGGATAGTATTTGAACATTTGTCAGTAGTGTTGTGGCCCTTGGACGTTTTTGTGACACCACATAGAGTGGATTTATCGTATTGATATATTGTAAAGTGGCATAGTAGTGATATATTTTTTTGTAAGGTCCTATATAGTAAAGTCTTGCAATACTACAAAAAAGACAATGCGGAATTTTTATTGAATTTATACAGATTTTTTTTTATTTTGGCACATTAGAGGTTTGATTGTTGATAGATAAAGTAAAATGTATTTTGACAGTCTAGAATGTTAAGTATACACTGAATAACTTAAATAGGGGTAGGATCTAATGAACATTTGGAAAGGAGAGCATTAATAAAAGAATCAGCCACCATGCCCATAGTAACTCTTGAGGAGCTGCATAGATCCTCAGCTCAGGTGGGTTAATCTCTTGATAGGATAGATATTAGTTGTGCATTCTCTATGGATGAGTAGCAAAACTATTGTTAAAACTGTAGTTAAAACACAGTTTTAAGAATGCTTGGTTGCAGTTACAACTCTTGGGCAACCAACGAGAACAAGGCGAACGGTGTGAGTGATTCACATGTTAGCACTATGTAGAGGCACATTCAGGAGCAAATTAACGGTCCGCAATGCGAACGAAGCGCTTCAAGCGACACAAACGGCACAAACTGGGCAAACAAAGCAAAGCAAAACTGCGAACAGTGCAGTAGACGCACAAATAAAATTCCGCTTGAGTTCAAGGGTCTGAACTTTTCTGTCAATTTGGGTTATGTTAAGGGTCCTATTCGTCCATTTATTCAAGAGCAATTTAATTAACATTTTCTTATGTGTTACTTATTTAGAAAGTACAATTAGGCTATATTTCTACTGGACATTGATGGATTTAGTGACCGAAGACGCCTGTAGTTTGTGTCCTGGAGGTGAGATTTATTCCACGGGCCAGCAGCTCCTCATACTGGGTTCTGGAAAGACGGAAGTACAGCTGGAAGCGACCATCATCCAGACGCAGCTACAGGTGGTGGTACTCACCAAACCAGGTCCATCTCTGGAGGATCTGGTGGACCCACGGTTGTTTGGCTTTCCAGATTACATACAGCACCGTGACTCGCTTTGTAAAATCTATCTCTGCCACAAGAGGAAGCGGCAAGTGGATAGATGCTCCCATGTGATGAAGCGGTGAAGCAGGCTGGGGGAAAATGGGCTGCCTGGTCTGCACATTGTTAGCGCAAACTGTTTGAGAAAGAGATGCGAAATGTCAAGCAACCAGAGGCAGGCAATCAAAGCGGAAAATTCGTCTGGTTCGCGTTTGGTGTGAATGTACCTTAAGACTCGAGTAAGACTAAAACTAAAACAGCAGCCAAAAACAACCCTGATTGGAAAACATTGTTTTCTATGCTTTTTACCTACATCACTATATACGTAGATGTCTAAAGCTGTTAGAAACACATACCAATAGACTTCATACAGTGCAGTATTTTGTGTAGAAAACTTGGGTAAATCCTCAATTATGTTTAACCCATTAACACATACCTACCATATTAGAATAAAAATCAAACACTATTTAATGGTCAGAAAAAATAAATACAACTGCATTACTGAGAAAAATGAAATCAAAACAATTAAGGAAACTACCCAAAACTGAGAAGAACAAACCTTAGTCCCAATACAAACCCTAGTTCTACAATATTTGTTGCTGCTTACTGAGACATTGTTGTGTTTTTCTGTTATTTGGCCATAAGAAATTGCAAATTACCATTAGTGCATATTAGAGATCCTGAGTAGGAGTAAGGTCAGAGTGAAACAGAAGCACCACTAAAAAGATGTATTAATATTCTCATATGGGGGAAGGAATCAGGATGTTACATAAAGCAACTGCTTTTGGTTAGATTTTGTCTGACCAGTGGGCAGTTGTGTTTGTATCTGAAAAGATTAAACAACCTCATTTCATATAATGCACCCAACTTGTGTTGCGCTTTAAACGAAGGTACACATAAACTCTCTTCATTTTTTCAAATAATTCATAGAAATAGGTAATGGATAGGATATGAGGAATTCAACCCTGATCTCAACCTGGTATAAACACATTCTTATGAAGACTGAATAGTTTACCACACAGCATAGTAAGGTTTTGGACATAAGATTTTAAAAGCTTTTACCTATAAACAGATTTTAGCAGGTAAGATCCTATTAATTTAATGGTAATTGCAAACAAACTTTCATAGACCTTTTTGTACTTTATGAACTTCTGATTCAGCATTTGGTTAACTCTTAAATTTCATAATTTCAATGTGATTTCAACTGTGATTTAAATACAAAATACTACATTTAAAACTAAAGAAATTAAATAATGTCTATTGGTGTGATTTCAATGGTAATAATCTAAAACTATGCTGGCAGCCGAGACATTTTGTAGTTTCCTTTTTTTGAACTTTCACAGCCTTCTCAATAAACTGTACCTAATAGTGCAAAATGAATTCAAGAGAAAACATCAGAAAGAAAGAGCAACATGTGTTTTCATCCTTGGGTGTTTGAGTTTTTGGGGTTTTTTTAATGTCTCGGTTTTCTTCATTTCCCTGTTTTTCATGTTCTGTAGCCGTAGCCATTTTACTTAATCTCTTGTCTATTAGTTTCTTAGTCTATTTTCATGTTCTTGTTCACTTATGATTGTTTGTATAAGATCTCAGAATTTTGCTGATATTTTACAGTGATTCTGTGGGACTGGATTATTGATTAAAATAGCAAAAAGAAAAACTTGTATCAAAGATCTGAGCTTCATTTAATGAGGCAGAAAGCAAAAATACCTGCATGATTGCTCTCTAAAAATCTGACTAAAATGAGTGATTTCAGTGCTTCGATTGAAACTGTGATTGGATGGGAAACATGGAAATAAGTGCGGAAAATGATCGTCTCATTTGCTAAAATTATCTGAAATGGCTTTAAAATGGAAACCAGAGCCATAAATATGTCAAAGAAAGTGGAAAAATACTATTAAAATAGATCAAAATCAAAATCAATCGCCAATGACCAGCTCCAAGGATGATCAAAGAAGCTACCCTTTTTTCTTTTTTACCAACTGAATTAATTAGAAAATGTCCATGTCCATTGATGGAAAAAAAAAAAGGCTAAAGAGGTT
Source organism: Fundulus diaphanus (assembly GCA_037039145.1). Classification (NCBI taxonomy): domain Eukaryota; kingdom Metazoa; phylum Chordata; class Actinopteri; order Cyprinodontiformes; family Fundulidae; genus Fundulus; species Fundulus diaphanus. The sequence continues at coordinate 35,784,419 of CM073134.1, forward strand.
CCTATCTGCCAAAGAACAGATTGGCTGATCCAAGAGAATTAGCAGACTGTTTTCTGCACTTGTAAAAGACAGATTTTATTTTATATTTTGAGTCTATTAGATGCAGATAGGTTGTCAGACAAACCCCAAACATTGAATTCAAACCATTGTCCTCTGTACAGCACAGTGGCTTAAGTATCCTGGAATTAGGTTGTTCTTCATAATATGGTATTAGGCCTAGTTCTCAAATAACAGGGCTCATTGATCAGTTGGAGTACATTAAAATACTTAGTAAGGTCATGTTGCCTTAATTTAGAGAGGAAACGCCCTTGAAATTAGGGCTGGACGACATTTCAACAACGATATACTAGTGCTGGACGATATAGAAAAAAAAGCATATCGATTAAATATAAATCGTATTGATCGATATCGATAATTATCAACAAATTCAAAACATATATTTTAAGTGCAGCCCTGGACATTTTATGCTGTTAGCAAGCTTTTTAGATACAGAACACACAAGCAACAGCATAAAATGTCCAGGGCTGCACTTAAAATATATGTTTTGAATTTGTTGATAATTATCGATATCGATCAATACGATTTATATTTAATCGATATGCTTTTTTTCTATATCGTCCAGCCCTACTTGAAATGGGTGCTTCATCAAGCTAACAATCCCAGACACAGCGGTGAGAGAGCTGCATCTTGGTTCTAGACCAACAGGATCATTATCATCATCAAACATCCGGCTTCTGAAGTAAAACCAAGAAATGCAGAGGGATTAAAGAATATAGTTCAACGGTCCTGGGATTGGATACCTACAGGTACAGGTTTTGATATCAGGAAGCCTGTTCCACTGTGCTATGTCCTTTACTGAGAATGCAGACTGACCAAATGTTGAGGAGCGAAAGGGTATGATACAGTCATTTAGAGAAGCTACTCGAGCAGATCTTATCGAGCCTACAGAGTGACGACAAACAAAGTCCACTAAGCAGGCTGGAGCAAGGCCATTTAAAATCTTGTAAATCAGACTAAGGTTTGAAAAAAGCTTAAAAATTTCAAAGCTTAAAAAGCAATGTTTTTCCATAATTCTGCAGTGATGGTACTGAAATGGCTTTCTATCAAGGAGTTTTAACCTTGCTTGTACATTGACTCTAAAGGTCTGATTGTGGTTTCACCAGCCTGTCCCCAACAGATGACACAGTAGGACAGGTGGGAAAACATTAGAGCATGCAAAAAGATGTTAGCAACAGCAAGCGAAATACAGGGTCTAATTTGCCAGGTTATTTTTTTGGTCATGTTCTTGATATGTTTTTTTAAAATCAAGGTGACTGTCTAATGTGACTCCGAAATATTTAAATTTGGATAACATGTCAACCCTTTCACCCCTGATGAAAATGTCTGACATTGGAGTATTTACCTTTGTTTTGGAAAAGAACATTCCCTTTGTCTTGTTAATGTTAAAACTAAGACTGGTCAAGCCATTCCATCATTACTATAGCTTTAGTAATGACAGTTTTTCTGCTGCTAGCTGCGTAGTTTTAGCATGTGTGTACAACACTGTGCCATCAGCGTATAGCTGTATTTGTACATCATCACAGTGCTCTGGTAGGTCATTGATGTATAAACTGAAAAATAAAGGCAGCATGCAACACACATGTTAGGAAGTTCTCAGAGATAGGGCTTGGGCAACTGAACAGTTCAGTGATTTGAAAACTAAATCTTCAAGTCAGTATTCCCATTTCTTCATTTTTTCTTTTTTAGATATATAACACATATCATACATTCCACTGCATGTTTTGCTTTTGTTTATAAAAACATCTATGTTAAAGGTTTAGAGATTTTCAGACTTTTTCAAATACACTGATGTCATTTAAAATAGAAATGTACATTCTAAAAGTGTGGACTTTTATCAAAAAATATGTTTATTTAACAAAATATCACATCACACAGTTAAACACACAACCTTGGTTTAAAAAAATATTTATTTCCACTGTGACATTTTCCCAGATTTCTGCTCATTCTTCATGAGTCAAGACCATGAGGGGCTCTGCTGGTTACATAATGTTTTTTTTTATTTATTTACTGACCAGATGCCACACAGTGCTGCCCATTGCAAGACAAACACGAATCACAGAGCAGATCTTAGCAAGAGACAGCCAGAACAGCATTTATATTGAGAGTGAGTTTTTCTTTATTTTTTGGCTTTAATACTAGAACAGAATATCAATGTAGACTCAGGGATAAACTTCTGAAAAGAGCTGTTAAGGAACCAAACAGGATAAAACACAATCCCACATTATTATGCCTCCCAGTGTCTGTATTTGTGCAGTCAATGTGGACAGAACAAAGTTGGTTTCAAAAGCTGCTTAAATGATTTCCTTCACTGCAGACAGAAACACTACTGATGATGATGATTGCTGCAGAGGCTTTCATGTTGCATCACCACCTTTTTGTGGTGGTGTCTGTCTAAAGCAAAAGTCTCCTACTTTACGGTTCATTCAGGAGCTCAGTGCTGCCTCTTCCTGATGGCTTAGACTTAAGCTCTCCCAAGTGACTGTCCATGCCTTTGAGTTATGGCTTTATGTGGAGATAAAGCCAACAAAGGTCTTCTATTCTATTTTTAGTCTAATACCACATGCTGTTATCATCAATTATGCTTTAACTCACAGCCTTAAAATGTGCTTCAAAATTAGGGTGTTTTACAATAAAAGAATGAAAAAAAGCATAATCTAACTGGGTGTCTTTGTGTTCCACAATGTCAAAGCTTTAAATTAAACAAAATAAAGAAAACTGTCCTGATTAAAGAAGAGGGCACAGAAGCGCGTGTATTTCCTGCAGAGGATGAGGAGAGCCCACCTGCCCCCGCCCATCCTCACGACCTTCTACAGAAGCACCATAGAGAGCATTCTGACCAACTGTCTCTCTGTGTGGTGTGGAGGCTGCAGCGCCTCCGACTGGAAGAACGTGAGGAGAACGGTGAGGACAGCAGAGAGGATCATCGGGGCTCCTCTTCCCTCCATTAAAGACATCTCATCCCAGCACTGCGTGTCCCAAGCCCGTAACATCATCAGAGACCCCTCACACCCCCACCATGGACTGTTCTCCCTGCTGCCCTCTGGGAAGAGGTTCCGCAGCATCCGCTGCAGGTCCACCAGGTTCTGCAACAGCTTTTTTCCTGTTGCCATCAGGTTGTTGAACTGTTGAACTCTAAACTGGACTCTGCATCACATTTGCATCCTTATTTTGCACTACAAATGTTGCTGAACTTTCATTATCCATTTGACTTTTTGCACCATTATTTCCTTTTTGCACCATTATTTTTTGGCACATAAACAATGGCTGAACATTCTTCTGTATACTGTTCTTGCACACTGTTTTTCTCCTGTAGTGTTACATTCTGATCACTGCTGCACTTTATATTGTAATGCTGCCTTATTCCACCTGCAATCCCTTTACGCTGTCGTATGATGTATGCAACGAAATTTCGTTCTGTATGCACTCTGTACATACAAAATGACAATAAAGTTGTCTAAGTCTAAGTGATTTGGGTTTTGTTTTTGGACTTTTCATTCATTCTCCGCTCTGTTCAGTCACTTCCCAGCCACCACTCAACACCATTATCAGATCCACCTGCTGCCACTAATTGGCCTCAAGTCATTCCACCTGATCCCCTGCCTACATATACCTGCCTCACTCATCCACTCCCTGCCAAAACGTCTCATCTGCTCATGCACTGCTGGTGCACTGCTGTTCTGTCTGCGTCTGGTCAAATTTGCAATTACAATTCACCCCAATCTGGTCAGCAATGCTCCACCTAAATATGTCGGCACAGTGGTTTGAAATGCGTCACATTTTGCCCAACAAGTTATTTTGTGAATGGAAGGGGGTTGGGGATGTCATTTATACTTTTTCCACCTTCAATTAGTAAAAAGAGTTCACTTGAGTGTGGTTTTGTCTCAGTAAGGCCTAAGTGGTTTGTAACAAAACAGTAGTGAACAAATTGCATCATGAAGACTAAGGACCACAGCAGACAAGCTAGTGGATAACGGTTTGAAGAAGTTTGTAGCAGGGTTGGGTTATAAAATCATCTTGATGGATGGAGCTAAATCTAGGACAATCCTGTTGAAAAACCTGTTAGAATCTGCAAAAGACAAAACTGGGGCAGGGGTCCAACTTCCAGCCAGACAACAGCCCTGAACATGCATTCAGAACGGTGGAAGAGTTTAGATCATCTTAATGTCTTACAATTGTCCAGTAAGATAGCAGTTAGCTGCTAGCTGTGAAATTTGTGCACACTACCTAAGACTATGGTCATGAGCCCCAATAAATATCGTTTAATTGGGACTGCCTCTAAAAAAATTTCAGTGAAGGTAAAATAAACTGATAAATATATAGATGCTAATCTATATTTCTCATAATTATTCTATGTTGATGTTAAAAATATGCAAGTTGCCTAAAGAGATTTAGGTATATTCTTGACATAAAGGAGGTGATTTGTAAATACTTCATCTGAAAACTATGGATTTAAAGGGATTTTTTTATTTTATTATTTTGGTCATTGTTGCTAATATTGATTAACTGATGGTTAACATTTTTAGGACAATGATTAAATTTAGGGACATAGTAACTAATGCATAGTATTCCATGGTTATCTGAGAAGCCTTTGGAAATTTTATAATAAACTATGAATTGTTTATGATTTTTTTAAATCTATGTAAGTACTTGGAAGTCAATGTTAATTTTTGGTCAAAAAAGCATTTCATTCAGGGACATGTTACCAAGATTATGTTGTACCTTTTGTAGACTTGGTAATCTGAGAATATTTAAAAATCTTATGACGAATCATGTATTTTTTATTTAGCTAGATACTATGGAATTGACGGTTAACAATTTTTGATTGAAAAAGCACTTAATCTATGCTCTTGAATAAATACATACTGTTCCCTCTACTTTCGTAATCTGGGAATATTTAGGGAATTTATGATGAACTCTGGATTTTTGATAACTTATTTTAGAAAGGTAATTCTTGGGTTTTATTGTGTGAACAACATTAAAACATTTTGTTGAATAATTGTTAGATATGGGGACATAAATGCATATTATTCCTTAAACATTGATTTCTGAGAATATTTTGGGAATTCCATAATAAACTATGATCTTTTAATGCATTTTTAAACTAGCTACTTTGAAATTGAATGGTTGATCATTTTTGGTTGGAAAAGTATTCCATCCAGTAACATGTTAAGAATTTTATATTGTTCATCTTGAAAGCATGGTAATCTGAGAATATTTTGATATTTTTATGATGAACCATGTATTATTTATGAATTATTTCTTGGCTAAGTACAATGCAAATGACGAGACATACGCAAACAGATTTGCTGCCATTATTGCAGCTAGAAGTGGCTCTGCAAAGTAAGCACTGCTAGTCCATCACTTAAAATCCCAATGAAAGACTTCAAAGGTTGTGGTTGTAACATCACAAAATGTGAAAAAGTTCCTGAAGATGAGTTTTGCAACTAACTGTAATCTAATAGAAATCGTTGTATTGACTGAATAGGAGTGAACGCGATTAGAATAAAAGTTGAGGACAGTTTGTCGTTCCTCAGGACAACATAGCATGAAATGGCTCTCTCTACTCTTTGCGCTAACTGGTTCCAAGTCGTAAATTTGTTGCTGCCTGGTGTAAGTGAATAATTGATAACACCATCATACAGTTCCCTTCATCCTTTTTAGAAATGTGCTTGTCCATAATCACCGTGACTGTGTCTTTTCCAGCTAATAAACACTGTATATCATCATAAGAGATATGTTTTTTCGGTGGACTCCATTGTGCTGCCGACACCAACGTCAGCAGCAGCGGTGGAAAGTTTTAGGTGTGACACCAGTTTCCAGCTGTGCCTCCTGAAGATGTTTGCGCAGAAAGTCACAGCATTAGACATACTAGAGCTGCAGAGCACTTCTTTGTTGAAAGTACAGCAGTGAGTGCTTTTCTCGAGAGAAAACATGTTTTCACTCTCCTCCCAGTGGCCAAGAGTTTAATAATAATAACTGCCAGTCTTTCTTCTTCTTTTTTTGTTGATCCTCTTCTGTTGGCTCGGTTCCTCTTTTTGTCCACAGAGAAATGCATCTGTTTGCTGTGACATGAGACGCGGAGATTACTCATGTTTCCTGTCAGCATTTTGGATGGACTCCAGCTACTATCCAGAGGGAGATTTTTTTTCTTCAAAAAAAATCTACAATCAGTTAAAAATGCTGAGAAATGTGTTGAACCTCATGACAGATAAGACACTATAGCTAGAGTGTGACATAGTTTAGTATATATCAGGAAAAATAGCATCATTTCTTCTGATGGATCAGAAGCGGCTGTCAGACTGCATTTGTGACCTTTTTTACTGATTTTCATACAGAGGCTAAAAGACATTAATCCCCATAGACTTTCACACTATGGTGTGTCAGAAAAATCCCCCAAATAGCACATCAATAACATTACTGTAGTACTTAATCCCTCTACCGCGGTACATGAAATATCCAGGAACATGTGTCTTCTTATTAATTTTATACAAAACGGTTATATAGGGGAAAATTGTAATTATTCATTTTTACCTGTTGTTGCTAAACTTTTATAGCATTTTGCATAATATCAACTTGTTCACTGAATTTAACAAAACTCGTCAAAAAACAAGTGGAGGTATTTACAGAAGAGTAATTTTCTGTTCTTGATCCTGTATTTCAAAATTCATGTTGTACACCTTGAAGAAGGAGAAAGGAGACTGATCAAGACTATATAGCAGCAGGTTTTTGGCCTTTGTGTGTTTGCTAATGCAACGTTCTGAAACATTTGGAAGCAAGCAGCCATAATCAAACTGAATACCAGTCCTCTCCTTTAGTGGTGAAATGAACGTGGATACATATTGCAATGGCCCTTTAGAAACTAATCTGACCAAATATTTGTAGGTTACTGGTGAGGGATGCAATGAATGTAGTAATTCTTGTAGTTTGAACACCGTTAAATCCATATAATAATTATTCATACCCCTGGAGGGTTTGGATTTTTAATTATTTTCTCAAAACCCATAAATTTGAGACAGGCACCACTCAAAGGATGAAATAATGTAAAAGATGTATATAATTTGTTTTAAAACATTCTCAATAAACAGTGGAAAAAGCTTTATTCATTCAGCAATCAAACCCTTATTATAATTGCTGACCAGTTTTGCATGTTTCCAGAGGTATTTTGATTATTTATCTTTGGTGATGAGCTACAACCATTTGAAGTTGGAAGGCCATTCGATTAGGCCATCACCCTAATCTTTCGCTCCCTTCAAATATTCTGCAAATGCGATTAATGGACAAATGCAGTAATACATTGAAGAAACATGTACATTTTGGAAAATTCAATTTCTTTAAATTAAATAAACTGACCAAGAAGATCAGGGCAGCTAAGAGAAGCTAAAGCAAAAAGCTAAAAAAGATGCTTCTCAGCAGACCTGACCGGCAAAGCTCCAGGACCTGACAATGGTGCCTGAGTCAAAGTCCTTGTTTGCGTGCCCAAACTAAGCAAACATCATTATTTGTGATTCTAATTAATAGAAGCCAAACAGCAAATGAAAAAGTTGAACTTTAACACATCTGGGTGGAACCTGGACTGAACAAGACCTTGATGGTGACTGTTTATAGTTTTTTCTTTATAAATATCTGTTTAACTACTTATATTTAAGTATCGCACTAACTGAACATGACCTGTGATAGACTGAATATCCGTCCAGTGCTCCTGCATCCCCAGCACCCCCGCCAGGATAAAACTGCTAAACCAGAAGGTGGGGGAAGCTTAATGGATGGACAAAGTGAGCAACCAATACCACAATATATGGCTAAGGAAGTACTAATAACCAATCAAATATTCATGATCAATAATGGAAAAGTTGGATATAAAAGTGCATTCCTTGAGTTTTCCCTGTTTTGTTTTCACAAATGTTTCTTATCTGTTTCACACAGCATCCTGCTTGCTCTCCGCAACTGTGTGAAATTGTGTTGTAAACCATTCATTAGAGCTGAAATACGAATTCCCAGAACATCAGCAAAAGCACAGGAGGAAGCATCGACATATTTTTTCAGAAGTGACAAAGACAAGGCAGTGATACGGCAACAATAAACAGAGCAGGGGCCAATTTTTTTCAGATTGAATGGCAAATATGATGAGAAAAAAGACACGAAAAACTAATGAATACACCAAGGACTGAAGCTTATTGAGCTACATCCACGCCCAAGGACAAATATGTGCTTTATTTATGATATAAATTAGTTTATAATCAACTTTATGCTGTTAAGAAAACATGAAGAATTCGTACCTCGAATATATCTTTAAATACAGTAAGTTTGTTAGTCATTCATGTACAGTTAAATATATTAACTGCAGCATTTAAAACCGTGTTCATTTCAATTGATAATACAATGTCAGAGCAACTTATTAATCATAATGGCATTTATTAATATAAAAGTAACTAGACTTTAAAAACTTAAAAGGGAAAAACCAAATCATATAGGTTTTTTTTTTTCGTTGTTTGTTTTTTAAGAATTTGGGACAAAACGAAAATCAGTAAAATAAAATCTGTTCTGTAAATTGTGATGGATACATATAAAAGAGACACTTTTCTGCTGTCGGACAAACCATTTTTTCATCCACTGATGCCAATCAAGACGTTGGCTGTTTTCTGAATGTTAAGCTTTACTTGCATAAACGGGCTCCCATCAGCTGCTTCAGTCATGCTCTCCTATCTGAGCCTCAGTCAGGTGTGCAGAGCCGGAACGTAACACCTCTCATTGCCGCTTTTCTGACATAATTATGCTCAAGCAATTTGCTGCCGCAGCTGCTGCCACCAACGTAACATTGAAGTATTCGATTTAACAACAGTGAGATGAAATATTTTCATCAAGAAAAAAGGACTTTACAGATACACTTTTCAACCGGAGTTTACAAGATAGTTATACCTCATATATGTCTTTTTCAGCATACTCCAGCTGGTATTTGAGAAGGTTTAAGTTGATCTATCATGGCCTATACTCCAATGCATCTATTCATAAAAGCAAAATAAAATTCCGAAATTCAGGTTTCCGTTTTTTAAGTGGGTATGACCCAAAAAATAAACCTGCAATACAGCCAGAAATTCATTAAATCCGTCAAATGAACATAAGCTCCAGCTTTTGCCACATTGAACACTTTTCCTCTGTCTTCTTTGCTCCACTCAGTTTGTCTTCATCCAGCGTCCTCTCCCTCAGTTGCTCTTGTGCTTCTTGAACAGGGCGTAAAGGACCTTCAAGGTGGCAGCAATATCCTGAGAGACAATATCTGTCACAATGTTCACAGGACAAGTGTTACACAATCAGCACCAAGTCAAGGCTGTATGCCTGTGACAACACTTTATGAACATTAGCTAATAGCTCCCCTCACAATCCACCCAAACCGGTCAAAAGATCAGCAGGACAAGGAAAATCCATTAGGCAGAAATTTAATCTCTCTGTCCTTGGTGAGATGGGCTCCCGCCGAATCCGCTTGCAGTTTGTGGGACTCACTAAGTGAATTAACGTGACACTAAGATTGACTCCATCGCTCGCTCATCTAATTAATGCACATAGCGTGCTCCCATTTTAGGCCTTTAGTCCTGGAATTTCTCCTTCCACAACGGCAATTATGTCGTTAATTAAAAAGACACTAAAAATGAATTAAATTAACTCCTATCTCTGGGCTAAGATTAATTGAGCTGGTCTTTACATGATCCGCTATAGTTAGTGCTGAGGATTTATTTAAAAATCAAAAGGGGCCGTATATGTCCGGTGGGGAAGATTGTGGGAAAGTTTGAGTGCGTGTAAGAGGGATGGCGAAGCTCAGCCAGAAGCTCTTCTAGTCGATAACGGATCCACGGAGAAGAGAGCCTGATCCATTTGCTATTGACTGATTCAAACCCCTATGTGTCAGTTGTTCACCTTAGTACATTGTTCCCTTCTTTGCAGGGAAAAAATAAAATACAGGAACTGATGGTAGGTACTTGTTAAAAATATAAACATAACCTTCTAAGATCTATGATTTGCAGGGAAGTGTAGTGATGCAATTTAAATTGTAAGAATATTTTAATGTTGATAAATACCCTTCTGATGGAAAAAAGTCTGTAAAAGTAGGAAAGACACTTTATATTTTTATAAAGTATGTATTAATGGTATTGGACCGCATATTTTAAATCAGTTGTATACAGAGAAGTATGATTCAGCGTTTTATGGTGCATTTGGATTCAGTGCAATAACGAGTGATACCAAATGGTTTTGTGTGATACATTGTGGTTAAATACGATACTGCAAAGTACCATACAATAGGGTAAGATACAGTGCTACATGATTCGATGTGATAGGATATGATCCCATAGCAGACAAATCGATTCAGTTTCATTTTGGGTGCCCAAAATGAAACTTTTTCACAATAATTTGCAGGAATTTTGGCCCGTTTCTGCTGATAGAACTGGTGTAGCTCATTCGGGTTTGACTGCTGCCTTGCTAACACACACCTTTTCAGCTCTGCCCACAAGTTACCTGTGGGCAGAACTGGGAACTCTCATATGATTGGCTCAGGAACAAGGAAGTAAATATGAGCTACACACTGCGCCGGAGTCGCTCCGCTCCGTACTTCTAGGTTTGAAATGAGAAAAATCTGACTAAAACATTGTTGATGGAGAGGACTGATTGTTTACAGGGAATGTTACTTCCATCACAGGTGAAATATAAGAAGGGTTTTGGTTAATTTTTGCAATAAATATCTTACTTATCGCTTCTGTAGTCAGAAGAAATGGATGTATGTTTCTTTTTTTTTTGTGAGGATGAACTTCTGAATTTGAATAAATCAGGATAACAAAATTTTTCCAAAACATTTTTTACATGTCTTACATGTTTTTCAGGCATTTAGCAAAAATAAATAATTCTGATGATACAGGAAAGGTTTTTATGCAGTACATAAACATCTATTTTCAACTTTGTGGCAGAAAACAGTGCATCAGCAGTGTGTTTCCGGCTCATCGTTCTATAGTTTTAGAATGGGAATTGTCTAAATAATGACAAGCTTATTTTACTGTGTGAGAAACACTCAGATTCCAATGTTTATGCCACAAACAGAAAGATTTGTAATCTGTTAATCGGTGTTGATTGTCTAGTTTTCAAGCTGGAACTGAAAAAACACACTCTTAATTTTACATTAATAGTCCAGATTTTGGGCCTGATAACGGAGTTAGCTAGAGAATAGCAGCAGGATAGCTCATGAATATAGATTTGTCCTTCCAGGCAAACACTCCTACAGCACATGTAGCCACAGGAGCCAGGTTTAATCCCTGTTCCTATCAGAGGAGACCACGACAACATTGTCCCTTTGAGGCCGTCTTTCCTGCTGCTCCTCTCCAAATGAATGATGATGGCTTCAGAATAAGAAAATCCTCTTCAGGGATTGATGTGAGACTGGAGTCACACTCACTTATATTCCCCAAAGGATTTCATCTTTTCCCTCTAAAACACTGCCACTCCACCCTACTCCACTCCGCAGATGAAATCTACATTGGGCAAAACATCCCGTCTGACATAGAAAACACACAAAATGCTGCTGATAGAGGAGATAATCTGAATTACTTTGACGCCGCTGTCTTGGAGCAGGGGAATGTTCAGCTATCTGACTTTGTTTACAATAATTTTATAGATAGTACATTTTCTCCCACCGGTCCAATATTTTCTGTTATATCGTCATTGCTTTTATTTAAGTGACATTTTCTCACCTTGTGGGTCAATACTGGGCAGCTGCAGGCCAATATCGTTTAGAAGATCCAGGGCTAAGGTCACATTATGAAGCTACAGTTAAAAACAAAACACACAAAAATGTAAATACATATTATGTTTAGAAATGACAGGACACAGATATTTAATTTTGCAGTGGAATAAGTCTCATACTTTGATATTAACTGGCAGAGATCTACGATCTCATGGCAATAAGTGTGTAAAATGTTCTAACATACAATTACTTAACCCTAACATATATGCTTATTTGTTATTGTTTACATAATTTGTTTCTGTATATTTTAGGAGGAAAGATGTTAACTGTCATCTTTGCCCCTATGAATCATTCATGAACCCATCCTGTTGCCTCACATTAGTAACAGTTAGGCCTGGCACGGGTATTCAAGCATCTGCTTTATGACTATTGAATAAATCAGTTTAATCAAATCATGTATTTCAATCGGCACTTCTGCCAGTTTTTAGTTATTAGATAAGAAACCAGATAGGTAAAATTAAGGCCTTTTAGAAATAGGTTTAAGAACTTCATCAAAGATAAGGGGAAAAAGTGATGTTAGAAATTAATATTTTTGTGTTAAGATGTTTAAATTTCCTGAAAAGAATTCTCCAAAATTAAAAATCACACTGTGGATCATACTCTACCATCTCAGCGTCATTAACGGGAGTCAGGTTGAAATCAACCAGTGGGATAAAGAAACCTTCCAGTTGACCAATCAGCAACAGCAGTATCACTCCATCAGCAAACTGGGATAGAAAACACAGGATTCTGGATCATGCCCATGTGGACGGTGATAAAATCTCAGGAAAGCTAAACAGTGGGTCTATTTTTATTACTCAGCAGACTGTAATACACAATCTGTCTGATTGTACCTGTTTGTCCATATCAGCCACCTGCAGACCCAGGTTTGCCATGTTCTGGTTGACAAAGTGTAAGATGGCCTGAAAATGGAAGATATTATGTTAAGAGGTAATGTTAGTTTCAGCAACAATGGGGGATTACATAATCAGACTCATAATAGAATAGCATCTGTTATTCTGTATGCCATGTGACTGCTTTGCAATCTTTGCTAAAAGCATTAGTCATGTAATAGACTAATCAAATAGCAGACAATTTTGCTAGAGGAAGAAAAGGATGTTTGCCAAGTCACTAAAGTTCATTGGAAATAGGCAGAAATCTGTGCACAAAGTCTATTTGCTGTACACTGAGTAGCAGCCAAAAAAAACATGCAGTACTAATGCAACAGGAACAATATTGTTTTCCACCGGGAATAACACCTGCAAGTTCATATTCTTTGCAGGTTTCGCTGCATTGTATCCTGAGCTGTAAAACCTGCAAAGAATAGAAATGCCAGTCATCATCCTGAGGTGAGTCAAAACGCCAACAGTCTTTTGGGACATCTTTAATTGCTTTGTTTTTATTGGATTGTGTTTGTACTGAAATCTTACATCAGAGTAAACAAATATCACATCCGGGGTTCCTCCAGGCTCCATTGTCATGCCAGTGTAATTACATATTTACTTGCTTCCCCTAGCTCCCATAAATGTACTAAAACATCTCAAAGCATAAACAGACCGATAACATCTTGGAAGTGACATGGGGGAGGGGGGGGGGACTTGATCCTGACCTAAAACCTAAAACGGCAGTTTTTATATATATATATATATATATATATATATATATATATATATATATATATATATATATATATATATATATATATATATATATATATATATATATATATATGTGTGTGTGTGTGTGTGTGTGTGTGTGTGTGTGTGTGTGTGTGTGTGTGTGTGTGTGTGTGTGTGTGTGTGTGTGTGTGTGTGTGTGTAAAAATAAAAAACAAATAAAACAATTATCAGGTTGTGTGACTAATCCAGAATCTTGTTGCCAGAGTCTTGACCCACACCAGGAAAGTGGATCATACCACAGCACTGGACTGAGAATTTGAAAGGGACTGATTTATAGATTTTTAGATTGAGATATCAATCTATAAGGCACCGAATGGTGTTGGACTTAAATGCACTTCAGACTGGTTTGTCAGGTGTGAAACTTATAAATCCCTCGGGTCATCAGAGACCTCTTCACTCATTCATCCTTGGACCAAGGGAGGCAGCATTTATTTTCTATGTTCGCCAGCTCCGGAACAAACTCAGTGAAGACCTGAGATGAGCAGAAACTGATGGCTCTTTTGCGTCAGGAATGAAAGCATTATCAACCCCTGTCATGACAACGCTTCATGGTGGGAGTAAGGCACCTATTTGCCGTCTCCAAGTGTTTTGTGAATGGACGAACTCAGCAAGGTGGGTAGAAGTCAGGCGTCTCCGTTTGCATGTCTGACTCCCCAGGCTAGGTAGTTATGGGCTCGCACTGGACGACTTCTACTGGGGAGACAGGGAGCTTTGTGGCTCAAGGAATGACATACAGGTTATGCAACCAGCCAGCATCTGAATTTAGAATTGTAAACGAGGATCAGAAATCCTTTCTGACAAGGAGCGTAAGAATCGGAGAGGAACCACGAAACTTTATTGTCATTATAAGTTAACATAATGGCATTTTTTTCGATGAGGCAGGCAAGAAAGTGAGGTATTTAATCCAAATTGGAATCATTTGGTCGGTTAAAAACAGGATTGCTACACTGAGTTTGTCGTAATTGTTTCTGAAAGAACAGTAGGGAGAGATTGTTTGCATACTTGCTGATATCGATGCCAGAACACAGCTCCTTTCATCCTGCACTTCTGTAAATGTTTGTAAACTCACAGCTGTGCTGGATAACACCATATCCACTTGTAATATAATGCACAGGAGTTCAGAGGCAGCTTGTCTTTGTGGGTTTATGTCCAAGATTTTCGGGGAAAGAGGTTGTTTTCCACTATTTTCAGCTCTTTTCTATTGTGTCTTAGTTAATTGTCTTGAATGTGCACTTAACTGTTTATTTCTTTTGACGTAGTCCTTAAATTGTGTTTTATTGCAACTCTTGTTTTGGTGTAGTTCTTTTTCAAGAGCTTTTTCCATAAAGCACTCTGAGTTATCTTGCGTATGAATGGCGGTGCTATGCAAATAAACACGCCTAGCCTTGTCTCGCCTAATAAATCGAGTGCAAGTAAAGCTAACATACCTGTGATGACTGATGCACTGATTCACAAGTAGCTCTAATGGTGGATGGTGCTTATTTTAGATAACTAAGACATTCAGTAATATTTCCAAACTAAGCCGCTTTATTTGAATAATGCTTCATTACACATTCATAAATCAACAGTCCAATAATTTCTAGTTGGCCCATTTTTATGAAGACATTAAAATGACTAGATGTTTTGGACTCCAGTGTGGAATAATAACTCAGGAAAAAAGTTACCCTGACAGGGCTGAACAGACTTGTTCACTGCAGTGAGGGCTGAGCCGCAGACCACAAGCCCACACAGTGTATTTCATGCATCAACTCTACAAATCCTTCTCTGGTGTTGAGAGCATCAACAACGGCATCATGTCTCCTCCTGTCGTTCTGTTTTGTTTTTTTTGGCTGTGTGGGTTTTTTTTTTTTTTTTTTTTTTTTTTACCTTCTTCACTGTGTTGACCTTGTTAGCCTCGAGCTTCAGCAGTTGCTCAATGGGATCTTCCCCTGGGTTGGTGACACATCCAGAAAATGTGTTAGTATGCTTTAATGGCGCTTGGATGACATTCAAGATGTCGTATCGGCTCAACCCCTGACCACTCTCACTCACTTTCGGGATTGCTGGAGGAGTCTGTATCAGGGCTGCTGCTGAAAAAGACAATACAAATGTGACAGGACTTTTTTCTTTTAGCCCCACGTAAGACACGAGCAAGACACAGAAATCTGCTCACCTGTCCCCTGTCAGGACCTCAGTCTGCAGCTCAGATTTGATTCCGCTCTTGCTGACCTGGGCGAGAATGGAAAGCTAGCCGCTACCGTGTGGAAATTTCACCAGGCGTGTTAAAGGCAGATCTGGAGCAGAACAGACTTACTTCTACTATGACAACCTCAATCTTCACGTTCTGTGGCAGATTTAGCTTAGGCTGGAAAGCTTTCACCATGGCAACCAGCAGATGAATGGTAGCCAGGAGATCTTTGTTGTGGATGACTGACAGGCAAACAACAGAGAACAAAACACAGAAGAAAATGTTCAGCTTGTACTGATGTGACAGATGTCAAAAACACGCTGTATGGTAACTAATACAAACCGAAAGGATCATAGATAAACAAAACAGAAGCACAACTAAAAAGGCTGACTTTGGATGGTATTCAGAGAGGCTGTGTGTAGAACGACTTTCAGGCAACTACTCACAAACGGTTTCATAGCTCAGACAAGGAAAACAGAGACTTTTCCCAGGTGCTTTTTGGTTTGTGGGGGTAAGGGGACACGGACACACGTCATCTATGGAGAGGTCAAATCTGAGGTCTTGGAGGAAAAAAATCTAAAACAACACTTAATAAGGTGGTTTACATTTAGGATAAACAACCGTGATTCCTTGCTGCTACTTAAAATAATACAATACTTTAATCAAGATAGATCAGTTCAAAACAGGTGTGTTGTCTGTAAATCTTTTAAAAGTCAGTCACTAAACCAATACACCAATCAGTTTCTTTTAGCTAAAGATACATTAGAAAAAAACAAAGATTTTATTCCACTTGGATCATAAGCAGTGAGATAAATCTCCAGCCCCCATCAAAATGATAGGAAAAACAGTGTAGAAACAGTAATAAACAATAAAAAAAAAAAATTATCACATCTGTTCTCTAATAAAATGTGTCTGAATTTAGATTTTTTTTCAGCCTTTCCATTCCATTTTGGGTCTGTTAGTTGATTTTGGGGCTTTTTTGCTTATTTGTTATCTTGTTTTATTTAGTTATTTATTTAGTGTTTTTATGGGGGGGGGGGGGGTATGTAGGCCCTCTAATTGTAAAATTTCAATGCTAAGGGGTGCCAGACAAATTAATATATTAGCATTTACACTTTTGTAAGAACTAATTCTGCAATTAGTTTTGTCATCCTTTTCTGCATAGGAGCTGTTTGGCTGAAAATATTAACCATGTTAAAACAGTTTTGTTAATCTTGATATACCTTGATATTTTTAATCTTTCCAAGCCCAGCAACATGTCCATTTGGTCTTTGAATGCATAAAATGCAAAGAAATACACAGCTTTCAGATTAACAGCAGTCAACTTGTTAATATGTACAGCAATGAACAAAAGTATTGGTTTTCTGACCTGCAACTGGAAGATACAGTTGCTTCAGTGCCATTCATAGGATAGGTTTTACTTAGGAGCCTAATAAGTAACTCCCTAACTGAGATTTATTCTCCATTGCACAGCTCCTTTAAATTTTAAAAACTCAAACTGGTAATTAGCTTTCTATTTACCTGTTGATACCAACATTTCCGAGAACCACGGCATCAAGAAAAAAACATTCAAATAAATAGAATATAAACTGCACGTCTCTGGTCTTCAAATAGGTAAGCAACTGTTCAGTCTCTTGCTTTCTGGGGGGAAATGACAAAATAGTGTGCAGTTTGCTTTGCTGTGGTATCAAAGAATCGGAGCAGCGATCATGGTTACTAAGAAATTGGTCTGAATTCAAGGAACACTCAAACTAAAAGGCTGGCAATTTGCTTTTAATTAGTTAGAAAACTGTGTGAGACTAAGCCTTTTTAGGTTCAGTTCGGAAAGTCAACTCATACAAAGAGAAAACGAGTGACAGCATAAAACTATGAACACATTCAGCTGTTTAGTCGCGTGTAAAATCTGGGGACTTAGCCTGGTTTTATTGGTTTTATTGTTCAGAAAGCACATTTTATCTCACTTTTGAAATTCCTCCCAGTTGGTGTAAGCTTAGATGGCACCCTCAAGCTTGCACCAAAGCCTGCTGTAATATGAAGTTAACGTTGGTGCCAGAAGGGAACATTTGTTCATTTGTTGCTTTTGTTGCTGAATGCCAGTCAAATGCATGACTCACGTTTGACGTCCCATTTGATCAGGCTGCTGTCCTGCATGCCCAGCCTCTTGTCCAGCTCATTCAGGATCACTTCCAGCTTACGGATCTGAGCGGAGCTGGTCAACGCAATTTCCTCCACCGGTAAGTTCACGCCACCTAATCTGGCTGCAGACACCAGGAAGACATTATTTATAAGGTTAGGGCTAAGTTTAGGAGACTGCTTATTACATTTCTTCTTCTTCCAGTTATTGAAATCAGGATCGAGTGAATTAATGGAACATCAAATGTGTAATATCTCACACAGCAGGTGATGAAGTACGAGTCCATCGTACAGATCCTCCTCCAGGCTCTGAATCACAATGTGCTCTGCTTTCAAAGTCGTATTGATCCAATCAACCAATGCCTCTCAAGACACAATTAATCGCACAGTCAGAAACATCAAACACCTCATCATCTCACAAGCGTTTCTTTTAACAATGTAGCAGATGGAGAAAAAAAAACAGCATGAGAGCCTGTTTTTTAAATTAACTTTATCTACTCTTAAATATTAGGTGAAATTAATTGGACAGAATTAAAAACTAAAAGCTGTTATTTCACTCGCTATTTTTTACAATTTCATGTGCCTGTTCCCACATGTTCCCACCTCTCCGGCTTATCGCATATAATTGATGCTCTGTGCCTTGCATACAAATCCAGAGTGGCCTATGTTCAGCCAAACCATTGTAGAGATCGCAAAAACTTGTCCACATTTGGTGAAGTTGCAACCAAAAAGGGAGATTTTAAATTACAGATCAGCACAAAATTGTAAATTCAAAGGAAACTTATATGTTTCTAGCTTTACTTACAAATAAAAATCTAAAAAGCGTGGCATTCATTTGCGTCACCTTTGGTCCCCTAACAGAGTGTAGCTGTGTATAATTCATCAATTTAGGTCAGTGAACATGCAGCTTTTCAGTGAAGACCTCAGAGGTTTGTTAGAAAATATTAAAGAAAAGCAACATAAAGACCGTGGACTACACCATGCAAAATGCTGTGTGAGAAAACACCATCCCTTTGCTTAAACTTGGTGGTGGCAGCATCATGATGTGGGCAAGCTTTTCTTCAGCAAGGATGGGGAAACTAATGAGAGTTGATAGGAAGATGGATGGAGCTTCATACAGCACATGCTTAGAAAACCTTTTCTTTGCAAAATATCTTGAGAACCGTGTATCAGTTTGCCTCCAGTTCAAGAGTTGTGTTCTATCCTGTGTTGCACTATCACAGAAAATCCTAATAAAGTAAAACGTGTGGAAGTCTGTGATTGTGGCACGATAAAACATAGAAAAGGGTTTGAAAATACTTTTATAAGGCGATGTATGCATCATAGATAGATGATGAATGTTATGATGTACAACAAAAAGGAAATAAATTATTTTCTACCTCCTTTAGTTTTTCCAGTTTGGGGTCTTTTAAAGATGTCGGCTGGATGAGCTTCCTTTTCTCTCCTGTGCAAAAATGAAAAAGTTTTATTATATGGCTTATTAATCCATTTTTGTTTCAGCAATAATTTTGGCTATAAAAATGTTTTATGGTCGAAAAAGGAACAAACAAACTGTGATTTCTTCAATGGCATACCCACTGAAAATCATCACCTGACTCCACAAGGCCTTATTTGCTCTTTTAGCTTTTTAATCTTGCACTTTTACTCTCAGCAGAGCTATTTCCAAATGCAGTCAGGAATTGTAGCCAGGGAGAAGAAATTCTTCTGATAAAGCCATTAATGCATGAAGAAAGAACATGATGGAAAATATAGCATATTGAGAGCGATATGTCAACTTCAGAGAGCTGTGGAGGCCAGATGAAAGACTCAGAGATACTGGAGTTAAATTATTTTCGGTCTCTTTCCCTTCTTTATATATTTTACTTATTCAGACCTAAAGGTTCATGTAGAGTGCCCTCCACAATCATTGGTACCCATGATAATAAAGTGTAAAATAACAAAAAGCCTTGAAACGAATTTGTATTAATGTAGCTTAACCTCACACTGAGAAATATAGGAAAAAAATCCACCTTTAATTAGAGTAAATTTATTCAGTGCAGGGGAAAATCCCACATTAGGAAATCATTTATTTTTATCAGTTCCACATTTTTGATACTCTTAAAGTGAATAGAACTAAAGCTATTCAAGAATATATACTTTTTTAACTTTAACAGATTGTGTAGGAATTTCTAATCAGTAATGCAGGACTTCCTAGTTTTATGGGGTGTAAAATGACCATTTGTCATTTGTCTTATCCACTGAAAGGGAAGACAAAAGGCCATTTTAGTAGAGGTAAATGTATGCTGCTCATTATAAATCTGAAAGCTAATTACAGTAAGCCGGAAAATAGTTGCTTGCCAAAACTTGCCTATACCTGCAGTACAGCAATTATTACAAGGTTTGTCACAACTAGAGTTGTGACAAACGAGGCTGGACGTGCGTCCATGTTAATCTTGCCAACATTCACTGTGAGGAGGATGGTAAAAACATCACCAAAGCTCAGTGTTAGCTCACTGCTAGCCTCCTAACTAATAGGAGTGGCATCATGGGGACACCAAGTGTCTATGGAAAGATTTTGTCCTCAGAGACGATGGGCTACTGTGGACATCGCCTCCATGGTTGCTAATATCTGCATGATGCAACTGTATGAACCTAGCAAAAAGACAAATATTTAAATATTTGAAATTGACTTGAAAATATTACAGTGCCTCACTCTGTGACAATTATGTTACAGAAATGAACTTTCTGAAACAAGAAGTTTCAGAAAAAAACTTTTAGGCCTAATATTATTCTTAAATGATACTAAGACATACCTTCACAGATTTAGCTTTAAAGTATTGTTTTGATTTGATCAACAGGATCGTAATACAAGTGGAAATATGCAGAAAGCTGGTCAGCAATTATAAGGGTTAAATTGCTCTAAATGCCAATTGAGATTTGATTTAGTTAAAAGGGTATGACTAATTTTGACCATTTTTAAATTAAAAGTAAATAAAAAAAAATTCCGGCTGACACTTGACTTTTGTGTTTTGTCTTTTGACCAATGCCTGTCTCAGAGCCTGTCTGATACAAATTTCTGGGTTCAATGAAAATAATATATCTAAATCTGACAGGGGTATGAATAATTTTGTACTTCACTGTATGATCAAAATGCACAACAACATTGTCAAAAAGATCTGAATGAGGACCAAATATAGCAGCAAATAATCCCTGTTTCAAGTTTCAAGGACATATTGAAGTCTTAAAGTGCACATTTGGCTGAAAATGTTTAACACAGATTTCTTACTTAATGGCTGATTAAGAAACTCCAGTTTTTGATTATGACTAAATGCACTGGTTGCAGTTAAGTTAAAATGACGCATCAAGGGGCGTCATGTGGCTCGGTACTAGGAGGGGACAGTCCTCCACACAGCTGCCCTGGGTTTGATTACTGCATCTCTTCCCCTTTGCCTCTCCTCCCTTCTTCCTGTCCAGCTACTAATAAATAAAGTCCACTAGTTCCACTAAAACCTCAAAAAAGATGTATCTATACTTATATTTTTTAATTATCTAATTGTGTTTTCGATTATTTATTGATATTGTTTTAATCTGAGTTTTTGATGATCTGTCTTCATCTTTATTCACGCTAAGAAAGCTAGAAAAAAAAAGGAAGCGATTTTTACATCAGCAAAGTCTCATAACAATAGCAATTAAAGGCTAGGTGAATATGTCTCTAACACTCAACGGTATGATAAGGAACGTTGGCGAAATATTTGAAACATAACACAAAAAGGTGAGTGGCCAAGAGAATAGTTCAGTCTGTTGTGATTCCTGTTAAAGGAGAAGCAGGCGGGTGTCCGCGAGCTGTTCTACCACTTTATTAAAGGCACACATACCCTGAAAAGACTCCGCCTCCAGGGGGTCCTCCTTTTTTTTGTATTCAAAAACGGCAGCCTCCATCTCTCCTGCTCTGGGCGGTTCAGTCTCTTTGCTGACCTGTTGGCAAGAATCTGCAGAGAGGTGGACGGGTCCGAAAACGCCTTGTGAGGAAGAGCTAAACATAGAAATGGCAGCAAAATTAGGAAACACTCCTCATCAGCGGGATTGGAAGAAAGACCAATTCTCTGAAACAGCTTAGTAAGTGTCCTTAACAGTGCGACTCCTCTTTCTGCTGCAGCAGGGCATCGATTTGCTGACCAGCAGGGGAAGATGCTGATTCTACTGACTGGCAGCTCGCAGTGGAAATGTCCACAGCGTACCTTGCAAAAGTTTTTTTTTTTTTTTCCATTTTGTGATGTCATAGCATTAACTTCAATGTATTTTGTTTGGGAATTTATGTGATAGGTCACCAAGAAGTAGGGGATAATAGTGAAGTTGTTTTGTATTCACCCCACTTTACTCTGATCCCCCTAATTAAATACAATCTATTGCTACTAACCGCCTTCAGATGTCACCTAATTAGTAGATGGAGTCCTGCTATGTGTGATATAACCTGGGTAAATCCAGCTCTTCTGGAAAGTGTCTCAGGGGTTTGTATGAGAACAGCTTCATGAAGGAACAGAACAGACAGCTCAGTGATAAACACAGGTTTAGAGCAGGGTTGTTACACAATTATCCAGAAATACAAAGAGTATGTCACAGCTGCAGATCTACCAAAACATGGCTCTCCACCTGAAATTGTGAGATGGGTAAGTTCAGCATTAAGAGAACAAGCCAGGAGGCCCATGGTAAACCTGAAGGAGCTGCAGAGAGACGGTTCGGGTGGAGAAATCCGTTGACAGGACAACTATAAGTAGTGGAATCGACAAACTTTGTCCAAAAGAGGCAAGAACGAAGCATTTCCTAAAAGACAGCTACAAGAAGTCCCAGTTTGCCACCAACATGTGGAGAATGAAGCTCTCATCAGATGAAACCAAAATGGAAAATGCATGAAAAAAACACTTTGTGTGAGTAAAAACTTTGTGTGCGGGTAAGGTAACGTAACATGATGGTGGCGGCATCATGCTGAGGGGATGTTTTAATACAGTAGCAGCATGGGAGCCATCCATCCCAAAAGATTTTGAGATCTTAAAAAAAAATGTGAAGCCATATATCCTTTATTCCCATTCACATTGAAGTTTATGACTGAGGGGTGTGAAAACCTTTGAAAGGCACTGTAAAAGCTCCACTTATAAAAGGCAAATTCCAATGAGTTGTCCTGAGGAACTGTAGAATTTCAGCCAAAGGTTTTAAAAAGGCAGTGGCATGTAAAAACAAAGAAGCATATAACTCCCTGATCTAGTCAAAAACTTCCCACTCAAATAGGAAATGTCAGGTTTGCTCACTTCCTTATACACTTCAACAGTACACAGAGCAGATCTGGTACCATCGACCCCCGCGGGGTCGCATGGCTCTGCTTCTGCCTCTGAATATTTTAAACCTCATGGTTTCAGACAAAAGCACAGCAAACACACAAAGTCACACTTTCTGACAGAACAGACGTGACACGAAGGCTGTCGAGCTGCAGTTTCCTGGATCCGGAGAAAGAGGAAAGCCTCCGCCAGCACCTTCTCTTTCACCCCCACGTGTGTTTTATGCGTGTGTGGCTTCCATTTCCTGACGTTGACAGTAAATTTCAAACAAGGTCATAAACATAAAGACTTTCTGAAATAGCTTACCTTCAGCTCACTGAGACCAAGAACAACAGGACGGGAGGGGGGGAAGTACTTCTGAAATAAATTCCTCTACAAGACGTCACAAACCTTCAAAACACGGGGGCAAGAAGTTCTAGGGCTGCTCTCAGATCTGAAAGGAGGCTCTAAGGAAAGCAATAGACCCAACAGCACATAATTGTAAAGGATAGGAGCGTGCAGGTCAAAAAGGAAGATAGACACAACTAAGAGGATGTGGCATGAAGGAAGGTAGCACTTCCTCCTTTAGATGCAGGCTTTGCAGCAGAGCGCGTTTTAGATAGGGCTGTTTCTGTTCCGTGACACGATCTGCATTTGTGATTATAATAAACTCAAGCGTGCGTAAGGTGAGAACAGAGAGCTATATATGCATTGTTTGGAAAGCAAACCCCTCTGGAAGGACTGGGAGAAGAATCGTGACTTGTTGAGGCCTGAAACATTCAGACGCCGCTCGTTCTTCTCTTTCTGTGATTGGTTGGCTCAATTTGCTGACATCTGGTGTTCAGCCTTCTCAATTCTACGTCTGAAACAGCAAAGCCCAGACAAAATGAAAGCCGGATTGAGACAGACAAAAATAAGGAGGGGGGTAAAAAAAAACTGTGTGCGCTCAGGCATTGTTGAGGAAAAGGGGAAAAAAAAGACCACCCATAAGGGAGACGAAGGGGCAATTTGGGAGATGTGGAGAGTTACCATAGCAACAAAGGTATTAGACAAGAAAATAAAGGCCTAAAATAAATCCATAATTCCTTTACCCCTACCCAAATTGCAGGAATTGTCTGTTCCAAAAGTAATCTCTCTCAAAAAGCCAAAGCAAATCTACCCTATCAAATGCATGACGGATCAAATGAAATTCTCATTCATTTTGATTCCAGCCTTTATTTTCTGATAGGCAAGATGAACGAAAGAAGAAAAAAAAAAGAAATCATAGCTGAGCTATGCTGTAAGATCTCCGTGTAGATTGACTCATCTATTCGCTCAATTATTCAGCGTGGTTAGAAAATGCAAGCGCAGACGTGCTCTGTAAATCTTAGCAGGTCTCCAGGTAGCACCGCCGGGCCAGGGTGACTTCAGGAGCACAGTGAGAGGAGTCCAAAGCTCCTCTGAGACTCCTTTAAAAGCGCGAAGACGCCCCAGACTGGAACTCTCCTGAGACAGCAAGGAGGCACTGCACTTTTAAGGTACATTGCAACATCAGCTTTAATAGCTTTGAAGACTTACTATATAGGCCAGCTCTGTGTCATGCACTGGTCCTTCAACTGCTTGGGTCATTTAAAAACTTTTTTCTTTCTGAATATGAAATTCATCATGTGAAATTCATCTAAGCAACAAACAAATCTGTTAGGAGAAATACAGGAGATTGCGTCTTGGTCAGAGATGTACGTAGAAGAGGGGGGGAATAAATTGTCTGATAAATGGGAATCTGATGTTTATGTAGCAACCGAACAGGCTGGTGCTCTTCCTGTGTGCACAGTTCAGCCTGAAAATAAAATGAAACCTCAACGTAGTCTACACAGAGAGCCCCAAAAGTCCCACCTGTCAAACTAATTTCCAGACCAAGAATGGGGAATCTGACAATTTCTCTGAGGATGGATACGAAATGGATTCTTTTGACCGGTCTGGTGACGACTCAAACTTTGAAAGTGCCAAATTTACAACAGTGATAAGTATTCCAAAACCTGAGGAATTGCCACCTACCGGTGCCCTAACACCAGTTTCATCTATATCTGCCCTCTCAGAACCTGTCATTTTGGATGAACCAGTCACTATGCTCTCAAGAGATGACAATAATGGAGAAGAATGTGATTTTTCAAAAGAGCAACCACCAAATGAACAGCCATAAGATGTTCCCGACATTCCTCTTCTACGTCGTTCAACCAGATCCAAAACTGCTCCAAAACGACTTCAATACACTAAACTCAGACAACCAATTTTGGGCTCTATCCAGTCACTCTTTCATGGATTGACTACAGCCTTTTCATATGCCCTCACTGATGGACCCCTTATTCTGGATCATCAAGGATCATGCCTCAGACAACCAAGACGTACATCGATTGGGGGGGACGGTGTAATCCAGGGCTCAGCAGCTGCACTCCTGTAGTGTATATCAGGAGTGACAACAATACAGGTCACTTCCTGTGTCAGACTGAGAGGCCTGATTGGGAAGCTTTTGGATGATCAAAAAAAGAAGAGCCTCTCATTGACCTAACCATTATAAACCAATTTTACAAAGTCAATTTTCAAACTTGTCTTTTTTTCTGCCAGCTATAAAGCTAAATTTGGTCGCCCAGCGCTACCAGCCACGCCAGATGCCCATCATAAAACAAGCTTTGGACCCATTTACACTTTGAAAAACAAGCTTTGCACAGTTCAATGATCTTATGTGTTTTGTATTAAGATGGGGCCAATCCTTGCTTAAGTAAATTCATTGTTGTGTTTTGAAGCTACAACTAAAGGTATACCAAACATTTGTTTGATTAAAATTTTGGAGTGTTGTACACCTAAATGTTTTTTTTTGTTTGTTTTTTTTTTACCTTTTTATAGGTCCGATTTTTTTACATGAACTCTGACAGTGTTGATCAACATTCACTGAAGGATTCTCTTAACACGACAAGGAAACTTACTGCCCCGGTGAATCAGGCCCACTCCTGGTTCGACGCTTGAAACATTTGACTGCCAAATGTCGGGGCCCTCAGTTTTTTTTAAACCAAGATTAACACCATGCGGACTAAAAGGGGAACTGGCAATACTGGGAGGAGAACCTCTGCTTCAGGAAGACTGGTGTCCACAGAAAGTCTCCAACCAGTACGAGCAGCAACGACAGCTGTGAATGCTGCAGAGGCTTCGCTCGTCATGCTTTTGTCGGATGCCAACCTGTGAGCCATCTATGACAAGAGAGTCGGTGTTTCCACAGGACATTCAATGGCCCAGGAGGATCCGTGGCGTTGATAAAGCCAGCTGAGAGAATCCCAGTATCATTTTGCATCTTTCTTATTTTGTTTATTCGGTTTCAATTAAAATTTTATTAGTTTGAATTTTTTCTGAAAGGACGTTTTTTTTTTATTATGGTTTTGTTTTACAATTGGATACTGAAAACCTCATTTCTGTATTCACTGTTTTTATTACATTATACAAATTGTATACTGCTGTGTAAAATGTAGTTTGTCAAATAAAAAAAGAACCGTAGTTATAAGGCCTTTCAGTCCAACAACAGAAACAACGCAAATATGTTCAATAGCTGGGGTCTGTGACAGTTCTTTCAAAGTCCACAGTTCCTACTGACTCAAAAATCATGGGTCATTCTTCACAAAAAGGTTCCTGTATCAAGGGTAGCTCGCCATCAGAGATTCCACAGGAAATCTTTAAAAAAAAAAAACAGGTACAGCTGCTGAGCCCTGGATTATAGAAATGTAACCAAAAATGTGCAATAATCATGTTTTTTCTAAAAATTGCCCACCCTCTTTGTTTCATTTCAGGAATTGGTCCTTTTGAGGTAACCCCTGCCATCGAATACAGTGAATCTAATGAATGACGGGAAAAAAGTTCAGCTGTCCCTGTGGGACTTTCTCGACATTTACTCGACTGTGTCCTTTAACAAAAGCCCTATTTTTCAGAGAGGTAACGAAAGATCATAAAAATTTTGTTGTACAAAGGTATCAGTCTCTAGAAGATTTAAAAAAAAAAAACACAGCAACCCTAAAATAGTTTCCAACAAGTGCTGGTTCTGTTCAACATGTGACAACAATCTCCTACAATCTGCACATGTCCAGACTAAAGCTGTAAGACAGAAGCCTTTTCTTCCAAAGAAAACATCCAGGCCTGGTTAACGTCTCCTGAAACCTCCAGAGAGAGCAGGTTGTGGTCTTTTGAGATCAAACTTGAATGTTTGGGCACCTCTCCAAAAGACACATTTAATGCAAAAACACCTAAAGAACAACATGCCAACAGGGAACTATGGTTCTGGCAGCTTCCTGATCTGGGGTCATTGTTCTTTAGTTCTTTAGTAGCTCTGCTTTGCTTGTAGATACAGCAACAGACTTTATTAACTGAAAATGGTTTAAAGTAGGGCTGTGTTAAAAAAAATAGTTTTCCAATTCTGAATCCATATTAATTCCTAAAGATCAACTCATATAACCAAAGATCGATTTTAAAAAATATATAATTTTCCACTGTGAACTTAAATGTGTGAGCCGACATTTCACACTCCACTTTAGGAGGTGAATTTTTAGTCATGGTTTTAATAATGCACCAGGTTAGTGTCCAAATAGCTGCTATATCTCGCTCCTCTGTTGTCTACTCTGGATCTGTTTGGGTATTCTGCCCCACAACATGTTTGTGGGAGTAATTTTCTCAACATTCAGGGAGAGGTTAATAAATAAATGCAATCAAAAAAGATGCATTAGGACATTATAAAATATTCTTTGATCATTGAGCTGCATTCCTAGGCTGCAATTTTGGCCCCACATATGTCATAGAAACTTATCCGGAAGTTGGTAAAAAGCAGAGAGCAACAAAAGAAAACAAAACTATTTTTATCAGTTGATTTGTCTTGTTTGAACTGTTTTTATTTAAATAGGAGTTTTAAATGAAATTTATTACAATCAGGTAATTTCATACCACATTTATAAGTACAAGTTTTCAACCAACTGCAACTCTGTTTTGCATTGGCTAAAGAAATACAAGTAAAGATAAAGTAGAACAAGCGGTCCTAACCAGCTTCTGGCTTTGTTTGCAACAAAAAAGCATTTTTACAACAAAAAATCAATTTATTGTCCATTTATTAAGAAAATGCATAATTAGGCTAATTCTGAAACCTTTGGAAATATCTGAAAAACTTTGGGCACTGAAGGCAATTAGTTCACTTTAACACAAACATTTTCCAGCGTCATCATTTTCCCATGATGGCTGCATTCAGATGCAAAGCTAAAGGTCACGCTGCTTCTTGCGTTGCGGATAACTTTCGAGGAAGGCATAAATAAATACTGACATTTGGAAATGATCGAAGCAGAACCTTCGGAGCCTTATTCTGTCCGGTCCTCTGGGGGCGTGTTTTTCGGGCTGCAGATAATGATGATGTCTCTGAGTCCCAGGCGGTCTCCTCCAGTGTCCACACTGTGATGATGTTGTGTGTTCAGAGTTACTCGGCGTTCAGAGTAATGTCAGGCAACCAGGTTCAGTCAGAGTTTTTGTAGTTGGTGAACAGGTTGTAGAGGACTCTGAGGGTGGATTTAAGGTTCAAGTTGACCACATCTGGGGAAAATATAGGGAACAAGTGAAATTATTAGTTTTAGACTGTCCTTAGGCAAGAGTATATTTGCATTACAAATTGGGTCTGTGATAAGTGTTGCGCTGCTTTTCTTTCAAGCAGCTATTTGTAATTTTGGAACAGAGCTGCAGCTTAAATAGATCCCAAGAATTTGCAAATGATTATCATATGATCTATTACACCTAACTGAGCATTTCAGATGCACAAAGTAGGTTTGTGTTCTTTTTCTGTAGGTGTCGCAGTGTGCTGCGACTAAACTGAATTAATCACCAGAACTGGGTCTGCGCTAACTGAGCCAGTCAGATAAGAGCAATCCTGTCGCACCAAGCCTCCTTTAAGCATCCTAACGTCTAAATTTCTCTGCTCAGCGTCTCACTTGTTGCCTATAATCAACCTGCCGTTGTGTGCGGCAGACGATAATCACAGCAACCGTGATTGCAAGAGCTGGAAGGGGTTGAGTAAGTGCAAATGTTGGGAGCAGAGTTTGTAAGTAGTGATTTTGTTGTAAAAAGAACATTTGCAATATGGCTGCAAAGAGCAAAATAACATTAAAAGATCCTAAGCTTCAAGGACATGAAAGAGAACATTTGACCTTGAACAATTATGCAATGATTTTTGAAGTTACTGCTGCATGATATACTAGTTGGCCATAATTGGGTTTTGGGGTACCGTCTTTCATTTAAAAGCACAAGCAGGGCTGCAAAAAAACCTCAGCAGACTATTGCTTTTTAGAGATTAGGCCAAGATCCCCGCCTACTGGCTGACAGTAGTAATGACAGCTGCTGTAATAAAATAACAGCTTCCCGCATACTTGGTGACCTTCCTGGTACAAGCATAAAAAACAGCCTTAAATATAAATGAATTTTTACTGCAATAGCATAATCTCATAATTTAACTCTTTCCACTTGAGTGCATTTATTAAATGTTTTCATAGCTGTCTTCTTCCTGAGGACACTGAAGAAAAACCATCTATCTTCAGCCATTCTGGAGGAACTTTAACCACTACGCAGTACTCTGTGAACCACTGTTCGCAGAGTACTGCGTACCGAATATTGCATTAGTTTAGTAACAGGTAGCTACTACTGATTCTTTATACACCATTCATAGCTCACTCTACCTGTTTTTATAACACCTCATTTATCATCTGCCTATTCCCTTTGCTGTAAATGATGTTACAATCTATTTGTATAACATGTACCTCAGTTAATCACTCACAGGTATATATATGAATGGTCTCACCTGTGCATAGGCTTTCATCTGTAAATACTGTCCATATGCTATAAAAAACAACCTGTACCATTTATATATAACCTCTTATATAACACTCTATTTATGCTGCATGCAATTACTGCTTATTGCACTTGCGGTCAGATGCTAAACTGCTTCCGGTTGCTCTGTTCCTGTACATGAGTAATGACAATAAAGTTGAATTTAATCTAATCTAAAGAGTTCATGAAGTTATGTAATTCTAACCATTTCCTTTGGTGAAAAAAAAAAAAAAAACAGGCCCACCGCATCACAGATTCTCTGCCGTAATTAACAGTGGGCATGAGTTGCTTTTCAACATGCAGCACATTTCCACTACACAGAATATTTTTCCATGAACAAATGTAGTTGTTTTTTTCTGGGGCCATTATTACACCCTTCCGTTTCCACTGCAAAATCAAATAATCAGGGTAGAGCTGTACCCCAGAAAAGGCCTTTAGTAGGGAGGTGATAATCTGACATTTACCAGGAACTTTTGAATAGAGTTCATTGGAGGAAGAGGGCAAAGCATTTTGGACTATATGTATTTTTTTATGAAATATAATTCAGTCGTATCATTTGAAAACAGTCTAAGCCCAATTTATTTTTGCTACCTTGAACTGTAACAGATTTTATAATATCACAGTCTGATGAGAAAGAGGCAGTCAATCAGCCATTCAATGTAATATGTGATTTTTCTTATCCATTTATCTTCTGGGGCACAAATGAAAACAACCACAAGGTCAGTGGCTTATTAACAGAATATATCCTACTGCCCTGTGTATGTGGTTAATGTTCCTTGAGACCAGCCTCTGACTTTATTTATTTTAAATATGTGTGGTTGTTATAATCCCTTCATCATCCTCTAATGATGAAGGTATTATAATATACTTTCAGATTATAAATGCGGCATAAAGATCAAAAGATTGTGGCGTAAAACAGAGGGTTTTAACCCTGACTCCCTTCTCGCCTCAGAAGTCGTAGAACATGGAAAGTCTATGTTGAAGAAATCTCTTTAAAAGTTGCCAGAGCTACATCTCTGTGTAAATTATAAATTGTAATCCCTGTGGCTAGGACATCAGTTACAGTTCATTTGCTGAAAAATCACAGCGTTTAATTCAGTTGTGGAAGACTCCCTGGTCTCCCGCTCTCAGCAGCTGAGCAATAACCTCGGCTAGCACGGCTGCAGAGGGAGGAGTGACCACTCAGCTTTAAGAGCCCTGCTTTGCACTTGACAGAGGAAACACTCACATAAAAGCCAGGGTTGTTCTGGGAAAATAAGGCTAAGGAAAATATTTGTGTTTGGGTCTCGTAATTGAAATGTTCCTATAGTCATCCTTTGTCTCACTCTAAACTAGCATGCAGTCTTTGTTGCCAAAAAGCTCAGTCCTGGTCCACTCTGAACAAACCAAAATATATAATAATATCAATGAATAAAAATAAGGTAAACACTCATCTTTCAGTTGAATTGACTATATATTTATTTATTAGTTTTTCCTATTTTGAAGGGAGTCTGAGAGAGACGGGCCAATGTGGAGTGTCATATTTACACAGTAAGTTGTGGATTACTTTAGTTTTGAGATGCTATGACCAACTAAAAAACTAAAGTACAACTCTTTAAACTCCTTCCATTGCATTCAATTTATAGCCGCTATGATTATTACGGAAAGGTTTGGGGAAGCGAGAATTGTGATGTTCGAACACATCATTGTAGGTTTATGATACTGCAACAATTGATGAATTTATTTTAAGACCATCAGCCTTCACTGAATCTGCTCCTGAAAACTTTTTTCCCAGGAGATTTTATCCTTCGTCTGCATCTGTAATAAGGTGGTGAAATGATGGAATACCTTCTGGTCTTGCTTTGGGTTTCTTCAGGCCTCCGTCCTGCATCAGCTCAAAGGCAAATGCCACATTGTGGACCTAAGTGGGAACAAAACTGGCCATTAATGGTTTTCACCTAAAACAAATTCTTCTAATTTTGCGTTTCCTAAAAGTGAGACAACCTTCTGCTCAAAGCTTTCAGGGGTGAGGAAGAAGTTGTACAGAGGGACAAAATAGTCTTCCAGCAGCCCCATCAGCAAAATCAGGTACACCCCATCAGCAAACTAAAGAAATATGAACACATATACCTTAGAAACAGATATCATATAGATATCCATACAGTTATATAAATAATCTTCCTGGCTGAACTGTGATCATATGTGTGCATCCGTAAGCAATGCAATTGTCCTACCTGAGATTCCAGCTCAGTAACCTCCAAGTTGAGCTTGTTCAGGTGTTTGTTTACGAAGGTGATGAGAGACTGAAAAGAGAATCCGAAAGCTGTTCAGAGTTTCTACAAAGCAATCTAAAAAAAATAAAAATAAAAAACAACTGTGTAATATCCACTGATGGTGAGATTTTATTACCGTTTTTACAACATTGAGCTTGTCAGGCGCATGATCCAGCAAAGTATCAAAGGCGTCCCTCTCTGCTGGAAAGAAAAACAACTTGAAGGTGGCCCAGACACCGCCTGATTACTCATTAAGATAGTTTTACGTGAATCTGTTTAAAAAAAGAGTCATATATTTGTTCCTAAACTAGGATGCATTTTCTTCTAGACTGACATTTAAGATGAACCGAAGCTATATGGCAGCACATTGCCGTACTGATGCCTGTATCAGGTTTATATATTTAACTAACTAGATCAGATGCCATCCAGCACACATTTACAGGCCTTGTTTCCTTCCCTGTGCTGTACATGTGGGATCTTCAGACTCATCATTCAAATACTCACAACTGTGAGTATTAGAATGATTTTAATTTGAGATTTTCTTTATTACCTGAGAGAAATAACCTCACAGATGACGTTGCTTTCACTCACCAAATCGCCCCATCATCATTCTGGAAGGAAAAAAAAAAACAAAAGAGAGAAACAAGATAATGAATTTGTTCTTCAGACACTGACCACATCCATCAGGTGCCATAAACATGTTGCATGCGACAAGTGTTTGCTCTTACTCCGTGGTGCTGGTCAATTCTTTGGTCACTACAGCAGTCTGCAGGATTCCTTCTCTCTTCTGTGTGAACAGAAATCAAAGATGTGACTTCAGACAGTAGCTGACATTGCTGAACTGTGTTATTTGAAACAAAATCAAAGACGAGTATATATTAGCGTTGCAGATCGATTCATAAACCACTTGCCTTTAAAGGAAATACCAGCTATTGCATGTAAATGTCACAGCAATGACCCCATAATAGCGCTACTTAATCTCATGTTACAGTAGTGCAGGTGCTCTGTTAACTCAGCGTGCTCAACACCTGGAGTAGTTGGTCCTGATTTCTGACTAAATCAGCTAAGAATTGCTTAACCACTTGGGGGCACTCAAAGGCTGTGTGTAGCAAGTTAAGAGCTTCATTCCTACACAGTAGCACAGTATACTATTTTACACCTTTATCCCAATAAACAAGCAATATCATGGTGCATAAAAAAAAATTAAATACAGGCGCATCTCAATAAGCAGAATATCAATAAAACGGTTACTTATTACATTAATGTAATTAAATAATGCAAATTTAATTTCATTACACATGACATTAGTGATTATGGCCTACAGCTAATAAACGTTCTGGTCATCAAAATGATTGCAAAAAGTTGTTGACAACTGTCACCAGTAGTCGCAGCAATAGCTCTCTCAGTTGCTTTGTCTAGGCGAAAGACAGTGTTAAACACACAAAAAAATCTACAGAAAGAAAACATGACAGCATTGGCACCAGTGGCTTAGATAATTCCCAATTTAGACATGAAACTCTTGTGACCTACACCCATAGAGGACATATGAAGTATTCTCAAGAGGAAGATGAGAGACAGCTTTGCCAAGTGTGTCACACAGCAACACACTTGGAAATTTTGGTTTAACTCAACATGTTAAACAGCCAACACACAAACAGGGACATATCTTAGACTTGATCATAATTAAGGGTCTAAACATTTCCAAGGTCAATGTTGCCCTATCTGACCACTATTCCGTTATCTTTGAAAGCCTCATTTCCAATGGCTCAGTTAGCAAAAGAGATCATAAGAGAACACATCTTTAAGGACAATGCCACTGAAACCTTTAACCAAGCTTACTCTTCTACTTCCACCTTGTCCTGAAACTCAGTAGATGAACTAGCTAGCTTTCAGTCTAAAGTTTCAGACATCATTCACTGCATTGCTCCAATTAAAGTGAAGGTTTTTTCTGGGAAGAAGAAACCTTAGTGGGGAAGTGCTCCAGCAGCTAAAAGTGAAAAAAGGGAGTGTTGAAAAGCTGAACACAGGTGTTCACTATGACATCTATAAAGAGAGACTTTACAGATATAATTTACAAATGAAAAATGCAATCTTTCTTCTCTCAGATCCTTAGCAAAAACATTAATAATACTTGTGCCTTATTTCCCACAGTCAACAGCTTAAA
This sequence comes from Fundulus diaphanus, assembly GCA_037039145.1. Taxonomy (NCBI): domain Eukaryota; kingdom Metazoa; phylum Chordata; class Actinopteri; order Cyprinodontiformes; family Fundulidae; genus Fundulus; species Fundulus diaphanus. The sequence continues at coordinate 35,818,793 of CM073134.1, forward strand.
AAATTTTAAAAACCTACTGTGTCTGTGGCTTCGGAACTCCACTCTACCAGGGCCTGCAACAAATTTGCTAACTTCTTTACGAAGAAACTCCAAAAGATTAGAGGAGCAGTCTGTACATACAAATTAAGTTCAGAACCAAGATGTCTCCAACTAGAACTAATTTTGACAAAATGTCCAAATTCTTCCAGATAAACTAGAAAAACCTGATCATCATATACCAGCTAAATTCCTCCTCCTGCTGCCTTGATATTCTACCCACAGTTTTCTTTAAGAAAGTTTTGCCTGTCATACTGTCTGATTTGACTCAGATAATAAACACGTCCCTTATGTCAGGTGTTTCCCCCAGTCTCTAAAAATAGCAATTATCAAACCACTGTCGAAAAAGAACAACTTGGACAAATCACTACTGCAGAACTATAGGTCCATCTCAATCCTCCCCTTTATCAGTAAGATCATTGAAAAAGCTGTGATTCAACAATCAAACACCTTCTTAACAACGACCAGCCACTGTGACGTTTTCCAGTCTGGCTTCCGTGCTCACCACAGCACAGACACCGCCCTTGTCAAGGTGTTCAATGACATCCATATAAATGCAGACTGTGAAAGAACCACAGTTCTGTTACTATTGGACCTCAGTGCAGCATTTGATACTTTCGATCACTCCATTCTATTAGAGCGCCTCAAAAACTGGGTCGAGATCAGAGGTGGCAAAGATCAGAGGTTGAAAAGATCACGTGTGGGGTTCCCCAAGGGTCCATTCTGGGTCTCCTCCTATTCAGTATCTACATGCTTCCTCTAGCTCAGATCATAAAAAACAACATCAGTTATCATAACTATGCAGACGACACACAGCTCTACCATCTCACCAGGTGACTATGAACCCATTCAAGCAAATTTCCACTGTTGAATAAAAACAAAACTGAAGTAATCAATTTTGGACTAATAGAGGAGCGATCAAAATTTAGCAGACAGCTTCGGTAGCTTCAGCTATTACCACCGATGAGGCCCGAAATCTGGGCGTAGTGATGGACTCAGACCTAAAGAAAGTGGAGCACATCACCCCAGTTCTAAAGTCCTTACACTGGCTCTCTGTATCTCAGAGAATAGACTTTAAAATACTTCTATTAGCCTCACTGCATGGCTTAGCACCTAAATACATCACAGACTTGTTATCAGTGTATCAACCCTTCAGACCACTATGGTCTTCTGGCTCAAGCCTACTCTGCATACCTAGAACCAGAACCAAACACGGAAAAGCAGCATTTAGTTCCTATGCTCCACTTATCTGGAACAAACTCCCAGAAAACTGTAAAAGTGCTGAAACCCTGAGTTCATTCAAATCAAGGTTAACAACATATTTGTTTAGAATCGTCTATGAATGTTAATGCTTTTGTTTGTAGTCCAACTTGTCTTAGCAATTGACCTGCTGCTACTATTTCTCCGCAATGTGCTTTTCTCTGTATTATCTCTTCTTATGTTCTGTTTATGTACAGCACTTTGAATTATCTTGTTACTGAAATGTGCTGTACAAATAAACTTGCCTTGCCATGGGCGGATCACCTCCGTGCCACACCACAGTGATGCTGTAACTCAGACCAAAAAGGGAGTCATAGCAAAGTATTGAATGCATATACTGTAGAGCACATGCACAAATCTTTTGATTAGGCTCTCTCAATCTCTGCATTGAATTTTTTTTTTCACTTGCATGATGTAATATTCTAATTCTTCAGAAAAACTGAATGTTTGGTTTTCACTGGCTGTGAAACTTAATAGAAATAAATGCTTGAAATATATCACTCTTTAATTAATAAAACATGAATTTCCCTTTTCAAACCGAATTACTGAAATAAATAAACTTTTCAATGCAATTCTAATTTATTGAGATACGTCTGTACTTGGACTTTCCCACAATGTGCCTCAATTCTTCACATATAGACCCATGTAAAAAGCAAGATAAGAATGATGTGACACCAGCTTAAAGAATGATTTGTGCTTTTTTAATTTTTTTGAGGGCCCACTGTCCCATAACTACAAAAAAGATAAATGTGTTCCCAAGATTAACTGAAAGAAAACATTTAAATAAATTGTTGCATTGCCAAATATAATTCAGTTCTTGCACACATAGTTTTTTATTGATTGCTCAAGTTGACTGGAAAATTTACCTTTACCACCACCACCTGTACAGACACATGCTCAGGTAGTCTGATGGGAGCCTGGAAGTGCATAGCGAGAGCCACCAGCAGGTAAACGATAGCCACCAGGTTCTTTGAATGGATTGCTGCGAAGACAGCGACAATAAATGGTGGTCAGTTCTTTCACACAGCAAGTCCTTTTAACATCCAAAGGAATTCACCATAAGCGAGGGCTATGGAATATCAGAAAAACGTGCTCTAAGTGCCAACAATGCCAAATCTCGCCGTAGAGAAATGACTTGCGAGATGTAAACTCTCAGATAAACAGTGTTGACGTCTTTCTGCTTCAGCTTCACTATTTATTTTTGGTGCAAGACACGCTGCTGCTTTAGAAGTGGAGAACAATGAGGTAAACGAGGCCATGATGTATTCTTGCTTTCTTACATCATAGTCTCAAACATACACTATAGTGGGAGACTATTATACAGTATGACAGTGTATGCAAAAGCAAGAATGCTGATATGAAAAGTGACTGATCTCACCAACGTGCTTTTGGAAACACACTTGTAGGCCTTGTGAGAAGCCATCCCAGTAGAGTTGATGCTGTCACAGTCGGCAAAAAAGGTGCCAAAGGCTGAACCAGCACCATATTGTAACTCATGGATTATGAATGTGTGAGGTCAGGTGAGTGAATACTTTCAGCAGTATTATGTATTTTCTGTCTAAACAGTTCTTTGCTAAACTAATATTGCCCAAACAGGTGATGTGAGTATTATACATTTTAATGCTTTTAATGATGGCAAACTCTACTTTTCCTATGACATGTGGCCCCACTGACTTCCTGAACTTTGTTAATGTGTATTTACTTCCATTAGGGCTGGGCAAGTTAACGCGTTAATCTCGCGTTAATTCATTAGACTATTAACGGCGATATTTATTTTATCGCGCATTAACGCATGTTGCTCACATGCTTTCAGTCAGTGTCAGTCAGCACTCACGGCAGCACTCTGCCGCTCCCCCTCCCCTCTCGTACATGGCTCAGCGGCGCCAGCCAATCAGCACGCAGGCTCAACCTGGCCCGCCCACTCAGCTCGCACACAAACTCAGCACACAAACAGCTGAGAGAGACCGCAGCAGCGGAAAAACATGAACAGGGGAAGTAGCACCGTTTGGCTTTATTTTAATACCGTAAATGAAATCAAGCTGTATGTTTTGTAAAAAGCTGGTTAATTTCAGTGGAAACACAACAAATTTATCTAAGCACGTGAAAAAACATGAGCCAGAAAACGTCGAGCCACAGAAACGGAGAGAGGAGACGAAACTTCTGTCATTGCCCCAGCAGACCCACAGACGTCTCTGACTGAGGCGTTTCAGTCCTCCAGGGAACATCCAGGTAGATCAGTGGTCATCTTCAGCAGCAGTTCATGTTAACTTTCAAAGTAGATATTATCTATCATATGTTACTGGAGCCCACACAGAAAATGTAATTAAGACCTTAAAAGAACCCAGTACATATATTAAAATGTGTTATTTAAGATAAGATAACATTAGCTAATCCTTTTTTTATCCCACGACGGGGAAATTTATAGGATTAAAGCAACAGGCAGGTGCACACAACACAGACAAAATTACATAAGGATTGAAATATATAAGAGGTGGATTAGCGAAAAAACACTGAACATAACATTATTGTTATTATTAGGGCTGGACGATAATTCAATAACAATATATATCGATCGATAGACGTGTGGCGCGATAGGAAGAAAACGGGTCGATAAAACTTCGGTATAGAGACAGTTTTCCTTCCTTCCTTTCAGCCTATTATCATATTCGTTGATGCTACAGTCACTACTTCCTCTCGACCAATCGTAATCGCGGACCCAGGCACGCCGTCACTAAGCGCCGCCCTCTCAAACCACAACACACAGCACGTGAATATGTCGTAGCAAGGAGCGGCGGAGGAAACGGTCCCAAAACGGGGTTTTACTAGTTCGCCAGTCTGACAGAAATAAACCACAGTGATTTGTAAAATTTGCTAGGAACCGGTAAAAACAAAGTCTGGTAACGCAACCAACTTGTTTCATCACGTAGCCGCTCACACCCGCAGCAGCGCGAGCCGTTTTAGCCCCGCGCGACTCCGCGTCGTCTTCGGAGGAATCTTATGGAACTTCTTCCAAAACAAAGCAGGTAAACTGGGCTCCCTTCTTTGTGATAAAATGACAAAGCGTCCAAGCGGCATAAGGACATCACGCATGCAGTAACAAGCTTCATAGTGATGGATATGCTGCTGTTGTCTGCAGCTGAAAACCCTGGCTTCAAACAATTACCTGCCACTCTTGATCCGCGATATAAAGTTCTGGGCTGCAAATGTTTCTCTAACAGCGCTCCCTAAATTGTGCAACGAGTGCAAGGAATCAGTGCAAAATGAGCTGCAATCTGTGTCTTCCCATGCCACAACCTCGGACCTCAGCCCGCATCAGCCTCTCAATTGACTATATAGAAAGAGAATGGAACCTGAGAAGTAACTAGTGTACTATTCCCACCTAAATAGGCTATTCTATTTATTTATTTGATATATTTATTTTGGTCATTTTACTGGTCACTTTAGTTTATTCTTTGTCAGTGTTTAATAACATAACTCAGGTCTCTTAAGTTATTTTTCTTTTAAAAAAATTCTGTTATGGTTAAAAAAGTTGGTTAAATAAAGATTTAATTGGAATTCTGTGTTTGTGTTCTTTATTAAAATTAAATCATTTAGCAATATCATAAAATGTCCAGGCACATAAAATATGGTTTTAAATATTTTCAATAATTATCGATATCGATCAATATGCATTTTTTTTTATCGATAAGCTTTTTTTCTATATCGTCCCCCCTAGTTATTATTATTATTATTATTATTATTTAATTGTAATAATAAAATAAAAAACACAAAACCCAAAAGGTCAACAGTTTCATGATACATCAAGCTTAGGGACTGGCTAATATACAGCAGGTCAAAAAAGGCCATATTTTGGCTGCTGTTCTCTTATGAAGAAAAGATCAACTAGTGCACTAAATTCAATAGATGGGTTGAAAATATCCAGTATAAAATACAGAGATTCCCAGGGCATGAAGTATACAGTTAAGTTGACTTTTTTTGGTGTGTGTGTGTGTGTGTGTGTGCGTGTGTGTGTGTGTGTGTGTGTGTGTGTGTGTGTGTGTGTGTGTGTGTGTGTGTGTGTGTGTGTGTGTGTGTGTGTGGTGGCGGCAGGTGTAGAGGGGGGGCCCAAAAAGACTGCGTTGTCCCGGGCCCTAGAAAAGCTGTCAGCTGGCCTGGTTGTAACCACTGCCAAGTTAAACTTTCTTATCACCGGAGCACCTTGAGCATAACATATCACTTAAATGCCAAACACACTGTAGACATCATCAAACAATTCAATGACTCAGAGAAGCTAACCAATGTAATGATGAAGTGGATAGCTACTGTAGACCTTTTTTGTGCTTCACACTTTGGTATTGATCATAAAATGGTAATGCTGCTCCTTGCTGTTACCTCAGAAATTGCCTGTTTTTGGTAGATTTTTTCCCCATAAAGAGAATTTCCTGTCAGTGGCAATAAGCTTTAATTTATTATTATTGCTATTTTTTGTTTTATATGTTTAAGTTGAGCTTTACACTAAATATGTATTACTGATAAGTGGTACAAATGTTACAACACTTTTGTTCATATGGCAGCAGAACATTAAAATAAAAGTGCTCTTTACACTAGTTTTGAATTCATTCTTGGAGTTTGTAAATACAATGCAATTAATCATGATTAATCAGGCAAATTATGCGATTAATCGCGATTAAAGATTTTAATCGTTGCCCAGCCCTAACTTCCATATATTACAGGTTGAAAAGAGAGTCAAACTCACAGTCCACACTCCACTCAACTGTCCAGCCGTGAGGTCTCAGCGTGTTGTTGACTGCCTCCAGGACCGTCTGAAGCTTCTGCTTCTGTCCAATCTCTGACTGGGTGACCTCCGCTACGTTCAGCTTCCGACCTGACAGCTTTTCTGTCACCGACATGAGAGACATTCAAAAAGAGAGAAACGTCTACGTCAGACAATGGTTTGTGCCTTTGAAGACAACGACACACACTCCTAAATTAACAACAACAAATGCAAGAAATGAAAGTGACTGCATAAGGTGCAAGAGTGATGGAGTGTAAAAACCAACAGGGCCAGAATCACACGTCACTATCCAAGATAACAGCTGAAGATAATATGGCTCTAAATGGGAAATCCTTGATGTTTTGTGTATTTTTCATACATAGTAGTCACTAAAGTATATGGCTGCTCAAGGCTGTTTCTTACAAATATATGGGTGTTGATGGTTTGCTTGTACACAAATCACCCTCTTGGGCTCTAAAACGTTATTTCATGCAGTGCCACCTACTGGCCAACCAGTATGAGTGCATAAAAGGAAACTTGGAAACCAACGTGGTTAACCAGGCATTCAAGAAATTAATATCTTGCCAGTCCTTCTACAAAGAGACTCGTCTGGTTAAAAAAAAGTGTCTTTCTAGGCAAGGCAAATTTATTTTTATAGCATATTTCAGTAAAAGGACAACGCAAAGTGCTAGTTTTCACACACTACATATTGATAATTTAATTGGGAGAAACAAAAACCTTTTTGTTTGAGTATTTTAGATTTTTTCAAAAGTCTAAATTTTGTTTCATGCAAAAAAAGAAACAATTGAAAACACTTATGAATAAGATCTTGAGTGAAATTATCGTTAATTCATCTAGGGGATAAGCATTAATTGCTGATAACTTCTGAAAGCCTAATTTTCATAATAATACAGACAACTATATAAGGATGGGGAGGTTGTTAAATGCAAGGATGCTTTCTTACAGCATTCACCAACTACTGCAAAGCACATTTTTATTTTTAATTGAATGATTTTTCACATTACTGAATGACAAGAACATTTATTTGAACTTAAGATTTGCCATTTTCCCAATGAAATGGTTTCTAGAAGTACAATCATGAGGTTAATCCGCCTGTTGATTCAAGAGCAACGACTTTCTGTCTGGAAATCCTTTTAGTGCCCACCTGGTAAACAGGACAGCGAGAAAATAACAGACATTACATTACGAGAACACTAATAACAGCATGACAGCAACTAACCTTAACATATGTTTTATCTTCATGTTCCTCCTCTCAGATTTTATTTATAGCCTTCTTTGTTAAAAATGTGACCAATCCCTACCGAATAACTTCTGCAGCACTTGTCCGTCGTAACAATCCTCCTCCAGGTCTTTCACTATGATCCTCTCTTCCTCCAGTTCACTGTTGATCCAGTCAATCAGTACCTACATAACCCAATCTACAATTAGGATATTTTATTTTGCTCTGAGAACATTTTTTTTATTTTTTTTCAGTGCACAAAATCCGAGTCACTCTGCTTACCTTCACAAGATCTTTAAATTTAAGATTTTCCCGAGATGTGGGGTCCAGCATGATCCTTTCAGCATTTTCTTCTGTGGGAGAAAAACGGTATGAAACATCGGTTAAATGCATTGCTTCTACTAACATAATACTCAAATTAGAAAACGTTTTCCTCCGTTTATATATATGATCGTGGTGACAGGTTTTCCTTCAAACCGGAACTTCACAACAGTGTTAGACAATGTTTTCCTTACAGTTGTCTCAAGGCTGATTTGACAGTTTACTGACTGAAAAGGCCTCTGCACTCCACACACTTTCATTTCCCTCTGCTCCACTCTCACCCCACCCCCACCTTTGAGATCTGAACAACTTCTGACACACTAGAAATTAGTCCTAAGCACTGAAAACAGTTTGCTTCCAATCATAACTCGTTTCTGAACGCCTTACACAACTTAACATATTTGAGGTGTGAATTTCAGGTCCGAAATATATCTGCGTATGCAGGAGAAAGTCCATTACCCAGTAGAGTGTCCTCTGGATGGACTTCTGTTCCTGAGGGAAGCAGAGGTGCATTGATAGCATTCTTCCCCTCCTCATGGAGATCGCTCACTGGTGAGACAGAAACAGCACATGGAAATGAATGAAAAAAATGAATGCGCTGACACTGCTAGCATAATGGACGGGCTTTTCATTGGAGCTCCGATATAAATGCAAAGCAGACGATGAAGCATTGCCAATTAGCCAAGCCAAAGAGTAGAAAATATGACGAAGCATAACTAGCCTTTGGCTTCACCTGCACAACGTTGTTTTTTTGGATTTTGGATAGGAATGGAGAAAGATTACCCACCGCTAGGTAAGACAGCCCTGGCCAGACTTCTTCTTTTTGCCACACCCTACTAATGTGAGATAGCATTTTTTTTCTGCTGAGGCCTCAATCAAGACCAAATACAGATCAAAGCTGGATGTTGAAAATGAATCGCAGTGGCAGTCTGACAACTGCAACCCAGACTTGAGATCTGCAGTATCGGGCTGGCTCACACCAGGATTGAAGGTGTATGTTTTATTAGTCTTTTATTATGGCACTATTACTAGTTTATTAAGGAGGCCAATGCATCCCTTCTTATTCATTCCTTCATATTTAACTCTTTTGGGAAAGATATCAAAGCAATCTCGACCATGCTACACAGAGTGACATTTTAAGAAAACATTTCGGCATAAACGCATCATAGGTATTTACATCTGTTTTTAATTCAAATTACGGTTTTATAATACGGATCGATGTAGTGTAGCTAATTGTTTAAACGCTAGTTGCTGTTTTCAGTTTTATACATGTAGGCGAAATGTCATTGTCTCCTTACAGATTGTCAGGCTAATAATGTTCTATCCTGGACAAATTATTATTTCCTGAGACGTTTTAAATGCACAAAGATACCCTTTGTTTAATTCAACCATACAGTTTCTGTAGTAAATGTTCATTTAAAACTCTGCCGTTTCACTGAAAGCATCACAATTGTTTTAAGTGGTTTATGGCAGTTATTCAGTCCAAGGTTTAAATAGCAGAAATATCAATTGATGATGAATAGACATTTCTATTGTTTCCAATGAAAGAGTTAACTGCTATGAACTTCACACACATTTATTTTAAATTTTCAGAAATTCTGACATTAACTGCAATTACTTCAGTTTTGTTAGCAATAAAACATGAATTTATTCGACATGCAGGTTATTTATGTTTTAGTTATGAATGAGTCGAACATCATCTTCATTTGTCATGAATAATGGTCATTAAATCTAAACCACTGACAGTTTGCCATAAAATGATATGCAGAAATTCTACATATCAAACCTTAGTATTATTATATTATTCAAGCATAGAATCTTCAAGTATTCTTGTTAGAAATATATTCCTTATTTTTGGCATATGTGAACTTGTAACTATATTATAGTGATACAAGAAAGGGTGTCAAATCATAGAAATCCCCAATTATTCTGTAAATGGAGCAAAAAGCTTTTAAATGGTTTAACCTGTTCATTATCCGTTTAAATGTTGTGATATGAGACAATAGATTTTGATGTATTATCTTTGCCTGAACATTAACAAAAATTTATTTTTAGAGGGAATCTTTCAGTGGTATTTCAAACATTTCACTTCTTCTTTATTGAATGTGACGCTAACTATCTACCGACATTATAAATAGGTAGAAAACAATGACACAGGCACAACATAATAATAAACAAATTATTTTATCAAAGTAAGGCTTAGAGTCTGAACATAAACCAACAACACAGCAACAGCATTTTATGCACTTTTTTGTAGAGCCAGAGCTCTCAAAGCATAGTCATGGCTTAAAGTGGTCCAGTTAAAGTTCATATCTTTATTCAAATGCTAATCTCTGGAACAATGCTAAAATGATTTTCACAGATGCTCATGATTGAGCCTGAAAAGAACTACAAAGGATGCATTTAAGTTTTTGGTTTTTTTTGCATCTCCTCATTTCAGGAAAAGGTCAATATTTTTGTTTATTCAGTAAAATAAACTGCTCCATCCATCCATCCATCCATCCATCCATCCATCCATTGTCTTCCTCCTAGCTGAGATTGGTTTGCAGTGACAACAGGTACCGGAATGAAACCCAGACATCCCTCTCCCTAGCAACATCCTTCAGCTCATCAGGGGGAGGGGGGGGGGGGGGGGGGGGTCTAGGCCTTCCCAGGCCAGATGGGATGTATTAGTCCTTCCAGCAGGTTCTGGGTTCTCCCGGGGTCTCCTCACAGTGGAACGCGCCCTGAAAACCTCCAAACCTCCAAGGGGCTTCTTGATCAGATGGCCAAACCATCTCAACTGACTCCTTTAGCTGCAGAGAAGCAGCGGCTCAACTTTGAGCTCCTCATCCTGTCTATAAGGTTGAGCGCAACCACCCTCAGGAGGAAGCTCATTCCAGCCGCTTGTATACAGAATCTTGTTCTTCCGCTCATGATCCATACCTCATGAGCATAGGTGAGGTTCAGAACTTAGATCTACTGGTAAATTGAGAGCTTTGCTTTTTGGCTCAGCTCTTTCTTCACCACAACAGACTGGAGCAGCTCCCCTATTCCTGCAGATGGAGCCTCAATCTGTGTGTCCATCTCTCGTTCTACTTCTATCCTACCATCATTTGTGAAAGAGACACTCAAAGATACTCAAACTCCTCTGCTTGAGGCAGAGACTGATACCCCCCCCCCCCAACCCAGAGAGGGCAGTCTCTAGTTTCTTAGAATCCTCAGTTGAGTATTCTGATTCTGTCTGCAGGGTCACTTGCTTTTAACTGAGGTTCACTGCGTTACAAAGATACAGAGCAGTTGTTTCAACAGCTAACACACAAACAGTAAACTGCAACAGCGTTTACATTTAGCAAGAATTGACAAGAAAAATGGAACACATTCTAAATGATACTCAGTCTTGGGCATTGGTCATTTCCTCTCTTCTTGTCTGCTAATGAGCTAACCACATTGCATCCTTTTTGTGTGGTTACTGTGTCTCAGAATTGAACTAAAGCCCAATCACGTACTATAAACAATCCCTCCAACTAGCTACGGTACCGTCATCTTAAGCAATTACTGAGCTGAGCCCTGCTTCAGACTAGGGTTGTCAAATGCTGTATCCAGACACAATACTAATTTGGCAAGACATCAATACTAAATATTTTATCATATGAGGCACACCAAACTGAGGCTACAGTTCTCACAGACTCAGACAAATGCAAACTGGGAATACGTTGAGTGGTCTGATGAGTCTCAAATTCAGATGCAGTATTAAGATAACGGAGTTAGTCCCTCCATGATGTTGTGGTTTAAGTCTTTGCCTTTAATACGGAGGACGGGGGTTTGAATCCATGTTGCGTCAGCAAGCAAACCTTGCCAAGCCTTTGTGCAAGTTGCACTGACTTTTTGTAGTGACCCTTGAATACGGAAGCAACCAAAAGGACTCTCTTATTTGGATGTCAGTGTTACAACTTGGCATAAACAGGAAAGAGTTCAGACTGGTGTTGTGTCGGCTATCTTTGCAAACTTTGGTCACATTAGTAGGTGTTAAAGCTACCGCACCCTGCTGGCGGTGAAACACCCTCAGCGAACCCAACTCTCGAAACAGTAAAGTATATTTCAACTTATTTAATCTATCAAAGTCAGAGAAACGGTTACAGACACATCAGCGCTGATGGGCTCTTGATCGGCAAGAAGCCCCGATCGCTCATCATTCAAACATTATATAGGGATCTAGGTACACACCCATGCAAGGGCTGTACGCTTCCTAACTGTGTCATCAGTAGAGAAAATGTGTCACCTCCGGGGTGCTATCTGATAGATATGTGCCAATCTTTGTGTCGGTACTATCTAAGTGTGCCATGCATTTGCTACGTCAAGCCGGTCGCTCCACTGACCCCGTTGATATCTTAACATAGACCAATAACTGAGCATTGTTTAAACAGGCCTGCCTGCCTTAATATTGTTGCTGACCATGTCCATCTCCTTATGACCACAGTGTACCCTTCTTCTGATGGACACTTCCAGCGGGATAATGCTCCGTGTCACAAAGCTCAAACCAACGCAGACAGGTGTCTTGAACGTGACAATAAGTTCACTGTAACTTATTGTCATGGCCTCCACAGTCAGCACTTCTTATACCAACAAAGGGCCTGTGGGATGTGGTGGAACAGAGGATTTATACCATCGGTGTGCAGCTGACAGATTTGCAGCAACTGTGTGATGCTGTCATGTTAGTTTGGACCAAAATCTCAGAAGAAATCTCACTGGAAATTAAGGGCGTTCTGAAGATAAGAAACTAGCATGTTCCTCTGAAAAGTCGCCATATCAATCTCCAAGCTCATTACTTTTGTCTCATATTTACATCTAAGCAAATGTTGATTCTGGTTTTGGCTTTGACCTTCTCTCCATAAGTATCATTTTGGACTTCCTTTCTCAGAACAGATTGCATGACAGCTACAATTGAATCTATCATCATCAACAACATAAATAAATAATCAAAACATTCAAACCTTTCTCTTACCTTATTTGGAGTTGTTTAGTGATTTAGGCAACAGAACAGCACGTATCTAAATTTGACCACAGAATCACTTTGTTAAAAAAAAAAAAGAAGCTGTTTGAGCAGAATTATGTTCCTGCTGACACGTTTCCCTGCTGACTGCAGTGATGCTCCAGGGATTTGCAGGCTTTCGGCCTCTAATGGCAAAAAAGGCTTTTATCCTCCTCCTTTTCAACGTGCACAACCTGCAATAGGCTAGGCCCCAGTCAATGCCTTCAAATCTGTCATTTCATTCAATTCCTGGAATATTCATAAAGCCTAATACGACAGTGTGGTAGAAGAAGATGGAGGCAGAAAAAAAAAAGTCAAAGGGAAGAAAGCCTACCAGAGTGCTTTAATGGTACAGCTAGAACAGTAACATGACCTCAAAGGGTGAGTCATGAGAAGATAAACAGAATTAGCCTGAGACCAGGGGTCCCCAAAGATTTACTATCTGATTCAGCCTTCTCATTGAGCCTTTAATCTTACTATAGATCAGCAGTTAGCTTTGTAATTACATGTCAGACGGGCTTAGATTCCTCATATTTGTTGCTTCCTGCCTGCGTGTCCTTCTTAGAGTATTACTGCTGCTTTGGACCATGTGGGATGCATCTGAATGATCATAGCGTCGAATATAACCAATTTGCTCAGCGTGCTTACTGATTCTTCTTAACGGCTGACGCTTCACCAAGGCAGCACCGACAGCTCTCGCTTCCCCATTTGCACTTCCAAGTTCATAATAGTCCAGCATTAAAGTCAGATTACCTTGCTTCTTCCTCTTAGTCCCACACAGCAGCCCCGCCATGTCCCCCAAACCGGATTCTCCTCGACGCCGGCGACCAAAGTGAGGGCACCAGTGGCAGAGTAGGAAAGGTATGAATATTGAGAGTATTTGTGTGAGGGTGTGTCAGTGAATTGCGATCAGTGCAACTGAGCAGAGGGCAGGGGCGTCATCACGTGTTTATTTCTGTCACAGCCCTCCACCCCACCTCTGCGGTGCAGTTACCAGACAGGTTCAGGGAGGGGTGACAGGAAGGGGACGCCGCGCTGGAGGCAGACGCGTCGAGAGCGTCAACGCGCCAATGCGCACAGGTTGGCTCCGGGGGATGTGGAGGCAGGAAGGATTTTCGGGGAACAATCAGAGGTAGTGGGAAAACTAATGTCACCGCAACTAAAATTCTGACATGGAAGTGGGGTGTTCTCACACACACACACACACACACACACGCACACACAAAACACCTGCAGCATCAATTTATAGCGGCTGGTATTTAATATATTTGCTGCGAATTTCACAGCCTTGTTACAAAGAGCAAATCTACTGAACAAGCATTAGAGTTGGGCCCTGAATATCCGGTGCTGCATCAGATAATCAGCCGGGCTGCGACTGCGTTCCTGTTAACGCAATTATTTTAATTTAATACGTACAAAGCTTGCAGCCGTGAGCATTAATCTTCTGTGCCAGCGACAAACCCAAGAAAGGAGCTTCTGTCTATGCAGACGATTATTTTAAATGACGCAGACTGATCAAAACTACCTTAAGGGGGCTGAAGGGAGGTTCCCTTTGCATTAGGGATGGTCTACTTGTAATCTGTGTGCATCATAAACAACAGCGTTAAGCAGATTGAAATCGACCTCCTCTGGTTGGGTTCCACTGCCTCCCGAAGGAGGTGGGGGTGCTTTACGGAGGCACACAGGGGAGGATATAAATAATACTGGAGTAAGGAGAGGACAGACAGACGACAGAGGCGTAAATATAGCTCTGGTTATTTACATCTAGTCAGGCATGGGTGAGTAGCAGCAGGCAGGAGAGGACGGCGTTTCAGTGGATTTTACATTTAGGCCTCTAAGCTGAAATTCCTTGAGCTTTTTGGCAGTTATCTGTGTTTGGGAGCCACTTTTTGAAAGAAAAGAAAAAATTCAAATGCTGATCTGTTAATTTTCTCTCCTTCTGAAGAGCTTTTCCTGTGTAGTTTTGATATGTGAGAGTAGAGGAAGTCTGATGATGTTTCAGCTGCACAAGGTTAGATATCACAGGTCACATTTATATTGAATATAACATGCTTGAGTTTTGCAACAACTAAGCTGGAATTTGAATCTTTTTAAGTAATCCTGTAATATTTCTCTTTAGTTTAATGAAGTCATGCTGGCTATCGGGTGCGTTTACAGTGTTTTGCAAAAGTAATCACAGCCCTTGAACTTTTCTACACGTTCCCAGGTTACAGCCTCAAACTGTATATGTATTTTATTGGGATTTTACTTCATGGGACAAAAAAAGTAATTATGAAGCGGAAGGATAATAAGATAAGGTTTTACATTTTTTTTTACAATAAAAAAATGGAAAAGAAGGATGTGTCTGTATCCAACTCTGCAGGAGAAAAGCATGGCCGCAGTATGATGCTGCCACCACCATGTTTTCTTCCTGGGCTGGGCTGTCAAGGGTGTGCTTAGGCCAAAAAATAGTCTGTTATTTTGTGGCAATGATCTCATTTGTCAGCCTGGTGGATGCCTTTGTTCTGGTAGATTTGCAGTAAAGCTATACTCTTTCCATTTATGGAACATGTGAATTATCTTATTCATAAAAGAGTGCCTACGCTCTAGAAGTTACAGTCCTTGAAGTCTTTGGACACTTTAAAGACACTAAAAGTAAAGAACAAGATTCTCAACACAGGCAGGATAAGTAAACAACTAACTGATATGTTTGCTTATATCAATCTTATATGCTTTTATAGTCTTTAATTACTGACTGACAGCGTCACAGTTTGGTTCTTTTTCAAGACATTTGAAATTGTCCTTACCCCGATTAAAACGATCAGAGCACCTTCATTTCTTCTGATTGTCGGGATGTAATTACAACTTTTCTTTACTTTTTCATCACCTTTTGTTTTCACACCCTGAACCCAACAATAAGGTGAAATAAGAAATTCCTATATTGTCTCACAATAGGGAAATTCAGTGGCAAACACACATACAGGTTACATGAAGAAAGGTCTTAATAATGTGCAGCAAGTTACATATTTCCTTCCAGTATTACTATTTATATATTTACAAATAATATATGATAAATTAGGTTTACATATAAGCAGTACTACTATTAAAAGGAACAACAACAAGGTTACACGAGCTAATGTAATCTAAAGTTAGTTCTAAACAGAGAATGAAAATAAAAGTAAAAATATAACCAGAGCAAATGTTTGTAGGTAAAAAATAAATATTCAAGTTAAACAGAGAGAAAACAGCAGCCGGTTTACACAACAATGTGAGAGATAAATGCCATATGCATGACTGTGCAAGCAATATAAAACCACTGTGGTTCTTTAAAGTGCCGTCAATTAAGCGGAAAGCTGCTTCCAGGTTCATCGGGCTGTCACAATGGTGGCGAGAGGACCCGATGTAGGAAGTGTGACGTCATGCGGGAACTATCTACTGCTTTATAACTTAACTCTGCTTTAAACTTCTCCATAACCTTATTCCTGGCTTGTCTGCTTTGTTCCTCTGTTTTCATTATTTTGTTTGTTCACTAATGTTCTCCAACAGACCTAAGAAACCTGGTTTTATACTGAGATTAAATCACACACAGGCGGCCACTGTTCACAAATTGGGTAACTTCTAAATGTACCTGGTTGCACTGCAATTTATTTCTGGGTATCATAGGAATAATAGCAGCTGAATGCAGATTCATGCAATAGTTTATAAATATTTATTTGTAAAAAATATATGTACACTGGCTTTTACTTTCCTCCCACTTCATGATTTACACTCTACTTTTATACATATAACATTCAAATAATCTGCATTAAAATGTATGGTTTTAGCATAAGAAAATCAAAATATATGAATACATTTGCAATTCTCTGAATATAGTAATGTTAAAAATGAAATGGATTAAATCGAGTTAAAATTAGGTACAAATGAGGTACAATAATCTATCACTAAAGTGGACACGTCTTAAAATGAAATATGGTTAACAATGGTTATGCAGTAAGTCTGTATAATAATGTCTTGATTGAAACTTTTCAAGTAAAAAGCAAAATTAGTCATGAACATCCATTATGTATACCAGCTTATCCGTGCATGGTCATCGGGCTGCAGGGGCCAGCGGTCAATGGGCAACAGCCTGGACAGGTTACCGGTCTGTCACAGGGCAGTCATGAACTATTCCCCAGTAAATACCAAATTATGCTGAAATAAGCACACAAACAAATCTATGAGGAGTGTAATGACTTACTGTTGTTGCCATCCATCCTCAGCTGCATGTATTTCTGCAATATTCTGTATGTTGAGGGTGTTGCCGCCCTGTTAAAACTATCAGGATGTGACAACAGCCTTATCATTTTCCAACGAACTGTCGTTGCTTCACTGTCTGCCCACAAAAGATTCCCATCTTGTCAGAGAAACGCAGACTTCCTTTCAGTTTATCAGAATGTGCAGAAAGAGTCATGCACCATATTCTATGTACTCTATGAACTCCCCAGTAGTCTTATAAAATAGTATCATGTTCTGGCCTATTCTAACACACCAAATTAAGTAAAGCACTAAACCACGTGTTCCGGTCAGTAATAGTGATTATTCAGCAAATGTGAAGCAACTTTTCTAACAGTATACATAACTCATCTGCTGGGTGTTGGCTTGTGGACACACCCAGAACAGAAACCAGAACAGCACATCATCTTCTAACAGGCAATCTTTACCTTCTCAGGCTTTGTTTTGTTACAACCGATTAATAACCGCTATTGTCTCTTTAAACATGCCCACTAAACTGACCTGAGCTTACACAGAGCTTGACCACACCGGGGCAGTGCATCGCCACAAGCAGCAGGAGCTGCTGGCTCTGATGAGAAGAGGTCAGTGTGCTCTCTCATGTTGGTGAACTCTAGTTGACTGGACCTCATTGGGAAGATATGAGCTCATGCATAATGGAAACAGTCGTATTTCTTGTTATCTTGAAAGCCTTAGCCCCCTAATGCCTGAATTAATATCCAGTTATATAGAAAATTTAAAGTACTTCTGTTTTTCCTGTCAGTCAGATGCTATAAAGATGAATAAAGATTGCTAATTTGAATGATGCACCTACAATTAGTGCACAGAAGATAACAGACAGCCATCATCTGCACTGACTTCATATTTAGTTTGGACTTTTAATAATGTGTTTGAGCTGTTTGTTTTGGGATTGTATGACTACAGAACAAATGGCTTTAAAAATTAGAATGTGCATACACCTACATTAACGTACAGCTACATTTTATTGAAGAGAAATAACACATCCTTTGAGCCCAGTGGGAAGCTTCTGGCTGGATGTTTTTTAATATTGGACCAATCGCCCTTTTACAATAGAAAAGCTTCCTTAAATGGGAAGGTTTCCTGGCTCTGATCTGCCGTTTAAGCATAGTCTATGACTTCGAGGCAGTCATCCTTCGCCATCACTCTATGCGCTGATCAGCAGTACCACTAGCAGCTAAGCATGATGCTCAGCATGATGCTCCCACCACTGTGCTTGGCAGCTGTTACACTCTTCATAGATTTGACAACCCCAGCTTTTCTTGGGGGGCACCCTCAAAGTTCACATTGATGTTGAACTGGCATCTTTGGATGTTGACCCTGCTGTTAGGCTTGTACCTTGGTGGATGCTTGGTTGGTCCTGACCAGTTTCTTTTCATTGGAGGGTGACAGTATATGAGTCGGATGAGTGAAGCTTTAACACATCTAGGCGATCCAGCTGGACAATGATCCCAAACACACATTAAAACAGGTTTTGAAATGGACAAATCAGATAAGAAACAATTCTTGAGTTTAGAATTATTTGCAGTTATTTGCTGTTTCAGCTGATATCGCTGCTGATTGGCACTGTAATACTCTCTGGTAGGAGATCACAGGTTAATAGGTTAGATGAATACCTAAAGCAGATATGCTTACCTCTTAGCTATTTATATAAAAATAATAATGATTATTATTATTATTATTGTACATTTTATTGAACGTGCCTTTCAGAACACTCAAGAACACTGTAGAGATCAAGCGGCAGAATAGCAATAAAGCAGGATAAAACAACAAACGTTACAAAAGTTACAATGAACCGGCAATCACAGAGAGTATTCACTTTTGAACAGATGGGTTTTGAGTTTAGACTTGAACTGGTAGAGGATGTTGGTTCTGCGGATGTCTGGAGGAAGCGAAATCCAGTGTTTGGGAGCAGAGTGGGAAAAAGCTCTGCAGAGGCAGGAAGGAGGAACAGTAAAGTGAATGGAAGAGGAGGAGCTAAGGTTTGGGAAGGAGTAGAGAGGTGAAGGAGATCAGAAAGGTAGGGGGGAGCGAGGTTGTGGATGGCCTTGAATGTGTACAGAAGAATTCTGAATCTGACCAGGAGCCAGTGGAGCTTCTGTAGGACTGTGGTGATGTGATGAAATGAAAAGAAACTGTCAGCTTTGGATAATGTAAATTTGGTTCCTACAAGGAGGATCTCAATTTTATCACTGTTCAGTTTAAGGAAGTTGCAAGTGAACCAAGATTTTATCTCAGATAGGCAGAAGGTAAGGGAAGAGGGTGGGGGTGTAACTTGGCTTACAAGAATGACATCATCATACTAGAATGAGTCATCCGCATTACTGTGAAAATAGATGTTGAATTTCCAGAAGATTTTACCGATAGGAAGAATGTAAATAATAAAAAGTAGGGGTCGCAGGACAGAGCCCTGAGACACACCTGTTGTGACAGGGGATGGATGGGAACTAAAGGACTTAAGTTGAATGAACCATATGATTTATGCAACTCAGTTATTATTAAATTATTATTATCTATATTCATTTTTGAATGTCATGAAATCGTTACTTTATTCGATTCTGCTTGGACAATATTATCAGAACATCAACTATTAACATTACCATTGTAAAATTAGGAACAGGGCAAAAAAACCATGGGCAAATTTCTGTAACTATCTCTTTGAAATTAAAATAGTAAATGTACCATATAAGGAAAAAATGGGAAAAAGATCTTCAGATTTTGTTCACTATGTACACCATGGTTAAATCCTAAAATGGATATAATAAAAAAGGAGGAAAAAATATTAAACTGCACATGGATAGTTTGCATCGCCTGAGCCATCAAGGGTTAAGACAGTTCAGTTATAAATGCCTGAAAAGCCTCCTTGAAGGTGAAGACTGGAATTCAGGGAGGCTCCTAAACAATTAAACTGTCTCTGACCTCCTGCTGGTGGCCCTGCTCTAATGGAAATTACAAACACATGGCTGTGAGAAAACACAGACACACACACACACAGACACAACGTGTGGTAAACCTTTGCAGCTGTCCTTCTGACCATACTGGCCTGTGGAAGGGCAGAGAATAGTTTAAGCTCACAGAGGAGCTTGGAATCTTTTTATATCTTTATCAAACTGAATTCTTGTCACAGGCCGCTGAGGATCTATTTATACATATTTACCTCATGCTGAATGTCAAGAGGAGTTGCTGTGAAGTCTTTGTTCGTATAAATAGATGCCTTCCACGTCTCCCTTTAGAGAAGTGTCAACTTTACCAACTTCACATCTTCCTCCCAGAGCTAATTCAAGCCCGTCGGTGTTTGTGTTTGAAACAGTGCGTCCGCTCTGGGATTTAGATTTCGTTCAGAGCGCATCATGTGATTGCAGCACCATGGACAGAAACACAACACGACTCATTGTCCCAAAAAGGCCCCCAAAGCAAGAAAAACTCAACCGACTCACCTTCTTTGGCCCGTTTCTTCCGGACCAGGGTCCCTCCTAATTTCCCCAGGAAGGACTCGTCCTTTTTCATCTTTGCGGGCTGCAGGCTGGCAGATGCGCTCGGAGTCAGAGACATGGTTCTGCTGCGGGTCTTTCTGTGTGCCAACCCTTTTTTCCCCTTCTCTCACTGTCTCTCTCTCTCTGTTATTCAGCTCACTCCTCCCAGTCCTGCATTCAGATGGTCCAATCACAGCCCAAACGCGCACACACGGTACAGTCATCAGGCTTGTTCCAGGAGGCAGCGGTGGTTTGGCTTTTTGCGCTCAATGATTCACATGGGAGGACACAGCTCCATTAGCTGCGGCTTACCCACAGCGCCACCCACAGGTCTGCAGATGACGTCCATGTGAGGGCTTCATATTAGTAGCCTGTGTGTGCGTTTTTTTTTCCTACACGCAATTCTAAAATGCCAATTTTAGGATTGTGTGTTTGTTTGTTTTTTCCTTTATTTGTGCAAGCTACATATCAGAAATACCCAACTACAATGCAAGGCAGTTTTTTGTACTCGAATGTTCAGGGGGGAAAATCTACATATTTGAGTCTGGAAACGTGTGGGATTTTGTAATAAGAATGTGTGAGGACACTGTTCACTCATCGTGGGCATTCGTTTCATATTAATTATGGGCTTTAATTAGTTTATTTTTTCCTTATAGGTGGACTCTACATAATATGACACGCAGCTTCGATGCATTTTAACAGCGAGGTATCAAGCTCCAGTTTGACCGTGTTGTGTATTTTTCTCTAATCCACACAGGCTCAAATATATACAGTCACCCCAATAAGATTTGGTTAAAAGCCTCCTTTGGAAACTGAGTACATCTAGGCTTCTTGTAGCCACTGACAAACTCTTGGTGGAAAACTGGCAGCATTTCTGACCACTCTTTCTATCAGACATATTAAAGCTCATTTAATTTGGTTTCCTGGCAAAAGACGGCTTTTTTAAGCAGACATTTTTCAACAGGGTTGCGGTCTGGCTCGATCCAGAAGCTTCATGTTGGCCTGCTTTATCCATTACAAGAAACAGTTTTGATGTGTGTTTGGGATCATTGTCGTGTTGGAACACCCAACTGTGTCCCAGTTTCAACCATCTAACCCAGACTGTTACCGTCGTGTGAAAGAAAATTGGTTGGAATGATCAGGAGCAGGACAGGAACCACAGTTTGGGGTTTTTCCTGAACTGGAAGGTGCTGGAAACACCAGTCTCACGTGTCTACAGCACTATAACATCAACAACGACCGAGATTAAGACCTAGAAGCTTGACGGAAAGGAGCAGTTTACCACATGGACAACCGGCTTGTCTTCCAGAGAAAGGTTTTTTGATCAGGGGAGACAAAGACTCAGCTGTTTGGCCACAATGACAAGAAAAAAAGGATGTTTAGAGGAGTCAAGATGAGTCTTTTAAACTTCAGAACACCATCTCAGCTGTCAAGCGTGGTGGTGACAGCATCATGCTGTGGGACCGTCTTAAGAAAGTGACGGTCCTCCTAAGGCATGGTGTGATCACATGACTGCTGATCTCTGAAGCGCTCAGCTGCTCTGGACACCATACAGACCATGAGTGGTATAGTTTATCTGGTAGATCGCTTGGCGTGAATAAATGTGTGTCCCAGGGTAGCACATCCCTGCTTAGTTCTGTTCGTTTACTTACCCCAAAACCATATAGTTTATATATATAACTATATACAAAATACATTGCCAGAATCCATCTCATTTCATTGATCTCTAGATATCCTACTCCACCACTGTGTTACTCAAGCATCGAGTAATGAGCCACTTTTTCAATGACATTTTGAAGCTTCAACAACTGTTTTCAAACTCATCTTAAATTATAGATAAGAAGTAATAACTGGATGATAAAAAAAGGACAATTCTAAACGCACAGCAAAACCAGTTTAGGAATGAATAAAGCAGGCAAACCTAAAGCATTTTGAAAGCCCAGATGTGATCCAAGCCTTATTGGAAACCAGGTCCGAGCCAGGAAACCAACCATTTTAACTGAATTGTCTTGTTACTGAAATGTGCTTTACAGATAAACCTGCCTTGCCTTGACAATCAAATCTGACTAGAGCGGTCAAACATGAAGCCAGATTCTGCCAGAAGCTTGTTGGTGGCTACAAAAAGCATGTTAAAGGACCTTGAACCAAACCTCATGTGTGGTGTACATATATAACTAAAGTTGTATGTTTGATTTTAAACAAAGCGTGGATTTAAAAATCAAACAAAACAACTACATTATATAAAAACCTGTGCAAATAATTCTTGTTCCTGAAACCTTTTGAAGCTGTTTCATTACTTCACCTTTTAAAAAAAAAAGAATAGTTTGAATGCATTATTAAACCCCCACAAAACAATGCATCATACATGGGCTCTCTGGATGCACGTAAACTTGTGTATTTTTTGCCAAGCTGGAATATATTTAATGCAGATCGCCATAAAGTCACTTGTCGAAACTGAGAAGCAGAAATGAAACTGTAACATGGCTAAAATATCAAACGTGACACAAAGTATTGTGCACACACAAACGTGGCTTTCACATTGTTAGAGAAATAATAAAAGTCACAACTATAACTTTGAATTATTTTAAATCCAATGCATTAAGAATGTGCTAAACATTGCATTAAGAAATGAAGATAGTGTTAAATCAAATTAAGACAACATATATAGAGTCCACTAAGGGTGAGAATTATCCACTGCTTTATTACAGGGCCAATGAGCAGCTTCAACATATAAAAATACATGAAAAAGGACTTGATTTGAGTCACATTTCCAATATGAAATGACACAGAAATCATCTCTGAATTCATCAGTCATCTGCTTTTAGCATTTACATTATAGATCAGTAAAACACCACATTTAAAACTGTATAAAATTCTGAAAATCATGTGTTAACATCACTGACAAAAAAAAATGATTCAGAGTATAAGACAGCATTAACAGCTCGGGCGGCACCATACATGCTTAAATGCTCAGGTTTTCAAAAGGAACAGTGTGCAGTGTTTTAAAAAAAAATGGCAAACTTATGTCAAATATGTCAAATCTTCCATCAGGTCCTCAGACATAAACATCTGCACGACAGCCTCAGCTTTTGGCAATTCCTGGTAAGTTTCTGTCGGTGCATTTAGCCTTTAATTACGAGTCTCGAGCGTTTGGCATGGTGCCTAACATGGAAGGATTGCTGCAGTCCATTCGCCCTGTGGTTTGCAGCATTTTCCAGTCGGCCTGCAGCCTCTCTCTCAGCCTCTCCAAAGCATCTCCATCCTGAGGGAACGGAGCGCCAAGCTCCTGCAGAGTGGGCGCGGGGTGACCGAGGAGGGCGGAAGCAGTAGGGCCCATGCACGCCTCTTCATTCGCCTGAAATACAAAGAAAAACCAGGTATACGAGGAACTTTACATCAAACTTGCTCCTGTCGTCTCACCTGCATCAGAACCAGGGTGTGTCCTTTTGCAAAGCCCCGCAGCAGGCCGATCAGTTGCTGCCACATACCGTCGCCCACTCCGCTCTCTGGCATGCGACCCAAAAGGACAAGACCGGGGTCGTACTCGTATCCCAGAGGCAGGAGGAGGCCAAGGACCGCCTGGAGGAACCCGGACGTGTCACTGCAGCCCTGGGAGACGACAAGTAAACTACGCGTCCATGTTTCTGTAACACCGGCAGTAATTTGGTGTCTTTGAGGTCGGCTTACCTTCTTTAAACGCACTGGAATGTAATATTTGCTCTTCGGTTCCTCGCCGTCTTCGCCGCTGACTTGTACAACAAGCGTTCTCCTTAAAACAGACAAATTCTTGCTGAAAACCTTTTCAGGAAAACCTTCATAAAAAGAGTAATAAATGTAGCTTAAACCACTAATACCCGTCTGTGGTGACGTAATTCAGCCCCGTCGCGTTGCCGACACAGACAACCAAAACCCTGCAGGAAGACAAGTGGAAACAATTCAGGCCGGTCTGAAAGCAAACCACAGGAGCGAGTCAAAAAAAAAGAAACACATTCAGTGAGCTTTATCTCGACCTTTACTGGGATCCAACACTTGATTATGACTCATAGGAGGAATACTGACAAATAAAATTGTAAATCATTTATGGCTTGGTTAAAATTATAGGTTCGACATCTTGAGAGGAACTCTAAAAGGCAAAGATTTAATGGAGAAGAAAAGCGCACCCATCTGAAATTCTCTACACCCTGACCCCAACCATCACGCTCAGATATAAGGGAAAGTTATTAAGGATGAACCATCCAGGCTCAAGCCGATCATCAAACTGTGAACCGTGACCCCCGAGAGAAGAGCCCCTGCTTCAGCTTCAAGTAATAGATTTGCACTTACCCAAATGGACAAGCCCTGTTTTACGGTTTTATAGTCAGTCGAGACAAAGACTCAGATGTTTGACCAAGAATGTTAGAAAAATGCAACTATCAAGCACGGTGGTGGAAGCGACATGCTATGGGCCAGTTTTAAAACCAAACCATGGTCACCAAACTGTCCATTTTCCTACATGTTGATCATTCCCTTTAAAAGTGGTGATGTTTAACAGCAGCTGGTTCAAAGCAAACAACAAAGCCCGTGTGAAGCTTGACTTCTGTACCGGTCGACGAGATCTGAGGCCAGATCCTGGACGACGCACATCATGGCCGCGGCGACATCAGGGACCAGCGCCAAGCCATTGCCGATCTGAGGACCATTGAAACAAAATCAGCTGGTAGGTGACATCAACAAGTCGGCGGAGGGGAGAAAAACAAAAAGAAAGCAAAACATCTTGATTTCACCTCGTTCGTCAGCATTTTCTCCATCAGGGTATGAAGTCTTGAAATGGTAGCTACAGCATCCCCGTCGTCCGCAGCTTTCATGAAATGATTCCTTGAGGAAACCATTTTCGATTAGTAAACAGAGCGATTATCCATGAAATTAGGCATGTTACTCTGCACACCCCTCACTTGAATTTGTTGACTGAACGTGGTTGGAGAGCTCCGGAGGAGCTGAGGCGTTTCAGTCCATCGGCACCGGCCACGTCGTCAGGAAGCACCGACGCGGAACAAACAGGAGGACAAAAACGCTCCGGAGGCTCGGGCCAAACTTTGGCCTCCGCGCTGCTTTCTTCCTCTGCCGTTTCGGCCTTTTCCTCCTCTTCTTTTGCCAGTTTAATGGGTTTGGTGCTGATTTCCGTCAAAGGTGGATTGGCTGGAGAAGGGACTAAACCGCATTAGAGAGGAAATACAAAATTAATGCATTGAATTAACTGCATTTCTACATGAAGTTTATAGTTTTCTGTACTTCCATTTATTTTTTTTGGCAAAAGTTGTTGCACTTCAGTATTTGGGGCTGAAAAACAGCATTTAAAAAAAACAAATAAGTGTCTGCTCATATAACATGTAAAAGAGAGCATAAGTTGACTTTTCCTGATCAAACTACTGTATAACAAGGCAAATTCTGTCCTCGGCATGTTTACAGCAGTGTTGTAGTCAAGTCACTATGCCTCGAGTCCGAGTCCAGGTTCGAGTCTCCAGTGTTCAAGTCCGAGTCAAGTCCAAGTTATTAAAAAAAAATCCGAGTCGAGTCCGAGTCAAGTCCTTATTGATCAAGTCGCAGTGAAAATTAACGTTCGTTGTAGGAACATGCCGTGACGTGTGATGTATGACATGAAGCAGTAACATTCCATTGCACTAATAATTTAGATATTAAAATCATACACCAAATAATATTCTAATGACATATTAAAATTATAGCCTAATGATATAAAAAAAAAAGTCGAGTCTTTTTCTCAATTTCCGAGTCAGAATGATCTGAATGTAGGAGTCGAGTCATCAGTGCTCAAGTCCAAGTCAAGTCACGAGTCTCTAAATTTAGCTAATGACTCGGACTCGAGTTCGAGTCTCGGACTCGAGTCCGAGACTCGAACTCGAGTACTACAACACTGGTTTACAGTCATGCTGGAACGTGGATAACAGGGTGAAGCTGCACGACTGCTATGTAGCCGTTCTACCTGCGTGCTTCAGGAAGGACCAGTACTGCCTGTGAGCTGATCGGGCACACTGAAGAGACTCGAGCGCACTGAAAAACAGCAATAAAACCAACGCAGTTACAGAGCTTCAATTCCACTACTTTCACAGCTTAAGATTTTACATTTCCTTCAAGTCACAAGCACAAATCTTCATGTGTTTTCTAGACCAGCACAAAGTACAGCCTATCTGTCAAGCGGAAGGAACATTTTCTCTTTTTTTAATATATAAAAATCAGCCTCTTTTACTTTGATACCTTTAAATAAAATCCGATGCAACCAAAGGCATTTAGAAGCGACACAAAATCTTTAAAAAAAGGTCCACCTTGTTGTTTTTTAACGTCGGTATAATTAAAGCTGTTCTGTGAAGGCCTCAGAGGTTTGTTAAGAGAGCATTAGTGAACAATCAGCTTTAAGAAGACCAAAGATCCCAGCAGACAGCTAAAACAACACTCCACGTTAGCCTGAAATGTGATGGTGGCAGTATTACGCAGCGGGGATGCTTTTCTTCAGCCTGGACAGAAAAACTGGTCTGATGGAAAGGTGGACGGAGCTATATGCAGGGCAATGGTGAAATAAAGCCTGTAAGGGATTACCAGTCAGAGCTAGAATGAAGTAACCTGACTTCCGCCAGATGCATATCGCTCCGCCTAGCTTCACTCACATACATCTGGGACACCGCCATAGGGATTGCCTTTACAGAAGGCTGGGCCTTATTAAAAATTCTTGCATATGATTGGATAAGCCACTTGTCTGTCATCTTTATTGACGTGCTATTTCAACCACTAACACCGAAGCTAACCCGTGACGCTGATGATAGCGACGCAGAAAAAAAAAAATAATAATAATAATAATGTGTTTGCGGCTCTAGTGGCACGCGTTTTATTGACAGTGAGCTGACAGGAAGAGGGGGGAAGACAGGCGGCAAAGCGCCGCGGGTCAGAGTCGATTCCGGGGCGACCGCGTTGAGGACTAAAGGCCTCCTAACATAGTTAGCGCTAACCGCTAACCGCTCCGGGGCGCTTCCGCGTCCGCCGCGGACGCGCCCCGGAAAGCAAAACTTGCCAAATCCGGTCGGGAGAAGGGCGAAAACATCATTTCCACCAACAAAGCCTTCAAAAGCGTTCTCTGATGTTCTTTTAATGAAACAATATTAGGTAGATTGGACAACACGGAAGAAATAGCAGCATCGACTAGCCGCCATTGCTATCAAAACAGTCTCACGTCATGGTCGCGTCTCCACTACGTCACATCTATGAAACTCCAGCCCTGCGTCCTGATTGGCCAGACCATAAATTTGGTTGGAGAAATCATTCTCTATCGGCGGTGTCCCAGATGTATGTGAGTGAAGCTAGGCGGAGCGATATGCATCTGGCGGAAGTCAGGTTAAGAATGAAGTGGTTTAGATCAAAAGCATTTTTATGTTTTAAAATTGCCCAAACAAAGCCCATCCTGGGTAAGAGTAAAACGGATGCTTCCCCGTCCAGTCGGACTGAACTTAAGGTATCCTGCAGAGAACATTTGGCCAAATAAAAGTCTCTAGATCAGGGGTTCCCAAATTTTTCCCAAACTCCCAAACTGGCGACCCACTTTTGTGTATAACTGTAAAGTTATATTTAGATCGGTTTTCCAAATAGGAAAATACAAAAACTTTTTACCACATCAGCATCAAATTATTATTAATATCAGGACTTTGAAACGATTGTACAAATGATTGTGTGACTTTACTCTCATTTTATTTCAACTTTGTTCTGGTAATATTATGACTTTACTCTGGTAATTTTACGACTTTCTTTTTGCAATGTCAATTATTCCTGTACACTTAATATTACGACTCTATTCTCATAATTTCCACACAAAAAATGTCCTAATAGGCCCAATCGTAGATTAAAGAAAATAAATGATTTGCCACAGAGGAGTACATTTCCAGAATGAGTCAGATATTGATATTAATTCCACATAATTGCTAGAAAAATCTTGCACATTCTCGGAAGTCGAAAAGTTGTACATATTTTGTATTACACACAAAAATGTGTAATTTTCCACAATATATAGGCATTCATTTGCTATATTAAAACTAGGATATTCTCTGACATCTCATCTCACAGCCCCCATAGATGGGTCCTGAACCCCACTTTGGGAATCTCTGCTCTAGATGTCCAAGGATTGAACCCCAAAACCACTGCGGTTAAACAAAGCACTGACTTAGGAGGCCTCAATATCACTGCACACAACACCTTTCTTTTTTACTTGTATATCATGTGTAATTCAACTTCTACTTCACACTTACGCACTGCTTTTTGCCGGGCCATCACATAAAATCCTAATAAAATGCATTGAAGTTTGTAAATGTGACACAATCTGAAACAGTGAAATAACGTTTCAGGGGACTGGATCTCAGACTATGGTTGACCGACGGAGACACACACCTTCTGCAGGGACTCCTGAGGTTCGCCAGCCGAGGCAGAGGATCTCCGAGCAGAGTCTGAACGGTCTGGCAAACCGACTGTGCGAGAGAAGTCAAGTTGTATCCTCCCTGGGGAAAAAAAATCAAATAAAACGGGGTGGGAAAAAAAACACATGCAGACAATAAAAGACTGACAAGTCTTGTTAAGGATACAGATAGCGAGTGTTAGAGCTGCCATGCTGACCTCCAGTGCAGCACAAAGTTTTCCTCCAGCTAGGTTCATCAGGAGGTGAGTTAAGTGGGCAAAGATGTCTGGAGTGGCACACATTTCTCCCTGAAAACAAAACAAGTTCAATCAATCAAAATTAAAATCAGTTACCCACATTCTGTCACACTGCATACTGACTGGAAGAAGACTATTTCAGTGCAAAAAGTCATGAGACAGAAGTGTAAGGCGGGCAATGTGTCAATACGTAGACTTTACACAATGAGAATTAAAAAAAAACTGTCATGGGGTTTTTCTTTTTTGGTACCTCGGGGTCACCGATGGCCGAGTCAAAGCCTGCGCACACCAAAACCAAGTCTGGGCAAAACTGTGAGGAAGAATCACATGAGCTAAAAAGTCATGATCATGCTTCATTCTAAAAAAAAAAAAAAAAAAATGTTTTTAGTGTTGAAAAAATGTCTCACCTCATAAGCTGCTGGCAGAAGGACATGGCAGAAGACTGACAGATAGTCGCTGTTTTCCATCCCCACCTGAAATATCAATATCAATGAGGAAAGCTAAACACAGCTGGCGCGCGCCGTCTTTAAAAATCATTCAGGATTTGATCTGAATGCCAGTTTTGCAGAGTTGCGCGGTGAATCCATTCATCCTTCCAAAGTGTTCAGGGTTCATAAATGAGCAGACGGCAGACCTTTAGGAAATGCAAACGTGTTTATCTGTGTGATGGTTGGATAGGATGTGGGGCTCAGCTCTACCCGACACATTAAGCAGCCAATCAGTATTAATACTGACACAAGCAGAAACAGTAATGTCAAAGACTACAGGAGCCACAGGTTCAACACAAGGCCAAACGGAGACAAACTGCTTTGCTTGGCTTTTTTTTTTTGTTTTATTTCTGTTTACTCGCCTTATTCCAAGGCACATTTATGTTGAAGCCAGCGCCGCTCCCTTTGCCGACGCTGTCATAGTCTGACTCTCTGAGATGGGGCCAGAATTTCTGATGCTCGTAGCGGTGCCAAGAAAAGTAAAGAACACTGTAAAACACCATAAACAACGCAATGAATACAACACCAGAATTACGCTGCAAACCTTTTACAGTGCATCCGCTCAGACTATAACGGGTGCTATTGCACAAACGGGCCCACCTCGGGTCATCCTCAAAGCAATACTGCACCCCTTGACCGTGATGTATGTCCCAGTCTACTATTAAGACCCTGAAAAAGAAACGTTTCAGCAGCTTTTAAGCCAATGCAGATCCCCTACGGAGTCGGCAAAACAAACAAACAGTGAAGACGATTGAAAAAGGTTGAAATACCTTTTGACTCCATATTTCTGTTTGGCATATCGAGCTGCTATGGCCACGTTGTTGAACACACAGAAACCGTTGGCGGCACCGCGCATACTGTGATGTCCCGGTGGTCTAGCGACAGTAACAGAACATAGTTCCCAGGTTTAGTATGAACTAATATTTGCCATCTCATTTCATGGATTTTCTTGTTTCGTTATGTGTTTTTCTTTGCAGTATTTTCTTACGATATATAGACAGAAAGCATCCTTGCAAACGACTGAGGATGCAAAACAAATAATATTTGACAAAAGGGACACAATTTGTCCTTGAAGCATTTAGAGTCTTACCTGACCAGAGCTATGCCATTCCTGACCTTCCCTGTCATAACACTGTCCACCAGCTGCAGAACGGACCCCGCAGCGAGCTTAGCACAGTGATAGATATTCTAGAGCAGTGAACGATTAAAGAAAAATAGAGAGGTTAAGCAGTGAGCAACACAAGCAGAGAGTCAGAGAGGGACAAATGTGACACACAGCTGCTGAGTAGGGGACTAACCGGGTGGAAGTAGACATCCCCATACTGAAGGGTGAACTCCTTCAAGTCCTCCAAAGTCATGTACGGAGTCTTTTTTACCGCCTCCAGGTATTCCTCACTGTTGGGAAAACAGCAAAAATGATCAAGTTGTTTATTTCATAATAATGAGGAGGTAAATAAATTCATTAAACCACAGCACAGCTCCAGAGCCTAATCAAGGCATGCAATCAAAGTGGGAAAGTTTAAAAGGATATAAGTGGTGCTGTAATGGCTGGTTGGTTTGAGTGGAGATTGGAGCTCCAATCAAATATCTGTTTAGGGGCACTGTACGGTCGGGCCAGCTCCACACATAGCAACAGTCAGGACGGACCTGTGGACGAGCAGTATCTCTGCGTCTGAGGCCTGACGGGCCGGAACGGAGACGCAGCGGTCGGAAAGACCACTCCTGACCAAGGCCTCATAACTGGCCGTGAGCCGCTCTGGGACCTCAATCTTACAGGCTGGGCTGCAGAAACAAAATAAAACAATCATAAACGTAGACCTGTCACCGTTTCTAAGTATCAATGGACAATTTAACAAACTACTGTACTTTTTCATTATTATTCCCGTTGTTTAGCAGATTTTTGTATTTTGCTACATGGAGCATGTTGTAACAAGTCCTGCCCCTATCCAACCTGTTTCTCTGAACTGCTGGACAACTGGCTGAAAGAGGCTACAACAGATTTTCCTCTTTAAAAAGAATCTGAAAAATGTCTCAGTTTGGAAATATTTCAGACCAATTAACCAGCTAATATTGTATTATACGATATTGTATTAATTAATGATACAAATTATACTTGTGTTACTCCATAGATGCAGTGGCAGAATGGCGTGTTTAGTGCACTAAGAACAATACTTTAAAACAACTAGATTTAACCAGGCGTTTAACTTTCAGTATAAAAATATAAATACAAACTACAGACAACATTGTGATAACTATAATAATGCATCGCATTATCTCTGCAATAAAAACAATTAAAATCATCTTTTGCATTTATGTTGTAAGTCTGTGCTAAAAAATGGAACCGGGGTACTTTTAAGTTAAACTTGAGAATTAACAATTAACTATTCTGTCTAGTTCATCTTGCACGTTCATTTAACTTTAAAATTGTCCTTTTTATTACGAAAAGCAGACGTGGTGATAGAAAAACAATAACGTGATACCCATACATATATATCTTTTTAAATAGATAAAATGATGAATTTTTAAACATTCGTGGGTAGGTGTCCCTCTCTAAAATGACCGTGTGGGGAACATGGAACCGAAAAATCTGTACCTACCCCTAACAGTTTGAAATTTTTAAATTGGAAGCCCCACTGGCCTGTGGTGCTTGCTAATTTATTAATTGGCGTGGGAACTATTTGAAAATACTTATTCATTAAAAAAAATATGTAAAAGTTAAGTCAATAGCGGGACGTCTAACATTACAAGCGTCACCTCAAACATGTTAACGTAGCCGACATGATGACCCTCCAGGCTAAACTTTGTATGGTAGAAATTTTGTTACTACTTACTCAACCCAGAGCAGTTTGTATTTGGTCATCTCCTCATCATAAATCAAAGCTGTCCCCATTGTAGCCAAAAGCAAAGAAGCAGAGAGCTTTATTTACTGCTAATGTCCCTCAACAGTACTTTTCATCTTCATTTTTTGTTCTAATTCTAATAGGATTCTGATAAGCTACTTCATAGCTGTGCGTAATACAGGCTGAATGTATCCACTATGAATGTAAGTCGGAAGAGAGCGTGGGCAGCAAAGAGCATGTAAACAGAAGGAGCCCATCTGAGATGCACTGTGTGAAGGTAAAGCATTAAACGGGCCGTGAGCGCCATCTACTGGACGGAGTGCGGTACTTCTCCGGGGCTGACTGCCTCGTCGCTGACGCCATTGTAGCCCGCGTTCTGTCTCTGTTCTGGACAAAGATGCACACATTTCCCTTGTAGGATTTGAATCCAAGTTTATCCTTGAAGTCGTTTACGTTGCAGCCTATTTATATTTATACAAGCCATTTTAGATTAAAACGTGACTGTCAAATTGAGTCAATGTCAGCTAAACCGCTGTCTTCAGCAGTCTAATGTGCATGTTATACAAAATCGACTAGATATAAACATCTGTTCATTAATATATATGAGTCAATCAAACAAACAAAAAAAATCCTATTAATATCAAAATAAAACCAATCTCCATAATTCAGATTATGTAGGACAAAATAAAATTCTATCAAGATTTTTATTTATTTACAAAATACTTTATTAATTCCCTTTTGGGATTAATAAAGTATTTTTAACTGAATTGAATTGAAGATCTGGCTGTCCACAGCTCAGCTAGGATACCTCAGTCTGAGAACTAATGGTATTCAAGTTTCTCTATTCAGGATCTCCAGGACAATCTTTGTCACTTTGTTGTGTTTTTTTTCTTTCTTATCTTATTTGATTGCTGATGTCCAGGCCTTTGTTTCAGCCTTGGCTGGTGTTAAAGTGCTTTATAAATAAAGTTGATGATGATGGTAATATTGATGTATATGTTACAAATGCATTGTGAATATTATTATCTTACTTGTATCACTTAAAAAAATCTAATTACATATTTTATCTGTTCATTGAATTATTACCAAAGAAGCCACAGAGAAAAATTTTATATGGTGTTTGTTTTTATTATCGTTGGAATAAAATGCAATAAACAGTCAAAGCAGTGCGACACAAACCGACAAACACAGAGGACATTAGGGATGCAAAACATATCATATGACATGAGAAGCTCTGGTCGGAGCCCAGATCATTCCTACACAATTATATCATTTAGGAAATGGATACATTTTTCTTGTGGGAAACGTCTCCATTGTACCATGAGAACATACTGTTTCAACATTGCTATTTCTGGATAATAACTTTAAAAAGGCTAACACTAGTCGCACAGTCAGCTGGTAAGGACAGCAGTAATAATTATTTATGTTCAACAAATAATATTCAGCTTCTCAGTTATTGTTTAAATCCAACTTTATTGGGTTTTTTGATTTGAACAAGAAGAGTTTATCATTCCTTTTCCTCCACCTGTGTCACCAAGCTCCCTATAATCTGTCCTCTTCCTCCTCATCTTCGGTCCTTTCCTCTACATCCTCCTGTGTCCTTGTTGTGTCTTTGTCCTTCTCCGGTTTCCCCTGCACTTCTTTCCTCCCATGTCTCTCTGCTTTATCCGTGCATATTCTGCACCACAGGAGCAGAGCTGCTCTGCATCTTCCCCTGAACGTAGGGTCGCAGGCGGCGTAGAGCAGAGGGTTCAGGCAGGAGTTGAGGTAAGCCAAACAGGTGACGTATGGGTGAGCAGCCAGCAGAGCCTGGTCTAGAGAGCATGAGTACGGGACGAAGCCGGACTCCAGCAGGATGGAGACGGTCTTGTTGACGTGGAGTGGCATCCAGCACAGGAAGAAGGCCATCACTAAAGTGACAATGATCCTGAGGAGTCTGCGCTGGTGCCTGCGGTCAGGACGTGGGCCGCCTCCGAAGTGCCTGCTGAGCAGCCGGGCCAGCGAGCAGTAGCAGACGAGCAGGATGACAAGCGGGAGCAGGAAGCCAAGTAGGGTTGACTTTAAGCTCAACACAGCGGCCCACCACATCTCAGCCCTGTCTTTCTCAGCCTCCTCAAGCTGCGCCCCAACCAGCATGGAGTAATCCATCTGGCAGGAAAGGACGACCGACCCTGGGTCGTCCTCGGACTTAGGGTCGAGCTCCACTTCCCTGAGAGAACGCAGCAGCAAGCCGGGAAGAGCCAGGAGCCCTGCCACTGTCCACACCGCTATGAGGATCCACAAAGTCCTGTTGGGACACCTCTGCAAGGGATGGTGGCCGGAGTGCCGGCGTCCCGTCAAGACCCAGTACCTCTCCACGCTGAGCATGCTCAGACTGAAAACGCTGGCGTACATGTTGAGAGCCGTGAGGAAGCTGCTGATCTGGCAGAAGGGTTCC
Source organism: Fundulus diaphanus (assembly GCA_037039145.1). NCBI lineage: Eukaryota > Metazoa > Chordata > Actinopteri > Cyprinodontiformes > Fundulidae > Fundulus > Fundulus diaphanus. The sequence goes on from CM073134.1 coordinate 35,853,600, forward strand.
CCAAAAGGCCAGTGGTAGCCCAGTGCTGTGTAGGCAGCCCAGAACGGTAAAGTTACAAGGAAGCAAAGGTCGGCCAATGCCAAACTGGCTATAAGAGAGTCTGTCAGAGAGTGAGAGGGCCGCGGGATGGAGGAAGGGCACGAGGAAGAGATGAAGGCATGAGAGGACAGTCTGTGGCTTTGTCCTGATGAATTACCACAGTCTGATTTGTTTTTATTAGAAGGCAAATGGTGAGTTCTGACAGCACTATGGTGATTAGATCTGAATGAACAACACTGCTGTCCAGTTCCAGTATGGCATTTGTCTTTTGTCCTGATCCTCCTCCTGGTGGTTCGATGCAGGTACACCCAGAGCACCAAGCTGTTGCCAAGGCAACCCACCAGGAAGGCCAGCAGGTAGACAGACGGGATGATGGAGAAGGAAGGAGACCAGTCACTGTAGTCGCAGTGGAACGGAGGGGGAGTGGTAGGGGAGTGGTCGCTGAAGTCTGACATCTTTCTGTTTCTATTTAAAACATTCAGACATATTTTACTCTTTAGAGTAAAAGCTGCTGGGCTGGCTCTCCTGCTCCCTTTTCCTTCCTCTGGGTGTTGGCTTGGATTGTCTGAAACATCAGTACAAACAATTACACTTTACAATTTTGAATGCCCTCTAATTCTGTGACTTTCAGCGGTATGCAGTGGCTTGCAACAGTTTGAAACCCCTTTGAACTCTTTCACATTTTGTCATATTACAACCACAATGTATCTCACTGTTATTTTATGAGCTGGACTGATGCAAAGTAGAGTAAAGCGGAAAGAAAGGGATAAATGATTTTCAGATATTGATATAATCTTTACTCTGACGCCCCTAAATAAAACCCTGTGCAACCAACTGACTTCAAAAGTCAACCAATCAGAAAAGCCCATTTGTGCACACTCGAGCCTGTTGTTTGGAGGCCTCAGAACGTTGTTAGAGCACATTTGTGTACAAACAGCATCACTAAATCCAACGACCACACCAGACAGGTCAGGGATAAAGTTGTGACCAACTTTAAAGCAAAGGTAGGACGATACAGGAAGAAAAACTGCTAGAGGCTTTAAGTGACTTGAGGCTGGGACGGAGGTTTACCTTCCAACAGGACTCAAAACATACATATGCTGGCCCTAGAATGGCCTAGTCAAAGAATCCGATTGAGCATCTGTGACACTCCATACACTCTCACTGATCTTAAGCTATTTTGAAAAAGACAATGAGCAACAGTTTCCGATTCCAGCTGTGCAAAGCAGCTACAGACATAACTTGATTGACCTGCAGCGGAAGGCAGTTCTACAATGAGCTGCTTCAGGTGTCTAAATACAAATGCATGCAAATTCATGACTTTGTCAAAAATGTTTCCTTTCCCTTTCAACTTCACTATTATGCTTTACTCTGTGTCGGTGTGTCGCATAACATCAGGAATTAAAATCCAACATTGAAGGTTGTGTTGTCGGGAAAGACTAAGAAGTTTGAATATTTTTGCAACGCGCAGTATTTCAACGTAAGAAAGAAATGCGGCGAGAGACTAATCCTGGGATGAGTTCCAACACTCTCAGAGGGTACTTACCTTGATAAGCTCGAATAATATCCGTGTGCAGATGCTGAAAATGTGATTATTTCTGTAGAGAGGGGGAAAAAGCTTCTAATTATGTCATCTAACGCTCTATCTGGAAGTGAAACTGTTGCTTTCTGCCCTGGCAGCCTGCTAACTGGAGAGGGCATCCCTTCCTAAGTCTCAATATATATAACTGCTTCCTCCATTGACACAAATGGGGAAAATACACAGAGAAAGCCTTCCTTTTTTACGTTCTCAAACCAGACCACCCCAGGAGAGTTGCGAGACCTGCAAACATCCATCCCCCCAAAACCAACACGCCCCCCCCCCATCCCTCTGGAACTCCTGGCTCTTAGACAGCCCATCTCTAACACATCCACATTCAAATGCATCCACAGTAAAGAACTATCTGCAAATACCTATTGTTCTCGGTGTGACCCTTGTTTAAACAGACAGTGTATACAGTAGGCAAATGCAGCAACGAGAAAATAAATAACTTAACAAGCTTTACAGTCGGTGTCCAATCACAACTGACTGACGGAAAGCCGATGACCCGAAACCAGTGAATACACGGAAAAGGCACCTAAACAGTTGATCCCAACTTAAATGGGGTAAGTCAAATTGAAAAGACCAAACAAAATTCAGTAAGTAGAGTTTTAATGTTGGAAGGATAATTGTATCCACGAGGATGTTTTCCTTTTAAATAATTAAAATTCCTGCTAAACTTGTGAGCTTTAACATTGCAACACTTCCTTTCCAAAATGAATATTTCTTTTATTTGCACATGATCTGGTTTACCCTCCAGACAAATATTCTAGTGCGGATGGAGTCCAGAGATCATTGAGGCTAATGTATATGGAAAGAAAACTTAAAAATTTTAAATAAATAACAAAACAAACATATAAATATTATGCCTATTTCAGTAGTTTATCAAGCATTAAAGAAAGAAATATGAGTTAATATCCATCCATCCATCCATCCATCCATCCATTTTCTACCACGTCTATCCCTTGTGGGGTCGTGAGGGGTACTGATGCCTTTCTCCAGCTGTCAATGGGCGAGAGGCGGGGTACACCCTGGACAGGTAATATGAGTTAATATTTTAGAACTAAAAGAAGTCAAAAAACACTAACCTTTGAACAATTAGTGGGGGTTTTTATCTCTTATAGAGCTGCATGCCCACTGCCCTGGCCCTTAGAGGTGACAGTAAATAATACGTAATGTTTGTTGTTGTTGTTTGAACTCTGTTCTGACCAGAAGTTTAATCTAAAACTAGCCAGCTAAAAGTGGATGTTTTAATAGATCAGAGGGCACGGTGGGGGCACTATGGAGTTGCACCATAAAACGTGGGGAGGGTTGGGTGGTAAACAGGAAGAGTCTGTTTTCACAGAGGTCATGCCGCCGTCTGCCTGTTGTTATGGGAACAGATGTTTCTGAGAAACATTCCCCAGTTTTTTTTTCTCCTCCACAAAAACCCACAACCTTTAGTTACAAAGGAGGAGGTGGAGGGAGAGTCAATACAAACATTTCCTTGGGAAGGAAACTGTGGACAAAGTCTAAGGATGGGAAAGAAGAACAGCGCTGTAACCATGCAATGTCAGGAAATAAAAGAAAAAAACAGTATTTGTGTGTATTTGAGCAAAATATAGAATTTGTTTATTCTTTACATTTTGTAACGTATAAATATGACCTGGTCAAATAACTGATGCATTTTTTGGAGCCCTACATGATTTGGTTTTCTCTGCTGTAGGAGTCTTGAAAATCTTCCAAAGCACCCCAGGATGTAGCTTTTTTTCTACTTAAAGTTTCTTCCTGCTCATGCTATGGCAGTTTCATCCTGCAGCTGTCTGCAGGGTAAACACTTGACCGCTTGTTAAGAAATAACAGTTTTAGTGCATGATAAAAGTGTCTGAAGACTTTTCATTGAGATGATTATTTCAGTGAGACATAGATAATGAGCACATTTAAGGCGTTAAACTGTGCCTTCTCTTTATCAAGCTAAAAAAAAAACAGTATTGTGCATTTGGTAACAAACTGCTATTATCTTCTCATGTTTTACTTTACCTTATAAAACTGTTGTGGAAATAACTTGCAAAAAGGACTTCCCGGATGTTAGTAAGTCATAGATTGATCCTAAAAAAAACAACTAAGTTAGACATTCATATACTTTATTTGTTTGGTTTGCAAACTGAATAATGCCACGCATTACTGAAATTTGGTCTAACACTATCATTTTTAAAATGGAAACATTTATTTCAGTTTTCCAGAGGATTTATTTAAAAAAAAAAAGCAGAGAATGAATAGTATTGGTCTAAATCGTTGTTATTATTATGGAAATTATATGTCCATAATATTTCCAGCATTCGACTCAGACATAGATAATTTATCCTTGCTCCAATAGTCTTGGAGAAATCACCGTGAAGAAAAATGAGAAGTAGACTTGCAGCTTCAACAATGCAAAGCCTAGATCGGAACAAGCTATTTAAATTGGCAAAATAGTTAGTAGCATCAGAACAGGTAATACACCCTCACTAGTTGAGTCCCTACTAGTTGCAAGCCAGAAAAATATTATAAGGCAATATTCTAAGGCAATAATAATGCCTTTTCCTTCATTTTATACATTCAGACACCAAAGGAGTATGTTCATAAATCATCAGAAGTGCTAAAAAAAAGGTTAATTCCTGCACTTTTCACTATGTTATAGAAGTGCAGAAGCGATATTGGATTCGTGATTTGAGGGCTGCTATGTGCGCTCCAACTGTTAGAGTCAGAAATACCCATTTAGAGCTGTTCTTGTTGCATTTCTAAATGGGAACTGAAAAGGAAATGCAACTTTGCGAGAGCAAACCACAGTAGCAGTAAGAAAACCAGTGGGCGTTGCTAATTTGTTGTGGTGCTATCTGTTAGCAATACAAGGTTGTATGTGTTTTTCTTCATTTTAGGCATATAAACACTAAGAAATATGTTCACAAATATGTATTGTACATTCCTATGTGTTCCACCGGTAAAAATGATACAAACTGTGAGAAGTGTTAATAATTTTATCCTTGTATTCACTACATACTCTATCTGTGAAGGCCATGTTGAATATTGAAATCAGGGCTGTTCAGCAAGCTTGATTTTCTCAGTTGGAATAACAGCTTTAAGGGCACTCTTGTTATATTTCTTACTGAGAACTAATTGAAAATCCAGCAATTAAAGACAAAAAGAAGACAACAATTGCCAATTCCAAAACCAGTGGGATTTAGTAGTTGTGATGCTATTTTTTAGGAATATAAAGTAATAACCGTATTTCTCTCCATTTTATTCTTTCAAACACCAAAGGAAGCTATTCCCTAATATATATTGTGAAGCACTGTGTTTGCAACTTATTTGATGAGAAACAACTGTGCTAATAAATAGTTTAATAGAAAAGGTCCTAGGCACAGTTTCGCTGTACATAATTATTCTTTTGAGCCCCCTTCTGGGCTGATGCAGGGTCCCCAAACAGCTGCTTACTTAATTGTCTTATTCCTCTTCTAGATAATGGATGTAAACCTGATCTCTTAAATCACATAGCGTTTAACCTACTCTCAGAGAAAATAAAATTTAAGACGTAAACATGGTTTAAACATGTATAGTATATATACATTAGCTCTATGCAGGTGTTATTTTCTCCATATAAAATCAGACTATAGGGCGAGTTTTGAATGCAGATTCATGTTCACAGTAACATAAAGGTGAAGATACTTTTTAAGACTTTACTGTGCTGTGGAAGGCGCTGTTAAAACAGGGAGAGGTTTTTTTTTTCGGTGTGTGCAAAAGAAGTAAGATAAAGATTTGCATATTATGCCTGGGACGGTGTGAGGTACGGGGAAAGCAGAGGAGAGAGTGAGCCATTCAAAGAGATTACATCCACTACAGGGACGGTGTGCTGCAGGCTTCATCATGTCCGTCTACGGAACAGAACAGAAACTCCTGTATCTTCTCGTTGTGGTGATGGCGGGAGCAGAGGTCCAGGACAGCATCTCACCGGAGTGTAAGCAGTTCTTGTACATGGGGACCATGCCGCGAGGCCTTGAGGAGCAGCCTTTAAAAAAGATCTGTCAGTACTATTTAGGCAAGCCGCGGTTCTTCACCCTCTATGACACCTTCAGCCACATCCCTGTTTACTCTGCATACACTTTCAAGCGCTCAGACGGCTCCAAAAAGGTTGATGTACCCTGGATGTACGAGCCACAGGTAGGAATGGTTTCTGTCCAAAGGATTGATAGTAAATTCATTTTTCCTTTCTAATTCTGACACTGTTTGTCCTAACAGCTTTCTTTGGTGTCTGCATCCAGAGATATGGAGCCTTTGCCTTCTGTAAATATTCACAAGGGTTTTGAGGATTCCCAGGCTGTCCTCGACGACTACTCCGACACTGTGATCTTCGAACGAGGCCAGCTCAATCCAGACGAGCACCAGGCCGACCCGGAAGACAAAGCAGCCACCTACACACTGACCAACGTGGTTCCCAGAGTCCGAGAGTTCAACATCGGTCCTTGGAAAACCCATGAACACACCATACGCAAGAGGCTGAACAACTACTGCCGTGGAACCGCCTACGTGGTCACAGGGATCACCACCTCAGGCCACACCATTCGCCGCCTAAACGTCAACCGCCTGGGCATCCCTACCTACCTCTGGTCGGCCTACTGCTGCATCGACTTTGATCACAACGCTCCGTACTCAGAGCGCTCAAAGTTCCCTGCCTTCGCTGCTCATGGGCTCAATGACAGGGACAACAACAGGGTCCAAGAGATGACGGTGCAGCAGCTGGAGGACTTCCTGAAGAGGGTGACATACGTCAGCAGCTCCTTCCAGCTCTTCTACGACAACTGTGTTCCTACTAATACTGCTAACAGTCCCTTGCATTTGGCCTGAGAAAAGAAAAGTAGATGAGTTCTTAGTTACGGTTTCTCAGGGTAGACGATCTAAACTTCTCCATGTTAGGACCTTGACTTATTTGTGTTTAACGTATCCTTTCTTATTTCATTGGGTACCCAGGGATCTTAGTTACAAGTATCCATTAAAAAAAACAACCTGAAGTTCTCCATCACAGCTCAGTATGCGTCACTGATATTATTTCTTTTGTGGTGCATTACTGAGCTTTGGTTATACACAAATGCCCAGAAACTCTTTACTCCCATTATCCGTTTTTGTGCTATCTGGCAGTAACTGGAAAGATACCTGCCTGTGAAGGCCGTTTGTTCCACCAAAACAGATAACACCGGTGTTTTACATTTTCTATCCCAGCCTCTTTAACTGCAGTACTGCTGAGGAGTTTAGCTTTTCCTTTCAGGCATAACCAGTAGCCTATAGCTAAATGACCGCGCTGCCCTGCACAACAATTAAATCAAAGAAACATGTTCACTTTGACAGGCCAGGAATTTTATTAAGCTCTAATGGATCATTCTGGATTTGAGGAAAACATCAAGTTATTTATATTTAGATCTGGACCCCTGCTGCGGTAGTAATCTGAATAAACTGAAATTCAAAATGAAATGCCTGTATTTTTTTTTTTTTTTTTACCATTGTTACCATTATTTTATTGTTCTGATTTAGTTTGATCATTAGTGCTTTCAAGACTAAATAAAAGTAACAACCCAAATTGATGAAAAGAGTCCCATTTGATGATGTGATGAATGAGGACATATAATGTACAAGCACATTGTTTGAGTCTTTACCCTCTCCACTATCTACAAGTTGACATATTTATCAGTGAATCAGTTCTATTACTTTGGGCTATTGATGTATTTGAGCCATTCTTTTTAATAGTGATTACATAATAAGACCTCAATGCATAGAGTGCACCACACAGAATTTATTGCGATTTTTTTTCTGCTTCACAAAAAAGCTTTTAACTTCAAGAAGCACTTAGAGGGTGCCAACCAAGGGCCTCAGCTCCAAATCCCTCAACTTCATTCTCAACTTGAAATCCAACGTACTGCCCACACTGGATGTTGGATCAGATAAGACAGACATTGAGCCGTTTGACCACAACAACAAAAACAAAAGAAAATCTTTTGATTGAATCAAGCTGAGGGTTTTAAACATATAAAAGCTGTACTGATATCAAGCATGGAGGTGGTGCTGTCATGTTAGAGGTTGTTGTCAAAGGAGGTTGTGGTGCCCATTCTTGAATAACAGCAGTTCTTTTCAAACCATTTTCACCATAATGAGGTCTGTTATAAAGTCTTCTGAAATTCATTAAAAAATATCGGCGATTGTTTTTTCCTACACAGCTTCCCATCACGTTAACTCTGATATTGTTGTGTCTCTGTTCCTGTATGACTGATCTGATACAGCTATACATCTAGCTCTTCATCTATTATTTGTGTAATTGTCATTCCTACCGCTTTTGTTACTAAATAACCTATTCAAATGTATCTTGGACAAAACGACAGATGAATTGAACTGTTAACTTCCTAACATTCAAATTAAGTTACTTTTTCCCAATTATTACCATTAGTCATACAAATAGTGTAAATAAAACAATGAATCAAATTGACCAGTTAACTAGTATGTGTTGAGAAAACCGTTTCCAAGTTGAACCTGCCACTCACAATATGGCGGAGGAACTGACTTTATAGCATTTTTTTAAACTGACTTTTCGCTTCACTTGGCGTCACCAGGTACGGCCGGCTGAAGAAGCTCTGTGCAAAGAACTGATTGTTAATAGGCAATGCTGCTTCCATCCCGGGTGAAAAAAGAGAATTATTTTGGTACTTATTGCTCCTTCAAGAAATCTTTGATTGACCATATCACAACTCCACAATAAAGGTATCAAAGGTCACAGTGCTGTGCTTCAAAGAAACGTTTTTTGCTCCTACGAGCACTGTCTTTTTTCATTTGTTGGACATCCAGAAAATGTAAAGGCTTTGTACCACAATGTCACAAAAACCGACAAAAAATTTAGACATTGGAGTTGGGCAACACATGGACTTTAAAATAGGAAAATTTGAAAACTGTTTGAGATGAAAGGAACCAGCCTTTAATAGGAGGAAATTGTCCCCAAGTAATTTATCTGAAAACAAGTAAATATGTCACAGTTGCAGCCATGAGCAGCCTGTGATGACGTCTGCCAGTATGTGGGACTCATTTTTAGAACGACCAACCCCATTATGTAGCATTAGAGACCATCTTATTTTACCAATTTTAAATAGCTGTGGTCTCATATATGCGAACCCTTAAGAGTAGATGTAGGATTCTAGTTGCAGCTCTTTTTTCAAGTATTTCTCAGTATTTTTCTACCAACTTTGCTTAAATGTGTCCTTTTCTAAATAAAATATGTTCAAGAAAAGTTTTCCCTCTTGGATGGTGGTGTGCACTACATTAGGATTACTATAATGATTATGTACTTTACAATATTTAATGGACATGCTTTAAACAACAGCAGTAAATGTTTTTGTGAAATGCAATCAGACTCACACGTTGGTCAATTTAACCTCCCTTCTTAACTTTACTCTTATTTTCAACCAAAAGTTTAAAAAAAAACATTTCTGTACAAACCAGTAGCAGAGATATGAGAGCATCCAGAACGCTTTTTCTTGAATTATTGCATGAAAATATACAGTAAAAACATAAAAGTGAATATTGGTTTGCTCTACATCCTTGTACACTTCACAAAACCAACAATAAAGTTCACATTGAGAACCGAGTTGTTTCTCTCTCCCATACACTCTGCTCATAGAACTCTAAAAAAACAAAACACTATGCAGATTTGTGCCAGCAGCAGTCCTGTTCAAGGATGAAGCTCATCTGGTCTCAGTTAAACCAAACGGTGTTGAGCTGTGTTTGTTTCTTGATGCTGGTGTCCAACTTGAGGACCTCCCTGATCGCCATGGTAGCATAAGTTGAGGGAGGCAGGGAAAACTCCATCCGCAGAGCCCGATACTTGCCCTCTGTGGGAAGGAATCAGACCAGCGGCACAGTTCACTTGTCATGTCAAACATTTTTACTAATGTCTACAGTTGAAACTGTTCTAGTCTTACGTGGCTTTCATTATGATCTGCTAGAACGCAGTTACATTTATGGCTCATGGTAACAGATGCTGTTTTTAATTGGGGGATCAGGCCTTTTTTAGTTCCTCATCATCATTCTGAGGTCGTTCTACATTTTTCTAAAATTAATGTCATGTATATACAGTTAAGTAACACGTCCCATCAGCATTATATGCGCCATTAGTATTGTATTCTGCAAGCCACTAATGACTTACAGAATGCTGGACTCTAGGGCTGTCAAATAAGGTAATTTTAGTAATTGATTATTCTATCGATTAATCAATAAAAAATTGACAGTGGAGAAATTTGGATGTGACAATGGCAAAAACAGGTAGGCGTAGACACCAGACTTGTACAAAAACTGTATTAATATGAACATCTTTAGAACTTTAGGTTTCTTTCTCTACGCTGCTTTTTGCCCGTTGCAGAGGATCCATTCAAAGATACTACTTTACGTCAAAATTGATCTAAACTGACCCATTAACATTTGCCTAAATTATTGCACTTTTTCCAACCACGGCGCTGCAATTATGGATCTGATGCTTTTAAGGTCAGCTAACATTTCGAGTACAACCAGAAAAACATGCAACCCTCTTTATCAACAAGATGAACACAAAAGCGTTGTTCAGAGAAACGTTCCCTATAAGGCAGACGGACAGGAAAAAAACTAAATGCTGAACGGTTCCACATGCTAAGCTATCGCTACAAGCTAATGCTGCAGCAATGATGTTTGAGAGCAACTTAAAGAGGTGAGTAAAGCTCCTGTATCTGCAGCAGATACCACTCAGCGCTCCGTTCTACTGCGGTACAAATTAACACAGGAAAACAGTCAGCTGACGGATTAGTCGGCTAATAAAGTATGGCAAACAAGCGTGACTCTCGATTACTTCTATTTAGTTGTAAAGCTATCAGAGGCTAATAGTAACGCAGGTTATGGTGGAGCCAGACTGAAGCTGACAATTTGAGCAGAGAAAAGTAAAATCCTGTCTCAACCTATCGTCCTGCTGTAGTTGACCACTAAAGAATATTTAATGCAGAAAGACAAATTTAACAGGGCTGCTGCTGAATACGTTTGCATGGACCAGATCCATGTTTGTTTCGAGAGCAGAAGCATCTCTAGTTTGATTCGGAGCTGGCCTTTCTCCTCCAGACAGGTAAGCCAGTCTTGTGTTCCAGTCTAGTTAGACTTGTGTTGCTATGTTGATTCGATTCAATGTAATGCAACAATTGTGGCACGTGGGTTAATTGCTGGAGTTAGATCAGAAGTGGGCCAGGTCTTCCTGTTATGACAGGCGATTAGCCGGTAGCCCAGCTAGCACAGTTAGCATTGTTTAATGTAGCCCAGCGGGCCTCTGAGCTGCCCACCATGATCCTGTCGTATATTCAGGGCATTGCTGTTTTGATAAAAAATGTAAAATTGAAATCGGATAACTGGTGGTGCTTAGACTTTGGAGGTAGAGAGAGGCGTGGCTTGCCACACGTTTTGGCCTACAGACAGTGCACCTCTAGGACTACATTTCTCCGAGATCTTTAACTCAAATGTAGACTTTGGTGCACTAAAATCTGTCTTGAATTCATTTATTAAAATTAGCTAAATACAGCAAGTGTTTTCAAAAGGAATACTGACCCAAGTCCTATTCTTATATTGCTAGACCTAAAAGAATGCTGTTTGTTTTCAACTGAGCCTAAATAATTTGCAAACTGGGCGGCCATCTTTTAATATAGTAAAAAACTTTGGATCTACAGTGATTTACACATCCCTTTACTACAGAAAATCTGACTCATTTGTTTAATTAAAATGATCACATTTTGTAGAGCGGGTTAAAAAAAAAAAATCACAATATATAAATTTGTTTGTTATTTTCTTTAATTTATTCATTTTTTGGCCCTCAAGTATTTCTGACTTGATAATGTCGGCCCTCATGTGAAACGTTTGGACACCCCTGGTCTAAGGACAACTTACAATGGCTGCTGTTCAAGGAAGATCTAAAAACGAACAGACCTTTGTTGAAGACAGGAGCAGGTTTATTCTCCAGCTTCTCAAAATCACTGTGCACCAAAGAGATCCGGGGGTCGTCATAGTTGATCACCTCCCTGCAACAAAACCACCGAGCATCAGCAGCTGCACTAAAAACCACTTAATAAACTGACTTATAAGTCACTGTAGCACACAAAAAAAACAGACTAAAGATTTAGCTACCCAGAGTCTTGAAACAACAGTGATGCTCACTGTCGGGAAGATAACATCTTCACCTAAAAAGAAAAAAAGGACAGGAAATCGTGCTAACCAGCTGACGTTAGTGGGTGTGATGATGATGCGTCTGTAGGCTCCTGCCAGAGAGTAGTCCTTCACTTTGTGCCTCATGTTGTCGAGGTCCAGGCCGTCTGCAGAGAGCAGCTCTCTGTAGCCGTCACCAACTGACAGAAACAAGACAAAGTCTTCATTCAGGAACCATGCCAGGTGCTGATGGAATAACTTTCAAGTTAATCTAAACTACTGTTAACTTTATTTCTTGAGAAAAATTTACAGTTTTAAATTAGTGTGTGGGGCTGTCATGGATTGTCCAGCCAACCCCACGGATGCTCAATTGAACTGAAATGAGGGGAACTTGGAGTCCAGGCTCATTATCCTGCTGGAAGAGGCTACAGCCATCAGGGAATATTGCTTCTGACTAGACTACTCAACTCAACTCAACTCAAACTTTATTTATAAAGCACATTTAAAACAACCGGGGTTGACCAAAGTGCTGTACAGATAAAAGATAAAAAACTGAATGTTAAAATACATAAACACAATGCAAAAAGAAAGAATTGAATGCAGATAAAAATATAATAGGATAAATGTTTCAATTTAAATAAAATATTAAAATAGATTATAATTTGCTGGGTATTGTCAGCTGATACCCAGCTCCATGTCTCAATTCAGTTCTCTTTCTTATTACATTTCACAGAAAACCTTTTTTTAATTATTGTAATATAACTTGAAAATGTCAGCATTGCTAAAATAGATTTTAAACATTCACAGGTCCAAATATGTTTGGACAATTATGACACAGGTTGATGCAGGATGTCCACATTTTTTTTCATATGATTAAATATAATAAGAGGAAAGGAAAATACAGAGACATGTCTTACTGTGGTGGGAAGGGTAGATGACATCATACCCTGGAAGGGGCATCACGATGTCATGGATGGAGTGCGTCTCAGCCTCCTCTGCAGACAGCGGGTGTGCTGTGGCTTCAGGAGGAGAGAAGAAGCAAAGAGGAGTGAAAATACAGCCTTTTATGGCATTTTCTCATGATAAATCACTTTACAGCCAAACTTTATTAGTTCAAGTTTAGATATACTTTCAGAACAAGAGGAGCAAGATGTTAAGTAGGAAAGAAAAACTTAAAGGGACTCACAACCCATTACCCCCTGTGTGTCTGTGTGTGTATGAACTCATTTCTAATAAAAAGGTACACAGCCCAAGCATGGATAACGCATAAAGGTTACAAAAGATTTATGTATCTTTCTCTCTAATTTGTTTACCACTTAAAAAAACAACAACATGTGACTTACTTCCCCTGAGAACTAGATCCCCCGCCACCGCCTTCAGACCGAAGGCTTCGATCCTGCGGCTCACCATGGTGTTCCACACCACGCTCTGGTAGCTGTGAACGTACATCAGCCGGTTGTTTCGGGGGATCTAGAAAAACGGCAAAACGGATCATTTATCATTTCTGCTCAATTCACATCTAAACAAACCTGCAATCAAAGCGACAGAGCCCTGGACGCTTTGCATGTAATGTCATTTTAGAATACATTAAAAACACACGTTCACGAGGAAAGGATGTTGCTCCTCCTCCGTTTTAAGCTGCTAGTATCAAAGATGGAAAACGAACCTGTCCGAAGGCGGTGACGATGTTTTTCTTGCCGTACATGGAGAGGCCCCGCAGCAGCTGTCCCTCCACACAACGCTTGTTTGGCAGCTTTTTCAGTGCAGCCTCTGGGTCCTGACTCTTCGCCCACTCCTCCCTGCAGCGAACAACATACTCTTTCTCGGCTGTAGAAAGTGATCAAGATAAAGGAGGTTTATTATTTATTATGTAGTATTTCAGCGGGATTATTAACGATCAGTTGTTTTACGCATTGTGTGATGTCATCAGAGGCAGGGAAGCGCGCTTTGAGGAGGGTAAGTTTGATCTTTAATAATTACTTACAGCATAACAGTAAATCAAATAGAAAATGCATCTATTGCATGGTGTTATTTTTATCTAAAGTAAGTAGGATCGACTTTAAAGAAACGTCTGGCAAGCAGCTTTAATGGCTTGACTTTAAAGGCAAAGACAGCGTGAGGAAAAGAAAAAGATTACCTCCAGGCCGGGGCTTCAGAATCAAATCCACCACCTGATTCCAGTCGTTTCTCAGTATGGCCCTGAAACAAGCAAAACCAGACGACCTGAGTCCTCCGCACATTACGGCGGCGTCATAATTCATGCCATCCGGTCAGGATTGCTACAAGCAGTTCACCTGCCTACTTGCTGCGTGGCCACAGCGGTGGTGCCGAAGCGCTGCATCCCGTAGTAGTTGATGAAGCCGGTCTGCTTGAGGGACGTCATGGCCTGATGGACCTGCTCATCTGTTCCTGAGATGTTCCTGGAGAGCGAGAACAAAATTAGATCACAAAGCAGTTTCTGTTAAATAAATAAACCAGACAAGTGTTTGTGCCAATCATTTTTCCATGCTTCCATTGAAATCGGCTGCTTTTCCCAACATGACTCCAGTTCTTGTTGCCCTTGCAGAAGATTGGGCTTTTTGTTGATTACAGACATGAAATTCAACCTTTACAATAGGAATCCACCTCAATAAATGATCCCGTTTTTTCCCCCAGACAACAAAATAACAATTTGCTTCCATTATCTTGTCAAAGCCAGTGTCTAGTATAATATCAAGATAATTATACTAGACAAATCATAACATAGATTCCCCAAGAAGTGTTCATGTGTTTTTTCTGCACTTCCAAAAAGACGCCGCCACTGAAAACTGCAGCTCCGCGCTGCCCACGTTCATCAGTCTGAGCAGATACTCGCCCCAACGCTAAACCGAGAGCGGCTCTGCCACGTCTCTGTTCATCGGACCTGAACTCAACGTGATCTCCTGGCCATCGGAACGGTTCAAAATGGGAGGAAGCAGTCACGTTTCCATCTGTGGTTTTTTTCTGGGTTTTTCCAGCACTAGTGGCTCATTTCTTTTACAAAGTAGGCTGACAGGAAAGGGGGTTTGAGAGAAGGGGGAAGACATGCAGCAAAGGACCTCAGGCCGGAATCAAACCCATGTCAGCCACGTCGAGGACTAAGGCCTCCGTACATGGGTCGTGCACACGACCTGGCGCCATCGCTTCACGCCCTCCATCAATGTTTTAATGCGGATTTTGACGTATCGCATTAGAAGAGGTCGATGGAAACGGGAATTAACTACTAAGTGTCGCAAAAAAGTTTTACGCTTGAGATGGTTGACATTTTAGAAAAACAGTAAGGAGATGGAAACAAATTATTCAAATCAGTTCTGACGTAGCGAACATTTAACCTGACAACAGCCAGCTGTATGTCGCTCCGCCTAGCTCCACTCACATACATCTGGGACACCGCCGATAGAGAATGATTTCTCCAACCAAATTTATGGTCTGGCCAATCAGGACGCAGGGCCGGAGTTTCATATATGTGACGTAGTGGAGACGCGACCATGACGTGAGACTGTTTTGATAGCAATGGCGGCTCGTCGAGGAAGCAAGCGTTAGCATTAATGCTGCTATTTCTTCCGTGTTGTCCAATCTACCTAATATTGTTTCATTAAAAGAACATCAGAGAACGCCTCTGAAGGCTTTTGTTGGTGGAAACGATGTTTTCGCCCTTCTCCCGGCCGGATTTGGCAAGTTTTGTTTTCCGGGGCCAGCGGACGTGCAGACGCGGACGCGCCCCGGAGCGGTTAGCGCTAACCATGTTAGGAGGCCTTTAGTCCTCAACGCGGTCGGCCCGGAATCGACTCCGACCCGCGGCGCTTTGCCGCCTGTCTTCCCCCCTCTTCCTGTCAGCTCACTGTCAATAAAACGCGTGCCACTAGAGCCGCAAACACATTATTATTATTTTTTTTTTTTCCTGCGTCGCTATCATTAGCGTCACGGGTTAGCTTCGGTGTGAGTGGTTGAAATAGCACGTCAATAAAGATGACAGACAAGTGGCTTATCCAATCATATGCAAGAATTTTTGATAAGGCCCAGCCTTCTGTAAATGCAATTCCTATGGCGGAGTCCCAGATGTATGTGAGTGGAGCTAGGCGGAGCGACATACAGCTGGCTGTTGTCAGGTTAGCGAACATTTATCTCACAACTGTTTCTGTTGTCTTCTCGGATATTGCCACAACACTTGAAAACAGCTTTATGGAAGTAACAATGGTACTTCCATAAGACTCAATCATTTCTAAGTCTAATCCTTAAAAAATAAACACTCGGCACATTCATTGCAGCCTCGCTCCATTACCGATCTGTGGTCCGTGCTAGTTAGCAACATCTACTCCCTGTTTATTACAGCCAGCGTTTTCGTTTAACACTGTTCTCAGATGCTGAGGTAACTTGTACAAACCTTAGCTAGGGATGCTGCTGCACTACCATGCATATTGCATTATCATACGTTATGTAAATATCGCATATTCTATTATTGTGTGTTATGTAAATAGCCTGGAGTTTTTTTTTCTTCCACCGGCTAAGTTTTTCCTTTGTTCAATATTTACTCTTATCTTCAACTTTTGGTGTTTCTTTAGCGCTAATTTTATATTAAACCGATTTACCCTTTTTTCCTTCTTCTCTTTTTCTCATTGCTAATAATTATGTGCAACTGTCCGTGTATTTGCCACTGTCACACCCGAATTTTCCCATTGTGGGACAATAAAGGAATTCTTTTCAGAAATATTCTCCCTTTCTTTTTTTTTTATATGTTCTGATGCAGGCCTGGACCAAACAGGAGCCGAAACTGTGTTTTCCCTTGCTCTCCTCTCACTAACCTGCAGAATACATGTCCACACGGTCCTCATAAACGCACAGTTAGCTGTTAGCTAAAGCTAACAGCTAACTGTGCGCTGTGGCATAGGGTGACCAGACGTCCCCGATTTCCGGGGACTGTCCCCGATTTCCGGGGACTGTCCCCGTTTTGGACCACCTGTCCCCGGCTAAAGCTGTCCCCGGAAATGTCCCCGATTTTACCGAGGGGAAAAAAGTTGCGTGTAGACTGTTATTACGGTAGGGCTGTTGCGCGCAGAAACAGCTATTACGGTAGCTGGTTGCGCTGCTGATAATATAAAGATGAGGAATAGAGTGCACCACTAGATGGCGGTAATGATCCTTTTGGATGTCAGCTGCCATTAAAACACGAAGAGGAAGAAGAAGAAGAAGACTACGAGCGCACCACTTTTAAAACAGAAGAAGAAGAAGTGGAAGTTCGTTTTTCACAACCTGCGGCAACTGATGGGGAGCTACCCTGAGTTTTGGTAAGTGTGTTAATCGATTCATTTATTTGGATCGGGCTGATCCTGTGATAAATGTTTGGTTTTTGTCCAGATTAAAAAATAATCAATAAAAAGTAAGACAAGACCACGAGTTGCTGCTCACATGAGTAAAAGACACTCGGATAACGTAACAGAATGATTGAAAACTCTTTGTAAGGCGCTAATCTGGTACGCTGGTTCTCTGGGGATCAACAAGGGTTCGTTTAAAGATGTTTTAGAACTGATTGGTGACCTTTAGTTTATATATCAGACAGTTATAAGTAGAGTTATTACAAGTTGCTTTGATGATTCATGAGCATAGACTTCCAGGCTTAGGTTTAGCTTTTCTACTGCTCAGTTTGGATATGAAAGTTCCTCATGAAAAAATAGGAGTCAGTAACAGGAGAACTGAATGAGACAAGATCTGCATGATCTGAGAATGATGGATGAAGAGATAACCACCTGTTTAATGTTCATTTATTATGTTGTTTTTGCTTGTAGCTCCAAATATTGTGGTAATTAGATTTTTAGTATTTAATCAGATGAGATAATAAAAATAACAATAATAGTTTTCATGTTGTACATTCTAATGTTTTTGGTCATTTTAATTCTATAATGTCTGTTTTAGAATAATGTAAGATTGATACAAGAGGAGAGAGGAAGAAGATAGGAAGACAGAAAGGAGATTAAATGAGAGTGGAGGAAAATAGGAACACTGATGAAAAGAACGGTTAACAAGAAGGGAGAAGATTTTACTTAGAGTATTAATAAAGTTCAAGTGATAAAGCGTTGACATGATTTGAGTGATAAAGTAACGTATTGAGTGTGTGTGAAGTATGCTATGTAAAACAGAGTGACTCAGGTTTGAGTTGAGAAGCCCAATGTCTGAGGATATAACCTCTCTCTGAGTCTCTGCACTGAACCTGAGTTTCACTGCACTTTCCTAGCTGTGGCAGAATGAAGAGGCAGATTAGTTGTATTTTTTTCTTGTGTTTTAAAAATTTCTGTTCTGCACATAATATATCCTCTTCTCCTCTTATTTTATCCAGACCTCTGGATATCATGGCTGATGGCTCTTCAGACACAGAAGGCCTCGAAGAAACCAGAGATGGTCACATGTTAGCTTACTCTCTGACCGGAGTTAACTCACCTTATAGGAGCAAACAATATACGTGCACATCAACTACTACCATACACATACACATAATGTAGTTATACACACTTTATGTAAGTTTATACATGCTCATGCTGCAATACACACACAATCACTTGCATTCTTGTCAAGGGGATTTCCAAGTCTGTACTTTTTTTGAACATGTTTAACACCTTTTCACCTCACATCACCAAAACCCATTTTCTTGTCCCAAACAGGCTCTAAGCACAGCTCCACTTCTTCCTGAACCTCAGCGGTTCATTTGTTTCCTGTCTTTAATTACTGGTCAGACTGATTAATCCAGGTGTGTCTGACCTCAGTAACCAGCCAGACACATCTGGATTAATCAGGAAACAAAGGAGCTGCTGAAGTTCAGGCAGTAGTGGAGCTGTGCTTATAGCCCATTAGTGGGAGAAATTTATCTGCTTCTTTGAGATGAACAGGCCCCTGATGCGGTCAGGTGACAGTAAGAAACATATCATCCTTTACCTGCAGGCTTGACCGCTGCTTCTTTTTGATGTTGACGCAGAAAAACCTATTTTTCATAGGTATGTAGAGGTGAACAGAATAAGTATTTGTTGCACTTTTTTGAAAAGGTGGGGGAACTCTGTCTCCACAGACAGCCACAGGCCAAATGTTTGTATTTACTGGTTTTTCTTTTCCTCATGTCACTCTCCCCTTAGGAGGCGGCAGAGCTCTTTGGGCCCCACAAAATTGGAAAGCCCTGCTAACCACCCTTGACCCCTCCACTCCGACCCCCACCACTTTGCCCCAACCCAGAGACACAGTTCTAGTTTTTTATTAATAACACTATTGATTTATTCATTTTATTAATCTTAGGATATACTAAAAGTGTGGAGAGGCACATTCCTGGCTTTTACACTTGATTTTTGTTGTTTAAATATTAATAAATATGTAAAAATAAATTAAACCATTACTGTCCCCGTTTCCTAATTTCATTTTGATGAGATGTATTGATTTTTATGTATGAGCAAGAAATGTCCCCAGATTTGATTTCAGAAATCTGGTCACCTTACTGTGGCACGCTGCCAGCACTCGTACAGGACTGTCTCAGAAAATTAGAATATTGTGAAAAAGTATACTAGTAGGCTATTCAACTAATCACTTGAATCGTCTAATTAACTCGAAACACCTGCAAGGGTTTCCTGAGCCTTGAAAAACACTCAGCTTGGTTCAGTAAACTAAATCACAAGTATGGGGAAGACTGCTGATCTGACTGCTGTCCAGAAGACCATCATTGACACCCTCCATCAGGAGGGTAAGACACAAAAAGAAATTTCTCAAAGAGCAGGCTGTTCACAGAGTGCAGTTTCAAAGCACATTCACAAAAAGTGTGTTGGAAGGGGGAAATGTGGCAGGAAACGCTGCACAACCAAGATCTGGCACCTGCCCACAGTGCCAAAACCACCAGTAACTGGTGTACTGACCATGGCATTACTGTCCTTGATTGGCCTGCCAATTCCCCTGACCTGAACCCCATCGAGAATTTGTGGGGTATTGTGAAGAAGAAGCTGAAAGACACCAGACCCAACAATGCAAATGAGCTAAAGGCCGCTATTGAAGCATCCTGGGGATCCATAACACCTCAGCAATGCCACAGGCTGATTGCCTCCATGCCACGCCGCATTGATGCAGTAATCTGTGCAAAAGGATTCCCAACCAAGTACTGAGTGCATTAATGGACATTTTGAAATGTTTGATTTTGTTTTGCTGTTAGAATATTTCCTCAGACCAAGTAAAAAAAAAAATTATAATATTTTGAGATAGGATTTTTGAGTTTTCTTCAGCTGTACGCCATAATCAGCGATATTAAAACAATAAAAGGCTTGCGATATTTCAGTTGATTTGTAATGAATCCAGAATGTATGACATTTCATGTTTTTTAATTGCATTACAGAAAATAAAGAACTTTATCACAATATTCAAATTTTCTGAGACAGTCCTATATACAATTAATGGAATAATTATTGGAAAGAGGCCTGAAAACATCTGTTTGTGGGCAATTATTCTAGAAAATGTGTTTCACTTAGTAAATTGAGTTAATGAAATAAATGAACTTTTGAATAATAGTTTAATTTGGGGGTCTGGTAAGTGATATCAACCAGCAGGAGGTTGGTCAGAGTTAGTTTGGCTACCCCCCCCCCCCCCCCCAAGAAGGGATCAGAACCACAAATAGACCTAACAAAAAATTTGAACAATTTGAGATATTAACTGATCGTAAATATGTAACCATCAAGAAAAAGATTAAATGCAACCGTTAATTACATGGGTGCTAAAATGTTTGCATCAAGGCGCAAAGCTGCAACATATGAGCGGGTAAATAGTTGCTGCTGACCTGATGACCACGGTGAAGTGGTTCCCCTGCAGCTCCCCGAGCTTCAGAGGATGGTTTTTGTAGCAGAAGTTGCCAAGCTTCAGGTTCATGAGGCACTTGTTGAGGTGAGCCAGTCTCTCTGCAGTGATCCTACATAAACAACGGGAAACAAGACTGATGCACAACAGTTCCTCCGTCCAGCATCGACGGTAACCGTGGCAGTAAAGTGGTCCAAAATAACAAAAGTGTTTTCTTAAATCGTTCCCACTTACTTGAGCACTGCGATTTCCTGCACTGTGATGGCTCTCTTGTCCTTAGTGCCCATGTAAGAGAACATGTTGGGCCTGAGCCTGGAAAGATATGGACCATTACATACACCTTAAGGCATCCGTTATCAACTATGATGATATTTCAACAGTAACTTAAAGATAAAAAATATATAAATCATAAAAACCAGACCTGAGGAACTTGGAGAGCAAATTGATTGCATCCATGGTATCTTTGTTTTCCTTGTAAAGGGCAAAGTGGCAGTAACTGCCACGGTTTTTGGGCCAAAAGTGTTTCCTTGGAGCTTTTGTGGAGACAGAAAAAGAAATCATCAGAATCCTTTAAAACATGCCTTTTAAATATACAAACTCACCAAATAAACCTCTCATTGTTCCATTAATGACCTTAAAGATGTGGAAAGTGTTTAGCAGTGCCCTATAGACCCCTTTCAACGCTTTAACTAAGCCCAAAGAGAAAAATAAAAACTGATTTAGACTGAATCTTTAAATAAATGGTCTGGTTACGTAACATTTCTGGTTTTACTACCTTAAACCAAATAAGTATGAATTTCAACCAGCTCCTCTGTCTTGCATTGAGAATCAGTTCTTACCTGCGGTTGTTTTGACTTCTATCCACAAGAGAAGAGCAAAAGGAGGATAGAATAATGTTACTAAGAAACGAGGCTCTAGCAAAGCAAAGGACGCGCTGCCGTGTTAGGATGTGGGTCATGCATGAGCCTGGGAGAACTGCGCTCAGTTCAAAACGTGTCTGTGCATCAAATATGCTTTTTCTCCGCACGACTGGTTTAATGTCCAAAGTATGGCACAAAATATCAAGGAAGCATTACAATAAATGAATAGGTTGTTCCATAACTAAGAACAGTGGGAGACCTCTGAGCAGAACCATGCAGATGTGTTGGTCATGCACATGTGCATGCATCATTTTTCTGCACCAACTACAATGCCCCGCAAACGTACTCATGACTGTTGAACTTTTTCTAACTTAGTCATGTTACAACCACAAACTTGTCAGATTCAGAAAGTTTTGGTTGTAATGTGAGAACATGTAAAAAAAAAAAAAGAAACGTGTGAATACTTTTGGAAGGCACTGCACACTGCAATTGGGATCCAGGTAAAGAGAACATGCGGTAAACCTCAATGACGTACAGGTTGATGGTCAGATTCTGCCTTCCACACACCTGCTAAAGCCTTCTTCCCTGCAGCGTGATAAGCCACTATAAACTTGTGACCGTCTTTCTCTTCCGTCTTTGTTTCCAGACCAGGAAACAGAGTCTTGATGGCTTTGTGGACTAGGGTTCTTTTCTCCTTCGTATCGTCTATCATCTACAGAGGTGGGGGAAAAAAGGCTAGAAACATTATGGCGAAATGTCATTAGGCTTTAGCGTCGGGTTTGAGCCTTTTCCCCCCTAAAACTTAGACTGGTCTTCCCTAAACTTACCTCGATGGAGACGTTTCCTTCTTTATTCTTGAAGAGCTGCAGCTCACTGAGCTGCTTTTTCTGCTCCTCAGTCAGCACTTCACAATCTTGTGGTTGCTGCTCTGTCTCTGCTTCTTCCTAAAACAAAATAAGGTTAGGATTAAAAGCCGTGAATACTGACCAGCATTTTTTAAATAGTTCACTACAAAGACATTTTTAAAATGATGGGTATCAAAGTCCCCGACTCAGCTCATCTCCTGGTACCCGTGGCTGGTGTTATATCTGGCGTAGCCCCGCGTGAGTCATGTTGATGCATTTGTGCAACAACTTTTTAAAAAAATCACCCATTTTCCAGTGCACGACTTTAAAACTGCATTATAAGCCGCCAACATTATTTTGTTTATCTAACTAATTTCACCTTCGCGCCCCCCCCCCCCACCACGATGATCATGATATTGAAAGACAGACTTTGTCGGCTGCTGCGGCTCCCCGTCTGTCCTGATCTCGTGACTTGCTCTGCCTGCTGTCCTCAGATGGCTCTTAATGTAAATAGAGCAGCTCAGAAAGCAGCCGAAACACTAGTGATTGAAATGTATGATGTTCAAAGGAAAATCCATAGCTTATGAAGCCTGAGAAGAACTTTTCTCATACAGTTGGTCCACGCTGGAACTGAGTCATGTCAAGACAGAGAGGGAATAAAACATGAGATCTCAGCCCAATGAAGACTGTAACTGTGTGTTGACTCAACACCTCTGCTCAGCAAATGGGACACTAGAGCATCTGGAACGTCAATGATGGGTGAAACCGTACAGATGAGATGTAATGTAGTATTTTACAGGACTCTAAAGCTACTGAGTTTTCAAGTACATTGGTTTTAATCAAGTGCTGAACTGAGAGTGTCAGCAAATGCCTTTTTTCTAAATTACTGTTCATCGGGATTCAATACATATAATTTATGGCTGCTTGGTGGATGAATGTCAATGGATATCTCACCACATTGTCTGTTGGAATGGAGAGATCGTCCAAATGCACTATCTTTCCTTGTTTGTTGATTTCGTGCACAACAAAATCAGAATACCTGAACACAAGCCATGAGAACGGAGCTGATTATCAAACCAAAATAAATCAGTTTGAAGGAAATTGTACTCATGAACATACTGCTGACTTAGACAAGAGGACCAACCAAACCTTTCCTTCAGGATCCCAGAGAAGCCTTCATGGTCGCTGACATACTTCCGGATGCCAACGTCCATCTCAGTCAAGCCGTGCTTCATCATGTCGGCGAAGCTCTCCCCGTCCTCTCCATCACTCGTCTCTCCTTCCGGCTCCTCCTCACCACCACCACCACCACCATCTGGGTTGGGGCCACTCCCATTTTCATCATCGCACTCAACTTTTGGCTTCTTCGCTGGGGCCTCCCCGCCCCCGTCCTGCAGAGCGCCTCTCTTCTCGCCAACCGGGGTGGGGTCAGACACAGGCTCTGACTCAGCCATCAGAGCCAGGCTAAGCCAGAGACAAAAAATATATATATATTTTTAAAGAAGAGAAGGAAGTAAGGCAGGACGATATATATCCATCGATAGATGTTTATCGATGATAGAGTCAGTAAAAAAGTTCAACAGAATAACAGTTTTCCTTCCCTTTGCATTCTAGTCATGTAGGTTAACACTACAGTCATTACATCCTCCCAACCAATCACAAATGCACACCCAGGAACACTCTGACAACAAGCTCAGCCCCTTCCAAGAGTTCAGAGAGCACGCGTTCTTTTTTCTTTGTAAAAACTTGCCGTTTTGGTAAAAAGTTGGTTGAGTTTGATTTCAGTGTTTGTAGTAATAGTAATAATAGTAATATCATCTTTATTGTCATTGAAACATACATTACAAACATACATTCCAACAAAATTTGCTCTCTGCTTTTAACCTATCACCCTCGGGGAGCAGTGGGCTGCCATGTGTGGCGCCCGGGGAGCAATCAGGGGTTAAGGGTCTTGCTCAGGGAGCCAGAGAGCAGGCGCTGGGGATCGAACCGGGTACTTGCATCCTTCTCTGAGTGCAAGCGCGCTGCTCTAACCACTAGGCCACCACTCCCCGTTCTGCATCTAAAAATAGGACATTAAGCAACAGCATAAAATGGCCAGGGCTGCACTTAAAATATGTGTTTTGAATTTGTTGATGATTATCGACATCAAACAATATGATTTTGATTTTATGGATATGCCTATTTTCTATATCTATATCGCCCTGCCCTAGAAGGAAGGAAGAAATCATTGCAATTTTACATTCCAATGAAACTTGTCTTTTGCATTTAACCCATCCCTCCGGGAGCAATAGGCAGCTTACAGCGCCGGGGGAGAAATCTTGGGCTAAGGGTCTTGCACAAGGACCCATAGTGGCAGTGTGCAGTGTTCAAACCAGGTTACTGCAGCCTTCTCAAAAGTGAAGCACTGTGCTCTAACCACTAGGCCATCACTCCCCCCAATCAGGTGGATTACTCAGAAAAATGATCTCTTCAAAGTTCCCATTTCCAATGGCGATCTGTGGCAGAAAATGATCCGTTTTAGAGCTGCACAGTATATCCAATTTCAATAAGATTGCTTGCAAAATAAAATTACAAAAGACTGCTTGGATGCAGTAGTAACTGGGACGCTGGATGGACTGTCACTCTTCCTAAAGTCTCCACCCAGATGTTAGAGATCATAGTGAACAATAAGCTAAAGACTCCAGACAGTGGAGGGGCTGACGGAGGAAACGGAATAATAATAATAATAATAATAATAATAATCCATCCATCCATCCTCTCCCGCTTATCTGGGGTCGGGTCGCGGGGGTAGCAGCTTCAGTAGGAAGCTGCTATTTGATATATAAATGAGAAGACTGGTCAGTTAAATAAGAGAGAGGACTGGCCAGTTCACACATTGATTATTGCTGTTGTGGTGTTCGCACCTGAGTTCACATGAAACTAAGAACCACATGTGTTATTGTGTTAACTTGTGGTGGGAACTTATGACAATGTGTTGTGGGAAAGACTGATTCTGTATTCCTTATTTTGTTTATATTTGCTGTATTCTGAGTGCACTCATATTATTTTGCTTCGCACACTGCTGAGATGCTGGGAACGGGTTCTGTTTGGGAACATGTTTTGGGAAGGAGGGCGGCTGTGGAGGGAGAGATGGCCACTCTCACTCCACACCTGACTCTTTGTTTACAAGTATATAAAGAGGAGACTGCCCTTAGCCCAGTGAGTCTGCCGTGAGTTCGTGTGTGGACACCGGCATCGTGAACGCTGATCTTAACCTAGGACTGAGGGCTCCCAGTTCGTGTCAATGGTAAGGGCTGATTCTGAGAATCTGTTGAGCGTCACGTTTGTTTGAAAGCTTGTTGCTTTAATGCTTGCTACTTTGCGTGTGTGAAGACCTAGTTGTTTTAATGTGCTGTATTCTGTGGGGAATAATAATAAATGTGTGCCTTATATTCTAACAGAAACAGTGTTTGAGTCCTTATTTGTGTTTGCCGATCTCTCCCGATCCTGAATAAAATTTCATAAAACAAATGCCTTCTCCAGATCCACAAAGCACATGTAGACTGGTTGGGCAAACTCCCATGCACCTTCCAGGATCCTGCTGAGGGTGTAGAGCTGATCCAGTGTTCCACGGCCAGGACGAAAACCACACTGCTCTTCCTGAATCGGAGATTCAACTATCCGACAGACCCTCCTTTCCAGAACCCCAGAATAGACCTTACCAGGGAGGCTTAAGAGTGTGATTCCTCTGTAGTTGGAACACACCCTCCGGTCCCCCTTTTTAAGTAGGGGGACCACCACCCCAGTCTGCCAATCCAGGGGAACTGCCCCTGATGTCCACGCAATGCTGCAGAGCCGCGTTAACCAACGCAGCCCCACAACATCCAGAGCCTTAAGGTACTCAGGGCGAAACTCATCCACCCCCCGGGCCTTGCCACCGAGGAGCTTTTTAACAACCTCGGTGACCTCAGCACCAGAGATGGGAGAACCCGACCCAGAGTCCCCAGGCTCTGCTTCCACAATGGAAGACGTGTTGGTGGGATTAAGGAGGTCTTTGAAGTATTCCGCCCACCGACGCACGACGTCCCGAGTCAAGGTCAGCAGCACACCACCCCCACTATAAACAGTGTTAGTACTGCACTGCTTCCCCCTCCTGAGACGCCGGATGGTGGACCAGAATCGCTTCGAAGCCGTACGGAAGTCTTTCTCCATGGCCTCTCCGAACTCTTCCCACGCCCGAGTTTTTGCCTCGGCGACCAGCCGAGCCGCCCACCGCTTCGACTGCCGGTACACATCAGCTGCTTCCGGAGTCCCACAAACCAAAAAAGCCCGGTAGGACTCCTTCTTCAGCTTGACGGCTTCCCTCACCGCTGGTGTCCACCAGCGTGTTCGAGGGTTGCCGCCGCAACATGCACCGACAATCTTGCGGCCACAGCTCAGACCAGCCGCCTCAACAATAGAGGCGTGGAACATGGTCCACTCGGACTCAATGTCCCCCGCCTCCCTCGGGACGTGTTCAAAGCTCTTCCGGAGGTGGGAGTTAAAGCTCCGTCTAGTGGGGGACTCTGCCAGACGTTCCCAGCAAACCCTCACAGCACGTTTGGGCCTGCCAGGTCTGACCGGCTTCCTCCCCCGCCATCGGAGCCAACTCACCACCAGGTAGTGGTCGGTGGAGAGCTCCGCCCCTCTCTTCACCCGAGTGTCCAAGACATGCGGCCGCAGGTCAAATGAAACGACAACAAAGTCGATCATCGAACTCCGGCCTAGGGTGTCCTGGTGCCAAGAGCACATGTGGACACAGTTATGCTTGAACATGGTGTTCGTGATGGACGATCCATGACAAGCAGAAGTCCAACAACAGAACACCACTCGAGTTCAGATCAGGTGGGCCATTCCTCCCAACCACGCCTCTCCAGGTCTCACTGTCATTGCCCACGTGAGCGTTGAAGTCCCCCAGAAGAACGAGGGAGTCCCCAGGAGGGGCACTCTCCAGGACCCCCTCCAAGGACTCCAAAAAGGGTGGGTAATCCGAGCTGCTGTTTGGCGCATAAGCACAAACAACAGTCAGAACCCGTCCCCCCACACGTATGCGGAGGGAGGCCACCCTCTCATTCACCGGGGTGAACCCCAACGTGCAGGCACCGAGATGAGGGGCAACAAGTATGCCCACTCCAGCTCGGTGCCTCTCACCAGGGGCAACTCCAGAGTGGAAGAATGCCCAACCCCTCTCAAGGAGACTGGTTCCAGAGCCAGAGCCATGCGTCAAGGTGAGTCCGACTATCTCTAGTCAGAACCTCTCAACCTTGCGCACTAGCGAAGGCTCCTTCCCCACCAGAGAGGTGACATTCCACGTCCCAAGAGCCAGTTTCTGCGGCCCAGGATCGGAACGCCAAGGTCCCCGCCCTCGATTGCCACCCGTTGTACAATGCACCCGACCCCTTTGGCCCCTCCGACAGGTGGTGAGCCCATTGGAAGGGGGACCCACGTTTCTTCTTCAGGCTGAGCCCAGCCGGGCTCCATGGGCAAAAGCCCGGCCACCAGGCGCTAGCCAACGTGTCCCACCTCCAGGCCTGGCTCCAGAGTGGGGCCCCGGTGACCCGCGTCCGGGGTGAGGGAACACGACATCCATTAATCTTACACATCATAAGGGGGTTTTGGGCTGCTCTTTGTTTGGTATAATAATAATAATAATAATAATAAGTATTAGGTTTAACCGCAACAGATAACATCATGACAATATTAAACAAAACTATTGCAAATGCAAGCTTACCTACAGTCCAAGTCTATGTACAGCAAAGCTGTTCGTCTAAAGCAGACGTGTCCAATGTGGGGCCATTTGTACTGATTCTGTGCGCCCCCCAAAAAATGCATTTTAAGAAAGATTTGGCCAAACAGCACTGCTGTTTTTTTAGATTTTTAATCAGGGAAAAATTATGACAAACAAATCAAAATCTAACAATTAAATGCTGAATTGAATGTTAGGTGCAACATAAACCATTTTATAACCACACTTTTTTACAATACCTTTAATTTCATAGTAAATAGGACCAAAGCTATCCAATGACTTTTACTCAAATTCAGACTTTGGTGCATTAAAACCTGATCGGAATGAATTTATTAAAATTAGCTAAATACAGATAATAATAATTTATTTAAAATGATGATATTTTGTAGAGCAGGTAAAAACATAAATCTTTTGGTTATGTTATTTATTTATATTCATTCTTGAGTGCTTTTGTCTTGACAATTTCGGCCCACGAGCCAAAAGGTTTGGATACCCCTGGTCTAAGGTGACTGAAATAAAGTGCCATAAATCACAGAGCAGAGGCACGCCACCTACTGTTTAGGATGCTGTAGATGGAGCGGCAGGGAGAGAGCGCGGATCTGGACAACTCTCCTAATCTTCCAGCCCACAGTTGCTTGCAGAGGGGTCTTAAAAGTCCAGAGCTTAACGCTGAGAATCAAGGAAACCCACCACAATGATTTGAAAACTTAGCAGCTGAAGCCAGTTGGTGCTAACGCAGGTGAAGCTGGAACAATCTCTGGGAGGCCGGAGGCAAAACGAAGCGAGACGTAAATAAAAGCGAGCAGCGCTGGGATCTAGCGAAAAGCCTGTTTACCTGTTTCTGTTGATGCTCGGAAGAAGACGGGAAGTAATCAGAGCCAGCGTCTTCCACACGTGGGTGTGTGAGACCCCGGAAGCACATGTGAGCCTAAAGCCCGCCTCCATCGGGGATTGGTTGGAGGAGCTGTCATTGAGGAAGTGACGTTTTTTATTACTTTTTTTCAGGTTTCAAACTTTTAACGCGAACAACTTTGCTACTTGATAAGTTCATTTCATCATTGAAAAGTTAACTTATTTCAGGAATGTAATAAAAAAATAAACTCATATTTCTATATAGCTATATATCTGTATCTATCTATCTATCTATCTATCTATCTATCTATCTATCTATCTATCTATATCTATCTATCTATCTATCTATATCTATCTATCTATCTATATCTATATATATATATATATATATATATATATATATATATATATATATATATATATATATATATATATATATATATATATATATAACATGTTTGCATGTCTTGCCCCGATATCCTACAGTGTGTGGTGTCTTCCGAAGACAAACGTAGGCAGCCTGTTGAATGTGGCGTGTAGCCAGTCAGAAAGCATCATAGTGCAGCAAGCATAGAGCCCCCACTGATCTCTATTTAGAGAATAAATAGAGATCAATGAGAGCCCCGCTTTCGCGTTGCCTCCGCTCCTTTAACGAACACCTTTTAGGACCAAACCTGTTTTATGTAGGATTTTTTTTATCGTTAAGTGTGGTGTCTCTCAGGCTTTGAAAACCAGACGACTATTTTAAAATCCTGCTGTGTGAACCAGCCTTTAGTAACACTTATTTGGTACCAGGTTCTTTTTCCTGGGAAGTTCTGGGTCTGGTGATTTAAGAACCACTGACTCCAGGCATAATCCACACTTTGTGACTCTCCACCAAGCTCATAGACCGGTTTAGCTTTACAATCTGATTAAGTTTGTGGTTATTCAATTTGTTTATACCTCCTTTTCGATCACACTTTTCCCTTTCACTCAACTCTACATTAACAGTCCTGGACAGAGCCCTCTGTACGCAGCAAGCAATGACCTTTTCCTGCCTACCCTCCTTTTTTTCTTTTTGTGTCCTGTCTGGCAATGTGGCAATAAGAATTGTTGTCATAGTGCCAAAAAGAGCCCAACAGATTCTACTTTCACAGGTGGAGCCTTACTGCTTTCGCCGTAGTGCTCCGCTTGATTTATATTTGCAATAGGCTTTATTAGAATTTATACTGGGACTATTTCATGTTAAATGGACACTGATACAAGAAAGTAGGGGGGGGGGGGGGAAGGAGAGAAACAGATGAGACAAAAATGCCTAAAATGGAGAATAGTTGAAAAGAAAGAGGAGAGAAAGGGGAGACAGCAATACAACATCCTCTGAGTCTGCTTCTTCACCTACCTAAACCCCTTGTCGAGGGTGTCTGTGACTGACGGCTGCAAAACGACCAATTCCACTTTCCTCCTGCCACACGGGAATGTGCTCAAATGCGTGCCATTAAACCTCAACTTGCCTGCATGTTGTAGCATGACTGTGTGCTTGTTTATAAGTAAAACAGGGTGAGTAGGATTTGAGGAGGGCTGTGCAGCAATTTATATTGTTTTAGATCAAAAGAGTGTGCCCAGTCTCAAAAATAAAAACACCAGTTCAAACCACAAATAAAAATACTAAATTATGTGTATTTATCACCAACCACCTATAAACATGTGGAAAATAGCATGCACAGCATTCTTTCATGTCTTTATATGTATTGGCTATGTGTTATTGGCATTTGAGTGTTCTTCCTCCTGATCAGTTTTCCTCTTTCCTCTTCTTTTTTTTAAATAATAGCCCGATTTTTCCATCTCTATGATGATAGTTGAATACAAAAACAACAAAAGTTAGTTTTTATTTGAAATGTATGTGTGTGTGTGTGTGAAACAAAGAAACTAACAGATAGCCTGTTATATTATTTTTGCGTTGGTTTTAGTTCTTGTTAAAGATAAGCTATTTTTGTGTTATTCCATGAATGAAAGAGGGACTCTTTTCCACCACATATCCGCAATATGGCCCCTAGAGGGAGCCCTACACAAATAGCTGCTCAGAAGTTGTGTCTCCTCTCCTTGGATTAAACATCTGACAATTTATAAGAAAGCACTGTGGGTGAGACCGGCCACTTCAAGTAGGCCTATTTGTAGATGGCATTTTTTTTTTTGGGATAATATGGTTTAACAACCCCACCCTTCCTGGATTGTTAAAGTTGGTAAAAAGTTTCAGTTTGAAAGTGGAGAAAACTCAATTTAAAATAATCAATAATTACTAACTGCTGCTGAAACTTTGAACAGGCGATTTAAATTTGAAGTGAAATTGTGTGTCTTTTGTGGGTAGGCTAGCGAAACAGTACAACACCTTGTTTTTTCTTGCCCTTTTTCTTTGAAATTTTGGGAGGAAGTTATCACCTGGTTTATAAAAGGTCATGTTCTCGTTTTGGATCTCCTACAAAGTTTGCTGTATGTTGAAGCTGTCCCTCAAAAATACAGCAATTTAGTAAATATTATTTTCATTTTAGGCAAATATCATATACATTGTAAAAAATGGGAAAACTGTTTTCCCTCTGCAGCTGGGTTCAAAAATGAACTGAAGAATTATTTTCATTGTCTGAAACTATTGTCAGAAAGAAACTCTTCAATATCCAACCTGCTCATTCTTGCTGAAGACTGTCTTGAGCTCTAAAATGGCATTGGCACAAAAGCCTTGCATTGTGATGTCACTGTAACCCCCTTTGTTGTTAGTGCTGTCTTTACTTTGTTTGTTGCTGGGTTTATCTTTGGTTGTTGTTACTGATGTCACGCTTAATTTGACATTGTATGTAATGGAATTCCCTACGAAATTATGTGTCATTGTATTTGTCAATAAAGATTTATATTAAAAAAACTATTAGAAAGCAGCCATTGCTGCAAAACTTGACTCAATGTATAAAAACAATAATCAATAAGTAAGTAATTTGAAATTAATATGCCTTGTAATGACTACCAACATATAGTAAAAAAAATAATAATATTTATAATAATAATAATAATTTCTTAACCTAAACTTTTGATGTTTTTTATTATTTTTTTACATTTTGCAACTATAGGGATTAGAGGTCGTCGTTTAGGACTCTGAGTGAAGAAAAAAAAAAAAAAAAATTATACATTTTGTTTTCTCTCTCATAATGAATGGAATACTTCTTTCAGGGTCTTGTAATGTTTTAAATTCATAAAAAACCATGAAGGTTGTAATACAGGCTATATTGAGATCACAGAAAAGATCTGTGCTCTGTAAAAGGTAGTTTTTATATGTGTATGCAGGCATTTGAGCGTTGTGTTGCATTGCGTTACGTGACTCCAGAGTACTGATGCAATTGGGCCCCGCCCCCCCCCCCCCCCCAAAAAAAAAGAAAAAACAGCAAATGTCAAAATGTCAGTTACATCTAATATGCCTTAATTTCGTGCATACAGATGCATCCAAAATCTGCTATTGAGTAAACCTTACACAAACTAATTATAGAAAAAAAAAACATGTATATTCCTGAGTTGTTTATCATGCACTGCATCATGACACAAAACAATACACGGGGAGTGTTGAGTAGCTAATAAAAAGACAACACGTACTTGAAGTTTTAAGGCGCCGTGGCTTAGATGGTTAAAGCGCCTGTCTAGTAAACAGGAGATCCTGGGTTCGAATCCCAGCGGTGCCTTTTCTAATTAGAGTTTCATGACCTGACACACAGCTGTCATAGTGGGATCACTGCATGACATCCCAGCACTGTAGTATTAAGCCAGTGGCTAGTCTTCTTCGCAATAGGCAGCGACTTTTATGAAGGGCATTCATTGGATCATTGGTCTCTGAATCCTGTGTTATTTAAATTCTTTCAACCTGTGGTCACTTGTATATTACTGATTTAATGATCTTCATCAAAAATCGTTATTCTCATTATGTGTTACCATAATAAAAATTTTGCTGAGACAGACACTGGCTATGAATGCACACAGGTTACATGGAACCTGCAGACACAAGAAATAACGCCACTATGCCTCACACTATTAATTTCTCAACTAACAACTGAAGATGACAGAGTCACCCAACTACATCTAATACTTCAGTTGACCTGAACCTATAATGATGTGGGATATATCATATATATATATATATATATATATATATATATATATATATATATATATATATATATATATATATATATATATAATATATAATATATGGTCTGAAAAATAAGCTTTCGTTATTGTGTGGGATGTAATTGTGGTTCTTAGCGTGTAGAGTAGAATGGGAGGTGGGGCTTTCAGCTGTTTTCCTGTAAAACCAGCTCCCAGTGTCAATAATGGAGGCAGACACAATATCTACTTTTAAAGGCCAACAGCTGAGCCTTCTTTTTGCATTGCGATACATTATAGTCCTTATGCTGCTGCTGCGAGTCTAGATTGCTGCCGAGCAGGTTGCAATGAACATCTTTTCATTACACGTTTCTTTTGGCCATCATAGAGCCTATCTACTTTGCATGTTTTTATTGGCAAGTAGTTATTGCCAACGGCACCAGCGTCTCTCCTGTGTAGATGTCTATCTGTGTTTCATTTTGCTAAACGAAAGTTTTTCCTCTCCACTGTTACCGCTTGTCCATATGTGAAATTGTATCAAAATTAAGATTTGTCATTATTATTGTTGCTATTCACCAGTCATGTCAAACGAACAATAGCGTTTTAAAAAATAAAGTCCGTCAATCATGGCTCCTCTCATAGCTGTTCTGGAACTCATACATGTTATGTATCATCAGTTTTCCCCCATTCTGTGTTTAATTGTCTTAGTTTGATGTTTGTGGATTCACGTGGACTGCTGCTGAGTGTGATGCGCCTTCTGTATAAATGTTATGTCATCAACCTGCCGAGGATCAGGCAAATGAAAAGCAGCCCTGAGCTGCAATCAAGCACATTTACCACTACTGTGTATTTGTGTAGCAATGTAATGTGCACCCTCCCTTTAAAATAGCTAAATCCGAATCACCAATCATCCCTATCAATTCCCGCTGCGGCCGACAGAGGGCGCGCGTGTCGTCCAAACGCGGATGAGGTCGGTGTGAGCGGGGACAGAGGGAGAGGACCCGGCTGCTGCTGCCGTCGCCGCCGCCACCGTACTGCCCGCTCCTGCTGACGGGGAAGAGCAGAAACCATGAGCTCCAAGAAAGGTGCGTACCTCTCCGACCCGCTCCGCTTTACTGGCTCATGCCCACGTTTAAGCCTGGCGGACGTTAGAACAAGGCGTATGAAGGCGTCAGGGCATAAAGCGGCGCTGCATGACCCGTGGCAGCCAGCTTTAAACCCCGATGATGATGGTGATGATGATGTTCTGTCTCTGTCTTTCTGCCCTCCCTCGTGTCTTCTCTGGACTTCGTTAACGTCGCTAAACTTGGCACCGGCAGTGATGCCCATTCAGGCGAGGAAGAGGCGGCCGAAGGGGAAGAAGGAGAAAGCGGGTCACCATCGGAGGTAAGCGGGGCGGAGGCGGGGCGGCGGTGCTGGGGGGTTGTTCCGCTCAGTGGACGGGACGCGTTTGTTTGGGTTGCAGAGTTTGTTTGTTTGTTCGCGTGTGACGTTGCGGCTGCTGACGCTGGGGTTAGACACATGGTGCAAGGCGTGTGTGTGTTTCGTTCCTCTCTCCATCCAAGCAGGCTCCGGTGGAGGATCTAAAGTGGCCCCTGAGGACTTGTCGGATCACAGCTGATTCCACACCTCCACTTGATTATTTGGGTTTTCGGGGCTGTTCATATATATATATATATATATATATATATATATATATATATATATATATATATATATATATATATATACATACGAGGGACATCTCGTTTCCGTGATTCATTTGCACTAAAGCGTATGCGCCCCCACCCCACTCTGTATCGTCTGTGGGTTTTTTTTTTGTTTGTTTGTTCTTTGGGAGGGGGGTCTGTCACGGTGTTACGTAACTTTCCCCGGCTCTCTGGGAGCCTCGTTTCCCGGGTTGTGACTCTCGTTGAGCGAGCGCGACGCGGTAGTATTTCAGCGGGATTTCAGCTGCAGTGGCTCCGTAAAGTGCATGCGAATCGGAGCGGAGTGGGGGGGCTTCCGTCATGGCACGACGCTATTGGAGCGACGTCACCGGCAGCTGAGGCAGGCATCAATTAGGTGAAACCACCGGCGCGACCACCCCAGGGGGCTGCAGGAATGTGCTGAAATTGGCTAGAGCCAGAAGAGACGGCCATATGCGGGTCCGCAGGACCAGCCGAAACACGGAGACATCACAGGAGAGGTAAAACGATGCCACACGTAATTCCTTTCCCAGAATGCAGCAGTCCTATTTTTGGGCTCGTTCGTGGACATCTATGACCTATTGCCATATTTGGGCTCATTAATTATGGCTCCCTATTCGTCTTTATGCATCCTGCTCAGTCTCATTGAGACACGGGCTCCTGTCTTCACCTGTTTCAAACAAACATCCAAGAAAATATTTCTGTTGAAACACTAACCGGTCAATAGAACGATGTGTACAACAAATTAAATGAAACAATGATAATTTGACATATAGTACAGGAATGACCATAATTCATTTCTGCCTTCATTGTGCCTAAAATGTTTCTAAATCCCTCAATTGAGTTAAACTGCCCAGGTCCAGGTGCTGTTGTGCTATAATCCAAGCCAAAGGGTTGTTATGTTGTCTCCTCCAAGTTAAAGAGGCTGTAATTGCTCTGTTCAAGTGACTTATAGGAAGCTAGATGCAGTGGGACAAACTTAGCTGCAACTAATAACTTTTTCTTTGTTTATATTTACTTTATAAAATGATTTTTGGCTTAATGTTATCGCCTAACTTTCCTTCAATTTTATTTAATTGTATTTCATTTAATTTTTAACAATAAACATTCTCTGGTTACCCCCCCCCCCCCCACACACACACACACACACACACACACACACACACACACACACACACACACACACACACACACACACACACACGCATGCGCGCACACACACACACACACACACGCATGCGCGCACACACAAAGGAAACATTGGTCTGCACTGTAAAGTATAAATTACACGTATAAGGACCCACCTCCAGCATGTCAAAAGTGAATAAAATGAAGTACTTGTTATAAATGTATTTAGAGTAATCCTGCTTGATATTGGGCAGATATGTCATTGTGATGGTGGTATCAATTGCAATTAACTTTCAGTTCCCTCACCGTTATACAGCCCTATAACTGGCATTAATGTTGGGCACTTCAAATAATATATATTTCCAAATATTTTGTCCAAGCAGTCCTTGTATTTGCACACTGATTTTACGACGATCACTCATTTGAGAACGTTAAACTCATATACAGTACTATATACGGTTGATTCATTACACAGAGTGAAATACAGTATTCCAAGCCTTTATTTCTTTTAAGTTTGATGATTATGGCTTACAGTCGAGGAAAACCGAAAATTCAGTGTCTCAGAAAATTTAAATTTTGTGAAAGAGTTAAATAGTGGAAACTCATGACCTCAAAACACCTGCAAAGGTTTCCCAAGCCTTTAAACGGTCTCTCACGCTGGGTCGGTAGGCTACATAATCATGGGGAGAAGTGCTGACTGGACAGATATCCAGAAGACAGTCACTGACTCCCTTCACAAGGAGGGGAAGCCACAGAAGGTCATTGCTGAAGAAGCTGGTTGTTCAGAGTTCTGTATTTGAGCATGTTCACAGAAAATTGAGTGGAAGGAAGACGTGTGGTAGGAAAAGGTGCACCAGAAACAGGGGGACCCGCAGTCTTGAGAGTCATCTGCTGGTGTTGGTCCACTGAGTTTCCTGAAGTCCACCGACAACACGGCCTTCTACCAGGACAGTTTGAGCCCTTCATACTTCTCTCTATAAGCTTTATGGAGATGCTGATTTCTTTTCACAGCAGGACTTGGCACCTGCCCACACTGCCAATGGTACCAAAAGCTGCATCATAACCATATCATCACATTTCAGTGCGATTTAAACGTGGAATGAAGTGGAGTTGTTGCGCTGGCTCTGCGCATAAACAGACCCAGTCTTGGCGGCACATCAGTCAAGCTCACATGTAAACATCCCCGTAAACACTTTTTTGAGAAACATTTCACAGACACACCACGATCCTAGCTTCACGGAGCCGCATGTAGCAGCTCGATGCTGGCGGTCGCTCTCTTTCCTGTCGGCCCACCAACAGCCGCCCAGTGTCGTCTCCTCGGGTGCTCATCCGTGGTGCTTGTGGTTTGGTTATTGCAATTAACCAGCTACTGATAAGATGGTGAAAATATACCAACACAAGAGTCCACGTGTCAACAGGGAAGGTCAGCTAACCAGAATCAATAAAATGCAGTGGTGGGTCAGAAATGTACTTACAGTCTCTGGTGTCGCTTGTGCCTGTCCTACATCTCTTATTTATCCATTTTTCATGCCAGGCCAATCTGTAATGCAGGCTTTCACACTATCTCTTAAAAACAGGATGATACCACGCTGGTTAGTACCGTAGAACAATATTTTCAGAGGATTTTTTTTCTTTTTAGACTTCGGAAATTACCTAACACATTTTTTGGAGTAGACAACACGTGTGCTGTTGTGGATCCCATTAAGATATTTGTTTTGTTCTTGAAAGAGTTTCAACTGATATTTGTGGATGTGGCA
This sequence comes from Fundulus diaphanus, assembly GCA_037039145.1. Taxonomy (NCBI): domain Eukaryota; kingdom Metazoa; phylum Chordata; class Actinopteri; order Cyprinodontiformes; family Fundulidae; genus Fundulus; species Fundulus diaphanus. Next base: position 35,891,251 of record CM073134.1, read on the forward strand.
ACAAAAAGCTTAACTGAAAAAAATGTCCCCTCCATTGATCTTCCCTTCGTAGCGATATCGTATTATTGAAACGAGAGGAGACCGAGACCGTAGTCATTTGATGTAGTTCTTTTAGTTTGATTTAGTTCAATTAATCAGGACATTAATGGTAGTTTACGCATATTGTTTACCATATCTATTTTTGTATTTTAAGTAGGGTTGGGTGTCATCTAGGATGAGCCGATACAATACGATTCTCAATATAGCACAGCTTGATTTGATTTGACTCCAATATCAATATTTATTACTTTCAAATTAATGCCCAAAGTCATTCAGTACAAATGTCATTGCTGACATTGACAAGAAACCTGGTCAATATAATTGGAATGTGCTAAGAGAGAGATTTTAGTCTCTTATTTAGACATTCTCAGATGCAAGTGAGTACCAAACGGTGCCGCAGTGATCCAGGGGACACAGAAACAGGTGATGTCATTGACTTGTGCCTAATCCAGTTTTTGATAAAAAAAAATTTGGACAAATATTAAGAATGTTTGCAGAAGCTGCATAAAGGTTTAATGGGGAAATGTGATGCTACTAGGTTTAAGAGAAATCTGTTTTATTTTTTGATTGGATGAATACAAAGAGGATGAATTCACTATAAAATATTTTGCTTGGTTAAATTTTGAAGGGGTTAACACCTGGGGTACAGGTGAAGACTTATAACTAATTCATTTTAGAGGGAACACTGTGGGTGAAATGTTTTACTGTAATGAATGTCAACAAAACCAGCCAAATATTATATTTATGTTCAGTTTATTGAACACTGATATATTAACGGAAAAATAAAGTGCATTTGGTTCAATGCATTTAAAGGTATACTATGCAACCGGGGTTGATTTTCCAGCGAGGCTCCCCCCAGAGGGCGAAAGTAAAAGTGCACTGTCGTAAAGAATATTCTACAAAATGGTAGCCTTTAATTATTATACTATATTTTAAAAAGACACTTTTTCCTCTTTTTAAAAGCCACTGTTAAATGATGTGTTTGTCTGTTTATATCAGCCACCAAGGAAAAGCCTGAAAAAAAACAGGTTCTTTTTACTTTTGTTGCATGAGGCATGTTTCACCCTTTCTTTTTCTTTTACAAAATGACACAGGGTGCCATCCGTTCCCTATATAAACGGCATCTTCAACAAAAAATTTAGTATTTTGACCTGAAAAAACACAAATTAAGAGGAGAAATTGAACCCCACAACTTGAAAAATTGCACTAGAGATCGAGTTGCTTCAAAAGGACCTTCAGAGTAAGTTCTAATACACCATTTGACAGTAGTATTGCTGACTTTACATAACTATCTCTTATTGCAGGCAAAAGATGACTTTCTGGCTTTTCTTTATAAAAAAAATGGTTAAATAAAACGAGAGGAACTAAGCATTATTTGTTTCGTCTTTTATTAAAGATTAAAAATGGTGTTTCACAATTCTGTCCCGTCCTCTGCCACTAGGTGGTCCAAGTGCACTGGCTGGACAGACTTCCCTATCTATCTCCTCCGCTTATAAAGCCGCGATCTAATCCTGTTTACATGAAATAAACCTGCTCGTGAGCAGGCTTAAGGTTGCGCACATGTTGCTATGACAGCAAGTCCAGGAGGAGTTTCGAAGAACCAAACGATCCAAGATCATGCCAAATCGTCAACAATCAAATCCAGCTAACTGAGTTAGTGACGTACGAAGAACGGACCCCAGGTTTCTCCGTCAAGCCAGGCGCGGTTGTTTTGAGCTTAAGCCGGGCATACACTGTACGAGTTTTTCAGTCGTGGTACTTATATACATCTCAAACTGTGCGACGGAACCGCGGGGTTTAAAAGTTCACCGCTCACAATCTGTGTTCTCACACTGTACGGCGCGACACTCGGACGCGACCGGAGTGCTCACACTGTACTTCGTGCCCCGGTGGGTGACAGGGACCCAGACCAGGGGGTCGAGCCCGGCTCGGGTGAGGCCCACGGGAGGCACCGGGCGTCGGGGGGGAACGGAGGGGAGAAAGGAAAGACGAGACACCCCGGCGGCCGCGCGGCACGGCAGACCGCATTTTTCTTTTAGCTCTCGCCATTCGGAAAAAGCTTGCCCGATGTTCACCCGTGTTCTCTCTCTGTCCAGAGCCCTTTTCCTCTTTCTTGCCTGCTCCGACATGGGCTTTCGCTGTTTTATCGTTGGTTCCGCCATGATAACTGCACAACTATCGCCACTGCACTAGCACCGAGCATGCCTTTCACTGGAACCTTTGTTCGACCTGAAATGACTCATTTAATCATCCAAAACGGTATGGAACACATTAATTAACTGAAAAATGTTGCATAGTATGCCTTTAATGTATCACAGAAACCCAAAATATGCCCAAACGTCTGATTTTAGGGACGAAGGCGCTTCTAAAATCCTGTCGGCCATTCCGCAAATTTGTCTCACTTGCACTTCCTCGCTGTGGATAGTAATGGCGCACTGTAATAACGCCCCCTAGGGGTTGAGAAGTATATTGATATTGAAAGCCAGGATATCGATATTAAATAGTTTTTAAAAACATCAATATTAATCTTTGTATCGATTTTTATGCACAGCCCTAATTTTAAGTTAGGGGCTGTGTTGATTTGCCTGCGCTGAAGTTAAAGCAGTTTGTAAAAGCATTTTTTTAAAGGTAAGTTTTTGGCTTCTGTAGGAGATTTTTGACTTGCCTCCGGGTTTATCTCACATTCACCTGAAAACCGCCATACACCCATCTGACCACACTTTCCTGAATTATGCCACGCCTAAAGTACGTCTGGCCACACGTTTCTGTCCACACTGATGTGGGGAGGTCTGAGTGAGCCGGAGTTCTTCTTCTCATACAAAGCTTGTTTGGCTTGAGGTTCGACTTCACTTCTTTGTGCAGAAGAACAAAAAGTTGCCAAAACAAAAAGGAAGCTTTGAAGAGGGTCTCATAATCATCCAACATCGGCCGACCTTATTTCCTTTTCTCATCTTTGAGAGTTGACCTTTGTCGCCATCAAGCATTGTTCTCCCCTTTTGTGAAGCTGATCAATGCCTGGCTTCCTCCGCAGGGCTCCTTGCAGCTGGGAGACTGGTTCAGAAACCACAACACGATCTTTTGCACACATTCCTAAAATAATCAAAACCTAGAGCTGTAGAGCATTATGTAACCAGGTAAATCAGTGTTTGGATTGTGCCACGTTTATGTGCTAGACTTTGATGTCTTCCCATTCAACTAACATAATGCTTGGCATTGTGACAGCATTCTGTAGTTCATCTGGAATTACTTTAAACTCTGGAGTGCTCTTTGTGCTCTTTGAATTTTCTTGAGCTGTCTCTGATCTTCGGTGCTTGTAAGATTTTCATCCAGGTTTTCGTAATAGAAGGAAGGCCTCGCCTCTGGAACTTTCCAAACATCCGCTACTGTTGGTAGGCAGAGGTATTAAAGCTGGCTTTCTGCAGCGATTCAGTTCAGTCCCTTATTTTCTGATCCATCATGCCTGCGAGGCCAGACTCTGCCGTATTTGTTGTTCTCGGAGGCGACTTTGTTAACGTGCATGCCCCTGTCACAAGTTTTGTTCCGGAACCAGACTGAAATATCTAAAAATGCTATTGGATAGATTTCGACAGTCGTTAGAGGATTTCCACAGGCAAGCAAGGTCTCAGGATTACAAACCCTCATCTTTTTTACAACCCCCATGGCAATGAAAAAAAAGTGAAATCCGGAGGATGTTCAGTCAGCTGTTTTACTTTGGAGGGAAAAAAATGCAGATACGACAAAGAAAAATCAACTTTATATAATAGCTGAACATTCTGGCTCTATAAAGCATGCCTCAATAAATTGGATGTCTGTTTATCCTCTTATGGCTTTTATGATGGCTTCAATTCTTTGAGACAGACGGTAGGTGGAGGGAAATTTGTACATAGGTTTTACCAAGTCCCTGTTTTTTTTATCTAGGTGTGTGTGTGTGTATGTATATATATATATATATATATACTTTCATATTGCCGCTAATTGTATTTAGCAACATTAATATATTACTACAAACAATCTGATATAAACAGTTTACTATTACATCTTTTATTTCCATTTTACATTGCAAATTCTACTACATGATTACATGATCTATTTTCATGCGCTCCTTTTATTGGATTTTATTAGTTCCTACAAATAACGGGTAACAGCCTCTGTTATTTTACTTTTTGCCATGATGACTTATGAAGGGCTGCACAGTGGTGAGAAGGCAAGAAGGTCCTGGGTTCGAGTCCACTCTGGGTCTTTCTGCATGGAGTTTGCATGTTCTCCCTGTGCACACTGTGCATGCGTGGGTTCTCTCCGGGTACTCTGGCTTAACCTGTTAGGTTAATTGTCTCTCTAAATTGCCCTTACATGTGAGTGTGTGTGTGAATGGTTGTTTGTCTCTGTGTTCCCCTGCGATGGACTGGTGACCTGTCCAGGGTGAACCCCGCCTCTCGCACATTGACAGCTGGAGATGCGCACCAGCACCCCTCGCGACCCCAATAGGGATAAGCATGTCGGAAAATGGATGGACTCTTATAAAGCAGCTGGGAAAATTCCAGTGCTTGTCCCTATTCACTGTGATCTTAGCCATAGCAATGAAACAGAGGTCCATCAGAAAGGGTTAGCTGGCAATATTGCAATGGCAACAAGTCAAACTCTTTGGGACGTTGGCCTTTTACTTCTCCTTGATCTTTTTTTTTTTTTTTTGTCACCCACTGTATCCTCTGGGGTGAGTCGGTACCTCTCTCCAGCTTTTTGCTTTTTGAGGACGACCCATAAAACTACCTCAGGATGTTGGCATTTGTTAGTCCTAACTTTTCCTGACAGCATCAGTGCATCTAAATGCTGATTTTCCTCTTGGGATATATATCTGTCAGCTTGTGGATACTTTCCTAGCTATGTGTGTGCCCTTCTGCATGAAATGAGCTGACTCCAAAAGGATGCCTGCTCCCACACAGCGCTTTGTAAACCTCACAGAGCGTACGTACACGGACCTTTTCTGTAGCTTTCCAGTGCGGAGGAGAGCAGGCAGCTGGAATCATGCGGAGGTTCAAACTAGTGTTTATTTGACATGTTAGTTACTAAAGAATGACTGGGTTTTAGCTTGAGAACTAACACATTTTGAGAAGAAGAAAAAGAATTGCCACTAACTGAGAATGAAGGTGTAGGCAGACAGAAAACGGTCCGTTCAGTTGTCCTGCGATAATATCTTGTAAACAACAAAGCATTTATTCAGTCGGCCTGCTGCGTGGACACCAAATCCCTTTCATCTGAGCAGCGTAGTTTGAACGTGGCCCCACATCTCTGCAGCCACCTCCCTGACCAGCCTGCGTCATGTATAGCTCCCACCTCGCTGACTGCTACCACTGGTACAGAGGTTTACAAAATCTCTGGTGCTCCGACATTGTCACCCCTATCAGTCCTTGTAAAATGAAATTCATTTATGCATGTCTTTTAAATTGTCGTTTAGTGCTTTACTTAGCTTTTTTTTAAGTTAATTGTGTGTCTATGAACTTTAAATTAGTAATCTGATTACCTGGGGTGTAAATTTGAGGTCAGAGAAAGGCCCCTAGGCTGAATGCAGACCCTTATTAATTATGCCACCTTGCACGTTCAGGAGGATGGGAGTTTGGAAAAGGTGATTATTTTCAAAATGTGCCATCTGACGTTATCTACATGTTTGGAAGAGGATCCGTGAGGCTGTTGGCCTTAGGAACCTTGTTGGAGTTAGTGCTCTCAGGAAATCGCTGAATTTTCCGGACCTTTTAGATGGAAAATCTGAGAGTGATTGTTCACAGACGAATGGCATCAGGTCCCTCCCAACCTTGTTAAGTTTTAAAGGATGGTGTTGATGGCAGAGGTGGCAAACAGCATGGCCCTGGTGGGGTTGTTAAACACAAATATGTCCTAATGTGGAATTTTTCCCTCATTGGTGAAATTTAGGCAAATTAAAGGGGAGTATTTTCAAAATTATTGAAGTCATTTCAGATTCATTTGAGGTCAAATAAATTACCCTCTTCAGCTGTGAAATGGAAACCACTGCTGCTGTTCTTTGATGGAGCCTCAGCCCTAAAGTTGAACTCAGGTGTTAAATGAAACCAATGATATTTTAGCTTTTACACATCAGGCATCTTGTCATAGTTCTGTAAGAACGTTTTTTTGTGGCTCATTGTTGTGGTGCGGCAGGTGATGTAAAGCATCAGAGGACAAGGGCATAAAATACACTTTATGACCCGAATAATGAGCCGCTTGAGTCAATATTTGATAGCACCACCTTTATCTGCGAGTCTTATTGCTCATTCGTCTTCGCAAAATAACCCAAGATCCCTGAGATTGGCTGGGAAGCATCTAGGAACATTTTTTAAGGTCTTGTCACAGATTCTCAACTGGATCTAAAGATCTTCTGTACGAGCAGCTGCCCTGATAAGAAGACCAGCGAGCAGCTACAGCATCTGTCAATGAATCCCGGGGAGTGGGCCAGATGTCCTGGTGTGTCTGGGCAGGGTCCCTGACCTGCATGAGTTGTGTGCTGCTGGGTGCGAGCTGAAGAAGACCTCAGTGGTTTGACCTTTGGCGAACAGATTTGTACGACGCCTCAAGCCAAGAGTGCTCTTCCCATCTATGCTGCAGCTTGCCCGGGTGGAGTGGAGGACAGACGTTTGGAGCAAAGCATGTGAGCTGCATGTCGAAGCAGGATGAGAGGAATGGGGGGGGGGGACAATAGAGAGGGAGGGTTGGTAAGGAGAATGAATTAGGTGTGAACTGTTCTGATCGGTCTCAGACAGCTTGGATGATAAGCATCTGTGGATGTCCATTTTTAAACTTTGACATAAATTCTCGATTGGAGGCAGGACTGCGCTTTGACTGGGCCATCCTGACGCGGGGATACGCTTGGATCAAAACCTGTAGCTACACTGTTGCTCTGACTGAATGTCGAATTTCGTTGCCCTGCTGGAAGGGGAACCCCGGCCCCGGTCCCGAGCCTTGTGCTGCCCCTGGGGGGTTTTCTTCCAGTCTTGCCCTGCATTTGCCTCCATCCATCCTCCCATTACCTCCTGATCAGCTTCCTTGTCCCTGCTGACGAACAGCATGATGTAAAGCATCCCAGCATGATGGCCAGGTTTCAGAGTTATGAGCAGTGTTAAGTCCAGGTTGTTTTGGATTCATTCCAGGATGTTCAGTCGTGATGCGCCCCGACATGGCCTGTGGCAAACTTTAAACGGGACTTCCGATTGCTTTTTCTACAACAAGGACTTTCTTCTTGTCGTTCCACTATAAAGGCCACATTTCTTTTAGTGCACGACAAGTAAGTGTACGCTGCACAGATTTGTCCACCGGATTTGTGAATCTCTGCCTCTCCTCCAGAGTTACCATTGGCCTCTTGGCTGCCTCTGTGATTATTGCTGTCGTGTCTCACGTTGTCCGCTTTCAGATGGTGAATTGAACAGCGCTCTGTTAGAGGTTCAGAGCTTGGTATACTGTTTTGCAACCTAACCCTGCTTTATCCTCTTAAGACCCGAGAACTGAGAGTGGAAGCCTTCTGTTTCGAAGCGAGTCGCTAGCCGTCAGACCTGAAGGACAGGCATCCTTAGTGAAAGGGACAAAGAATCTCAGCTGATTGTCTTTGCCACAACAAAGGCCTCCACGCCCACAGTCTGTCAGGCTGGGAGCGCGGGGTGAAATTCCCTGTTCACGTCAGCCTGCTTAACACCGTCAGAGGAGCAAAATGAATCACGCACCATAAATCTAGCTGTACGGGGATGATTGATTATCTGGAACCTTGGCAGAGGACGGGTGTTTTAGAGCTGCATGATCATTTTGGGCCACTTTGGATCGGCACGAGCTAGAAACCTAACATGGCCATATGTGTGGGCGAGCGTCGCCTGATGGCAAAACAAGAAAAGTTATAAATGTGGAATAACTTTGATGTTCTCGCCTCTCGTGTAAAATCAAGGAAACTATTCTCGGTAAGTCATCGTAAAGTCTTCCCCTATCACAGAAGTCTCAAATATAAACCCAGCTGCAATGAATGAGCTCACTCTCATTCTGTCAGAGAGACGAGATCTGCGCCTCTCGGGTGATTCATTGTTACAGACTGAATTGTGTGGAGATATTAGCCATTTCCTGCGTGTCTGTGTGGGAAGGATTTTTTTCCCCCCTGGTGGCCACAATGCTTATATTATTGCTGCTTCACAGACAAATTGAAAATAGAAGTAGGCAGGGCTGATAAGATGTGGTTTATATGAAATGAATCTCATCTACTTGCACGCTTTTAAGGCATGTAAGGTGAAATGTGATGTTTTGTCCCTACACATTATGAACGTATCTAAGGAGGGAGGGTTTGAGCTTGGATTCGGCGAAGCTTAAAGATCATAGCAGATCTTCAGGGTCGATCAGAGGAAAGGAAAAGTCTGAGCCAAAGAGACGGAGAAGAGAGTCCCCGTCTCTCTGTGTGTGTGTGGTCCAAATAGGATTTACAGGAAGCATGGTTCTGTTCCTCCCTCGCCTGCTAAGCTCATGAGATGCAGTCCAGTCCTGTGGTGCCAGTGGGTCATCATGGACAGTCATTACTGTGGCATGTAATTCTGTGAAGACAGGAACATCTCAGTGCATTGAGGTCCACATAGCCCCTCTCTACTGCCACCTTCTGCTTAAGTGTGAGGTCAGATTTTCTTGTTCATCTTGTTCATAGTTAATCTTTTTGTTTATATAATTAAACAAACAAAATCAAAATAATAATAATTTTCGGGTTCTTTAATATCTAGAAGCAGCACCTTTGCAGGAAACAGTGCCAACAAGCCACAGTAAGACATCTGCTTTTACCATCAGGTACTTAGGTCCATTCGTCCTGATCAATCTGCTCAGGATGGGCTCTTCACCCTCATTGGGATCGATGCATGGATGTTCAACAGGGTTAGGCTCTGTGCTGTCTGAGAGAGCCTGATTTCTTTGAGTGCGTTTGCCGTTAATGTTTTGAGTTATCCTGTTGGAAGAGATGTAAAGGTGAGCTTTCTGACACTTGGAAGGTTTGTTTTTACTCCAGGAGGCCGTGGTCATCTTGGAACTTCGTTTTGTACCATCAAAACCAAACCAAGCCGCTGTGCATTATTTCAGGTATGCTGTTCTTTTATTTTCTTTGAGGGCTGTGTCTTTTTTCTTCTGCACACACAGAAATGATGGAGATTGGGATTAATTGAGATCAATTTTGTTGAGTCCCAGTCTGTTTTTTCTGTCACTATTCAAGTGATCCTGGATCTTCATTTCTTTATGGATTAAAATATGATGGATGGTGTATTCAGAAAGGGATGTACCTTTTCCTTGTAGGTTAGCTTGAATTATGTCAGTCGGCAGATTATGCAGATTTTTCCGTCATCTGCACCAGTCGTTTGGTGAACTTGGACTTCCTTCATGTGTCTGCTTTCTGCCAGGCTGACTACAGCTTCCAAAAAAGTTCTGGTAGCATTTACCTTTAAAATGAATATTTGTATTGTGCCTAATGTCATAGTTGTGAGGCCCTCAGACATTTCTCGTCTTTGCTTTCTCTTGGTCATGATCAGACCAAACTATCTGGTTGTTTGATTGCTCTCGTTAAATCGACTGAATGGCTGATGAAGACACCTATGAAACAAATTAAGGTTAAGCACATCAAGAGACTTCATTTTTTTATTGATATTTTTTAGAGTTCAAGCTCAGGCTGGATGACAGGTGTCTATGAACATACATTTTCAGGTCTTGCCACTGTTACTAATTTAGACTTAGGTCTGGACTTTGACTGGGCCATTCTCACACATGACTATGGTCTGATCTAAACCATCCTACCATTGTAGCTCAGCCTTTATGTGTGGGACGGTTGTCCTGCTGAAGGTTGAACCAACACCCAGTTAGAAGACTTTTGCAGCCTGTTTCTTCCAGGACACCCCTGTGTTCAGCTATCATCCATCCTCCCTTCAGCTCCTACCAGCTTCCCTGCCCTTGCTGAGTAAAAACATCCCCACAGCATGATGCTGCCACTACCGTGTTTCATGGTGGGGATGGTGTGTTCATGGGGATGACCTCATGCTCACCATGTGACCTGCATGCTATAATGCAAGAGATTATTACTCTCCTAAAGGGTGAACACAAATCTGTCCATACTATTTTATATAGCACATCTTTGTAAAATAAACAGTAGACTATTTCTTTTCACTTTTTATTTTGTTTGCTTTATTACATACTTGAAGCACGCAGTTTTACTTTAGATGATTGATTTTAAATCACAATCGTTGTCTGTGTCTACTAGCTAGACTCATAATGTAGTATTCATTTATTATTAAGATTATTTCTTTCTGCATATAATTGATTTGATTTTGATCCGTAAGAAAGTGCTGGGCATGGTTTTTACAACATGTGCTGATGAAAAAGTGCTGCCTTTTAGCGCAGAGAAGCAAAGTTTGGGTGTTGCACTTCAATGCATAAGCCGTGTTGTTTTCTTGACTCTCTTCTTCGTTTTTATGAAATCTTTTGCGTTTATAATTCATTTCACACACTTGATGTTGTTGCAGCACCCTCTGGGCTCAGAGATATGCATTTTTTGAGCTTTTGAAGCTGTTGGAACCGATGAAGTGATAAAAACGCTCTGCGTATCAAGTTATCATGGTTTGCATATGATCTCACCAAACCTCCGGGGCAGCTTGCATGTGGCCTGAGCTTCACAGTCCCTTCTGACTTGTTACAGAAGGTTTATGGTTACAGTTGAACATCTACACAGGTTTCGTGTCCTTTTTTTCTGGACAAGCCTCAGAAAATGCCACTTAAATTAAAGTCTAAACTAGTATCCTTTGTAGATATTAACCATTGATATTAGGGCATGACCTCATGTTTTGCACAAGCCTGTCACCATACACACGACTTTGCATCATTTTCTCAAGCGATCCAAAAGTAATCCGGATCTTCACTCGGCTGTTTAATCGTTGTCAGCTTTGTTCTGCTGTCGTTGATTAAAAAATAAATATGGGATAAGGTCTCATGGAAAGGAAACCCGCAAAAAGCGTCCGATGACGAAAACTCAAGCAGTGTGGTTCAGTGGTTCACAGAGCAGCACATTCAAAAAATGTTTCCCTTTTGGCTCACCAGTAATTACAGAAAATATGATGTATGCCGACTCTGGAACAGGAAAGCAGAACAAATACTCGCTCACATGAGCCAGTGGCAGTCGGTGCCCATGTTTGCAGTCTAACCACAATTTTCGTTTGTCTCAGTATCTCTTCGGCTCAGTAATTCATTGGTTGTTTGGACTCGGCCTCAGCTTCTTTCCATCAGGGCCTCTGCTGCCATTGTAAACACTCAATCACCCCACTTATCTACCCCCTTCAAACGAAAGCGACCCTGATTTCTGAAATTTAGCGCATGCATTATCTTTAGATGCCTTGCAAAAGTTCCATAACCCGTCAACGTTTTGACATGTTGCCAGATTACAACCACAAACTCAGATGTATTTAACTGAGATTGTATCTTGTCTTTGTTAGTTGGAATTGAAATAAGAACCTGAAAAGTTATCAGTGCGTTTTCATGCAGGCCCGTTTTCTCTGATATCCCTGAAAAATCAAGGCAATGCAGCCAGTTTCCGTCAGAAGCTGCCTAATTAGTAAGAAAACTCTGCGCGTCACCCTGAACGCACCATCTGCGCAGTAAAACATGGTAGTTGCAGCATCATGCTGTGGGGATGCTGTTCTTTGTCCAAGGTACTTGTAAGATGTAGGGCTGGACGATAATCCAATAACAATATATATCGATCGATAGACGTATATCGATAATAGAAAAAAAGGGTCAATAAAGAGTTCAATAGAATAACATTTGTCCTTTATTGTGCATTCTTTCATGTAGGTTAATATTACAGTCATTACATCCTCCCAACCAATCACAAACGCAGACCCAGGAACGCTCCGTCAACAAGCTCTGCCCCCTTCAAAGAGTTCAGAGTACATGCGTTATTTTTTCTTTTTTTATAAACTTGCATATTTTGTAAAAGGTTGGTTGAATAAAGGGTTGAGTTTGAATTCAGTGTTTGTGTGTTCTGTATCTAAAAATAGGTCGCCAAGCAGCAGTATAAAATGGCCAGGGCTACATTTAAAATATGTTTTGAATTTGCTGATAATTATCAGCATCGATCAATATGAATTCTAATTTATCCATATGCTTTTTTTCTATATCGTCCAGCCCCCGTAAGGCGGTGCATTACTTGAACCTGTTGGAGGCTGAAAAAGACTGGGCCAGAGGTTCACCTTTTAGCAGGATAGGGAACATACACATCCAGCCAGAGCTACAATAATGTCGGAGGTGAAATCAGACAGTATATCCTGAGTTTGCTTCTGTGATAACAGCTAATGTTGTATATTTACCTGAATTAAGGACAATACTAACTAATTACAGTGTTTGTCGTCACTTACTGTATGCTGGCCCTGGAAATGTTTAAATTATTGTTTATTTCTTAGTTCTGTATTGGTTTGTAGTTCTGAAACAAGCAAACATTTCCTGTCTTGAGTCTTTGTATTGCTTTTAATGTGACAATTACAGGCTTTGTGCTTTTAGCGTTTTTTTTATTTTTTATTTTGCCATCCTTTAGTCGTACTCGCGACATTAAATCAGCAGTTCTGCTAGATAAATGGTCACATTCACTGTGCTGACATAATGCAAGGTGGTGACCTCAGGCCTGCCCCCTTTTACGGCTGTGGGGTAGTACTAGATCTGGAGCACAGGGTCCTCATTGTTACCCCCTGTGCTCTCCCTGCCCTCCATCCATGCTTGCAAACACAGTGAGTGAAAAACATCTTGTGTTTATCCTGATCTGCCCCCACCCCCTCCCCCAGCCTCCCTAAAGTGCTGCTCAAACCCCCCCCCCCCCCCTCTCCCCCAACTGCCATGTAGTCCATTACAGAGGCCTGGAGTGAGAAGTGTGTGCAGGTTCAATCTCAAAAGCGCAATCCCTAATCTGTCCGTGTGGGGGCAGCAGTGTCCCATCTGAAGAAAGGATTCTTTGTGATATGCGCTCTCCTGTTTATTCTGACTGTAAACAAGGTGACTTTAGTCTTCACTTTGTTTGCTCATTAAAACCAGTGGCTGTGTTGTTTACAGAACAGGGAATGTGTAAAAAAAAAATTAATCTTGTGACAAAACATTGGTTTAGGGGATAAAGTTCCAAAAAAGAAAAAGAAAAAGGTAGTTACCTGTGGGACAATATTTCTATTGTCCTAATTAGTGCCAAACTAATAGGTAGTAGGTCAAGTCAAAAAGTTCTAAAGTAAATTAAGTGTTCTTGTTTAGCAAAGCAGGCAAGAAAACACTTGCTAGGAGAGTTAATGTCCTTGACGGGAGTTTGTACCTTGGATTCAGACTAAGTATTTAAAACAGCAGTTGGATGGACCTGCTTTGTGGAACTGTGTTTAGCAACTAGGGTTATGGGCTTTCAATTTTATATCAATGTATTCTTGTGCTATTGTGATAATGATAAAGGTGATGATAAGACTATTAATAGCTTTTTGCAGTCTCCTTTTAGGTAACTATAGCTGTGACATCATGTCGCCGCAATTATATCCCCATAAACAAAAATACTGTCCTTAAAAACACGTTTAATAACATATATTATATATTGAAACAAAATTCAAAATAGGCTATTAGAAGTTCTAAATACACAGAACTTGTGGCTGAGTGCCGGAGGAATGGCTGGAAGGCCCGCTGCGAGCCTATTGAAGTGGGCTGCAGGGGCTTCGCAGGCAGATCTCTACACCGTGTCCTTGGACTCCTAGGGATTTGTGGTCTGCAGAGGCGAAGAGCCACCAAGAACATCTTGGAAGCAGCTGAAAGGGCTTCACGGTGGCTCTGGTTGAGGAGGGGGGAGGCGTGGCGTAGTGCGCTACCTGCACACAAGTCGGGGAATTGATCACCCCCGGCTGGGTCGCCCAAGTGAGGGTGTATGACTAACTATATATATACCCTGCCGCTGAGATCATGGAGCAGGAAGAGAGGTCACAGGTCACTCATTCATCCATTAAACATACACCACTTAGTTAATAACCTCTCTCTCTCACACACACACTCACACACACATACACACACACACACACACACACACACACACACACACACACACACACTCAGATGTAGAGGTGTCACCAATGTGTCAAAGGATGTTTTGCTGATTTCTATTCATGTTTAGGTCATTTTCCCACCCTAAGATTTATCCCGAGGTCCTCTTTGTCTCTGAAAGAAATACTCCTCCGGACAATTTGACTGCGGGGTGGGGGGAGAAGTAGACTTTGACACACTTGTGAAAAGAGAGATTTAAAACTCTTTAGTGTGTTTCCCAGGGTAATGAAGAAAGTGCAAGGTGCTTCCCTGTGTGTGTTTGGATCTATTAAAGCCAGTTAAGTCTAAAACCATATAATGTGCTGTGTGTGTGTGTGTGTGTGTGGGTTAAAATTCATAGTGTTTCAAAAATTTTACTGTTAGAAAAAAGCCTGAAGGCATGTTATATAAATAGTTACCTCACACGTAAGAACAACCGGCCTACTGCATGCCATGATGGTGTGTATTGTGCAGCCCTAGTCCACATACGAGCCTGCTGCCGAGACGCTTCCGTTTGTCTGTGATTCAGCTCCTGCTTGCTACAAACACTGACACAGATTGCAGCCGAAGCGGGCAGTATGCTCATGTTTCCACTCGGTGGCGCTCTCTCCTCTGAGTGCTTTGACGGCAAGGTCGCTGACACAAAGGGCAAAGCCCCAACATCTCGTTCGTCTGCACAGAACCCATACAGCGCAGAGTGAAAACGCTTCTCTCCAGCATCTCTCTGCAACTGGGTGTTTGACTGGACCTGATGTTGGGAAACAACAGTGAAACAAAGCTGGTGTGTCGCTGGGTGTTTGCCTGCGTAGACCCCTATTCTCTCTTTCTCTCGCTCGCTCTCTCCCCAGCATCCACCGGGCGGTAAGGAGAACTAGGGCGCTTAAAGATAGCTCCCGGCAGCCTCAGTGCCACCTCCCAAAATATATCTGCTCATGAGAGTCATCATCTCTCTTCCTCCCTCCCCCCCTCTTTTTCATCCTTCTTGTGCTCCATCTTCTTTTGGACATACAGCAAAAATCTGCATTGAAACTTGTCAATCCAGATTCAACAGGATCAGTTCGGGTCCTGTTATATGGAAACATATATGCCGGGAGCTGAAGTCGCACTTTGACTTCTCGTCAGTGAAAGACTGCATTCAAGATTAGTTAGGGATTTAGGAGAGGAAGCTCTCTCAGGACTAGAGAAATGTTTGGCTCATACAGAAGGGACTCCATCGGTAGGATGTCTGAGACTTTGCTGTTCTAAACCCATTCAGTTTACAAAAAAATGCCTACAGATATTTTTTTGTTTGGATTTAAATGAAAGGAGCGAAATTGCCATTGTTATTTCTCTGGATTCATATTTTTATTACAGTAGTCTTAATTATTGCCCCATATCCCCCCCCCCCCCCCCACCCTGCCTTTCTGTGCTATTGAATGTACTGACTTAAAAAAACAAACATCTTAGCCCTTTATGAGAACATCAAACAAATATGGTAAAAAGGTGACTAAAAAGCAGAACGCACAGTCTCAAATGGGCTCAATATTTCTCCTGCTGTCTGGATGGCTGCACAGGGACCACCCCCCACCCACCCCTCCCTCCTCCATTGGCCCACATCCACAGAGAAAAAGAGGACAATAGTTTGGCTCAGAGACATGTTGTGCCTAATGTGGTCCTTTTATGTGGGAAAGTGGAACTGTATGGAGGCGGGAGTCAAAGGAGATCGCTGCATTCCCGTTTTCCTTCCGCCGTTTGTCGGCTAGATCCCGGCGACATCTGCAGGGCTTCTGCCTGCAACGATCCATCTTTCAGACACTTTTTACAGAAAAGGGGGCCAGCAGCAGTGGGACCAAAGTCGGTTGTTGTCAAATGATTTTAGGGCCGCGTCAAATGCGTGTATAGATGCAGTGGATAAGGAAGCGGGTCAAGCAGTATTCAGAACGTGATGATATGTAAGGAAAAAAAGTTTGTTGTCGTGTTCACAAAAAGCAAGAAGCTGCTGCTGTCTGGCCATCCGTCCGTAATGAGATTTCTACCATGAATAAATGAATTCTTGTAGAGTATTTTGGTCAATTCTTAAAGTAAAAATAAAGACAAACTGACAACCTTGGAAATGCGAGAAAAACACAGAATTGGAGATTCTTCCTCATCCTTGGATGCTGGCACCGAGATTTCTGAGAGGATAGACACAAAATTTGGTTTTAATAGATAAAAAAAAAAGGTTTAAATTGTTGTCATTATGGCGACAGTGAAAAGCTTTCACCTCTGTCCCAAAGCAGCTCGTCTCCCTCCATCAGGACCTTTTACTCCCTTAATTTGAACAGTCTGTTGCACATCCTGCATCTTTCTAAACAGCATCTTTTATGGCTTTTCCCATTCATGTAGCACTCCCCAATCACTTGCGTTTCATCCCATCAGCCCCAGGATGCCCCCCCCTGTTTTGCACTGTTGAGTTGCACATTCTCATGCATGCACCAGGGTTCGCATACCTCTACACACCCGCACAATGATATCGAGGTCAGCCTGATAGACAGAGACCCCCCTCCTCACCACAAACCCTCTGGCTACCTCTCTGGGAGCTGTTCAGTCATGTAGAAGCAGACCCATCTGCCCCAAGAGAGGGCGAGAACACAGAGGCGAGCAGGGATGCGGGCCGAGCAGACGCACACATGCATGCGCACCAATGCAAAGCAGGCAGAGGTGGAAGTGAGGCTCAGTGAGGAGGAGAAGGAGGACGGTGGGGATGTGGGGTAGTGAAGCAGATTTGTGCAGCGTTGCCCCTAGATACAGGATGTCGTAATAAGGCAATTGGAAGAGGGAGGGAGAGAGAGAGAGAAAGAGAGAGACTAAACAAAATGGAAACAGGGGAGGAGTTAGAGCCTTGAGGAGAAATACACGAGTTTTCCTGTTTGCGTTACAAGCCGACACCCCTCCGCCTGGCCAGGGAGTGGAATGCTCCTGCTCGCTCTGGGCTCTGTTGTTGTGCAGAGCTGCACAAGGCCTGACTGAGCCAGCTTGACAGGAAGAGAAGGGAGACTTCAAGACAGAGACATGCTGTGGATCGAGGGCCGTGAAGCTGTGTCATCACCCCGTCCAACCGACACCACCACTGAGGCGAGAGACAAAGGGAAGAGGGAGCAGAGAGGGAGCATCAGTGGAAGCAGGAGGAAGTGAGGCAGAGGCAAGGTGAAGGAGGAGAAGGCAGGAAGGAAAGGGAGGGAGGGAGGAAGGAGGCTGGAGCATGAGGAGGGGGGCCTGACTGACATTGCTGCCGTCGCTGTCAGCGCCCACAAACACATCAGCAGAGGCAGACCCAGACAGGCCGGGTTCTGCACACTTGCCGCTCTCTCATTATCCCCGGCGGAGCATCGCCTTCATCTCTTTCTTCTTCTTCTTCAAGCAAGAGGATAGAGAGAAGGACGACGAGGAGAAGGAGGAGGAGAAAGAGGGGAGGCAGTAACCCTCTCCTCTCCTGCACTCAGACACACAGCTGCGACAGAGAGGGAGACGGAGAACGGCGAAAACATAAAGGACAGGAAGGACCGCCGCTTTAGTGCTTTTATTTCGCCGTCTCCTGTGGTCGCTCGGCCAGAGAGCGGCTAACAGGCACCGCTCATGTCCGTGAACTCAGAGAAATCCTCGTCCCCTGAAAGGTAACACCTCTCTCTGCTGATGCTTATCAATCCCCTCATCCCTGTGCGTGCCTGATTTTTGGTGTATTCTCAAATCTCCCAGCAGCAGCAGCACTGCCGCCACCCTGTACACCCGCATGTTTGGACTCCTCTCTCTTTTGCTTTCTCTTTCTGCCTGTGCTGGTTTCTTCCATTGTTCGAGGCGCAACCCTGAGGCGGCAGTTCGTTGCTTTACATGTTGTGCTTAGAAAATCAGATGCCTGCTGAAATGCTAAGCATGTACAGCACAAACACGATCTAACAGCATTATCCCATTTACACGTCTCGGAGGCTCCAAAAGCAAGAAAAACAACACTCTCACACAAATATATATAGATAATATAGTGTGTGGCATGGTGATGCACAGAGCTTACACAGCACAGAGTGTCAACACACGTCAACGTCAGCTCAGCCAGCAGCAGCAGCAGCAGCAATGCAAGACAACGGCTCACTACATGACGCACCAGAATGCACGCTGTTCAAGAACAGTATGCATCTGCTTTAAAATGCGTTGGCCAATCAGATTCATTATTCGTACATCATAAAAGAGCCAATTCCAATGTTGATTAGCCCGCTCACCAGGCCCTGCTTACCTGGCTTTAAAATCCAGCATAAACTCAATCATCATGACCACGCAGAGCCAAGAATGAGATCCTAATAGTAGGATAACCTTGAGTAAACATGCCAGGATTTCACCGTATTTACTCTTAAAGTTTAAAGCATACATCGAAGCAAAGTACATGATCCATCTGCTTCTATTTAAATACAGAAAACCAGCAATTATTGCTACTGCTGCTAAAATAATAAACCATAATGTGCATATTACAGTTCTAATAAAGCTATCTATATTTTTTTTTTATATCAGTACTAGTACTAAAGCAAAACTTTAGTGCTTGTTGTGTTGTTCCGGATTAAGCCATATGTAGTTTAAATTTCATCACAATATTCATCACAGCAGCTATAAAGGGATTTAAAAAAATCTAGTCTTTTTGGCCTTTTGAGTTGCTCCCTTGCACTAATTCAAGTGAGCTGCTTAAAAGCAGATAATAATTTTTATTAAACAATTTTCAGATATATTGATAAAAGGTCATGTATTGGTAAAGGTTACAATCCCAGCCATACTGTCAGTTTCTGTTGTTGCAAACATCTGAATAAAACAGTATGTCATTATCACAATATATCACAGGGTGAAAACAAAATTATCGTGATAGCAAAAAAAAGAAATGCTGAAATAATTCCCATCAATAGTGCAGAATCCTATTATTCTGCTTTTTATAAACTAAGATACAAAGTGCCTGATTAGAAAATTGGGTAGCTAATTTGGAAAAATATTGTGCAATCAGTTGACATAAAGTGATTTTAATTTTCCCATGAGCCGTGGTGGAGGGGTAACCTTGCCTGCAAGCGGAATCCTCTCGGTATTTGTGCGTTCACAAACAAATTAGAGAATCCATCTTGTCCAACCCCCGCTTCAACCGTTGAATTGACCCAAAAACTGTTCGGGCCAATCATGTTGCAGTATTATGTTAAGGTGGGACATACCGGTGCGACGAAGCTGCTGCTGAGCCCACAGCTGAAACAAAATAAACATGGCAGCGCAGGAGGGCGCGCGTGTAGCTGCTGCCTTAACCAGCGTAACATGTTGTGGTTTCTCATGGCGCCTGCTGCGTACATTTTCATTTGATACCGTGATTGGCTCTACGTAGGTGTCGCTTCGCCCAATCAGCTCGGAAAGTTCTGCTGAATGTCCGTCTTTCCCCCAAACGGATTTGATAGAAGCAGTCCCAGATTGATAATGTGCAGCGTGTAAAGTGCTACACATTATCAGTCTGGCTTGCCAGGTTAGTGGACCGGGTGAGTTGGATCGAACCAATCAGAGAGGAAGGAGGGTGGGGCTAAGATTTAGCAGTTATTTGATATGTTTAGAAACAGAAAGTTTGCTCACTTCTCTTTAAAAATGTTCCATTGTTAAGGCAGCTATTAATACTAGCTAGTTCATTGCGCAGGCTATCTGCTCAGGTAGCCGGCCTGCCTAAAAAAATCTGAGCTTGTAGCTTGCCAGCTCTAGTGACGGATAGCACTCCAGTTAGTTTCCAGACCTTGACTTCCTGTGTTTGTAAAAATGTTTCTGAAGAGCTTAATTTGTTTTTCTTGTGAGGGTAAAGCGTAGTAGCCTTCTTTTAGCCAGCTGACCTGAAGTGCACAATAAGACCTGGTGGAGGCGCAATGCTGCTTGAACGAAAACAGACATAGGAAACGTACGATGGAAGTAAATAAAGATACCATTATCATTTTCAATGCAACAACCCATACTGGCAATGTCGGGTCACAGGCAATGGTCCAAGGCGCCGTGACCAATGATCACTTTTAAGACCTGTTCTGTTCAGAAACATTAAGACTTCTGTAATAAGTTTTCGTTTTAAGTTTGACAATCTTTTCTGTCTTTCCACTTTTCTGCACGCCGTCTCAAGTGTGCGCTTACGGTGCCGCTCAACGCCCATCAGTGGACGAGCCGCACGTTGACGCTCCTGACGTGCGTTGTCTCTTCGGCCATGACTTCATGCAGCCAGAGAAAACTCCGCTGACTCGGCGCTCTTTTTCAAAACTCATTAAGAGGGGACTTTAGACCGCGGCAACGGTATGACAGAGAGATTTCAGCGGCTTTGAAACCACAAAGCTTATAAAACCACAGCATATTTTGAAACCAGTAACCAGGCAATGCCTACTGTTGAGAAAAACCACATAAAAAAATCAATGACATGGTTCCAATTTTAACGTGAGAATGTTGAGACACTAGGACTAGAAAGCAGGGACTCATCCCAATCTGGTTAATAAATAGAGATGTGCTCTTTAATAATTTGGATCCACTCATGCCCGCTCATGCAGCCTCCAAAGATCAAAGTGAAGCCAGCTCTTGATTTGAATTTTACAATCAGAATTTTTATCAAAATATGTTTCTTCGGTGATATTCAGCACAATTACAGAAACTTTGTGTTTGCCCATTTTCTATCAGTAGATCTAAAAAAATAAACAAATAAATAAAAAAGCCAGCCATGGCATGTGTGACGTACGAAGAATTTCTCGACTTAATTCAAGAGGAATCCAAGTTCATTCAGATTTAATCGGGCAAAGCCCCACATTCCTAAATTGGGGTGCAGAAGGGAGCGGAAGGAGCTTGATTTGACGGGTGCCGGGGGGCGAGGAGCATGCAGACAGGATGACTCAGGTAGCTGCTGATGTTGCGCCGGCTTTTACGACCTGAAAGTGCAGCTGCTGCCGTCCACGCAGCCCTCTGCCAAAGTCCCTGATTGGCACGCTTCAGCACATACTGCAGTGGGCACACAGATAGGCCAGAAGTAAATGACCACTAACAATATCAGACACAATTACACGGATAGTTGGACACAGAGGAGAGTGCACTGTGTTGGTACTATGAAGCAGAGTGGGCACATGCATACTGTAAAAAGACCATGTGTAGAGGATTAGGGCAAAGAAAATAGGATCTCTAATCCTCGGCACTCGCCTAAATGATGATATGATGCATGTGTATCGTGTGTCAGTTGCTCTGTGGTGAGATCTGTGGATTTCATCGCTCAGCTTGTTTTATCCTTCAGCTGTTGTCTGGTTTACAGCTGTCTGTAATTAAGAATAATGCAGCTTAGTCTTGTCGCATGGCAGGTAGCAACTAAAGGCGATGCACCGCTACCCCCTCACCCCTAACTACACCTACAACTCAAATGACCTTTGTAGTTAGTTCCCTAAATTACACTTTCAGACAGCCTCCTAGCAGACGTGTTTATGTAAATGGTCACAATGATATATCTTTGTGCAACAATATCCCAGTCCGTATGGACCTGTGTTGTAATGACCTGCTAACACTTTCTATATTTGTATGTAAGAGTTGTACAGTGACTTGCAAAAGCATTTGTGATGACCTTTTTTCTTTTTTTTGATAGATCAACAAATTAGTTGTATTTTTATTAGGTGAAAAGAAAATGACTCATGATTTTCAAAAATGAAAAGTGGTGGGATTTTTTCCCCCCTGTTTCTCTGATTGTAGCTTTCTGTTTTGAAACAAAAATAAGCTTAAGTTCCCTCTGTTCTGCAACCTGGACAGCATACACACAAGCAGACGCAAACAGGTCCACGCTCAGTTCAGAAGAGCGTCATTTGTGCCGAGGCATGTTTGTCCACAATACAACGCTGTGGACTGTGTGTGTTAAACCAAATGGATGGGCAAGTTGGGCCCGAAAAGGGCAAGACGTGGTGCAGAGACAAATGCCTTCCAAGCGATCGCATTAGGAAGACGATCCTTGTTGTGTAACCCAGCACTAGAGGCATGGCGAAGATTGATGGAGAACAAGGGGTGTATGTGTGTGTGTGAGAGAGTGTGTATCCGTGAAGGAATATTGAAGCACTGAGTGTGAGCAGCATCTTTTGACATGCCATTTTAGATTGTAACCGCTGCGTGTTGATGGAGGGTTTATGTCCTTTGAAGAGTCTTAGACTACGAATTAAAAGAGAGTTGTTCCAAACATCAGAAGGTCAAAAGTTTACAGGCTTTGCTGCAAAGCGAGGGGGCAGCTCTTGTAGTGGTATCGATTGATTGAAATGGAGTGCTTAAATATGATGGGTAATGCTGTTGATCTTGTGACATGGTGCTCTTAAGCAGTGTTTCTGTACTCTCTTGGGCTTATATTTGGAAATAGGATGGGATGTAGTCTATGTACAGTAGCCGGCCTTGGAGCAATGTGATTACCCCTTGAATTTTAGATTTTGTCATATCCCAACTAGAAACTTCAACGTTTTTATTAGGAATCTATGACTCATTCTCAATTGGAAGGAAAATTGTACATTTCAGAATCTGAAATGTCATGCAAAAATGTGTGTTCAGTTCTACTTTACTCCAATACCCCTAAATCATTGGTGTCCAGGTGTTTTTCACCACGGGTCAATATCGTCAAGTTGAAAGCACTTGTGGGCAGTATTTTATTTTGTCCCAATTAAGAGCATACAATAATTTTATCCTGAATTATTTGCTTTTTACCAGCTTAGCAATAGATTAAGCATGCAGTACTTTAATCAAACAAAATTGAAAAGAGCTAATTATTGTAGGTAGAAAAAGGTCTTAATAAAAGAAAGCTATACAGTTCCCTAACTACTGGCTTTAACGTTTTCTATTTTGGTCCAGAAAATGTTTCTAGTCTAATTTTAAGCAACAAACAAAGAACCATATTCAAAAATCCTTGCTCTGTTTAGGAATGTTCAATAAATGGGTTTGTTTCTGAGTAAAAAAAAAGTTTCTGGATGTTTATGGGCCTTTTTAATCTGAAAAAGAACTAAATACAGGTAATGATATAAATAAAACGTAGAGATTTTCAGTTTAAGAAGATTGACATTTTAATTGACAATCCAATTCAAAAATGTTCAAAAATAGTCTCATTTGATGGAAGACCAAATTTGCACCATTCTTGACCTGCGGCCAGGGCCACACAATTATTCCAAGAAACACAGCATACAGGTCAGGGAAAAAGTTATGGAGAAGTTTAAAGCAGGTTTAAGTTGTATATAAAAAATATTCCAAGCTTTGAAAATCTCACAGAGCAATCCATTATCTGAAAATGGAAAGAGTATGGCTCAGCTTCAAACTACCAACACACATGGCAATACAAGAAGGCAATAATCAGAGAAGCCTAAAGGCCCATGGCAAGACACAAGCAGCGGAAAACATCCAGAGCTCAGATTGGAGAATCAGTTACCAGAACATCTTGGCAAGAAGGAACAATGTTTTGATCACCCTCATTCGGGTGATCAAAACATTAGGCCCGTTTACACTAAACTTTTTTAACCGAGCCGAGACCAGTCCGAGCTCGGTAACCGAGATAACTCTTGTGTGTAAACGGTCAGCAGACTGAACCAGACCGCGCTAACCATAACCGGACCGCGCTAACTGCAGACCAGCTCTTGGGTAGGTCTCGGCCTGGTTCTATTTTATCCCGGTTTCTGATAACGAAGAGCGCATGAGCAGACGGCATCATGCCCTTACAGTCAGCTGACTGTCAGCGGGTTTTCCGGCGTGTCTGGCTGCACGTCCCGATTCACACTCCATTCAGACAAATTTCAGACATTCATAATAATACTAGCTTCCTTACCGTGCCACACGGTTTCCAGTGATGATTCTGCTTAGCAGCGCAATGAACCTCAGCATCTGTCGTTGTTTCCTGCATCTGTAAATCCTTATTAGACGTTCGTTTGTCTCATCCACTTCCCAAAAAGCCAACTTTCTCAAGTAAATTCACCAATGGTTGCCTTCTTCCCCTGACTCTCTGCAAACACCGAAATATCACAATATCAAGCATAACTTCCTGAATGTTACGGGCGCAGCTGTGTGTGTTTCGCTGCTTCCGCCTTCAATCCCAGAGAGCGGTAGTACCGCAGATCGCCACTAGGGGGCGAGGAGCAACCAAGGAACCGAGATAGCGTTGTGTGTAAACGGTCGTCAGAAACGAGGCTCGGCCTGGTAACTGGACCAAGCTCGGACTGGTCTCGGCATGGCTCGGTTTTTTAGGTGTAGTGTAAACGGGCCTTTAGTTCCTTTAAGCCAGGCCAATAACAACCCTAACGACTCCTCGTTACAGAGGAGTGGACCAGTTTCGGTCCAATCTGATGGCTTAATGGCTTTAACGACCGCCCATTACTAAGGGGTGGACCTGTTTCGGTTGAATTTGCATGTTATCTAAGCCATTACAAGGCCTTTGTATAAAGCTGGTTACTCCACATTACTCCAGACTTTTTGAATTGAGAAAGCTTCCTGGAGAGGAAGCGAAACGTCTTCTACTACGGATAACAAGTCCAGTTGCCTTGTTTTTTACTTTTTTTTTTTTTTGGAATGACCATGACCTGGATGACTGAGAATCTTCACCAGCATATCTTGGCAAGAAGAAACCCAATGCTTTTAAGAGCCATAATGCACATCACCCCAAACACACCTTGCTAACACTGTACAGTGGTAGTGGCAGAGTGTTGTAGGGATGCTGGTCTTTAACAGGGACATGGAAGCTGTTCAGAGTTGACAGTGAGATAGATCGTTCCAGTACAGGTCAATCCTGGAAGAAGATGCTGCAAAACATTTTAGACTTTAGGTAAGGTTGACCTTAAAGCAGGATGGTGGCCCTCATGAGATGGCTTAAATCAAAGCATTTTTATTCCTGTCAGAACTGTCCAGGCAAGGTACACATAAAATACAGGTGAAAATGTAGCAAGACTTGAAATAGTATTTCAGAGAGACTTTTCATCCAACTGAGTTAACTGTGTGTCAAAATATGAAAAAAACACTCCCCGTGACTCACTTTTTACTGCATGTTCTTCAAAAAATGTAACTTATGTTTGTCTTAATTTAAACCACAATGTCATAATTGAATATTAACTTTACCTTTATTCATCGGCAACATAAAGTGTAGAATCAAAGAAAAGAAAAGAATCAACCAGAAGGAGCAACAGAAGATGCAGGGTGGAGGTTTGGAACACATTCTTTCAGTCTGTAATAGTCCCATGTAGCAGGAAGTACTTTGTCCTGCAGTTATCATACTGATGCTGGTACATATAGCTCTCACTGGCTTGTAGAGCATTCACCATCTTCTCTGATTCAACCCACAACATTTCTCTCTGATGCTCTCACACATGAGGAGCTGTGGCAGTAAGTTAGCTTGCAAACTACCTAGCATACCCAGTCTGTCTGGCTCTCTGACCTCCATCACCCACACCATGCCATCAGTGCCCCCTTCCCACGTCTGAATGGAAGTAGAAGACCTGCTTTAATTTCTAACCTGCCTCGTTGTTTTATTATTTTCCCCTCCCAACTGTCGGTTTCATTCAAAGGACAATGCCTCTTGCATTCCATCTCCTCTCTCCCCCTTAAGGGTTTAAGTGATGTAGCTAAGGTAAGTAAAAGTGTGTAGTCAAAACTGCTCTGAAGTTATCCGCCTTTGCAAGCTAGTCCAGCCTGACCAAACAGATGTCACTGCAGAGTAATTCTGGGAATTTCCACTCTGCCCATTCTGATCCTAGGGGGTTAATCAGTGATAGGAATCACCTAGTCGGCAGGAACAAGACACCATGTAAGCAGCACGGCTATTGCCATGGCGATACCCCCAAGGTGTGTTCAGGTGAGGGTTACTTGGGCACCCGATCTACAGTGTGCCGTCCTCCCACAGTGGGATGTTGGTAACACGTGCCGCTAGAGGTCAAAGGTCACACTGGAATCAATGGGTGTGAAAAAAATTGATTAAAAAAAAACCTATACAATGTAAGATTTTATTTGTTACTGTTCTCACTTCCTGTTAATTCTGCCTTAGTACACTCTGGATAAACATCGACATGTGTATCCTCACATGTGAAAACACCCTTCCTATTCCCAGCATCACTGCGTTCCACGGTGGAAGTATTTTTAAAGCTCTGACCAACATGAGGACCATATAATGCACAATGTATTTTTTGTGAAGAACCACGATGAATCCACATGAAAAACCCTTTGACATTCTTTATCTAGTGTCATTATGAGTCCAATCTGTAGACTCGAAAGATTTAAATAAACAGCATTCCAGCATTTCCTGTAGTGCGAGAATCACTCACTCTCTCCCCTTCTTAGCTTTTCCACTTGCTTTTATTTCCTCCTCTTCGTGCATTTAATTTAAGCCTTTCTATTCCCTTTGATGTATTCTGTATGTTTTTTATTTTTATTTTCCAGAATAGAGTAGAATAGAAATAGTATTCTTTATTGTACCATAATAGGGAAATTCAGTTGTACCAGAAGGAAACATGCAGATACACACAAAGGTAAAAAGACATAAAAACAGCAAGAGAAAACAGCATACTCAGATCAAAGAAATGTGCTGCGTAGGGTGATTTTAAAATATACAAAACAAAAAATCAACAACAGACTATTTCAAAGAATAAAAACTGTGCTAACTCAGTTCCCTGCGGAGCTCCTGTACTACAGACCAGCCTGTCAGAGACACAGCCCTGTGTCCTCACATTTTGTAGGTAGCCAGTGAGGGAGTCCAGTACCCACAATAGTAGTTTTCATGTTAGTAAAGCTGATAGTGTAGGTAAAGGTAGAGCTAAGAGAAGGCAGATAATCAAGCCATACCCAAGAGCTCAAACCTGCCTTTTAGTATAATAAAAAAAAAACATTTCCAATAGGGTTGAAGTGCTGACCACTGCTACAAGTTTATTGGTAGCTTGCTTGATCCATTCCATGTTTGTTCAGAGTTGGTGTCCTTTCAGAACACCCAACCAGCAATCTGGTTTATTGATTTGAGGTGAAGTTCACTAATTCTCGAGTTGTGTTTTCATTTTCCCACCAGGTTTGTGAACTGCACAGCAAAATAGGCCCTCGGCATGGTGCCATCACCACTGTGCTTGACTGTTGGCACCGTTTTCTTTGATTCAAAAGCCTCGCCGTGACTTGACATCATGGCTCAAATAGCTGTCTTTGTCCCATATGACCATAAAACCTTTTCCTAGAAAGCATTTGGCTTGTCTATATTAGCAGCTGCAAATTTCAGTTGAACTTGAAAAGGTGCATTTTGGACCCTTCTGGGCCGGCACCCTTTATGTCCATGTTGATGTAAAGCCTGTTTCCCTTTCAACAGATGGGGCACTGGTGTTCCATCGGCTTCTAGTTTATAACAGGTTTGGATTTTGTGTGTTTTAGACTTTACCTAAACATCTTAACCATTTCCTTTTCTTCTGAGTAAGACAGTTTTGGGTCAGATTGTTAAAACCCGGACAAAGCTGGGTAAAGCAACTGGACAATGATCCCAAACACACACCAAACTGTGAGGAAGGCTTACTTTAAACCCTCTGAATGGTCTCCCTAGAAGCCTCAGCGACAACCACAAAAATGTAACGATTATGCTTAAAAGTCAGCTCAATGCCAGGAAACCAACCAGTTTAAATGGACTCTACCAATTCTGCCAAGAACAGTGGTCCCATATCCTGCCAGAGAGTTGCCTGAAGCTGGTTAGTGACCACAAAAACCATGTGGTCGAGGTTATTTTACTGTGAAATATTTACTTAACATGAGTACAGTTAAGTAATATCATATTGATATTGATAATTATCAAAATATTCAAGAGATTTATTTAAATGCAGCCCTGGCTATTTTATGCTGTTGTTTAATTACCAATATTTAGATAAGGGACACACAGACACTGAAATTAAACTCAACCCTTTATTCAACCAACTTTTTACCAAAACGGCACGTTTTTTAAAAAAAAGAAAAAAATAACCTGTGCTTGCTGAACTCTTTGAAGGGGTGGAGCTTGTGTTTGTCATGGTTGGGAGGATGTAATGGCTATAGTATTAGCCTACAAGATTGGCTAGAATGCAAAATGAAGGAAAGCTGTTCTTCTATTGAACTTTTTATTGACCTGTTTTTTTTTGTTCCTTTGCACCACACGCCTATCAATGGATATTTGTTATTGAATTTTTCGTGTGGCCTAGCCTGTATACATAATTTTAAACCGGTTAGGGTTAGAGAAAGTCTACAATAAACCCAAACATGTGCACTCAGATCTATGTAGTTGTGTGGTGTATTATCATTCCACACACGAAACAGAATTACATTAAAATCAGATATCCATGCAAATGTGGTGTGTGTGTAAACGTCTGACTTGCACTGATGGTAATGTGCTTCCAGCTTAAAACATACATATTCTGAAGGAGGGGGAAAAGAAATCTAACTTCTTTGATTCCCTGTTTTTCTATTTAAAGTCCTCTGATGCGGTGGAGGTATTTAGCATGCAGCCAGGGCCGTCCTCTCTCATTAGTTCACAGCTATCTGCTATCAGCATATTAGAGTTCCTGGAACGGACTTTCTACTGTAAGCTATACTCATCAGAAACAGAGTGGAGGACTGGAGGAAGAGAGTGTGTGTGTGTGTGTGTGTGTGTGTGTGTGTGTGTGTGTGTGTGTGTGTGTGTGTGTGTGTGTGTGTGTGTGTGTGTGTGTGTGTGTGTGTGTGTGTGGGTGGGGGGGGGTCTTTCTTGGGTGGGGAAGACCCAGATAGAGAGCGGAGAACAGGAAAGGGACAGCCAAAGCCTCCAGAGAAAAGACAGACAGAGATATATGTTGGAAGAGGCAACGAGCAGGCAAGGCGAAGGGAGCGAGGGAAGATGGAGAGAGAAGATAGATGGCTTTCTGCAGACTTGTGCAGTGTGGTGGTGGGTAACACAAGGTCACCGATGGACCGGCCCGTACAGATGCTGCAGGAGTCAGGCAGTGGAATGATAATGGCCTGTTTATGTTTGTGGGGAGCCATTTGTTTGTTTGTGTGGCTTTGGATATGCCTGTGTGTAAAAAGATAACATGTTCTCATTGAAGGCACCACTTTTTTTTGTTTTTTTTCTGCCTCCTACTCT
Source organism: Fundulus diaphanus (assembly GCA_037039145.1). Taxonomy (NCBI): domain Eukaryota; kingdom Metazoa; phylum Chordata; class Actinopteri; order Cyprinodontiformes; family Fundulidae; genus Fundulus; species Fundulus diaphanus. Next base: position 35,920,445 of record CM073134.1, read on the forward strand.
AGTAGCCAGTACATCCTCCTAGCTGTTATTCCCCACCTAAAACCCTGTAGGACCAAGCCCCCCCCCCCCCCCCCCCCCCATTGTGTCTGTGTCAGTTAGACTGCTAAATCTCCTACTGTGGCACGTTCCTGAAAGTGTGCACATTATTTTGTCCCTCATCAGCTCAGAGTGGGTGGGGTTTCCTCAGCTCTGATTGTGCCTGCTCCACATGCTCTCAACACGCCTATTCTTGTGTTTGACAGCCGTGACGTGGCAGAAACTGCCAGTTGTGTGTGGTATTTGGGATCTTTCACTCAGTTTACTTAGAGTTTGACACACATTAACCAAATCCCAACATCAAAATAAGTTTACACTGTACACATGCTATGGAATTAACACAAGAAATAAAGTCATTTTAACTGTGAGTAAAACCTGAATGTTCGTTTTTAGGCATGAGTTAGTCTAGAATGATGACGCGGAGATCAAAAGCTGTATTTAGGCAGCATGCTCACACAGACAGGACTTTTTTGTGCGTGTCTGTTTGCCTAGTTCTACTTTTTCTTTTCTGTTATTGCCCAAACTCATAAAAAAGAATTACAGTGATAATTCTTGTAAAGTCGTTCTGGTCCACTCTGAATCCAAATTCAACAATAACAATGTAGTGGTCCTCACTTAGCTGGTCAAATGATTATTTTAAATGGTAAAGCCAGAGGGGAAATATGAAAACAAAAGCAGGCTCCTCTGCTGTCTGACAGGGCAGCAGGTCCGCAGATATGCTAGGTTTAGGGTTTCTTGTCTCTGCCTCAATAAGCTTATCTATCGATAAGCCTATTTATAAAACACCATTCCAGGGGCATATTTCTGTTACCGAACTGCCGTTGTTGTACGGATCTTTTTAGCAGTGCAGAAAACACTCCTACCACTAATAATGGCCTCTTTTTTTATATGTCTGAGGAATTTGCTTCTGGTTTTGCAGCAACCGCTAAAACAAATTCTTCTGACATTTACACAGGATTTTGCACTAACCGCTTGTGTGTTCATTTGCAAGTCTGATCTGAGAATGACTAATTTGCAAATACTGATGTACCTGTGCAGCACCGTGTGTCAGTGTGTGTTTACAGCTGAACATTTCTGAGGGAACAGCTTTGTTTTGTGTTCTCAAACAAAATTAGGAAAAGTACAAACAGCTGCTCTGAGAAAGAAAAAAACGTAACTTTCATTGCAGATGGCGCAGAGCAAAATTGACCCCCTTTCATTTTGCTTATCAGGCAGGGAAAGGATTTGAGGATGCTACTGCTGAAAACACGTGGACGTCTGTGTTTTATTCACTTCGTGGCTCACAGACTGGCTGATCTCTCGCTCTGTATTTGACTTTGGCGCCACTTGTTGAGGGCTGGATTTTTTGATAAGAGGTCACAGAGAACGCGCGTCAACGACACCTTTTCCAAGCCACTGACGTGCTCAGCTGGCTCTCCTCTGGGGCTGTTTATGTTTTACGCCAAGCATCAGAGCCAAATTGAGTCGAGGTTTTCCGTTAAATCTGCAGATGACTCTGTAGAAGTTAGCTTCTCGCAGGATAAGGAGACGGGCCGTGGTCCAGTTTAAATGTACAGTGACAGAGATTGTAAGCCAGTATAAGTATCTGGACTCCATTCTGGACAATAAGCTAACTCCTAAGGCTAACACTGATGCCATCTGTAAGAAGGCTGACCAGAGGCTGTTCTTTTAAGAAAACTGAGTGGTTTTAAAGCAATTCAGTCTGTTTGAAAAATGTTTTCTTTTTCTTTTATGGTATCAGTTTTAACTTTTGGAATAATACTGGTTTGGTAACCTCAACGTGGCAAATAAAAAGAGGTTAACAAGGACCACATTGATCATTAAAGACCTCGGCATCGTCTGCACACTGAGTTCAGGCTTCTACCGTTGGATGACATTCGGCTGAAGAGGAGGCTCAGAGTGGTCCACAGTTTTGTTCATTTTATGAAGAACCCTCCCCTGCACAATCATCTCCAGAGGTTCTGGAAGGGTCCCCAGAACAGAGCCGGCCTTCTTCGTAAGCTTGTTGAGCTTCTTTGGGTCAATTGTTCTGATGTTGCTACCCCAACAGATCAAGAATCAAGAGGCTTTGTTGTCATTATTACCACAATGAAATTTTTGGTGAGTCAGACGCAGGCTCAGAATGCACATAAATACACAACATGCAGACACAGCAAGATATATATATATATATATATATATATATATATATATATATATATATATATATATATATATATATATATATATATATATATATATATATATATATATATATATATATATTCAAACAAGTTGATTGCACTGGCCAACAATAACACTCCCTAAGGGGTCTTTGCAGCCAATAGACTAATTTTCAAGAAAAAAAGGTCTGACGACAGATACTCAGTTGTCTCTCCAGTCCCGTCTGTTGTCCAGGTGAACACCGAGGTATCTATACTCCTTGACTTCTTTTCCCAGGATAGTAATAGTGTTTAACCTACTCCTGTTTCTCCTGAAATCTACAGTCATCTCCTTAGTTTTATTCACATTCAGGATTAGATGACTGTTTCCACACCACACCACATTTTGTTATAGGAAATCTTCTAATTCTCATCAACAGGAAAATACCAGGTATTTTGATGATTAGTTCAGCTACTTCTACAAATATTCTATTTTTGTGTCAGGTGCGAGAACCACATATTGTCTTTATATGGGTTTCCAGTAGAAAAGCACTCTATGGAAACAGCTGATAGATAGCCAGGAAGACCAGGGTTTTACTAAACACTAAGACCTTTGCCAACCATAACAAATCAAATAGATTTTCCAAACCTGAAAATGTATTGGGAGCAAGAAACGTGGCAGATGGACTGTAGCAGTTTCTGGACAGCTGCAAGCGCACCATCACAAGTGTTGTGTGTCTACAGTCTGGTCAGCTTATTTATCGTAGATCGGTGTGGTTTCACATCCTGTGATGTTATTTTCCCATAGAGGCTTGTTTACGTGAAGGAGAATAGTGACTAGATTTAGCTCTAGTGAGTACGTGCAAACTGAGGGCTGAGAATAAACATCCTCCTCTTTTGACCGTAAGAAGTTATTTAATTCTGTATTTAAGAGTGTACTTGTCTTTTAAAAAAATACCCCAAATAGATGCTGATTTATTTGCTTAAAAACTTTTAAATGGTATCAATTTAAACGGAAAAAAAGTTAAATAATATGGTAATTCCCAGCAATATACCTTCTTGAACTCCTGTACGTTTAGTACTTGATGATGAGGTGTTTTTTTTTTTAAGATTAAAACTGTATTGTTACGTAACTTACGTCCTGTTTTATTCAAATGTAATTCTCAGTTATGAAGAATACATTGTAGAATTTAAAAAAGTAGGATGGGGTTAAACATGCAGCCTTTCTGTGCAGTTGGTTATTATTATTATTATCATTATTATTATTATTATATCATATCAGAAAGTCTTATTGATGTTACCAATTCCTTTTACAAAGGAGACCTACAGTTACACCCACCAATATCCATACCCCTGGCAGATGTAGATTAAAATAAATTTTAATTTAACATAAAAGTTGGTTCCTGATGGAAAATGGGCATCTCTGAAAAGATAAAAAAAGCAACAAAAAAAATCCGGTTCATTTACATTTTCTCATCAAATGATATGTCAAGCATTTTTTTTTACCCTTCATGGCAAAAAACCCTTCACATAACATCTGATGAGCTTGTTGCACGTCTCCACTGTGATGAGCTCTAAGACTTTGAGGTTGGAAGGCCTTCTCGCCGTCACCCTAATCTCATCAGAAAGTGTATATTTACTTGGTTAAAGCTTCAGCTTCTAGGCAGCCATATTTAAATAATTTCAGGGAGACTGCAAAGACTGATCGAGATATCAGGGTTAATTTTTTTTGTCCGTTTCAAACAATCCTGCAGGTGATGATGCCCATTAAAACCCTTCTGGTGGCGTTTCAGTCCTGAATGTGAAATATTCTGTGTGTGCTGATAGCTTTGTGTGTTCTGTGGATGTAGCTGTATCCGCGTCGGTGTCTGAATGCTCGAGAGCTCCAAACTCTGCTGAGATGGTGCGTTAGCAGGTGGGTGTCACAGCCCCATGTGACTACTGCTGGAATGTAGAGCCGCGTCCATCTTGTCTGTCCACTGCTGTGGGCCGAATCAGAGCGTGGTGGCCGTGTTCTCCGTTCCGCTGTCCTCCTCTCTTCCCTGTCATATGGAGTTAAACTCAAGCTTGGACACCAAGAAGAGATGGGGACTGGCTCTGTGTGTCCTTCGTCTGCGTCACAGGGCCCTCCGAATCAGGTAGATGTTGAGCTGTCTTCAGTCCGTGAGATTTGTGTTTACCAGTGAGGTATTTGCTTTAGGTATTTAAATAAACCTGGTTTCTCCGCACAGATCAGTACATTTCCTTGAAAGAAATATGTCGTATCAAGACTAGACACGCATAGAAGGTAGCAAAGACCGGCTTAATTTAAAGGAATAATTTGCACAACAACTTTGTAACTTTGGGACTAAGGATGAAGATGCTCAGCTCACCATAGGATATTGTTGGTTGTCAAGTTCAGGTCTGTTCAGCAGAAATGGCCTATTTTGTTTTGTGAGTTTACCCTAAAGGGATTTTAGTGTTTCTATTCTCTACTCGAGTTCTGATTTATTAATTTTTTTTCTTCTTGAAATGTGCATTTCTAAGATTTAATACCAGGCAGGTTAGAAATGTCATGGCAGGGAAGGTGGGATATTCACTGATAAATATGAAAGATTCAGATGGGACTGGTGCATCTGGTCAAACAATAAGACACAAGTCTCTTTAATTTTATTGCCTATTTAAAAGAAACCTCAGCAGGTTTGGAATTAAATGGTGCTGAGAACATCAGGGAAAATGTGAGCTCCTCTGTTCTCTCCCTTAATTGGCCAAAATGACCTCACATAAGTCCAGTAGCACATATTATAGTTATATTAAGGTGTGGTGTCACCAACAGCATCCCCTCTGCCCAGCAGTGATTAGTAGGCATCATTTAGAGCCTGCTTATGAAAAGTAATAATGGAGAATCGCCTCACAGGATTATGTTTATCCAGCTTCAGATGTGGCCTTTACTGCCCTGTAAGAGTGGTGTCAACATTTTAGCGAAGTTGTTAGTCATTTCATTCTCTGTATGCCAGCTAAAAGCCTTCCTGTTAAAAAGGTACCAGTGGAAACGAAGAAATTCAAAGATCCCGCTATAGGTTTGACTTTTTAAATATCTATTTTTTTTATAATTGTTTTGCAAAACACCATTGTTAACATTAACCAGGGCAATCAGTGTTACATTTTTGTGTCCCAGATTCTCCAACAAGCTTTGCTTCTTATGCTCTCAACCCGACAACACCCTTTTCCCGTTGAACTATTAAAAAGGGCTTTAGGCAACAAGGCTTGTACAGAGCTCTGGGTATCTTCAGAATACCGTACAACCTGTTTGCCGCAGTCACTGGTTTCGACGAGGCGAAATTCATTTTCGTTATAAATGAAATCACAAAGTAATTTTTCCAGGAAGCTGATGGTTCATTAATTATTATAGATTCTGTTTACAGAAATGGACGTGACATCACAGTGCTTCAAGCAAGTCACATGCAAGCACGATGAACAGAAAAAAAAGTCACCTAAAGTGCAGAGAAATGCACACCACAGACTACTTTGTCCTATTATGTATTATTTGACAATGGTAAAGGCAAAATGGAAAACTCACGACTCCCAAGAAACAGTAGATATGTGAAAAAACCAGTGATTCCCAAATCTTTTAAAACAAGTACAACCTCAATAACTTAAAATCCTGTAAATTTGGAGTTGCAGGTTGGAATATCAGACGTTTCTCTCTAACATTAATCATGACTGCCGTGCATGCACACCGTAGTAAAACTTGTGGTAAGAATGTTTTGTATGCACTTCTGACAATTTGCATTGAAATACATATTGTTTCCCAGATATGCAAATAAACCTGCTGGATTGAACGTGCAGTTAGTGTTTGAAATGACAACAAATTGCACAGCAAATACCTCTGGCTTTTTATGTGGAGCTGAAGCACCGTGGGGTTGGGTATGAGTTCATTACCAGATCCAAGTTCTGGTTTTACAGGTAAAAGGAGCACGACATAAGAAGCTGTTGTTCCTGATGCCCTGTCGGCTGCAGTTTGTGCTAGAAGCTCTCTTTTTAGACGTTTCTGATGAGACAAAGATCAGCGTGCTTACATTTCTTTGCTTATTGGTGTTCATTAACTCTGTATCAGAGTAAACTTATTCCTGTTTACCTTGCCAATAACTGATGCTGTTGTTACAGTATGTACCAGTAAATAAATACCATTAGAGGTAGTTGTACCACGAAATGAGAACCACGGCCTAGGATGGAGGTGTGCTTTCTTTTAATTTTTTTATTATAAACTGTAGGACAATGTATTTGCTGAAGATGCAACATTACCCAAAAACCTCTATTCAGTATGTGCTTTGTGTTTTGAACGCAACTCATAGTTTGCTTTTAGTAAGGTTACATTAGGGAGAAAAAAAACAGTGTTCAACAGTGAACACAGTGTGCACAAAATAATTTATTTCTCTAATGATCACTCTCGCAATACCAGTATTTTCTAAAATAATAAAAACAGACAACATTAACTACATCATTGTGTTTGCGTATATGACTCTGTTGTAATTTGCCAATAAAATTACTGGCTAGAGGGACATTTTTGGCTCGGTTGCCTTCAGCATGAGATTAAAACCTGGGTTTTGGAGATTTAAGGAGTTTGTTTAAATTTAAGTCCATTTGAATTGTTAGCTGTAGCAGTGATCCGAATGTCACTGCTAAACAATGCTTCACAAATCCAGAAACTCTGGTTGGTGTGTGTGTGTGTGTCCTTCAGGCTCTTTTGTTGCGTTATGCCTTAATGTGCTACCTTTTGAAAACCTCCGCATCGTACACTCACACACTTTGGTTCAAACAGAAGCAAAAGGTCCATTCTAAAAAGTCAGGTACCAACACGTGCACATTTACGCTAATATTGTTTTTATTGCTTTCTTAGGAGAACTGCCAGAGGCAAAAAAAAAACCCAAAAACAAAACAAAAAAAATTAAAAAAGACAAAAACTTATGTTTTTTTTATATAGCAGAAAAGTCTCTGCCCTGTTTTTCCTTTGTCAGACAACTATTACCTGTTTCTGCACAGTAAACTGTAATTTGCCTCACAGCTGATTGGTCAAATTTAGGTTGCATATTAGTAGCTATTTATTGTTGTATATCTTGAATGCATGTGCTATAAATTCAAAATAAATAGCTAACCGCATCATACAATGTGGCACCGTGTAGGAGTTCGTAACAGCATTTTACATACATGCACATGGTGGATGCTCTCAGGGTGTGGGCGGCTGCAACAATAGAAATGCTTTGTAGCCGGATTGCTTCACTGCACTGAAATGTGTACATTGAGAACATGGTGAACAAGAACACCAAGAACAAGGGAGAGGAAAGGACTGCAAAATGAAAAAGCACTGCTGAGCCCCAGCAGCTGGATGTGTTTGGGTTGTGGTCCATTTCTTCCCATGCAAGCGAGGCAGAACCTGAAGCTTTATCATATGATAAAGAGACACTAACGTTGCATTGCTTGTATGTTTCCCAACAGTACTATAGGTCTTTGTAGCAATTCATACTAGAATAGACTTTTAATGGATGTCACGTTTGTGTGTTTGTATCACACCCGTGTGAACTGCACCAATTGATGCCTGTACCATATAGCTGAATCAATATAATGTAGTGAATGGACGTGTATCCGTTGGCCCATGGGGAGTTTCCCCAACAATCAATACAGTCTCTGTAAATTGGTGGGACAAACACTCGACTGACCAGTGGCCTCAAGGATAGTGGTCAGTTCAATGCAGTCCTGATCCACTTTTAACCACAGTGTTGGAGAAAATATCTAAACTTAAAATGGGGATTACATTTTAAAAGAAACTTATGCTCCTATAACTTGATTTGCAAATATGTGGATACATGAGGGCTCTTGTTTTACAAGATCTAATGATGTTAAAAGGTCACAGTGTTTTCTTGTCTGAATGAAGTCTGCCTCGCCAACAGCTATCAGTATCAGTACGCTCTTTGTTCTCGTGTTTGAAATTTTTCCCAGATCCAAGCTCTGAATTCTGGGGACAAATCAAATGCAGCATATTTGACAGTTTTTGGTTTTCAGCAGAGTGGACTGCATTTGAGCAGCTCTAGTTCAAAATCTACAATAAAACCTAAACGGGATGATCCTATGCTGAACAGAGAGTCCTTTAAACATAGTAAAAATACACAAAAGAGAGAAATTTTAATGGTTTAAAAAGACACTCTAGCTCAGCTAGCCTAAAAGCTGTATTTATGAATTAGCCGAACCCACAATTGTAACGAAAAAGCATAAATTCAACAAAAACCAAGATTAAGTTCTTGTGAAGTAGAACTTAAAACAATAAAACCGAAGATTTAAAGAAAATGAAATGTTTTTTGAATGTTTTTGGACAGGGCTCCTGTTGCTAAATAAGTTGCACGTGTGTTAGCAGTTCATGTGTAAAGCTACATGCTGCTCTACTGCAACTTTTCTTTCTTCTGATGCCATTTGAACACTGGGGTGGATGTTTTCTGTCACTGTGCGGCTGCTGAAAATCCGTTCAAAACCAGTAAGTAAAGTATGCGGAATGGGTGGAATCCTGCTAAGCCACGCTGTGCAGCTTACAGACTGCGACGTGGGAGCAAAGTGCCGCTTGTGACGTTAGGCTGCGTCCTGAAAATAGCTTTGAGATCGAAGTTCTGTACACAGACGGATCCTCTGGAGGAGCGGAGAGAGTGAGTCAGCTGTCTTGGCTCACACGGCCAAGATGGAGAGAATTAAAGACGAACGGGTGAATGAATCAGAGGTATAGATAGGCACCTCCGCCGCAGTGGAGACCTGGAGCCGGAGGACCGCCCCGACGGTCTAAAAACCCACGCCTTAACATTGGGAGCGGAGGACAGGGCTCTTGTTGCTAAGGAATACCTGTTACCTTGGTGACAATGAAAGATGTTTAGAGATGAGTCATGGAGTTTGAACCTGAGAGCAATCAGCTGTTCTACATGGCTTCTCACTGGTCAGGCATGTGGTAGGGATGTCCTGTAAATGTTTGTCATTAGCAGCAGGACACCTTCCTGCTGCAGGAGGAATGATGAGGGAAACGTGAGACCAGAATAAATTTAAGGAAGATGATGTAAGATACAGCAAGCTTTATTCTCTGTTTCTTTGTTGGCCTGATAAGAAAATAGAGAAAAAAACTTCAATAGCAGTAAATGTTGCTAAGGGTACACTGTTTCTACATTTGCTTTAAATTTTAATCCACAAAATGAGAACTGTCATTAGGGGCATTAAAAAACAATAACACACTTGAGTAGTACTTTAAAAGCATAATTTGTCTAAAACAAGCCAATCAAAATGCCTAGCAAGGAAAAGGAAAACCCTAACTCTTATGTTAAAGGTCAAATGTCCTGTAAGACTGCAGGAGGGTCTGTATGTGTGTTGTGGATGGCTGATCAGCTCATAAGCTGCAAAAACAACAAAGGAGACTCCAAGTCCAGCACTGTGTAGGCGAAGGAATTCAGAGCCAGACGTCATTCCCGCTCAATATAAATGCGTCATCCTCTTCTCCAATGCCTTTCAGCTGGAAACAAAATAAACACAAACTGGCAAGTCGAAGGCAAGGCATGAGCAGACTTCTGGATCCCTGTTTCCTCACAATAACAGACTAATTATTATTTTGGTTTATGATCAGGGAATCTCTTTTTATTGGCACAGACAAATGGCTAAACAGATGTGAGAACTCCTTTTTTATGCTTTCACTGGTATTTTGACCATTTATCTTTGGTGATGATCTTGTAGACATGCTTCCTTGACACTGCCCTAATCTTTAGTTCCCTCCTCCGTATCTCTCTGATATTCGAGCCAGAACTCTCACTGGGACACACCAAAACCTTAATATTACAGTAGAAACATGTTGGGGAAATGAAAAGAATAATTACCTAAGGGGTATATTAATTTCTGTGTAGTGAAATCCTTCTTGTCCGTTTACCAGCGTGTTACAATTACTCTGACATCAAAACAGAGCTTGCCAAACTAACTGGCCCGCTTGGTATCTGAAATTCTGCAAGGTTCATCTAAAGTTTCAAACGCTGATAGTTCACCAATAACTTTCTCTGAGCTGTATGTATGCACATAGATGTTAATTTTTGAGTGGCATTTGAGAAATATTTGACGTCTATACCCTGATATCTGTACTGCTGCTTTGTCCAATCAGGATCTGTTCTGATACGTTTCCAAAGTAGGGTTTGAGGGGACGTTTTACTCAGAGAAAGAACTAATCGTTTTCTTTTATTTACTACAAATACACTTTTCAGTGACATCCCAGGTCTCATGTCCATTGTGGATTTTGTTAAATAAATGTAGCTTATATCAGTCCGTCATTCATTGCTGCTTATCCATGCAGGGGGAGGGGCTGGTGCCCATCTCCAGTTGTCATTGGGCGATGGGTGGGGTACACCCTGGACAGATTGCCAGTCTTTGACAGGTTAACATAGAGACACAGAACAAACAACCATGCGCACACACTCCCTAGTAAAGGCAAGAGAGTAATCAAATAATCTAGCAGTCATGTTGTTGGACTGTGAAAGGAAGGGTACCCAGAGAGAATCCAACAGTGCACTTGGAGAACATGGAAACTCCATGTTGAAAGGGATTCGAAACCCAGGAATCTTCTTGCTGTAAGGCAACAGTGCTACCAACTTTCCCACAGTGCAGCCGTAGCTTATATCATGCCAATTTCTGAATACTTCATCACAGCCGAACATTTACTTTACTGTCATAAACTTCAGCACATGGCATGACTCAACTGGTTTTCAGGTGAGAATAATAGACCTGGTTTTTGACATCCTTCTATCTACCTGAACATCAGTAACACTGGAATGTACTTGGGTAACATTTCTCTGGAAGAGACGGGCTTTACTGTCAGTAAACGACCCAGAAATACATGTTGGGCTCTTTTTTTATCGCTGGGGCTACAGATACCATTACAGGGCGTGAGCGGAAAGATAGAAAACTGGGCGCACACGGACTCATGCTCGTGTAAAGGTGTGACGAAGCAGTCCAAACATGTCAATACTCATAAGACGGTGAGGGATGGATGAGGCACTCTGGGTTGGTTTCCTGCGCACTGTGTGCAGTTTTAATGGCTAATACCTTCTTGCCTAGACTTGTGATTTACAGCCACATTGACTGAAAGAGCGCTTTTAGATACCGAAGTGAGGAGGAGTTATTTCTGGATGACTTGTGGAGATTTAAGGACAACATAAACACAGACTCGGCCCATTTACATTAGAGCAAAACTTAAAAGTTATACACAGTGCTTCTGACAGTTCATTGCCAAGCCAATAAGCAGGGTGAGTTGTGGTCAGACAGTGCCTTGCAAAACTATTCCTTCTCTTGTACACATTTGGTCACATCACACCTAAAAGACCAATACAAAGTTTCTCATAATTGTTAAGTAGGGAAAAAATTATGAACGACTGCTGTTTTTTTTTACAATGTGTACCATGTTTTTGTTATTGAATTCTGTGATGCAATTCAATGAAACCCTATACAACCAGTTGCCCTCAGACGTCTACTGATTGAGTGTTAGAGCCCTCCAGTGTTTTAATTTAATGTAGTCGTCCTGTAAGCACCTTACTGGCTTGTTAGAGAACATTAGTGGACGAATAGCAACTTAAAGTTCAAATAATAGACAAGATGGGCTGGGGATAAATTTCTAAAGAGGGTTAAAAGCAGGTTTAGGTTATGAAACATCGTGCCAAGCTTTGAACATGTCAGTGGAGAGCCAAGAAAAAAGAGCTATAAGACGTTCTGTATTCAGGTTACCACAAGTAGAGGTGGACAGCAAAGACGTGGAAGAAGGTGCTCTGGCCAGACAAGACAAACATTTAAATGTTTTTGTCGACCTGAGCACCATGCTGTGGGGACGCTCATCTTCATCTGCGAGAGGGAAGAGGGAAAGAGAAGATGCAGGGCCATTCTGGAGGCAAAGTGCAGACCCCAAATCAAATTATTAATCTGAGGCAACCCTGTACAGTTTCTGCCCACTGATCCTCTGCTGTTCACCATCTATCATTGCCGTTCTGTTTTCCAGTTATGCATTACTTTGTGTTAGTAGATCCTATACATGTGGTTTCTGGTTGTAACATAACAAAATGTGAAAAAGCTCAAGTGGCATGAACACTACTGCAAATCCCTGCTCAGACAAAAACATTTTTCCTTCCAGTTATCAGAGTAGAAGTCTTTGAGCCATCTTGATATTCAGTGCAGCGTCTGCGTTGCAGCTATTAAAGGTTGGGCCACTTTGCGCTGTCCGTCACTTCACAATATGGTCACAGCTCGACTTTAACGGGAGAAGACCATGGACACTTCAGCACCATGGCAACATGGAAATTAAAGGGACGAGGACAAGAAAATCTAACCTATCAGCAAGTACTGCTGTCTGCAATGTGTTATTTCTAAGCATTTGCCCATGTGATCTTTTAACTCTGCTAAATAACCATAAGCAAATAAACCTAAAAATATAATCAGAACAATTTGATTTCACAAGTGTCAGGCTGGCTAATCAAATTATTTTGTATGTTATTTTGAAATCTGACATTTGAATCTTTAAATGTCAAACAAAAACACTAAAACCGACTGTGGGATGAAAACGATGACCTGCTGCTCTCGTCAAAGACTTAATTTACTGCTCAGTAATAAACGGCTGTAACATCTGGTGGAACGCTTTGCCATAGGAACGTAACGTCACATGACTCACCAGTTCTTCTTCTACTGATAATTTAATTTGCAGCAGTTCAGCAGCAGCTGTTCTGTTCAAATTGTTGAAATTTACCCGTCTCAAAAATTGGCCTTCAACTGGCCGTGGTAGTTGTTTTTCTCTCGTCTTTGCTGATCTGTTGTTGTCATTCATTGCGTCTACTCGTGTTGGTCGGTTTCTGCATTAAGGTTGTGTATTTGGACTTGCTCTCTGTGCCTAGATAATCTCTGGTCTGGCTCCTGTTTTCGTGCGATTATCCACGCCTCTGTTCACATATTTCATCTCACCTTTGTGTTTCTCAGCCTTCCTCTGCCTTGTTTGTTTCTGCTGCCTTTTTAAGCTGTTCCCCCCACTGGGTTTTCTTTTCTTTCTGTCACCATCCGTCCTCTGCCCATCTTAAAGAGACCGTTTTAATTCTTTTTATAGCCAAGTTTGGCTACAGGAAGTTATAGAGAGCAAGTAATAATGCAGACAATTGTAGGATGAATCTCACAAAAGCGCTGAGCTTATGGATGTGATGTACGAAACTCTACGTGACTGCTTTGGTAAAGAGGGGGCCTCCTGCTGCAAGGACAGAGAACCTTGACAGCGTGTGTGTGTGTGTGTGTGTGTGTGTGTGTGTGTGTGTGTGTGTGTGTGTGTGTGTGTGTGTGTGTGTGTGTGTGTTGGATAGAGTTGTAAAATCACAATAAAATCTCAATGTCAAGTTATTATCCCTAAAATGCACTGTGTGTGTGTGTGTGTGTGTGTGTGTGTGTGTGTGTGTGTGTGTGTGTGTGTGTGTGTGTGTGTGTGTGTGTGTGTGTGTGTGTGTGTGTGTCCGCCTTGTCACCATGTTAACGTCTTGTTACACCGACCCACAAAGCCCCCTTTTCTGCTGTTGCCGTGGCAACAAACAGATAGGCTATTTGTTGGATCGTTTAACCACAGTTTTGTATGTTTTTAACATTTTTTTTTTTTGTGCAGTCACAAGAACTTCAGCGTGTTTGAGTTCTTGGACTTTATGTCGATTGTGTTTTACAGAGATAGCTTTGAAACTTATTCTCATAAACATTAACCACTTCTTTCAGACACGGCCTAGCTGTTGTTTTTCTACTATCATTGAATGCACTAACCGGATTTCTGTTGGTTGTTCGGTTACAGTTTGCTAAGTTTCATTTCAATGTTGTGTTTGTAGGCCTGAAACCCAGCAGAAAGCCCCGGTGAGTACCCCGCCCCCTCCCCCGCCACCTCCTCCACCTCCCCCTGAGCTGGCAGGGCCACCGGAGCCGGAGGAAGAGATCCTGGGCTCGGATGACGAGGAGCAGGAGGACCCAGCAGACTACTGTAAAGGTCAGAGTCACAGACATACACGTGCTGAATTCATCTGGCCCGTACCTTCCTCTCTCCACATCTGTCCTACAGAGCCCGGCAATGGCTGTGTTTTCTTTCTCCTTTCCTTTCTACTCTCTCTGCCCGTCTGTTCCATCCTGATGACATTTCCAACAGTGTTGCTGCAATCATTAGTGTCACAAACCTTTCAAGGTTGTTTGGTTCCTGCTGCTGTTCACAGTGATAAAAGCATTTCATACCATTGGGTGCATTTTTTGATACGACTTTGTGTAAATTGTGCATCATTATGTAAATAATGAGATGCAGTAAACTTTTTTTTTTTTAAGAAAATCCAAATATTTAACCATTTAGACGTTTCTTCACTCTTGGTTTTGTTAGCAACACCCGGTAGTTAATATCTATATCCATTTTCCATCCATCCATCCATTGTCTTCCACTTATCCGGGGTCGGGTCGCGGGGGTAGCAGCTTCCGTAGGGAGGCCCAGACGTCTCTCTCCCCAGCCACTTGGGCCAGCTCCTCCGGGGGAACCCCAAGGCGTTCCCAGGCCAGCCAAGAGACATAGTCCCTCCAGCGTGTCCTGGGTCTCCCTCTGGGTCTCCTCCCGGTGGGACGTGCCCGGAACACCTCACCAGGGAGGCGTCCAGGAGGCATCCTAACCAGATGCCCGAGCCACCTCAACTGGCTCCTCTCGACGTGGAGGAGCAGCAGCTCTACTCTGAGTCCTCCCCGGATGACTGAGCTCCATATCCATATTTGAAATTGACAAATATTAAAAGAAGTGAAAACCAGGTCTGAAAACGACAACTGAGCCAATGATTGTCAAAGTTCCAAATTGAAACGTGAATTCTGGCATTATACAGCGGCCGCCTAACAACAAAGTAGTGACAGCGTTGTAAATTCACAGGGCTTAGATATAGTATGAGGGGATTAGTCAAGCATGGCGGGTAAAGTCAGGTTATGTCTTGTGTGTAAGCAGTAGGTTGGAGACCTACAGGAAGCACACACTACCCAGGACACTAAAAGTGCTCCGTGGCAAGCCTACACCAGTGGCAAAAACCTGCATTTCAACAAACTTACCTGTAAAACTCTTGCAGGATTCACGTAATTTCTGCTCCCGTTCCGACCAGCGTTGGTACTAATGTTCAGATGCTTGTGTCAGCACATTTCCCCAACAGCTGCTTCCACAGAGTAGCCTACTTTTATATTGAATGAGACGTGTAATTGTTGTGAAAGTCAAATATTTCTCTACTTAATCAGTCAGTGTTATACTGGCAAGGGTTCAACTGCACCATAATAGTCAAGCTGTCAAAAGGGTGTTCTCTGGAGACCCACATTGAACTCCATAAGTCCGTCTACAGTTCGTTTTCAACATGTGGATCAACCCTAAAAGGTCACTTGAAGCTAATGCTAAATGTTGGTTGTAAGGAAGGTAATTAAGGCCCATTCCGAAGGCATTTCTAGTTAGAGGCTCTCGTGTTCTCTTAGCCCATTTGGCACAAAAAGAGAGAGAGAAAGAGAGGAAAAAAACAAGTTTCTGCTGAAGTTAATTATTGTGGATAAACATACAAGGGATATGTTTGTAAAGAGTGGTTATTGATTTATTTAATGATGCAATCTGTGGGCGTGAGCAGACATTTCGCACTGACACAGGATGCATTATAAGGGAAAAAAACATGATCAAAATGCACATTTTTGGGAAACTGTGAATCTTTATGCTCACAAACGTCCCCTCATTATTCCACTGACTCCCCCAGTGCTATCTGTCACCATTGGATTACTGTGTTGTCACAAATCTTCCCTGCTTTAAGGATCTCTTGGGAAAGTTAAGTGTTATCACCCCAAAATATTCTGTAGGACCATTAACCAGTCACACATCTATTTGACAAATTCAGAGGGGACATGTTTTTGTTTCGAGGAAGCCGTTGTTCTGTGTATAGTGGTAGACAGTGGTGCAGGCACACACACACTATGCAAGCATCCATCTATGGCTGTGCATTGTTTATGAGGAGTGGTTAAAAAAACTCCTTTTTTACTTAGAAAAGTACATTTAAAAGGAAAAAAAAGACCAGCTATAATCTATTTAGGTTTCTGTTAGGTTAATTTTCCACCTTACTGTGTGTTTGTTTATTCTGGAAATTGGGGACACATACTGACATTAATAAATCACAGAGACAGAATTCAAAGTTAATCAAAATGCATTAAAAGAGTTGGATAGTACAAAGCATGCATCGATGCACATATCTTCCTCACTTCCACCAACGACTGGGGCCTCGAGCAAAAGAATATTCTCACTTATCTTTACACAATATTATATAGAATTTCTGTGGAATTATCTGAGCCCTAAGGGTGGGACCTGGACAGCACCGGAGCCAGCCCACATCCGGCAGTTTCGTCTCCCCCTCATCTGGTCAAGGACACTCTTCGTCTGGTCTCGTCTGCTTCTTTCTTGCTGTTTTATACCTAAATGCTCTCCCTTATGCAGCTGTACCTTATCTTAACCTTCGTTAACGCAGTATGTCTCTGTAGTAAACAACATTCCTCAAAGCACTCTTACTGGTTTCACCACCACTAGGTTATCAACAAACTCTACTTCTGCAAAACTCCATTTTCTCAACATTTCATACTTCAGAGATGTTTAGGTTTTCTAGTTTATCTAGTTGATTCAGACAGGTAATCTCATTGATGAAAGAGAGACCTGCGACATGGACGCAAGACATGAGTTACATAACATAACACAATAATCAATAACATACTCTAAAACAGCATATTTGGCCTTTGCAGTATTTGCAGTAATCAGTGTTGATGTGATTTAGATCACATGCCACCAACACCACAAAAACTACGTAGTTCTTCTTTTCAGGAAACTTTGGTATGGAATACTCCAGATAATGAAGTTATTTCTTAATAAACGCCGTCACATTGTCAGTTTTTCCTTCATTAAGATAACAGACTTACAGAGAAGAGGATATTTTCTTTATATATTTAGCTGTATTTTCTTTGATCTCTGGACAGGTAAAGATACATTTTGAATTTTGCAACGCCTTTTATAATTGTGTCAATAAATGTGTACTTTATGTGTAGAGGTTTTTATCTTTAAAGTTTTAAACTTAAGAATGTGTTGTATTTCCTCTCCTTTCTCTTCGCTTTTGGTTCTGAAAGCCTTTCAAAGCCTCACCATTCACACTCCAAAGGATTTTGAACTCTCAGCCATTGATTAATTTGTCATGCTTAGAACTCCTGAAATATGACTTTAAAAACAGAGCCTTAACTGATTAAGAGATTCTCTAGATGAATATATAAATGGATCGGTCTTCAGATTTTGGTCTTCGTCAATGTTTTTCCATTCTAGTTTCTGCAGAATTGATGAAAGAATACCACGGAACTTGGAAAGGGAAAATATTTTGTAATTCCGCACAAAAGAGTGTTTGTGTCATCTCTGGTCAAGGATATGACACAAAGAGGATCTGAGCTCAAGGGTAGGGTTGTCTTTTAAATTATGGTGGATTGATTTGAACAAGGTCTGAGGAGGTGTTATAAGTGCTTTAGCTCTGGAGTCAAAAGATTTAATTTAATGGTTTGAAAATGGAGAGTTTTCCTCTGTCTTTTCGGTATAACTGCCGAGCTTGTCCATGCCATCTTACCATATAGATGGGTTTCTTTAAGCTGCAGCTTCTTATCTTGTTCACATCTTGTGGCGTAAAATGATTTTAATGCGAGACTGAATGCAACGAAATGGAAGTGCATCATTGCCATCATCAAAATCCTGTTTCATATGTGTGTTGCTTGTCAGGCGCCCCCTGTGACATAGGATGCATTTGGATCGGGATGAAGACTGCAAAATTAACATGCTGCTGGTCAAGGCCAGAGAAAATAGCTTTTCATTGTGATCTCCCTTTCGAGTGTTTTGTTCTTTTTCCATACTTGATCGCCTGGCCATCACATGCCGAAAGTTTGGTTCTCTTGTCTGTACACATCTGAGAACCACCAAGTAGTCAAAACAATTATTAGATGAATTACTCAGAAGACGGGGCCTAATCCGTAGACATTATATATGTAGACACCTCAAGGATCTGCACTGCCTATTGGACTTGGTGCCATCTTGAATGAGTCCCACACGTGCCCCCAGTGCATTCATTTGTACTGCGGAAGCCGCATGTCCAGCTAAAATAATTATAAATCCATGAATCATTACCCAATTTTCACACAGTTTGGTTTGTTACAAAGGGCAGAGATGTAGTATGATACAGGACGCTGTCACACATACATATTTTCATGCTGAAATACCATGTTTTATGCTCCTTAATAAAGATAGACATATGGCATATTAATAAATGTAGATTTTTAATGTATTGATTGTTCATTTGGATTTATTTCACTCTCTTTAAAACACACATACACACAATCCTAAGCCTTCTGTTCACACCAATAACAATAACAATAATTTCTTGATAGTTTTGTGTGGTGTGTGTGTGTGTGCACACAGTTCTTTTTAAAGGCTTGGAGAAGTAATCTTTATAATGTCCAGGTTATTCCAGTGTCTTAAAGGAGCTATAAGTAAGATATTTACTGTTAAATCAACTTAAATCCTTCTCATTTCTCCCCTGGGATGGAAGTAACATTCCCTATAAACAATTGGTCCTAGTCAAGTTTTTCTCCTTTCAAACCTAGAGGTACGATCCAGAACTACTTTGGTTCAGAGTGTAGCCCGTGTTTACTTCCTGGTTCCTGAGGCAATCATATGAAAGGTCCCAGGGTTCCCAAAACAGAGCGCAGCATTTTGGTATTTTATTTGGATTTTGACCACTAAGTGTTATTATTATTTATAGCTCCCTTAAGAGTGTCTTACGCTACCCTGCTTGCAACTGGTGAGGAGCTTAAAACTACTGAAAAATAACTTTTTTGCACTAACCTAGCATGCAAGCTGATTCTTGTAGTATTTGTGCGTTCACAAAAACACGAGAATAAATCTTGTCCGACTCCCACCTCAACCATTTGAGAACGGACCCAAAAACGTTTTGTACCAATCACGTTGCAGTGTTATTGTTTAAGGTGGGACATACAGCTGTGACAAAAGCAAGAGCTACCGAGCCCAGAGCCGAACCAACATAAACATGGCAGCGCAGGAAGACGCACGCGTAGCTGTTGCTATCACATCGGTGTTGTTAGAATCCACGATTTCTTCTTTGAAAGAAGAACAGCAAGACGTGCTTTGACCAGCTTAGCTTGTTTTGGTTTCTCATGGTGCCTGCTGCTTGACATTTTCATTTGATATTTGAGGTGTTTTATATAAATTGAATTGAATTACTGTGATTGGTTAAAACCAACCTTTGGTAGGCGGGCACTAGGCGTTGCTTCGCCCAATCAGCTCCGAAAGCTCTGCTGACTGTCCCTTCCTTCCCCGGACGGATTCGATGGGAGCAGATCCAGACTGATAATGTGCAGAACTACACAAATAGTTTCTGTCTCTGATCAGAACACCTGCTTCCACGTTCAATGTGCTATCCACATGGCCGTGGCAAACTTCTTCATCTCTTCTTGCCTAATTTCAGCAATGTTTTGCTTTTTCTTTTCACCCATCTATTAAGTTCAGATTTGTGTAGTGCACGGATTTATAGCCCTAATGACCAATTTTTAAGTTGTCATTGTGGAAAATTGGCCATAACCTTTACATAGAAAGGATATCAAATAATTTTACAACTGTACTCCTCCTTTGCTGCTCCTTTAAATCTTAACTTGCACATGCCGTTTATGCTATCGTGCCCGTATCAGGTACAGCTCCCTGTAACCTTCATCTTCCTTGCTTTACCCCTCCCAGGAGGATACCATCTGGTGAAGATCGGGGATTTATTCAACGGAAGGTACCATGTGATCAGGAAGTTAGGATGGGGCCACTTTTCCACAGTATGGCTGTGCTGGGACATACAGTGAGTCTCAACACTCTCAACACACAGACACACACACACACACCCCTTTACTATAGCACAATCTACCATTTCACTGTTGTTCTATTCCGTGTACACATCCTCTACAGACACTGACATGACCCAGAAACAGCACTCATAACGCTAACGTTCACACATACTGGTGCTTGCTTTTAAAACACACGTCACATGTACCACAAAGGCACACCACACATGCACGTATTGACAGGCTCTGGCTCGTCTCCTCACTGACAGCTGCAACTAACACCATCCTGCACTGGAAACTGAATCTCTCAACCTGAACTATAACTTAGTTTGCTGTGGCAACCAGGGCAGATGGCTGGCAGGATCAGCAACCAAGAGTAACCTCTCACCGACTGATGCACACACTCACAAACTGGTTTACTCAGGTCGCTGGCGTTAATTACGCTAATGCTGGTAATAAGTTGGAGTTAGGTTACAATTTCACAGCAGACCCAGTTTTGGCCAAAAGTACTGTATGCTGTTTTCTTAGGAATTTAAGTCCAATCGCACGTACATTCCTGTCATGTAGTTCTTCTTTTTTTTTCACTTAGTTTTCTTTTATTTTGTCTGTTCTCCTTTAAAAATAGACTGATATTGTATTTGAGGGTTCTGATTTAAAATTGAAAAGGCTTTTGTCAATATATACTCTGACACAAAATATGTTTTACCCCGACCTCCCGTTCACTGTTTTGAAAATTACAGCTTTCTTATACTGGGATAAATGACCGAATAAAGAAAATATCTATTGATTTAATAATCACAACGAAGAACATCAATCTCAGCTTTTCTGAGCTCAACATTTTTCCAAAGATTGTTTTCTTCAAGATAATTTTTATACATCAATCAGCACAATCCTTAAAGCTGTAAAACACTATGCTAAAATAAAACTTTTGTATGAATAATTTGTAGTATAGCTGTTATGATAAATTGCTATTTATCTTTGTAAGTCTAAGCTATAAGTTGATGTTTCCTACTATAAAAAGCCCAGCAGCTCATACATCTATGTTTTTAGACCCTTTGTTGAGTAAATATTTAGACTGTTTGCATCTTACTACTAGTCCATCTGCTACTTCCTATCTTCTCATCTCTCAAAATATAATTAGGTATATTAGTGGCTTTCTCAGCATGGTGGAGCTAATAACAGTACAGAATTAAATAATGTGCTGTCAAGGCAATGGAGGCAAGATTGTATTGCACTCGTCATTCACATGGTAATTAAAAATGCTAAAAAGAAAAAAAGGAGCCAGAGTAAAATAAAAATAACATTAAAAGACAAGAAGTATCTTAATGGCACTCCGATGAAGTATAAGTATGGTATAAAAAGAAAGCAACAGTAAAATGAAACGTAAAACAAAAGACATGTCATGACATTATGAAATTATAATAATGCTGCTGTCAAGAATAGTGTTTTCACTTCTGTTTTAAAGGAGCCAACAGTTTCAGAAGACATTCGGGAAGCTGGGTCTGCAAACTAAACCTTTTGTTCAGTTCGGGTCCTGGCAGCAAAGAGTAATAATAATAATAGATTTTATTTGCAACGCACTTTACATTTCCAACAAATTTCAAAGTGCTACAGTCAATAGAAAAACTTAATAAAATAAGGACAAGGACAAAAAATGTAAAATGTAATCAAAATACACACAGGAATGTTTTAAAGCAAATACATGCAAGAGAACTAAAAGCAAAACAAAGCACTTAAAGGAGACCATTAAAAACAATGGGTTAAAAGATTTTACGGCCTGTTTAAAAACGTGACATGGTCTGTAGAACTCTCAGATGTGGAGGCAGATTGTTCCACAGCCGTGGGGCGGCACAGGACAAGGCCCGATCTCCCATGGTGCGGGATCGAGTCCTGGGAATGTGGAAATGGTCAGTGTTGGAAGAACGGAGAGTGCATGAGGGACAGTAAAGGGTGAGAAGGTCTTTTAAATAAGATGGCGCAATACCATGCAGGCAATGGAAGGTAAGCAGAGAGATTTTGTAGACAATCTGGGCAGAGACAGGAAGCCACTGAACAGAACGGAGAACGGTAGTAACGTAAATGTTTTCGCACTCTCATCAGGATCGTGGCAGCATAGTTCTGAACATATTGCAATTAGGTTCTTGTCTGTGATGTCAGACAAATGTAAAGTTTATGTCATCATGATGGACCTGGTAAGAGATTATAATCTTCTTAAATCTAAGTTTTGGAGACAATATATACATATACAATATTAAATAAAGGTGGTCTGAAAATAAAGCCATGAGGCACCCCACACAGGATCGCTCAGATCTATAACTGCAAAATGACAGAGGTTTTCCAAGTGAACCAAGTAGGATTTTAACTAAGTTAGCATAATAGCAGGAATTCCCACCCACATCTTCAGTCTATCAATCAGTTTTTCTCTGTTTGTGTTGGACTACAGAGTGAAGAACTTTGTGGCGATGAAGGTGGTGAAGAGCGCCCAGCACTACACAGAAACGGCCCTGGATGAAATCAAATTGTTGCGATGTGTGAGAATCTGATTGGTTTATTAATTATATTTATTTTAGTATTTTGGTTTATATCCTTTCTGTCTCTTCAATTCTGATTGTTTGATCTTTCTGTTATTGAAATTGTTTAGTTTAACATTTTATTCATCTCCTGACCTCTTCCTTTCTCTTGTTTCCCCAACCTTCCAATTCAGTCGGAACAACTCAAATTTCCTGTCAATCTTTTTTTTTTTTTTTTGTACAATTCATTTACATCCCTTTATATTTATATCCCTCCTGTCAATTCTCTTTCCTCTTATGTTTTTTAGAATCCCTTAACTAGTTTATTCTTTTTTTGTCACTTTCATTTTAATATAATCTCTGTACGTCTTGCCTCCAGGTGAGAGAAAGTGACCCCAGCGACCCGAACAAAGACATGGTGGTGCAGCTGATAGACGACTTCAAGATCTCTGGAGTCAATGGCATACGTATCCTCACCAGACGTTTGCCTGTTTGGGTTTTTATGAGTGTTGCCGTCAGAGATATGATAATGGGAGTCCTTGACTCGTCAAACCAGATGTGTGTATGGTGTTTGAGGTACTGGGTCATCACCTGCTGAAATGGATCATTAAATCCAACTACCAAGGTCTGCCGCTACCATGTGTCAAAAGCATCATAAGACAGGTGATAATACACACACACACACACAAATAATCTCCTTACAGACACTGCTGTGGTAGATTTAGTTAAAATGGATAAAGCACCTAAAACAACCTATCATTCATCAAATTGCCCCAGTTTGACAGGTTTTATACCCAGGAGGCAACACATTTAGTCTTTCTTTAGCGCATTGTGCTTTTTTTATATTAGTGATATTTTTCCAAATTTTGCACGTTCTTAATATGTTCATATATACAGGAAGCTGCAGCTTTCTGACACCTCATATTACAAAAATATTATTAACCGGTTTACCAAAGTAACTCGGCGGGCGTTGTTAATATTAGTGACTTAGCCATGTGTCTGGCCAC
Source organism: Fundulus diaphanus (assembly GCA_037039145.1). Taxonomy (NCBI): domain Eukaryota; kingdom Metazoa; phylum Chordata; class Actinopteri; order Cyprinodontiformes; family Fundulidae; genus Fundulus; species Fundulus diaphanus. Next base: position 35,944,076 of record CM073134.1, read on the forward strand.
TTTTAGCAAATAAGCATATTAGCGTGGATGGATGTGTGGGTGTGATCATTTCTCATCAAAAGAGGTTTTCACAGCAAAACCTTGTTATTAAAAAAATCCACGTTCTTTCTCGACTGAATTTTGGTTAAAATAAATGTTTTATTTTTTAAAGGAACCATGTTTACTCTGGACAAGACCTAGCCTTTACCTTTAGATAATAAAACTAGTATTGAATAATTAGAACATTTTCATTTAGAGGAATCCATGATGCCATGTACTTCATTTAGGTTCCCAAGGCCTCTGAGAGAGAAACAGACCAATAGCATTACAGATCCTCCACCACTCACTGTTTGTAGCTGAGAAACTCAATTATATTGTATTTGATCAAAGAGCATAGGTCTAGTAATAGCCCCAGTGTGTGTTTAGCAAACTTCACATAAAAAGAAAAGATGAAAAAAAGCACAGTTTGAATCTAGGTACTGTAAAATGGTTCTTTGGTGACCCAAAGATGCCAATCCTTGCTGTAGTTCCCTCACTGTGAACTTTGGAGATCTTTCCCTTCCTCAGAATATTGCTCCCTGTATGTTGCAACAAGTTAAATGTGACCCACATTTAACATGTCCAGCTTGTTGTTGAATTACTGTTCTGACCATTCAGCTTCATTTGAAAGGCATGTTCTCTTGCCTTTCCCATTTTGAAGAGTGTCTTAGAGAAATGGGCCTCACTGTCATGAAATATGCATTTCCCTGAGTAAGAGAATAATCAAAAGCTCCTAGACAACCATTGAACTTTAAAATTAAAGTTAGAGTTAAAAGTTAAAATGAAACAAAATACTTTTTTTTTCTCTCTCGAAATTGTTGGTGATCCCAATAATTGTAACACCTGTGATTTTATAACAAATCATTTTTTTTATTAAACTGGGGATTTTTTTTCTTCTGATTTAATAAATATAATCAGATTTAAATACTTGATTTATGTCGAAAGCTTAATTTTTCACACTTTTACCAGGGATGCCAATAAGTGGGGAGAGTGCCGGCACTAATTCTGTCCTGAAAACTAACTAACTTATTTATTTATGCATGTTTTGTCTGTGTCAGTCAGAGACAAAGAGAGGAGATGAAGCATTTTATCATTTACACAATTACAAATCGCCACGAGTAATTGTAGGAATGATCAAAACTAAGACAGTCTGGTTGTCATAAAAGTGCACAGGAGGAATGGGAGGATTTATCTGATTTAGCACAATGTCATGTTTTTTTAAAACAAAGTGGCCTGTGTTATTGTTATGTTTTTTTTCATGTTTCCTGAATTAAGAGTTTGGCAGTCCTATCCTAAGATCTAAGCCCTTGGTTAAGATCTTAGGATAGGACTGCCAAAATAAAAATAAAAAAACGACAACTGCTTGAAATAATTTAAAGCCCTATGCATGCACAGAACTTATTTGAAAGAAACAAAGAATTTGATGATAGCTGGTAGTTTTGTTTTAGGCAGGCAGGAACATCAATTAAATGGCTATCTTGTGGCTATTAAATAAAAGAATGTAAATAAAAATAATAACAAGCTAAATTTCCTTTGGGTAGGGCCCTGACATAATGCTCAGCTAGATGTAAATTGGCTTTGAGCTTCGCTCACAGCAAAAACTAGTTCTCCATATTGTGTGTGGATTTTTAATTCAATTGGAAAACTGATCAACAAATATTTTATACTTGCTTTCTCCAATAGTCCTGTATGTGTTGCCATGGTTATGTTGTTGTTCAGTCTCCAAGAGTGCCAGTGGGTACTTTTTGGGACCGCATCGCAATCACCCTTTTATGCCTGAATTCCCCAAACAGCCGCTCTGATTTACATTATTTAAGGGCCTTTTGTCGCCAGACAGCAAAACGCAAAGGAGATATTTTACTCAGAAGTAGATGCACTTACTCTACGTTTGTGATTGCAGTCACTTTTTAAGCACTACATGGCTTGTGTTCCTCTTTAATAAAAACCCGATTCTGTTAGTTGGTAAAATCTTAGATAAAAGGAAATCATCGCGGTGGCATTTTGGTAATTACTTAGATGACTGTGAATGCATCACAGACTTATTGGCGGTATCTGCCACACATAAATTACAACAATGGAACAAAAATACCTTTGGTTGATATTCCCACATTTATCACAAAGCAAAAAGCAGGATTGTCAGGTTTAAACCGGGGGAAAACACAACCACTGTTAATATTAGGTCTCCACATAGACAACCTTAGTTGTGAGGACCTTCCAATGAATTCCATTCATTTTCTATTGCTTTCTATGCCCTAACCCTAAAGCTAACCTAAACTCAGTTCACACTAGAGGCTGACACGGGAGTGGATTTTCACTCCTGTCCCATCCCACTCCCACAGAAAAAAATTGTGTCCCGTCCCAATCCCGGCCAGAGTAGAAAAAAAAATCCTGTCCCGTCCCGCTCATGGTAAAATTACTCCCACTCCCATCCCGCTCCCACTCAGAATGACTCCTGCTCCTGCCCTACTCCCATTCTTGTTGTCTTCATTAAGTTTTCTGGCAATACATTAAACCTGAATGTCTATGAAGGGTCAGTTAAGTTCCTGTTTTAGCTGTAGTAAAGGCCAGTTAAAGTAAAAGGAATAATAATAAATAAATAATGAAAGTAACAAACCAGGAAACAGACCATGCCTATCTTAGTTGAATAAACAAAATGTACAATGTTGCCTTTTACTAATTCATTAAGTAATTGTTTCACATGAACAATGAAGTTACTTTTATGTTTCAAATTGCTGAAACTAAAGAATAATGCACCGAGCAAGAGATCTATACTCAATTAACTAAAAAGTGCATAAAGGCATTACTGTCACAATTTAGATAATGTACCTCAATGGTTAAAAAAAAAAAAGAAAAAGTTGAATATCATTCAAGCATATTAGTATTTTTCAATTTGCAATAAAATATCCACAAACTAATTAGGGTTTACTATCAGAACCAATACATTCATTGAACATTAAACACATTCTTAGACAGACCTTTAAACTTTTATCAAAAATTGAGAGTGAGATTATGTTCATTTTCGGGGGTGGTGCGGAGCTGGAGGCGGAGCTAACTGGACCCAGGAAAAGCCGGTCCAGTTAGCTCCGTCTCATTTTTATCCTACCAGACATGGAAGTAGACATGTTTTACTTTTGTTAAAAAGTGAAAGAGAAGTGTTAACACGTTGTTCAGTTATTGGGTTAAAACAGAAAAAAATACAACTGTTCAAATAATACTAAATATAATAATAAAGTAGTTTTAAGTTATTGGCCGTATTATTACACTGTTGCACATTGGGAAATGAGTCCAGGAAACACGTTTTACAAGCAGGGTACTGAGTGTTAACACCGTGACATTTAACTCTCGTCAAGTTTGTTAATATTTGCAAATTTACAGTCGCTCTGTGAGTTTAATAGATAAGTCCTTACTTCTGACTTTGCGTTGCAAATACAACTTTTCCAGGTTGAGTTCGCCACTAGAGGTTGATTATGGAGCGCTCCATAGTTGATCCCCCGATTCTGTTTTTGAGCGCTGGCGGAAAAAATACACCGGAAGCACTGTTGGCTTCTGGGTCGTGTAGTTCTTTTGACTTGCATTATAGTTTAGATTTCTTGGAAAAAAAACTACAAAATGGCGGCGGCGAACCTACATTTTTGATTTTCTATTTTATTTAATTTTTTGGCATCGATCCTAGTATATTGTACCTGTTTACTCCCGCTCCCGTTGGTATTTAATCCTGTACCGTCCCAATCACGTGATATTTACTAATGTTGACTCCCATCCCGCGGGATTCCCGAAAAAATGTCAGCCTCTAGTTCACACCTTAGCCCCAAGCTTCTTTTTTGGAGATTTTTCACATCTCTAGTGGCTCATCTTTTTAACACAGTAGGCTGACAGGAAGGGGGTGGAAGAGGGGAAGAGACATGTGGCAAAGGACCGCGGGTCGGAGTCGAACCCGGGTTGACCACATCGACGACTAAGGCCTCCGTACATGGGTCGCGCTACCCGCTGCGCTACCAGCCCCAAACTTAAGCATTAGCCCAATTAGCATTGTGTGGACATTGCAAAATGTCCACAGGATACTAATTTGTCCACATAACGTTGTTCTACTGTCAGTTTCTGTCTTCACAACTATACATATACATGCGCACACACACACACACATGCACACATGCACACACACACACAATCAGCCAGCTCTCATCTTAGAGGCAAAATGTTGCTGTGGGTTCCTTTCTGCTTAAAATATCCAAAGTTCGCCCCTGCAGGCACATTGTGTGCATCTTTGGTTAACTCCTGAGTAGAGCGGTTTCATGTCCTCAGTTTTAAGGTAGCAAAACAAAGTGGATAATTCAGTTAAGTCAGTGACAGAGATGCAGACAGTAGTTCACTTTAGACTCAAGTACTGCTGCTATTCTCAGAAACAAGACTTGGGGGCATTTTCCCATCTGCCACCTGATCAGCATGTGAAGTTGCTGGTCTTTTTTATTCTGCCTTTTAAAGCTACGCAGACGATGAACAGAATGATAAATAAGCCCGTACTCCTCTTCATTCCCAAAATGTTTGAAAAAGAAGCGGATGTGGAGAAAGAAAACGCCCCACAAACATTAACTGTTTGATTTGGGATGAGCTAAGGAACCTAAAGTTTGGGTTAATCCAACTCATTAAAAGATTTATTAAACGTGAATGTAATTAAGGAGGAAAAATCAGCGATCCCGGTACTGATGGGGTTCTGTTTGGCTCCCGGAACAAAGTTTGATCATCTTTCTCTGTTTATCTAAATATCTTTGCAGGTCTTGCAGGGTTTGGACTACCTCCACACAAAGTGTAAAATCATCCACACAGACATCAAACCCGAGAACATCCTGATGTGTGTAGACGACGTATTCGTGAGGCGCATGGCCATGGAGGCGACTGAATGGCAGAAAGCTGGAGCTCCGCCCCCGTCCGGATCAGCCGGTAGCAACACAGACATTATAATCATAACCAGCTTCTTTTGGACAACCTACCTCATGCAAAGACACATCCATGTTTGGGTGTTAGCTGCATGGTAAATATATGAGGTAGCTCTAGGGGCTATTTCCTGTTTGCATCCATTATGCAAAGTTAAAGGAACATCTAAATCTGCTACATCTTTGTCTAACTCAACAATCTGCAGGGTCTTCTTACTGACAATATTTTGAAATGTCTTTTAATCCACATTTTATACCTGAGTTTAATTTATGTCACTTACAGACCAAAAGAAACCAGAGCTATAATATGGTAAAGAAAAAACAAACTTTGCAAGGAGCAAAATCCATAAAACTGGGCTCAGGGGCACAAATTTTCCATACCACAATTTTCACTGACAAACTGATATCATCTTAAAATGAAAGGTATAACATAAAATATTAGTCATTTAGTAGCCTTGCTTTTTGCATTCGTTTTAATTTAATAGTAAACAGGACCACAAACATTCTGCCTAAACAGACTTAGTCGCACCCATTCATTCAACTTGGCTTAATGCACCAAGCGTTTTTGAAGAAAGAGTGACTTATTTCCCATCTCTGTAGCTGAAAAGGCTGACACTTATAACTGGACTTAGAAATGGAAAACAATGAAACCAAAAAAATTAGGACTTTATTTCAAGAAGACAGAATGTCCAAAATCTTTTTATATTTCAGCTCTACCATGATTTACAGATAATGTTCTTTAAAATACTACTTTGTTCATTTCATGAAAATATTGCACATTTAGTTTATTGTTCTGCAGGCAAAATACAAGAAAAAAGTGATTTTTTTTTTTCAGGTGTGGGAATTAAGAAATCCCTGCATGAATGTATGTTTTTAGCGTCTTAATAATGGTTTTGACTTCTGCTGAAATGTGAACACCTGAGAGTAAAATTACTGATGATCCTGATTATCAAATTAACGTTTGAAAAAACATATTCATGAGCCTGAAAACATTCATAACATCTAATGAAGCAGATTTCTTTGCAAAACCATCCCGTTTCGTTATTAAAGTTCTTGTTACACAGAACGGATTCACAGTTGGGCCTTTTGTGCTTCCTCAGCTGCTTCCTTTTAGGTACTTTGAGGAGGTTTCTTGCTTTTTCTTCATCTCTCTGCAACAACTTCCCCTGCTGGGGAAAAAAAATAAATACAAAAATTTCACAAAAACTCTATATGAACCTTGTCCTGTTGCTGAACCCCAGCATGAGCTGTCAGTCGCTTGCATCAGTCGGGTCTTTTTGAGCAGCTTGTATCTGTATATATGAAAGGGAATGTAACCACCAACCTCGAAAACAAGAAGTACCTGGTGGTGGTGGAGTCTGTCTGTGACCGCAGAAGCGGAGTAAGTTAACTCTTTTTATGTTAAGATAAGTGCAGCCGTGTGTCAAAATGTACAGCATCTTCCACTGGGCCTTTGATCAAACGTCGTTCTGAAGGTTTTCCTCAAAATAACAAAGAAGGAAAACGCAGAGTGCACATTTCAGAATATTTCATAAACCTAGAAGATTCGGTATGTTATTCTTTGTCCCCTAATAAGGAAGAAGTCCTTCTCTAGATCCCTCCAAAATGATCAATGATTAGCAGAATTGATGGCATATGCATGTTGTCTACCAATGCAGAGTGTGCGTGTCTGAGTCATTAGGGGAAAATAAGAGACTGCGCATTCCCGATTTTCAGTGTTTGCGAATGTGTACGACCAACATTATCTAATGCGTTTAAGGTTGCAGTAAATAATTGAAGGCTTTCATTGATCGGCGATGAGGGAGTAACGCAGCAGGAGTGTCCAAGTAATCTTTCTTCGTTTGTTTGTCATTGTTTTTCCTTTAAACTCCAGGCAAAAACCACAGATGTCAATGTATTCCCCCTGGATTTCATGTGACACACCAATATAAAGTAGTGCATGATAGTTAAGTGGAAGGAAAATGATACATGGCTTAAAGAACGTCATAAGAAAACGTGAAACGTGTGGCCTATATTTGTATTTGGCTCCTTTTACTCTAACTGTCTGAAATAAAAGGAAGTTGACTGCAAGCGGATCTCAGCTCCTTGCAGAGCACCGTTCAGTGGAATAATGTCAAGAGTACAGCACAGCTAAAAACCCTGCAAGAGATGGACGTTAACCGAGACTTACTGCCCGGGCAAGGAGATCATTAATCAGAGAAGCAGCTGATAGGCTCATGGTAACTCTGGAGGAGCTGCAGAGATCCGCAGCTCAGGTGGGATAAAGGTTGACAAGTGTTGGAGGCTCAGCACTACTCACTGTTGCTCTGTCGCACAGAATCCCAATATAGTTCATTGAGGCTCAGGATTGTTTCGCTGGGACCAGTACTTAACCTAAAGATCCTGACTGGTAAATGATCAGACTTTGAAACCACTCATTATTCTCTTTCTGTCCGTATCTTTCAGTTAGCACAGCGCCCCAGCTCAAACCGGTGAGTACAGCTGATGTGAGTATGACCTAAGAAGAAAACACACACACACACACACACACACACACACAGCATAAAAAAGCTAAACATCCAGCCTTTTACATGCTTTGGTTTAATCCTTACAGTTTCATATGAAACGGCACCGGGGAGGCTGGGGGAAATTTAAAAACAGATAAAAAAACGATGCATGCTGCCACCTACTGAATGGGAGTCACAAATCCAGATTAATCAAAAGAGCACAGTCTTTATTCACACAAACGGGTTTATTTATCTCTCTGTCTACATGCCACTCGTACAAGGAGAACTTTTGACTTTTCTTTAATCAGGGAAGCGTTTTAATAGGGTTTCCTTCTCAGAGACTCAAACCCACTTGTGTATGAAAGACAGGGACGGCAGAACAAGATACATGATTGTGGGTGTGGTTTCATCAGACGGCCCCTTTACTGTTCAGGTCTGGTTTGTGCAGTAGAGATTTTAGCATCATTTCTCAGGCGTCAAAATCAAGGCTGAAACTGAACAATTTACCAGCAATATTTCTAGATATGCTATAAAGTATATGTTGAGGTCTTTTTTTTTCATTTTGGCCTATGATTCCTCCCTATTTATAATTTATTCCTTCTACCCCAGGTGGGGAAAATCTCCAAGAACAAGAAAAAGAAGCTGAAGAAGAAACAGAAGCGGCAAGCCGAGCTGCTGGAAAGGCGGATGTTGGAGATCGAAGCCCTGGAGCGAGAGGCGGAGATCAAGGAGGAGAGAGCCAAAGAAGCTGGGGACAAAGGTGACGATGAACACAACCTGCCTTCGCTGCTGCAGCCACCGCCGGCCTCTCTGGGCCCCAGCATAGCTCTGGGAGAGAGCGACGATGACGACGACGACGAGGAGGACGGAGAGGATGAAGAGGAGGAGGGAGTAGAACGAGAGAGGCCCATCAGGTTGACTAATCATACATGTGAGTCCTCATTGGTAAAGAGCGTCATCCCAGTCAGTAATCTGTGATCTGTCCTAAGTTCACATACAGTTATCATTTAGGCACACATGTTTGAATTGTTTGTGATTTTCTTTCTAACGCTCCATGGTCAAAATTATACATAAAATTACATACAGGCTGAAAAGCCTGCATAAACCCCTATTAATAATGTGTTTTGATAAAAATAAAAAAATAAATGCCAAGTTGAAGAAAAAACACTTTTTCTTGCCATGAACAAGTTTCTGGAATCATTGTGGATGGACATTTGAACTCTTTTCTCATTAAAAATGGTGGCGCTCGTTTAAATAGTTAGTTTTTCTGAGCCATTCTGAAAATGGCTGATGTCAGGGGTGTCGTTCCTTAAACCAGCGTTTGAGATCATAGCTCGGTTTGAAGATCAATTTCTCATAAAAAAAAAAAAAAAACATTTGTCGGGATGTTCAACAGTAACGCAGACGCCACCAAGGTTCAAACCTCTCATGGCCTAGAATCTGCATCTGAGGCCTGTTCAGCATCAACATGGTCTGAGAGGGAGACTCTCAAACCTATGAACACTATACCAGCTGTCAGGCACGGTGGTAGCAGCATCATGCTGTGGGGTTGCTCAGCTGCCAGTGATAGTGGTTGACAGAATAAAGAGAGCGGGCTACCTTTCAAATTCACATCAACAGCTAGATTGTTGAAACATTTACATCAATGGGGGTTCCAGCAGGACAGTGATCCCAAACACAAGAAGAATGGATCAAACACTAGCATTAAGCTTCTGAAAGAAATTTGTGAAATGTACTTGAAAGCCGGGTCTGTGGCAGTGAGCGTATGGTGGGGCTTAAAACAGATATCTGAACTGACCGTATATATGGTGGTAAGAATATAATAGAATAGAATATTTCCTCAGATACTTTGGTGACCGCTCAGAGCTAAAAACAGTAGTTAAAAACAATCGGCCAATCAAACAGCTATCCTAAGCATGTAGATGCAGGTTGGTGCAGCCTGTGAATGGGAAGGATGTGGATTGGCTCCAAGCGCTTAGCCCACACTGCTTCTATGGCGTATGAAGGGCCAAGCTGATTCATAGAAACAGACGTTTTCTCCATCTAACTCCTCCTCCACCCCCCCCCCCCCGTCTCTTTCATGTTCTTTATTTTGCCTTTCCATTCTCCTTTTCCCTCTGCCTACATTGTCTTTGACTGGACTCACTGTTTATCCCCTTCCCACCCACTCACCGTTTCTCTGCCCTTCTCTTCATATTAGGCGCAGCGCCTCCCCAGGAGCAAAGTGAAGCGCCGCAAATCCCTGCTGATAACCAAGAGGAGGAGGGGGAAGAAGAAGAACAAGAAGAGGAAGAAGAAGAAGAAGAAGAAGAAGAAGAGGAGCCCACGCCTGTCGCTGAAAAAGATGCCTCCATTCCCCCCACCTCAGAAGAAGGTAATGGAGAGTCTGCACAAGCAGACGGGGAGGAGGAGGAGGAGCCTCTGAGAGGGGCAGAGGAGGAGAATGTGAAGGAAGAGGAGGAGGAAACGGAGGAAAAGGAAGTGGAAGATAAAAATGAAGAGCAAGGGGAGAGGAAGCAAGAGGAGGAGCAGGATGGAGACACTGGAACAGAGGCACCAAAGACTGAGAGCAAAACAGATGAGGGGGCAGCTGTGGAAGAAGAGGACTCAAAGGAGCAGGAGGGAGAGGAGTACGAGGAGATATGCGACGACGAAGACGACGACGACGATGATACGACGACGACGACGACGGCAGACCTCCTCACAGACAGCACCTCTCCAGCTAAACCCCAAATCAATAAAACGAATTCAGCCAAAACTAACGGGCACGTTTTGTTAGTCTCCGAGTCGCTAAGACTGAGACCCGGCATGTCCCCGCCTCCCTCGCCCATCCCGGAGCCTCTTCTCTGCCCCCTGGTGGAGTCCGAGCTCAGCTACACGGACAGGGACATCTCGCTCAGCTCCGGGTACGAGATGTATAACGGCGAAGTGGCTGAGCCGGTGCTGACCAACGGCTCCAGTGAAAAGCATCGGGCCACGGTGCCCCTCTTCCCTGACCTGCCTTTGGATCCAGAGCCTGAGCCTGGAAGCCCAGTTGCGGTGGGGACAGTGAACATTGGGACAGAACCCTCCACAAATAGCCCCACTGCAGACCGTAGTCGCACTGTGTCATCGTCAAGCACAGGAGACACACCAAAAGGTGAGGTATGGCTGAACAGCGTTCAGTCTGCATATCCAGCTGATGCGGCGCTTTTATTAGCTGTTTTATTTCTGCCTCTCATTATGTTTGGTCCAGTTTAATAGTCCTACCCTTTAAACTTTCTTGGATTGTGTCACATAGCAAGCTTAACTGTATTTTATTGGGATTTTGTGTGATAGACCAACACAGAGTTGTGTGTAAGTGTGCAAGTGGAATGATACAGGGTTTTAAATACAAATCTGGAAATCTGGTGTGCATTTCTATTTAGCCCCCATTACACAGGCACCCCTGTATAAAATCCAGTCTACCCAGTTGCCTTCAGATGTTCCCACTTTAATAAATAGTTGGACCAATAAGAGCCCACCTGTGTGATATAATCTCAGGATAAAGGCAGCTGTCCTACTGAGGAGCCAGGAGGCTGTTAGAGAACATCAGTTAACAAACAGCATCATGAAGACCAAGTGGCAACGCAGACGGGTCAGGGAGAAAGTTCTGGAGAAATTTAAAGCCAGGTTAGGTTATAAAAGAGCATAACACTAGTTAGAGAATCAGCATAGAACCCCACGGAAACTCTGGAGGAGCTGCAGAGATCTGTAGCTCTGTTGGAGGAATATGTTGGCATTTTATCATAATCGCCACGGCAAAATAAGGCAGTGACAGCATCATGCTGTGGCTTTTATTCAGCAGAGGGAGGGAAGCTCGTCAGAGTTGAAAGATGGAGCGCGATTGAGGGAGAAAAAGTTAGAGGCTTGGGATCTCTTTTAAGAATTGGATTGAGGCCGACCCTTCCAGCAGGCTATGACCCCTAGACAGACAGACAAGTGGTTCACAGCAGAGCATATTTAACTGGTACGATGGTTCAGTCCAGACCTGAGTCCAACTGAAAATCTGCAGCAACGTTTGAAAATGGCTATTTGCAGGAACCATCCAGTCTGACTGAGCTTGGGCTATTTTACAAAGAAGAATGGGCAAAATGGTTCAGGCTCCTGATGTGCCAAACTGGTAGAAAGATGAAGAATGGCTCCACTAAGTGGCTCTCCACTCAGTGCGGCGCTGACTAAAAGAATGCGTGTCACATCTTTCAAACTTTTATTTTTAAGACCACGTGTCATGTTCCTTCTGCTTCTCTGTTGTGTTGCTTTATGTTAGTCTACAACATTAAGTACCAATAATTTATCCCAGTTTTGGTTGCAACTTGACAAAATGTGAAAAATGCACATGTATGGGTATTTTCTATCCAGTTTAAACGCAATCACAAGTCATCTGTGAGACGTTATGATTGTTTTTACCTACAAGGAAGAGTGCTGAGAGCATATTATAATGATTATCTTCGAAGTCCTTACAAATAATAGATATATTGACAACTCACAAACATGAAATACCAACCTCTGTTGTGCATGAGTCTCAAAGCTTTGAAGGATCTAGGTGGTGTTTTAAACTGTGTTTATCCTGTTACATTTACTCCTGTTACACTCCGAGTTAGAAGGGTTACCGCATGGGATTTGCAACATTCAGCCTCGCCTGTCTGAAGACAGTGGAGAGGAAAACTCCCCTTTAATAGGAATAAACCTCCAGTGAATCAGGCTTAGTGTGAACGGTCATCTGCCTCAACCGACTGGGGGTTTGAGAAGACAGAGCAGAGACACAAAAGTGCACAGCACACATTGATCTAGGAATCCTTTCAATGTGAGAGAAAGGTTTAAGGGTAATGGCAGTACTTAGCTCTATTAGTGGCTTCATCTAGGAGAGAAACACAGCTGAGTTGGTTTTCAGATCTAAAGTATGAAACAGAGCACAAGCAATTAGTTGTAGAAAAATCTCAGTCAATAGCTATGTCTGCGAGAGAAAGAGGGACAGCCACTGAAGGACAGGACCAACTGTATCATCTCCAGGATAACATAAAGTTGACAGCAGTAGTTCAGCTGATCTGACCCTCATGATGGTGTTACAGCTAAACAGAATGCCAGGCCAGATGTAGCTTCCATGAAGAGATAAAAACAAAGGGAAAATAAAGTTAAAAGTTTGAATAACAACAAATATTGCAAAATCGGAGAGTAGTAGGAGAATGTAGCAGAGAGAGGGAAAGTGGTCATTATGTACTCCAGCAGCCTAAGCCTGTAGCAGCACAACTACAGAGATAGCCCAGGATAATCTAAGCCTCTCTAACTATAAGCTATATCAAAATAAAAAGTTTTAAGCCTGGTTTTAAAAGTAGACAGTGTGTCTACCTCACAGACTAGTACATGGTAGTAGGATAAACATGGATTCTCCCACTGCCTCATTTATCGCAGTCCCACTTGTTTTAAACAATTTTAAACTGTTCTGAATGTAGTTTTAATTTTTTGTGGCCATTTTCTGACTTTAACACACATCGTACGTAAATGGTATGTGCCCTCAACATTCTGATCAAATTAGTTTTTCAAAATATTTCACTTTATAGGAATTATTCAGGGTGAAAATTATTTTTTAAAAGAAATAATTTCTTAACAAGGAATTTTGTTGCCCACTGAAAAAACATACAGAAATTAAAAATGGGATTTAAAAAAAAAAAATGTACTGTGCAGCTGCAATAAAAGCTGATTTGTTTGACAATGTTTCTATTATGTGCTGAGCTCTGTAGCTGTGTGCTAACTGTCAACTCTGTCCACACCCAGTCAGGGCCAGAGCTGCGGACCTCCTGATCAACCCACTAGACCCCCGCAACGCCGACTCCATCAGGGTCAAAATTGCTGACCTGGGAAATGCCTGCTGGGTGGTAAGAGGAAACATGTGGGATTTAACATATTTTGCTTTAAAATATGGTATGTAATGATTTACATTGCTCTATAGAAGTTTAGATATCATCAAATGAAAAAGGAAACTGCATTTAAAGTTTTAGCCGTAATTGTCAAACGCAGATATTAAAAAAACAAAACTATGGAGCGTATTGTTGCCCATGACAGGCGCCAATGATTTGTTTTTGTTTTTTGTTGTAGGATACATTTTTAATGGTCACAAAATGAGCCTACAGAAGTATTGTATTTAAACTGTCTCAGACTTTTTTCCTCCACCTTATCTCACTTTAAAACCACACACTGCATTATGTATTATTAGGATTTTATGTGATAGAAACTATAAAAGCTTTTACAAAGAAAAATCTGAAAAGTGTGGTATGCTTTGGTACTAGACCCCTTTTGCTGTGAAACCCCAATATAAACTCCACTGCATCCAGTTGCCTTAGGAAGCCACCAGCACGAAGCCAGCTATTCGCTGATGCAACCCACTAGATAAGTCAGGAGTAAAGCTGTGAAGAAGTTTGAGGTAGGGTTAGGTTATCGAACAATATGTCCCAAGCTTTGGACAACTCAGAAGTATCTGTTTAGTCAAATGAAAATAGAAAGAAGGGGAGGTCTACTGGCGGAACGCTGTGTGTGAAGGAAAATGAACACCATCCCCAGTGCAGAATCTGGTGGCAACAGCATCATGCTGTGGGGATGCTTTTCTTCTGCTGGGTCTAGAGAGCTGCCCAGAGATGTTGAGATGGATGGAGCTAAACGTAGAGCAATCCCATAAACAGTAACAGGTACCTGTACAAGGGAATAGTTGAAATCAAAGCACAGCAATCTTTTAAAATGGCCCAATCTAAGTACAGCCCTAAATCCTACTGAGAGTCTGTGGCAAGACCTGAAAAGCTCTCCATTCAGTCTGACTGAGACTGAGCTCTATTGCAAACAAACCAACAAACAAAAAAAACACCAGAGGTAAAAAGGCCAGTGACTGGTGTACAAAGCTGATAGAATGGTATTCTGAAACCCTTAAAGCTTTAATTGCAGCAAACTGTTGTCCCTACAGCGTATTGACCCTGTGGTGCTGAAAATAAATGCACACCGCACTTTTCAGATTTATGTTGTTGAAAATGAATTGGAAGAGTCATATTCACTTTTCCTTCACTTTCATAATTACGTACCACTCTATGTTGGTGAATCACATAAAATCCCATTTGTAACCTTTATGGTTGTCATGAGACACAATCTGGAAAAACCTAAGGGGTGTTTTTACTTTTACAAGGCGTTTGATTGATTTGATACAGAAATATCCCTTAGGCTGCGACAGTAGAGTGACCCAGCATGAGGGGAAAAGATATGAAGATTTATTTGTCCATTTCCACGTTGTTTTGGGGACGAAACTCCCTTTAGAAACATAGTTTCCAAACACCGGCACTGTCAACAAATGCAGAACGCACCTCCTTGAAATATGAACCGTAAAATCAAATTCCGGTCTTGGTAGTCTGTAAATAGTTGTTATCACTTTAGCACCATCAGAATGTAGATTTAAGGTTGAGTTTTATTGGAGCAGAAGAGAACGGGTGAGAAAGACAACAACCATCAGCCAGTCCTGCTGTTTGGCTCTTTTTTTTTTTTTTTTTTTTTCCAGGCAGCAGAAATCATTAAAGAAAGGCAGAATGTGCTGCCACCAGGCGCGATCCAGCAGCCTCAACACAGCAGCAGCTATCATTGATCTTACATAAGGGAACATGCAGGAATAACACAGAAAGCAGTTGGTGGAAAAACAGACACGGCGTCTCACGCTCAGACAGAAAATAATAACCGCTCCAGAGGCGATTAGGTTTGGTTTTGCTCTGCTTGTCGATTCACAGACGTTCAAACCCAACGTTAAGCCAAATGTTTCCCCTCTTGTTTCTCTCTTCTGAACAGCACAAGCACTTTACAGAGGACATCCAGACGAGACAGTACCGCTCCATCGAAGTCTTGATAGGAGCCGGCTACGGTACGCCGGCGGACATCTGGAGCACTGCCTGCATGGTGAGGAGAACCGAGTCCCCGACACACAAACATCCCCCGTCGGTTTCGCTGTTCTAAAGTTGTTCTCTGTCAGGCGTTCGAGCTGGCCACAGGAGATTATCTGTTTGAGCCTCACTCTGGAGAGGACTACTCCCGTGATGAGGGTGAGTATTCAAATGAAATGTTTTATACATTTGTTTCAATTTAGGTGCCCCATGCTATTGAAATCTGGGGACTTGTAGAGTTATTTAGGCTACTAGAGATTATACTTTAAGAAGACGAGTACAGTGCTGGTCAGAAGTTTACATACGCTCGTTGCCTGCGTGGATGTTTTAGTAAGTCTCGGCCATTGAGGATACATTTGAATCATTCTTCTCTCAGTCTGGGATTATAATCCAACAATTAAGTGCTGACATTCACAAATGGTAGAACAGGATGCTTAAAAGTTTGATTTTATTGGGTTTAAAAATTACCTGCTGGCCCAGGTATATACCTTAACCCCCGCTAGAATTACGTTACTTGTTCCTTAGCAAGCTGCACTTCGACCACACACGTTTTCTAGCCAACTACAGGCTTCTGGGATCAATCCAGCTGATACTTTGACCACTCCAATCAGACCAGCACAGCTGTCTGGTTTACTGGCAAGGTCTAGACTTTCAAGCAAAATTAATCTAATTAATTAGGATTGAGATGGAGGCCATTTCAGAAGCTTTATGTGTCCCCAACCCGTTTTCGATGTGTTTGGGAACATGGTGCCAAAAGGGGCCCACGTTTTAACAAGTAACTGTTAAATTGAGGAAAAGTTGAACAATTTCTGTCCACTTTGTGTAATCCACCAGCCCCACCAGTGACACTTAAGCAGCCCCGCAGCATGATGCTGCCACCATCATGCTTGACAGTTTCTACGGTCCTACAGTTCTTTATCATATTTAGGTTATAAGGAGCTACTGACTTCAGTCTAAAGAAAAAGTCTAATTGCAGGTTAATCGCAGGAAACCAGACAGTTTAAATGACCTCCACCAGTTCTGCCAAATGTTCATGTATCCAAACCAACATTATGCCAGAAGCTTGTTGTTGGCTGTAAAAAGTATGTGGATGGGGAGCAACTCTTTAAGGCACATTTAACAGAATATTAGGTCTGGGGTTCATTTGCATAGCAAACCCTGGAGAAATTCAACCATCTGTACGTAAATCTAGTTTTTGAAATCCACAGAAGTTATTTGTTTTGTTCCTTTGTTTGTTGGAGTCATTCCTAGCGATGAGTGAGCCTATGTCATCTTTTCACCAGTACTGTACATCTGCGTCGCAAGCAAAGTGTCTTACATTCTGTGAAGGGAGTTCATGTTTCTCCATTGTTTGGATGAGAGTTGAAACACTAAATTAATTAGGTTTAGTAGTTTTCTGTAAAGAAACTAAGCGGACGTCAATATTTTGCGTTTCACTTGCTCTTTTTCATCATTTTGGACTCCTTTTTATACATGAATCAGTTTGTTTGTTTTTTTCCTCTTTTTTTGCAAAAGAGGGACCTCTTGTTTCTAATGCTCAGTCCAAACAATGGAGACATTTTTCACTCCAAATACCTAATGCAATGTATTGTAAATAGATAAATTCCTTAAGTAAGTTTAGTTTAGCCATCCCTTTCCCCAAATCCTCCTGTCCACTGTCAGCTTTGAATCCTCACTTTGAATTCTGCTGCTGTACCCCCATCCTCATCCCACTGCTCACTCCAACTCATGTCCTTTATTCCTGCAACATCAAATGTAGCAACAAGGTGACAGACTGTAATGCACACCTAAGAGCCCCACTAGTCAGTGATGCTGTGAACATATGAGCATCTTTATTTAGGTCTCTGCATCTCTCCACCTGCATGCAGGCTCCCAGCGTTGAGCTTTCTCCTGTAGAGCCGACTCCTTTTTTTCCAGACTGTGCAGCCTCATCCTCACCTCGCTCCACGGTCTCTTCATCTCCTCCTGCTCTTTGATCTCCCTCGGCTTGTTGTGTTGCTTTTCTCTCCCTGCACGTGCCGCTCAGCCGGCTACCTTCTACGTGCTTTTTGCACCAGGGATCGAGTCGGCAACAGATTTATCCCAATTTACGCAGAAGCACCTTCTGATCCCTCTCCTCTGAGTCGGCATTAGGAGTCGTCGTTTTCAGGCCAATCTTCGGGAGCGTGCTGCTTTTAGTCGTCTCGTTTCCTCACTTCTTCGTGCCGTGGTGGCACAACTTATTAATGTGTGTTTTTCCTTCTTCATAACCTTTGATTGTCAAATTTTTTCTTCTTCCTTCCCCCTCTCTTTGTCCCCTTCCCCCCCCACCACTCCCCATGATCTCCTTCATTTTGCTGTCTCTACTTTCTCACCCACAAATCACCTTTCATTCTTTTGTTTCATTGATTTTCTGTTTCTTCCTTTTCTTTCTGTCTCTTACTCAACTTTTTTCGGTATCTTTTCCCTCTTCTCCTTCTCCTTTCCCAACCCCTCCCCCCCCCCCCCTCCCCATAGACCACATAGCCCACATCATAGAGCTGCTGGGCTGTATCCCGAGGCACTTTGCACTCTCTGGAAAGTATTCCCGGGAGTTCTTCAACAGAAGAGGTAGCGATGGCCTGAGAGCTGGGTGGCGCTGAGACACACAGCTGTTCCAAGAGGGACAGAAATGGACACAAGCAGACACTTTCAATTCGGTATCAATTGGGTGTATCGGTCAACAGCGGGAACCATCCTCACCGCATCAGTGTGCCCGCTGTACCTCGGGGCAGCCGTGTGTGCCAGCGCCGTGCAGCCGACGGCGCGTGTGTGTCTGACGTGTGTGCATGCTGTCACGCTGAATCGTGCTTGTTCCCTTCTGTGACGTATGTGATGGTGGGGGCAGACCACATCGCTCTGATCACGGAGCTCCTCGGGAAGGTCCCGCGCAAAGTGGTAGCTGCTGGGAAGTTCAGCCGAGAGTTTTTCTCCAAGAAAGGTAAACGGAACCACGGGTGGAGGCCTCATCCTGGGTGTTAGCTGGAAATAAATGTGGGGGGACAGAAGCTGGACGGGTTGGTGTTTGCACTCATTGTTGTTTGTAGGAACTCTCCGGCAGAGGTTAGGTAAGTATAAAGTCACGACAGGTCTGTTTTCTCTTTTCCGTTAAAGTGCATTTGCTCCTAAAAGTGTCCGAAACCCTGTTAAAACACCAGGTTTTTTTTCATGTTAAAAAAATAAGATCACAATAAATCATTGCAACCTTTTCCACTTGTAATGTGACGCACGTCGTTTACAACTCAACTGATGAACAAATCTTACAGAGGGTGCAATTACCTGGTTATACAACTAGCAGCAGCTTGTCCTGTTCAGAAGCAGCTATGTTCATGATAAAAACAAGACAATCCAATATTACAGTCCTGTCCGTTCGGTCTCGGCCCATCTGAGCGCGACACGTCCAAGGTACCAAATGATGCCCGGCGGCGCTGCCTTATCTCGTAGTAGCCTATCAGCATCCCACCGCTTGACCTTGCAAAGGTAGACCTCCTGTCCTCTTCAGGAGAGCTCACACATTTAAACTTTATTTTTACTTTTGTGTTATCCCAGAATTTTAAATTTCCCCTCAGAAAGTCTTGTATATATGGAGACGAAAAGAAAAAAAAATCTACCGGCTGCCATCCATAGGTTTTAAGCCAGTTAAGTTATATTTAGGACTTCTTTCTTTGGAAGAAAATTAACCCCACATTTTAATATGGCCCCCATCATATTTAACAGTGTTCTTTATTTTTATTTTATCAATGTTTTTATTTGATGACAAGCAGCCAAACAAGTTGGACCAAAAGTTTCCATTTGGCTTCATCAGACTCTAAAACATCTTCCCACAAGGTTCCCGCAACCGTCAGTGATTGCCTCCATAGTTTATATATGATGCTGTGTTTTTTCTACCCTTCATCTAACTGCGTACCTGTACACAGAGAGAGCCTTCTGGACCTCCGTAAGCTTTCTACAAACCTGAGACTTCTGCTTTAGACAAAGGATGCAAACACGAACATGTCAGGAAAATCCTAGAAGGACAGCTCAGCTTTATTTCAGGGCACTCAGATTAACTATAAATGATGGCAGTCTCCCTGAAATTAAGGAGACCGAACGCTGAAACCGGATCAAAAGATGCTTCAACAAAGTCTCAGTTTAAGGGTGTGCTCGTTTATGCAACTGGATTGTTGCATCTTAAAGGATTTGCTGTTTTTTTGGGGGGGTTAAATCATATGGAGCACACGTTACATTAAAAGTGGAAGACGTACTTTTTAATTTATTTATCATGGTCTAATTTTTCACATTACAGCAGCCTGGCCTTTTAACCTGGTGTGTACGCTTTCATAGTCTCTGATGTTTAAACAATGGTTGCTCTTAAAAATTTGGATTTCCCTCGCCTGTCTGCAAGAAAAAAAAAACATTAAAAAGTTCTAATAACAGGTAAGATGTGATTGAGTCATTTTAGTCAATAGTCAAACAACAAGCAAAAAGGTTTGTATTTCCCGGTTCAGACTGAGTTATAGCTTTAATGCACTTTGCGTTCTGTCAGGGTGGGCAAAGGACGACTGGCTTCTTTCTACAAATGTGGAAACATTTCCTTACGCTGCCGGACAAACTCATTAGATTTTGTCTTTTGACCTGAAATAAAAAAAAAAAAAAGAATTTATTCTTTCTCTTCTACAGGCACCTCTGAGAAAGATGAATAAAAAGCCTTTAAATAAATGCAGCTTTTACTGCAGCAGCATAATCTTATACTTATATAAAATAAAAACCTAGAAATCGACTGTATGTAATGGGGGGACAAGTGAAATATTTGTCGGCAACCCTTGTGTTTGCTTCTTTAGCAACTGTTTGATATTATTTTAATGTCAACCGATTGTTTGGGAGTAAAATAAGCCAGAAAAAAGCCTTTTGTGTCACAGCAGACAGGCTCTACCTGAACCTCCAGTAGAAACCTGATAGACTCATCAGGAAATTGAAACTGAAAAATCTGTGGGGTGAGATTCAAGATGCAGCGTAAACTTTATTGCCCCCAAGGGGCAATTTGTTTTGCAGCCAGCAAGAACAAATGCAGAGGAGGCACGAGCAAAAAACACAACATTCATGGTACAGAGTTCAGACATGGACTGCTGCAGCCTCTGTGTGGGCCCATCAGCTCAAATTATTAATGAGACGGACATTAACGAGGACAAATGGGCATTTATGCCTTTTTGTATTGAGCTGAAGAAAAGAGAGCTGAGTAGACGACGAGGACTCTGGCGGATCTGGAGAGATCGTGCAAGGGGAGTGGTGGCCTAGTGATTAGAGCAGTGCGCTTGCGCTCTGAGAAGGATGCAAGTACCCGGTTCAATCCCCACAGCCTGCACTCTGGGTCCCTGAGTAAGACCCTTAACCTTATTATCATCAAAGAGGACTGCTCACAGATCCATCTCTCTGTGTTCCCCAACGTTCTAAAGGAAAGATGGTAGAAGTTCGTCCCTCTGTGCCTCTGGGGATTTGATTAAGAACAATTATCTCTAAACATTTTCTTCACTAATAAATGCGCTCAAATTTAAGAGTAACCCCCCCCCCCCCCCAAAAAAAAGAAAAAGATTCAGTCTACCAGAACAAGATTATCTATCACTTTGCTAAAGTTTGCTTCAAAATGGATTGTTTAGTGAGAAAACTAGTAATAACAGTTATAATAGATGTCATTTCAATGGAAAAACACCAATTGGTGAAACCCAAGTGGATGTGTGAGAGTTGCCGTTAGTTTGCCTCCCTCCTCTGTGGCTCCTGGTAAGTGGATGGACCTGTGTCTGATACAGCTAATGACCCCTGTGCTCTGCCATTTCTTCACTTTTTAAGCTTCTCTTTTCGGTGTCTGCCTCCTGCTCATAAATGCTTCACTGCGTGTTGTGAGATCTGAGTCTTCTGGCCTTGAAGTCGTCTCTGGCCGCGGTCTGAGCATGCACTTGATGTCTCGGGTTCACTCTTTTATCTCTCGGCGCTCCGTTAATCTGAACTGACTTTCCCGTTCTGCCTCTCGGGCGATGAGGGGCTTCTCCTGTGTGCCAGAAAGCCTTTGGCAGGCCGTGTCACCTAGTTTCCTTCATGCATGATGATTTCTATTGAACTCTTGGGGAAACAGACTGCTCAGAGGCATATGCAAGATTGCAATTAAAAAAAATAACAACCACAGATTGTTAAATTTGCACGTCAGCTAAAATTGCCTTAAAAACGCTTCTCAATCAGTACTAGTGTTTGATAAATAGATCATATTCTCCCATCTGGTGAAGAGGAAAAAGAGGTTACCATGGCAGCAGCGGTTTAAACTAGACCTTCTGGTTTTGCCCCATCATTACCCAGTCTCGGCACTGTCTTTCTTCCCTGTCAGAGTTGTATTCCCAGCCAATAATTTCCATCCTTTCCTGACGTATGAACACATCGCTTATGTCTTCTCTCTCTCTTTTTTGTGCTCATCGTCCTGCATCTCTATTTCTGTCCACCTGCCTTCTGTTGGAGTGGTTTTCAGCCAAGACTCTGCAGGCTTTCACAACAACGTTACCGCACCTCTCTGATTAGCGTTCCCTGAGATAGAGAGAGGTGAAGTAATTAGTGCAATCAGCTGATGATGAGTTGCACTGTTAAATAATGATGGTCAACCACTGTCACGAAATTAGATCTAAAACTCGACCACTTTTCTGTATAACAGATCTATTCAGGCAGATCTGCAGGAGCAGTTCATGTATTCGTACTTTAATAACAATTTATACCAAAGCAAAGACTCTCTTTAAAAAGTATCTTAAACATAGGAGAATATTATATAAGCTGTCAAGATCTGATGCAAGATAGGCAGCCGGTAGGTAAAAGAACTGCTGGTAAATTTGGAGGTTGCAGCCAAAAAAAAGACAAAGTTTCTGTCCCTTTTAGACAAACTGTGTAACTAATACTGAAAAAGATTCAAACTGAATCATTTTCCTTTAGCAGGATGGGTCTACACTTTTTAGCCCAAAATATCTGACCCTGTATTGAAAACCTTGCTCTCTTATGCTGGCCTTAAAAAAAATATTTCTATATAGTCTTACCGTGAATGCAGCATGAGTTGGTTTCCTTACAGGATAACACACAGTTGTAAACTGTAGATAAAGAAGTCTAGGATGAGAGCTTTGCTGCTTTTATAGGACTTGTTAAAATTGTTTGGGTCAACTAACATTTTAAAGATGCTCAGAGACACTCCAACATCCAATCAGTGAAGGCATCACACCTTCGCCCCACCAGTTCTCGTTAACCACATCACTCCTCAGTCCGGACGCTGTGTTAATAAGTGGGAATGATTCAAAGTTGGCTCGTTTCAGTATCTCTGAGGTGTCTAAAGATAAAGTCTCAATGAAAGCAGCAAAGCTGTAAGAAGGTACTTTACACGAAACGCTGTGTTCCAGAAGTATATGTCAGATGTTAGCAGCATCAGCATACTCCTGCAGTTTTGTTATGACAAACCTGACCTTCACGGGCATGAAATGTCCTTCAGCACATTTCAGGAAGGCTGAACTCATAGCTTGAGAATAAAACTGAATTACTTAGCTGTCTGTTGGGAGCCTTTTGGGAATCTCAAAGTGAAACGGAGGATCAACGATCCTTAAGGAGACTGCCCTAACGCTAATCGCTAACATAAGGGGCTATGGCCCTTTAGTTTAAAACTCCAAAATATTTCTTGCTTTAAAATATAGATAAAACTCAGTTTTACATGATTCTTGATTGCTCAGGGCAGCAGGGCTATAAAAAATATTTAAATGGTGTTTAATTATAATTCTTAAAGAGAAATGGGAAACGACTGAAATCTGCTGGCAAGTCAACACTTTACAAAGATTGGAGTTCGTAAGTCTTCCAAAAGTCTGTGATCGGTGCGAACTATCAGTACAAGATGAAAGGTTTCTTGTTGAAACAATGACATTACAATTAAGAAAAAACTAAAAATCATCTGGCCATTTATTGCTGTCTGTGATTTATATAGATCAAAACACCTAAACTTTAATAAACACCAATCTCTTTTAAGGATTTTTCTCAATTAACAATACTTCAACATCAATGGCAGGATATCTGAAATGTGTGTCCCAAGTCGGTTTCATAGAAAACGTCTGATCCTAAAAGTTAAAAGCAACTCTCAGAGAAACTTCTCTATCGTTATTCTGGCATTTAGCAGATAGAAATACTTTCCATGACCTAAAACCCAATTAGGTTCAGGCTGATTTACTCGACTGCTGTGAAATACATTAGGGGTATTTGTGTCTTCTCAGTAGTCCTTAAACAGAAATTCATATTATAGCAGCTTGCCAACGGTATATTTAAAATGTTCTTACCTTATCCACTGGTGCTCTCTTAGTATTAACAGCATGGCTGTCTACGAGTTTCATGTCTGAGATTATTTCCAAATGGACAAAATTGTTTTACTTTGAAACAAGAGAAACATGTAGGAGGCTTCTTGCAGCCAGCTGACCAGCAGTATGCAGCGGGAGATGGGGAAGTGGCCAGCGCTGCGTCATCTGAGCTCCATACAGGTGGTGGAAACTTTTGGCACTTTCTAGGCCTACCGGGGGGTATTACACAAACGTTTGCAAGGTTTTAAGTCTATTACCGGAGCTTTGTTCATAAATGTGCGTTCAAGACCACAAAAAGACAGCATAATTAGAAATCACAGACAATGATTTGTCTTACCAACCATCTGTCAATAGTGTTTAATGTACTTATTTGTGTTCGTTCGTTTGTGACGAGGGTCCGCCTTTGTTTTTCTTTGGGGGGAAATGGGTGGCAAAACTTTAATGTTGAGCACCACAAAGTCATGGAGTGTGGCAGAAATCTGAAAATGTGCGGAGCTTTGCAGTATGAATGGGCCGGTTGGGGGGGCGGGGGACTAAAGGCTGGAGTTATGCTGTTTCTCTCCCTTTGTTTGGGTGCCAACACTGACCGTGCCCCCTGTGCCTCCTTCCAGGCGAGCTGCGGCACATCACCAAGCTGAAGCCGTGGTCTCTGTTCGACGTGCTGGTCGAGAAGTACGGCTGGTCGCACGAAGACGCCGGCCACTTCACTCAGTTCCTGCTGCCCATGCTGGAGATGGTGCCTGAGAAGAGGGCCTCGGCTGGAGAATGCCTAAACCACCCGTGGCTTAGCTCATAGCCGCAGACTTCGATCAACCACCCCACCCCCCCCCTCCCATTCTCCTCCCATTTCCCCCACAACTTTGAGCCCAGAACATCGACCCTTTGTTGGCAGCGCGTGGAGTGAAGCTTCCCTCCTCCCATTTCTAACGCATCCATCCCACACGGCTCCTACATGGGGTGTGTGAAAACAAAGCTTGTGGCAATGACCAAGGAATCAGAAGATGAGAGGATGGATCTTACTGAAGTGAGAGGCCGGAACAAAACGTGTTGTTGCCTCTTCCGCCATCAAGACATCAGCATCTTCTTCATGTCTTCTTCTAATTAGTTTAAACTAACGAAAGCTGCTCATCTCCACAGTAAGAAAAGTCAACAAGAAACTTTCTTGCTCTGCTGACAGATGGCCCAGAGCTCTGTCTTCCATGGTCAACCGGAGCCCGTAAGGACAAATGAGTGTGCGTGTGTTATTTTGCGAGAGAATGGACGTTTGTAGCCTACGTGCCCTCTATAACCAACTTCAACGAGTACCGACATCTGACTTTACAGTTTAGAGCTTTCTTACATGAATCCAGTCCTAAAAAGAAGAAAAAAAAAAAGCTCATCTCACCCAGCGCTGCTTCTTAACATGCCCTACGGTCCTGAACTGGGACTGCAGGGGGGAAGGGGGCGTCGCACCGACAGGTGCAGAGAAGGTTTGGTATCGAAACAATCAGTATTAACCTGGAGGAGGCTGTGCTTGCTGCCTGAAGATGTTTTGAAATGCATGGAGAGACTGCTGCATCGGCACAAAGGAAGACGACAAGCCAACGGTGGTTGTTGGTTTCAGCTCGATGCTCAGATACGGGAATGGTATTAGGAAATGTCGGTGCCCAGCTCCACACCCCCTCTTAAGGAACAACACTTTTCACTCCCCGAGTTTTTGACATTCCCAAATCCCCATCTCTTCTGACTTCATTCCTACGAACAATTTTCTTGAATCCTTCTGTTGTACTTTTACTAGAGCCCATTGGTACAACCCCAGCCTGTCTTTTTGCCCTGCGGAGGAACCCCAGCTATCCCTGAGCCCCTCCAGAAAGGAGGAGGGGCGTAGTCATGTGGAAGGTTGCACTTGTCTTTGTAAATGTCTTTCAGGGATTTGAAACCTTTGTACATAGAACTAGATTTCGCAACGCAAATAAGCGACTGTGGACAAACACCCCAAGTATCATTCCAAAAAAAATAATAATAATAATAAAATAACATAACTGGTTTCTGTTGTCGGCAGTGCTTGACTTCCCCTAGGAGTAAAACAGGAATGGGACATCCTGCCACTGATTACAGACTTGGAGGAAGGCTCAAACTGACTTGTGCTGCCACCTGGAGGCAGAATGGGAGTACTGCATGGCCACATAATGCTGCTACTCTCAGTGCCAACACTCCGAGAAGTTTCACCATCTCTGTCTACTTAATCTCACACACACACACAAATCTTGAATCATCACAATTAATCCAGTTGCCTATTTTTCGCAATAAATGAAAAAAAGATGATTATAATTAAATGGTGAGATATTTTTAAAAACTATTTAATTCATTAAAAATATAGGGGGGGGAAAGCTTCTCTCTGGTTATTGTGACCGTGACAGAAAATTGTCTTATACTGAGGTGATTGTGTTTGTCTATTAGAGATGTTTTTATTCGTTTTGTCATTATTAATATTATTATTGAACTTTTTTTTAAACGCCTCTACCCCACCCTTCTTACTTGAACAGTGCTGCCCTCTATGGGTCGTTGATGGCGACGAAAAGGAAAAACTGTTTTGCAATAAAGGGTATGTGATGAGTTCTTTCTTTTCCACTTTTGCACCAAATCCTCTTGATCTCAATCGCTCAGCCATGCTGACTGTTCTTCCTGATGACATCAACAGAATTGAGTTTTGTCTGTTTTTCATTGACAGATTTAATAAATTGTAGATTAATGGATTCTCTTCGATGCGGTCGTTTGTTTTGCTTTGGGTTTTATCGTCACAGTTAGACTTTATAGACAGTAGAAGAATTGAGGTGAGACTGGATTTCATTTTATTGGTATGAATATTTAACAGAGCATTCCTGTTAACAGACATTTAAAATACAAAAACCAGAGTATAGTTTGTTACAGTATTGCAATTCGCTCCAAAACAAAGTTCATAAAACAGCATTAAAGAAGACGAACACTGCCGGGATAAAACCCCTCGACTCTTATTCAGTGCCTAGTAAAAGTATTCATACCCCTAGAACCGGTGACATTATGACCAACAAACTAACACAGTGGTGCATCACTCAACAGGAAGGAAGAGGACACCATTTTTTTTCTTTAGATTTTCTTTTAGCAATGAAAAAAAATTTTTTTTACATTTGTATTCAGCTCCCTTAAACGCTAATGCCTGTGATTAGACTCCACCATCTCCACCATTAAAAACCGGTGGAGGCAGTATGATGCTGTGGGGGGGGGGTTCTTTACCTCAGCAGGGACAGAGAAACTAGTCAGAGTCGAGAAGATGGATGGAGCTACATACAAGGCAATCCTGGAAGAAAACATAAGATGCAGCAATAGACCGGTGATCTGGGTTTAGATTCACCTAACGGCAGAGAAACGAATTGAGCTTGAGCTAAATTGCACAGAGGAACTTTTTAAAAAACTGCAATCTCAAGATGCGCAAAGCTGGTTGCATAAAATGTTACTTTAAGGGAGCTGAATACCAATGCACACCACACTGTCATATTTAAACTGTTAAAAAAAACATGTATTCTTTTCCTTTCAGGTCACAATTCTGCACTACTTTGAGTTGGTATATCAGATAAAATGCCAATCAAATCCCTAAAGGTTTGTGGTTGCAGTATCAGTGATTAAAAAGAAAACCAGCTTAGTGAGAAGCAGCATGGATTTCTATCAGCATGCTTCTATTTTACCTTAAATAATTACTGAGATGCCCTCTGATTACATCCTGCGTATGACTCGCTGATTGGTAATCAAACTATACAAGGTGCCTTCTGTAAAATGCATCAACTCTAATCAGGCCGAGACGTTTGTGCTTTAGAGTTCACGTCAGTGTATGAAAAGTTCATGCTCGACACAGACATCAGGAGATGAAGCATGAGTAAAAATAATCAAAGCGGATGCTGCCACCACAACAAAGACAGCACGAGGTATTTACGAGCTCAACTCTGCCGAAATGTCATCAAAAGACGAGGATCTTATGATCTACAGCGGATCATTGCATTGCAATTCTGAAGAAAACCTATTAAAATGGTATAAAGAGGATGTAGGCATGTACCTGTAAATCCACCTATTAACTGCACAGCTGCCTGTCTGCGTTTCGATCCGTCGGGCGTGCGCCGAGTCGGTGTGCGTCAGAGCAGTGACGCGCAGCTCTTCAGCAGCAGGGGTTTGGCCAAGTCCAGGATGTCCAGGTTGGGGTCGAGCGACCTTCCCAGACCCTCCAGCACCATGATGGCAAACACGATGGACGCAAAGTTACTCTCCAGCTTCACCTGAAAACAGAAACAATTATCTGCTTTTATATACACAGTTAAAACTAAACAATATATATATATATAGACACCACAGAAAGCAATCGCTGTCTGACATGAGATCAAACTAAAATGTTTCTTTTTTAGCCCAGTTAGGATTACCAACTTTATTTCTATTTACTGAATGCCAAAATTATGTGGGGAGGATTTTGTTTGTTTTTCAGAAAACTGTTGTGAGATGCCCAAAAACACTTGAGCCAAGTCGTACAGTTTAAAAGACAGTTCTACCAAACACTGAACGTATGTAAACGTCCGAATTGATGGAAAGCGAGAAAGAAAAACAGGAGGCGTTTAGCCTGATCTCATGTCCATTGTTGGGTCTCAGAGCAGCGAGTTATAACTTCAGATCACAGAGGACAGATACTTGACCTTGTGCTTGATGAGTAAACCAAAGACCTTAGACAGCAAATCAGACACTTGGATCTAAACAAAGAAAAGCAGACGGGACGTTAATCTGTGGGAACAGAGGTAGATGATCAGTAAAAGCAGCACGTTTAAATCGGCCTCTTTGAAAACGACACGCGTCAAGCTACAACTATATAGCTGTATTTCTAGGTGAACATCCTGCTGAGCTACAGCATTAAACCCCTCGGACCCTGCTACTGACTGCTTTAACCAGCCAGTAAGGAAGCTAGCTGTATAAAGTCGGCATTCCTGTGGGAACTAAAACTTTTCACTAACTTTCAGAGTTTATGCATGCACTGGATGCAGAAGACGGGGTTAGATGGAGACTGAAGGCTGTGGGAGGTTGTAAAAAGTATTGGACAGCAGGGCCGTTGTCTAGCACTGATGAATTATAGAAATCGTGCTTTTTATTTCCTAAAGAAGGATTGTTTTTTCCTATATATGAAGTATATGTACTACATTTAAAGTATAATAAAAAAATTTTTTTAAAAAATCAATACGACATGAAATAATTCTTTTTCGCAGGGGTGCCAGTAAATGTGGAGATTAAAACAGATCGGGGAAAAAAGGAGGAAGACATTTAAAACATCTGTGTTTTTCTCTATCAGTGCAATATCGCGGCTATTCAGAGACAAAACAAGTCAGACAAAAAGCCAGAAGCACCTTTCCCAGAGAGAGGGTGTTGCTGACGGCATGATCCACCAAGTCGGCCATCTCCTTCTTGAAGAGCGCCACGTCTTTGCACTCGTTAGCTCGGGCATGATTCAAAATCAACTCGGCCACCCTCTCACCCTGTAAGACCACACAGCTGAACTCAAGAAAGGTTCTCTCATCTAAGTATAGCTGGTCAATACCTTGTTGACTCTCTAAAGCATTTAACCGGATGAGCGGTAAAGCCTGCAACGGAAAGCTGTCTTCACACCTTGCGCAGCACCACTGCCGTGAAGACGGCCTTAAAGTTGGCGAGGTCGCGCTCGCTGAGCTGAGCTACGATGCCGGCGTCCAGCAGCACCAGCTGCAGAGGACACGGGTCGGGTCGGACACTGACCACCACGGTGTCCAACAGGTCGGTGAGGGTGGTCTTCCCGTGGGGGTCCCCTGAGGCACCCGTCGCGTCGCTGGAACCGGTGGGGGGCTTCAGGCGTTGGACCAGGATGTTGCCGGGATGCAGATCTCCGTGGACAAAGTTATCCACAAACACCTGCGGGGAAGACGCATGTGAAGATCGGCTTGATAAAAGTGACGAAGCGCTCTAGATGTGTGGCAATACATCCTCTGAAGCGGAGTGATCTCAGACATTTGTTCGTCTCACCATCTTCAGCAGGGTGTCCACTCCCATCCTCGCTATTCTCTGCTTCACCTCCTGAGGAATCTCGGAGCTCAGGTAGTTCGATATGGGCTCGCTCTCCTGAAACACAAACGCCATCATTTTCCACGCCAGTGCCTCGAATAATAGCTCAGGCGGCAGCCTCTTTCCCCATCAACCACGCGCTCACTTCAAAGGTTTCCACTAAAATGTTCCTGGTGACAAACGGCCGCAACGGAGTTGGGAACTTGATGTTGTCCACGTCGCGGAAGTTTTCCTGGAAACGCTCAATGTTTCGGGCCTCAAAACGGAGGTCGATCTGAAACGAGCACACGAAAAGCCCAAACAGGTGCAGTGAGGTCATTTCTACGGACGCTGCCGTGGTGCTATTTCTAAATCTGAGGCCTATTGACGAAACTTTATAGAGAAACGAAACCCATTTACATCAGTTTAGTGTAAACTAAACCAGAGCGAGGTTAAAGTACCTGTTTGGTCATCAGCTTCTCGAATTCCTCCACAACTTCACACATGCTGAGCCACTTGAGTCCAGGCAGGCAGTGCAGCAGCCAGCTGCCCGCTTTCATCAGCAGCAAGTCGATCTCCACCTGCCTCCTGACGCCCGGGTGGACCACCTGAAAAGCAGAAGAAACAAATGATCACACCCCCTGCTCTCCCTACAGCAGTAAAGGTACGAGCGATCCGTAGCTCAGGTGAAAGAACCCGTCGACTCAACGCCCATTAGTTGGCCTTCGTCGGCCATTTCTGGGATACAACAAACACGTGGAACAAGCTGCTCTCTGGTCAGATGAGGGCCAAGTGCAATTTTTAGCCAACACGCTAAGGCCTATGTTTGGAGGGAAACGCTGCACATCACCACAAACACAAAATGTCCTGAACAGAGCGTGATGATGTAGGGAGGGTTGGCCTCAGCAGGAGCAGGGATTATGATGTTGGGAGCTGAATACAGGGGGTTGCTGGGGGGGGGAACAATCTTAGAGGCTGAAAAAGACGATTCTGGGGCGGAGGGTCGCCTTCCAGGACATCAGCCCCGAACATAGGGGAAGAGCTGAGACAGAGTACTCAGTTAGGGGGAATAAATATGAACCATGGCAGTTTAATTTTCAGATTTATGTGTTTAAAAAAAAAGGAAAACTACGTGTCATTTCCCGTCACATCGTGGAACTTTTTGTTGATGACTTCTATAAAATCCCAATGGAGGTCTGAGGTTGTGAGGAAACAACCGTCTGCCGCTCACTTTGCTGCTGGACCACCTGAATCCAACCCCGCTCTGGGACCACGAAGGACGCTTCTGACCTCTTCTAAAATATGGAAACGTTCTGCGGGGCCCCCTTAGGCATGTTTATGGTGACACTCACCTTGATGGCCACAGGTATCAGGCGCTCCTTCTCGCCGCTGCTCTCCCCAGGCTGCCGATCTGCAGGGCTCCTCTCCTTATAACCCTCGTCCTCCTCTTTCCTGCCCTTCCAGAGCTGCCGCAGAACACCGGCCAGGCCTCCGAGGCCAGGGATCTCCCAGGCCTCCAGCATGTCTTCCCTCTCCATCTCTTCCACGATGGACTGGAAGGAGGCGTCCTCCACCTGCTCCACCCTGGCCCAGCCTCTGTACACCTGGGCGACGCACCCCGAACCCACAGGCTCCTTGCTGTCAAACACCAACACCCTCCTCCAGGCCTCGCCGAAGGCCCTGCGGAGGAACTGCTTGGTGTGGGCCCAGGAGTGAGGGCGCACCCTGACGTGGAGCCGGGAGAAGCGTTCGCAGAACTCCCGAGAGAAGATGTCCCGCCGGGTGCTGGCCCACTGGCCCAGCTTGATGAAAGTGGGCCCAGAGCTCTCGGTCACCCACAGCAGAGCCTCCAGCCAGTAAGAGGCACAGCGGGTGGACATCAGAGCCAGGGGGGAGAGGAGGAGGAGGGGGCCAAATTTAAAGAGAAGGACCAACGCACGGAGGCCGAGCCGGAGGAAGAATATCACTTTGTGGACTTGGACTTTGGCAAGGGACTTTCTGTCTGTTGTTCTGGCTGCCGCTTCCTGGCAGCTGGCTGCAAAGGACGAGGCACCGACGGCTCCCCAGCACAGCAGCGTGACCTTGGGCATGTGGCTGAAAATCTGTCCTCTTTTAGCCCAGCGTGGCTCCCGGCACTGCAGGAGCCCGCGTCTGGCAAAGGAGCCCGATCTGTGCAGAGCGCACCGCAGGTTCGCCACGATTCCTCTGGCTCCAAACGCCACCATCGTGGCCATCCTGTCAAGAGTCAGGTTAGCTCCACATCCGCTTATCTGTCCTTTAATATAAATACAAACACGCCAGGACGGACCGAAGCGTGGAAAATATGTCCTCTCCAGCAAATACCCGTCACGGTGATGTAAATACGCAACCTAAAAAAAAAAAACCCACAAAGCTACAGCTGGACTGACACTACCTGGAGCCAAAGCCGCGGATGTTTCGCTGCTCAGACGTTCTTAAGGAGCAGCAGCCGTGGCTTCCTGGAGTGCAAACCCCACGGGCGTGTTTCTCCTCCCACTGTGGACAACAAACTCATTCCACGTTACTGTTGGCAGCGACGTGCAGCCACATTTATCATTCATTTCCACGGAGAAGAGCGCGCTGCCGGGTGAAAACATTACAGCCCGTTTCCGGATGTGACGTTTCGCCGGGAACGTCACGTGACCTTCGATTAAAAGGCTCGTCGTGAACAGAGCCATAGAGAGAGCATAATACCGGCAAATGTAATTATTGTGGAAAATATGAAACAGTAGAACATGTTATATTAGAATGCAATAAATATGAAAGAGAGAGAAGATATATGAGGAAAGAGTTTAAACGTATTAAGGAAAAGATTAATTTATTAGATATTTTGAGGAAGCATTTGGGGAGTAAACATATACAAATAGTTATTAAAGAAAACTAAATTATATCATAGAATTTGATTTATAGGAGTGAATTATATAAATGAGTAGAATATTAAGGTAAATATAGATAGATATATAGATAGATTGATATATATATAGAGAGAGAGAGAAAGAGATATTTATATATGTATAGATAGATAAGTAGACCATTAAGAACCACACTCCATACCAGTAAGTGGCGGTAATGCTACTTAAAGTTTGTTGCCAACCGCCATAAAACTCCACAAGAAAAAGAAGAAGAAGAAGAAGAGCCGCGACACTCCCATTGGACCACAGACATATATACGTAGACGCGTCATTGGGCGCAGGTTCGCACGTCAACGTCACCGCCATATTGTATGTGGCAGAAAAAAGTTGAGTTCTGTTATTGTGAACGTGGATCAGAGAAGATGCCTCATTCCTGTGCTGCAATAAATACACACACACACACACACACACACACACACACACACACATATATATATATATATATATATATATATATATTTATTTATATTTGTGTGTGTATGTGTTATGAATATAAGGATCAATTTGTTAAATCTAAACATTGTGGTCTTCATTATTTCATAAAACCGTGTCACATGTGAACCTTTAGGAACAGACATTTTGGGTGAGTATTAAAGAGGTAAAATTAATAATATGAGGAAAAAAAGTCCTAGGTCAATAAAGTAAAAATAAACAAACAAAGACAAAAGTGATAATGTTATGAGAAAAACATCATATTATGAGAATTAAGGGGGAACATTTCCAGAATAATCACAGTTTGCAGAATTATTTCACTCCTGGAGTAATAGGGCCAGGTTAGATTATTTTAAATATTTTTATTCTTTAGGAGAATAAATTCAGGAGAATGAAGCTAAAGGGATACGAAAATAAACTTGTAATATTACAAAAAAAATACTACGAATACAAAGTATATTCAGAGATTAAAGTCCCTCTGATACTGTTTAAGTGACTGAGTAACTGCAGATTTGCCACATTTAAGATGGCGGACGCTCTGACGCATCGCAGCATAGGCAGAACCCGCCCAATGACGCGTCTACTCTTATATTATGTCTATGCATTGGACTGCGTTGTACGCTTTTTGCCGCCTACTTCCGGGGTATGCAGCCTCGCATAGTTCCAAAAAGCCATTCTATGGCGTTGGACATCATTCACTTCCATTGCTGACTGTCGAGTAACTTCTGAGGTAAATTGATTAAATAGCTACCTGTTTTGAATTGTCAACTGTCTATATTGTATCATAGGCCATTTATGATTCTTATACTGATCTTTTGTTGTATGTACACAGCGTAATTATATATATATTTTTTATCTTGGTAGACGACCGATTGCCTTCTGTGAAGGTAGCACTAACGTTATATCCAGGCGTAAGTTGATTAAATAGCTACCTCTTTTGGATTGTCAACTCTGTATATTATATAAATAGGCCCTTTGTGGTGCATATGCTTATATTTATTTGTATGTGCACAGTGCAATTTATAAATATATTCTTAACTTGGTAGACAACCGATTTTCAGTCATTGCCTGCTACTTTTATCTTGATTTTGCCAGCTGTGAAGAAGGTATCGCTACACCAGAAATTACGAAGTTCATTAGTGAATCTCTGACATCTTTTATTAAGTAAGTTATTGATGTTAGATTACTAGGATCATCAAGGTTGACTAGGACGTTTTTTTAGGTTGTATCTGCTGAACCTGGCGGTGTTAGCCAGTCAGCTGAGTACTGTGTTTCTGATGCTAGTAGAAATAAGGTTTGTTTAATTGCACCCTTGAAAGGGCTGTTTAGTTGGATTGCATGTAGAAATACAAATTATTCCACACAAAAAATTATCATAAGCCATAATGAGCTTTAAAATGTTTATTACTCAGACAGTAGTGTGACTAATTTGTTCCCCAAACAGTGCTGCTGCTGCTGGAGGCGATGACTGCTTGAGCTGGCTGATGTTGGCGAAGGATGGTGATGGCGGCTGCTGCTGGTGGCGGCTGCTGGTAATGTTGGCCTCTGCTGCTGGTGGCGGCTGGTGCTGGCTGGTGCTGGCCATGGCTGCTGGTGGTGTCTGCTGGTAGTGGCCGCTGGTGGCGACTGCTGAAATAAGAGGAGACTGGAGGCTGTGGAGACTGCGGACGGTGTGCCGGGAATGGAGTGGCCGAGTATATCCATGGCAACCAGTAAGGTGTTCGGCAGTGGCCTAGATGGTATGACCTTAGGTGAGGAGGTCTGCTGTGTGGAAATCGCCTTCTTGGTCTGACTCTTGCTGCCAAGGTACCCCTTATTACGGCTGTTTGCCTTCCTCTCAGCTCCGATGCACTTTGAGTGAATCCTTAACCTCAGCCTGATATATGTTGAAAGGATTTTTTTTTTCAGCTCATGGCATGAGGGAAGGTTGCTGTCCAGACTCATGGCCTCTCTTTCCAGCTGTTCCACTACGTTGGAGGATTCCATAAGGGAATCACTCGTCTTGGAACGGAAGAGCTGCTCCACGTGCTGCAGGAGAGTGAACAGCTCATCGCATGGCCGGTATAATGCACCCCTTTTAAATTCCTTTAACTGTAGTAAAACAGCTTTCTCACTTGTTGTGTTGGTTACTTTTTCAACCAGTGCACATTGGCATTCCTCACAGAGCGAGAAGCTGATGACCCTCTTCGCTATGTATCCTGCCAGGTGGTAGAGGACACAAGACTCGGTCTTTGTGAGGTCAGGTGGTGATGGGTCTACCAGCTGCTCCACTCTCACAACCTCAGAAGCACTGCAGTTGCTGTTCTTGCTGTCCATGAAGTCCGCCAAGTGGTCTGATGCATCATCCAGGTAACTGCGTTGTCGAGAGGAACTGCCCTACAGTGACAGCCCGTAGTGCATAGTGGAACTCCACAGGTGTCGGGACTGAGTTCCTCTGACGTATGCAAGAAAAAGTATTTTTGTAGGCAGTCCAGAATGAACTGGCTTGAATTAACATATTTGTGCCCCTGTCTCAACAGATCTTGCTGGACCAGCAGTATCGTTGTTGTGGCCATCACAGGTTTCAGTGGAGCGCCCCCCCCCCAAAAAAAATGGTTACGATACCTGTTCTTAATGCCTGTTTACACATTTGTTGTTCTTGTTCACACATACTGTACGTATGTTTGTTGATATTATTCATGCTTGTTCCCATTTTTTTTGTTTCACACTGTTCATTTTTATCTTATGCCAGGTACCTTTATTATTAATGTTGTCCTTCCTTTCAGCCCTGATGCACTCTGAAGCCTGATGTATGTGGAGGATTTTTTTTAAATGTATTTATAATATTCCTCCCTGTTCCTTCACTTTGTTCTTGTTTTTCCAGTTAGATACACACACACACATCTTGTTGTCTCACTCAGTATTTTTTATTAAACAATATTTTAATCATTCATCCAAGCTTAATGAGTTGTTATTTAATATATTTGATTCTGTGTGCATGGCTTAGTATTAAAATTATCATTGTTGTGTGGCCAACTCCTGCCTCATCAGAAAAAGTGGGTGTAAATGCTGAATGGACTGTTCTTTCTCAAAAAAGCAAAAAGCAACAACGGAGTCCAATGGGAGTGTTGCCTGTCACTGTTCTCTATCACTCTCTCTGCAGCTAACCTTACTCTTACTCTGTGCATTAACCCAGAGACGTAGAGAAAAATCTTAATAGCTCTGCACTTACCTATAGACCCAAACATATAAGCATAATGATTTTGATAATATGTGAATGGCTTAATCTTAAAATTATATTATTAGTCTTAACATGATCATGTTTCACGTTGTGGTCTGGGGGTGACCACTTATCAGAAGGGAGCTAGCTGCTAGGCGAATGCTGAATGGACCACGGCAGACCTAACGCTACCACAAAGGTAAGCTAATGGCTGAATCGGAATTTATAAGCAAAATCACGGTAATCAATAATACAGCCCAGTCGCCATAAAATACAAATCATGAGACATCTGTCATCACATGAATGATATGGAAAAGAAAAATTAAGTTAGAGCCGTTCTAGCCTGTTTTCCTGTCCATACGAACATGAACATAAGCTTTTCCCTCCAAAAATGTAAAACGTATCTAAGTAATATACAGCTTTTCGTTGTCACCCTGCCTCTCAAAATGGAAAACTGACATTAACAAATATGTAATCATGCAATAACAGCTGAAAAAGTAGTAGGGTGTATGTTTATATATATATTTACCGTTAAATAACGCAATCGCTGCTGTCTGTCCCATAGAAGAACATGACAGCGGTTTACACGAACCACGTGACTGCCCTGGCGGTGACATCAAAGAGTGTCGCAACTCTTTTCATCTCTATGGCGCTGGTCGTGAAAAGACCTGCTTGTGCTACTGCTGCGTTACAGACAGCAGCCGGCTCAATATCTGTCCGCACACACACCTTGCCCCGAAGTGTTTCTGAACCGTGCGTTTTTGCCTTGCTTCCCTGCCCTTCCCGCAGAGCCCAGGGCTATTGGCAGTGGCCAGCTTTCAGAACGTGTATCCATGCACTTAATGTTCTTCCTACACGTTGCAAACGGTCCGCATAAAGTCAGTAGGAGATTGGTTATTTCGTCTTATTTTGATACATTTTTACAACACATAACAGCTCTGAAAACATGTTGCGCTAACGGCTGGCGTTCCCTTAGGGTGCGTTCACACCAAACACAAACAAGGCTAATTTTTCGCCTTGATTGCCTGCTGTTGGTCGCTTGACATTTCGCCTCTCTCTCGCAAACAATCCGCACAGAAAACGAAGCCAATTTCACCCACGCTTGCTTCACTGGGTCATCAAATAGGAGGAGCATCTATACGTTAGTCGGTTTCTCCTGTCAGTAACACTCACCGTGGTGGACATGGATTTTACCGAGCAAGTCACGGTGCTGTATCTGATGTGTCCAAAACCCTTTGGTTTGTTTTTTTTTTTGTCATCTTTAAAAAATGTTTTGGTAATAGAAACATTAAAACAGTGTTAAATGTGGCATTAAAATAAACCTTTAAATATGTCTTCAAGCAATTAAGTTATATTTCACTAAACAATAAATTACGGCATGGCTGCCTGTAGCTTATGGTACATGAAATAACTAAAATAGATTACACTAAATATAGTGTAGCTTTTCATGGTCTAATGCCAGTATTTCAGGGAATGTTTTATATAATTTTATATATATATATATATATATATATATATATATATATATATATATATATATATACACTCACCGGCCACTTTATTAGGTACCCCATGCTAGTAACGGGTTGGACCCCCTTTTACCTTCAGAACTGCCTCAATTCTTCGTGGCATAGATTCAACAAGGTGCTAAAAGCATTCCTCAGGGAGTTTGGTCCATATTGACATGATGGCATCACACAGTTGCCGCAGATTTGTCGGCTGCACATCCATGATGCAAATCTCCCGTTCCACCACATCCCAAATATGCTCTATTGGATTGAGATCTGGTGACTGTGGAGGCCATTTGAGTGCAGCGAACTCATTGTCATGTTCAAGAAACCAGTCTGAGATGATTCCAGCTTTATGACATGGCGCATTATCCTGCTGAAAGTAGCCATCATGGGTTGGGTACATTGTGGTCATAAAGGGATGGACATGGTCAGCAACAATACTCAGGTAGGCTGTGGCGTTGCAACGATGCTCAATTGGTACCAAGGGGCCCAAAGAGTGCCAAGAAAATATTCCCCACACCATGACACCACCACCACCAGCCTGAACCGTTGATACAAGGCAGGATGGATCCATGCTTTCATGTTGTAGACGCCAAATTCTGACCCTACCATCCGACTGTCGCAGCAGAAATCGAGACTCATCAGACCAGGCAACGTTTTTCCAATCTTCTATTGTCCAATTTCAATGAGCTTGTGCAAATTGTTGCCTCAGTTTCCTGTTCTTAGCTGAAAGGAGTGGCACCCGATGTGGTCTTCTGCTGCTGTAGCCCATCTGCCTCAACGTTCGACGTACTGTGCGTTCAGAGATGCTCTTCTGCCCACCTTGGTTGTAACGGGTGGTTATTTGAGTCACTGTTGCCCTTCTATCAGCTCGAACCAGTCTGGCCATTCTCCTCTGACCTCTGGCATCAACAAGGCATTTCTGCCGCTCACTGGATGTTTTTTCTTTTTCGGACCATTCTCTGTAAACCCTAGAGATGGTTGTGCGTGAAAATCCCAGTAGATTAGCAGTTTCTGAAATACTCAGACCAGCCCTTCTGGCACCAACAATCATGCCACGTTCAAAGTCACTCAAATCACCTTTCTTCCCCATACTGATGCTCGGTTTGAACTGCAGGAGATTCTCTTGACCATGTCTACATGCCTAAATGCACTGAGTTGCCGCCATGTGATTGGCTGCTTAGAAATTAAGTGTTAACGAGCAGTTGGACGGGTGTACCTAATAAAGTGGCCGGTGAGTGTATATATATATATATATATATATATATATATATATATATATATATATATATATATATATATATATCTGCTGCTTAATATGAATATAAATGTATTTTCATAAAGAGTAGGAAGACAAAAAATTCACCAAAATTAAATGTAAAAATCTTCAGCATATCATAAAAAGCTGTTTAAAGCTTCAACCTTTTGTGTTTTGTTGGAGACCAATTAGTTCTCAAATTCTGTTTGAACTAAGAAGGAGAAGAAGATGAAGAAGAAGAACTTTTAGCTTAGTTGGTGTGTATTTACCCAAATACTGAAATTCTCCAAAGATTTACTGCTAACTGAAGATAATAGTTATATATAATAGTTAGTGAACACACATAAATGACTGGATTGATGGTAAAGTGTAACCGATTGTGAAACTTTTTTTAAACTCACAACCAAATAAGAGTGCAAAGTTCAAATCCTTAAAGCATACAACAGCATGAACAATTTACTTAAATATTAAAATATCTATATGTTGCATAAATATCACATATTTGAAAACTGAGTCAAACAAAACAACATGACCCAGTCAATGAATGAAATTGTTGAGGAGATTTTGTGTTACCCCGCGCGAGAAAGTGAAAGTAAAAATCAAAGACTGGAAACTGAATAAGTTTGAAAAAATAAAAAGCGTTTTATTCCTACTCTAAACAAAGCAATACATTCCGCACAGTTAAACGTGCACGGTCCTGATGGAGCTCAGTTCTAACACCAAGCCCCCAAAAGGATGCTTTAACAATGGCGCACCCGGTATAAAAGGGTTCTCCTTAAGGGAGCCCAAACAGACCCTATTGGTCTGATCATAAGCTAAGGCAGCATCTTGGGCATAGTAACAGTTAATTTGTTGGTTGACAGCATGGTGCGATGACCCTTGGCTCCTCCTTGGATGCAGCTCCGTTGCGCAACTTGTTTTTCCAGGATTTCAGGATGCGTCCTTGAACCATTTTTCGAGTTATCTTCTTAGGCTTTCTGATATCGGCTGCACCCTTCTGCACACACCAGCTGCAACTTCATTCTCCCACTGGGCCTCGAAAAACAAGCAAACAGAAAACATTAAGTGCACATGGTTTAAATACTTCATTAAACATTCTTTTTCCCTTCAAAATACAGGAAGCTTATACAGGATAAATGTGCACAATGAGGAAAGCAGCACTATAAATCCCAATGAAGAAAGCATATAGACGCAGATGCAGACGCTGCAACTAACACAAACCAGTGCAGAGCAAGGCCAGTCCGTGCGCGCTGAGGCCGAGGAGCATCACCATGGGTGTTCTCCATCTCCACCCGGAGCTGCTCAGCGTCGCAGCTGTTCCGCCTGCTGGAAGGCCTGGTTGTCCTGCAGCGGGGCAGGAAGCGACTGGATGGGCAGAGTCCCACGGCTCGCCTTTAACCTGTGCATCTGTTGAGATGAAAAGCAGCTGCAGTGTATGAGAAGAAACTAGTTGAGCTAGTTAGTTAGCTAATATAAACTCAAGAAATGTTTAACAGACGTCTGCAAGAGGTAAAAAAAAAAAAAAAAACAGGATAATGATCCAAAACATATGGCCTAATAGACACAAAATCAACCAGATTTCTCAGGCCTAAATCTGTGGGGTCAGCTGAAGAGAAGAGAACATAGACTGAGGTTGATTTAGAGATTTTGTACATTCTTAAAGCTCTAACCCGGCAAAAAACGTTATAGAAGAAGATTAAATGTCGTCCTGCTGCTACAAGGGATCTGCTATACAACGCTTCACCAGCAGGGGCGCCAATAAGTGTTGCACCATAACTGAGTATAATTTAAGAATTTATTCGAGGCAATGGGGCAAAGGAAGCGCGTAGATTCCTGTAAATCTTTCGCATTCAAATGAAGTTGTGTTCCTATTGTATTTAAAAGAACCAAAACACTTGAGAATAAATCAGTATGTATTTAAGGCAAACGAAGTCAACCAACCAGCACATCAAACGCTGCTAGAAAATCGTGTCGGCTGTTGCTCAAAATGTTCAGCGTCTCATCGGGCAGCTCTATGGACAAAAACACGCAAGGGGATTAGAAATTAAGACAACATTCAAGGCAGCACTGGCTTATTCCAGAGTCTGAATGTTTTAGAGTGCCGAGGTCCCCCTCACCTTCCATGGCACAGACCAGCAGGTAAGCCAGGTCTAGGAGTGAAGGGTCGCCACGAGGGCCGTCTCTAGAGACACGGCATGTCTCCATCAGATCCATGGTGGTAGAGATTCTTGTAACTGTGTCCTCCTCATCCGCAATGTGGTCTTGCACTGTTTCATAATCGCACGACTCTTCCAGCTGGGGGGAAAGAAAAGTTCAGAGTTTTTAGTTAGATACTGGATTCAAAGAACACTCAGTAAAAATCTTAGCAAGTCACTTATTCGACAATCATTCCTGTGAGTCCTTGGGGAATAATCAAAAGTTGACAGGTGTGAGGTTCGTTGGTGTGCGTCAGGTTAGTGTGACCCTCACCGCGCTCTGCATGTAGGACAGGGTGGTTCTGTCCCTCAGAGCTTCTTGGAGCTTCTCCATCAAGTCACGTCGAGTAGCTGGGGGGAGGTCTGCCAGAGGAGAAAGATCCATCTCCTGCCATCCTGCAAGATGCACGACGCTCTCATATTTTTATCACCATACCTTATATTTACAGATATGTCTTTCTATAAATTTAATCCAAGCTTCTGTGTAACAAACAAGTTAATAAATCTACTGCCTACAGCGATAAAAAGAATCCACTGCCACATGTACTCTCAAAGGAACATTTTAGCCAACATTTTAGCAGTGTGTTTCACCTCCCACGAATGAGAAATTCTCAATTACCACTGTGAAAAACAGCGAAAAAGGCATCTTCCCGAGCCCTGCGCCCGTTGCACATGCCATCCACTGAGTTCAAGGAACCATCAAAGGGGACGGAGTCGCTCTCGAAGCCTCCCACAGTGCGGGGCTGCAGGCATATACCTGGACAGAAAAAAAGCCCAAATCAGATGAAGATAAACACACCATACATGAACGGGAAGATTTAATGAATAGTTTTTGAATATAAGGATTGTGGGGTATTCCCTCCCCAATATTATAAAAACAAGTGTCACTCTTGTGTTTATATTCTCGGCAACAAACCTGAACACAGCCACTTCAACAATATGAAATATGGATTAAAAAAAAAGAATCCATCAAACAAAATAATTTTTTCATCACTTGCAAAAGTTCAGAGAAATCTAACTTCATTCAAAAATATTTGAGTTATTAATTAATGAATTAATTAATTCATTCATTTCCTTATTTTTACTGGAGGATTATCTATTGATTGCTTTAATAATTGAGGATTTTTAAATTAAGTCCATGCAATAAAGACCTGTTTTAATTAGCCTCCGTTCAAATTAGAAAAGGCCAGAGGACATGTCATTCTGGTAAAATGAAGATGGGGGTGACCGTAATTAGTCAGGAAAAGGGTTAAAGAAAACCGCTATTTTTCAAAACTCATGTACAGTCAGAGAGCTAACTAAAGAAAATGAAAACAGCTGGAAATTGGACGAACAAGATTAAAGGAGAACCCAAGTTTATCACTGTGATCACGATGATGAGGGAATAAAAATCTCCCAAACCCTTGGTTTATCACCAACTGCACCCTGAACCAATATCACTCACCCTGGTGGGGACCTGTAACAACTAGCGATGAATTATCGAGGAGCACTTGAGCCAGGAGAGCAGACAGAGGAGCGGTGTAAAGGTTCTTAAGGAGAGTTCTGAAAAAAGACACAGGGAATGAATAACAATACGTTGGAATCCAATATCTGAGCATCGACAACGAAAACAGATTTCTCTAAGGGAGGGTCAGCAACACGAAATGTAAGAATTCAAGAAATCTATGATACACAGAAGAGTAGCATCTGATTACCACTTGTGTGAGCAGAACATCTGAAGTCTCCCTCAGGAAACCGAGTCCTGTTTAAGGTGAGACATAGGTGGGTTAGTATCTGAAACTGAAATGGGTTGAGAATGTGGTGTACAAGAAGGGGTGATGGTTTCTTACTGGTGCAGAGGAGGAGAGGATATCCACTTAGGCTGAGGTTGGCTGCAGATTGGTGATAAGTGGAGTTACTGATTGTGTCCTTTTGTCCGTCTTTTCACGGTAAGAATTGTAGATCGGGCAGGCAGGTGAATGAACGATGAGTTATAATGGAGCACTTATGCCTGGAAGGCGGCCAGAGGAATGGTGTGTAGAGTCTTTTGGAGAGTTCTTAGAAAAGACGGAAGGAATGAGAAACAGTACGTTGGAGTCCAATATCTGAGCATTTACAGAGATAACAAATTTATGTTAAGGAGAAACAGCAAAAGGAAATGTAAGAACTTCATCGATCTTAGCTAGACAGAAGAAGAGATTTTGATTACCACTTGTGTGAGCGGAACATCTGAAGTCTCCCTCAGGAAACCGAGTCCTGTTTAAGGTGAGACATAGGTGGGTTAGTATCTGAAACTGAATTGGGTTGAGAATGTGGTGTACAAGAAGGGGAGACAGTGTCGTACTGGTGCAGAGGAGGTGAGGATATCCACTGAGGCTGAGGTTGGTCAGGAGATTGGTGGAGTTAATTATTGTCTCCTTCGGTCCTTCTTTTCCTAGTGGAAGTTGTGGATCGGCAAAAGGTTGGAGGGTGGACTGGCAGGTGAGAGAGCGATGAATTATCGAGGAGCACTTGAGCCAGGAGAGCAGACAGAGGAGCGGTGTAAAGGGTCTTAAGGAGAGTTCTGAAAAAAGACACAGGGAATGAATAACAATACGTTGGAATCCAATATCTGAGCATCGACAACGAAAACAGATTTCTCTAAGGGAGGGTCAGCAACACGAAATGTAAGAATTCAAGAAATCTATGATAGACAGAAGAGTAGCATCTGATTACCACTTGTGTGAGCAGAACATCTGAAGTCTCCCTCAGGAAACCGAGTCCTGTTTAAGGTGAGACATAGGTGGGTTAGTATCTGAAACTGAAATGGGTAGAGAACAGGTTGTAGAAGGAGGGGAGACAGTGTCGTACTGGTGCAGAGGAGGTGAGGATATCCACTGAGGCTGAGGTTGGTCAGGAGATTGGTGGAGTTAATTATTGTCTCCTTCGGTCCTTCTTTTCCTAGTGGAAGTTGTGGATCGGCAAAAGGTTGGAGGGTGGACTGGCAGGTG
Source organism: Fundulus diaphanus (assembly GCA_037039145.1). Lineage (NCBI taxonomy): Eukaryota > Metazoa > Chordata > Actinopteri > Cyprinodontiformes > Fundulidae > Fundulus > Fundulus diaphanus. The sequence continues at coordinate 35,988,338 of CM073134.1, forward strand.
TGAGAGTGATGAATTATCGAGGAGCACTTGAGCCAGGAGAGCAGACAGAGGAGCGGTGTAGAGGTTCTTAAGGAGAGTTCTGAAAAAAGACACAGGGAAGGAATAACAATACGTTGGAATCCAATATCTGAGCATCGACAACGAAAACAGATTTCTCTAAGGGAGGGTCAGCAACACGAAATGTAAGAATTCAAGAAATCTATGATAGACAGAAGAGTAGCATCTGATTACCACTTGTGTGAGCGGAACATCTGAAGTCTCCCTCAGGAAACCGAGTCCTGTTTAAGGTGAGACATAGGTGGGTTAGTATCTGAAACTGAAATGGGTTGAGAATGTGGTGTACAAGAAGGGGTGATGGTTTCTTACTGGTGCAGAGGAGGAGAGGATATCCACTTAGGCTGAGGTTGGCTGCAGATTGGTGATAAGTGGAGTTACTGATTGTGTCCTTTTGTCCGTCTTTTCACGGTAAGAATTGTAGATCGGGCAGGCAGGTGAATGAGCGATGAGTTATAATGGAGCACTTATGCCTGGAAGGCGGCCAGAGGAATGGTGTGTAGAGTCTTTTGGAGAGTTCTTAGAAAAGACGGAAGGAATGAGAAACAGTACGTTGGAGTCCAATATCTGAGCATTTACAGAGATAACAAATTTATGTTAAGGAGAAACAGCAAAAGGAAATGTAAGAACTTCATCGATCTTAGCTAGACAGAAGAAGAGATTTTGATTACCACTTGTGTGAGTGGAACATCTGAAGTCTCCCTCAGGAAACCGAGTCCTGTTTAAGGTGAGACATAGGTGGGTTAGTATCTGAAACTGAATTGGGTTGAGAATGTGGTGTACAAGAAGGGGAGACAGTGTCGTACTGGTGCAGAGGAGGTGAGGATATCCACTGAGGCTGAGGTTGGTCAGGAGATTGGTGGAGTTAATTATTGTCTCCTTCGGTCCTTCTTTTCCTAGTGGAAGTTGTGGATCGGCAAAAGGTTGGAGGGTGGACTGGCAGGTGAGAGAGCGATGAATTATCGAGGAGCACTTGAGCCAGGAGAGCAGACAGAGGAGCGGTGTAGAGGGTCTTAAGGAGAGTTCTGAAAAAAGACACAGGGAATGAATAACAATACGTTGGAATCCAATATCTGAGCATCGACAACGAAAACAGATTTCTCTAAGGGAGGGTCAGCAACACGAAATGTAAGAATTCAAGAAATCTATGATACACAGAAGAGTAGCATCTGATTACCACTTGTTTGAGCAGAACATCTGAAGTCTTTCTCAGGAAACCGAGTCCTGTTTAAGGTGAGACATAGGTGGGTTAGTATCTGAAACTGAAATGGGTAGAGAACAGGTTGTAGAAGGAGGGGAGACAGTGTCGTACTGGTGCAGAGGAGGTGAGGATATCCACTGAGGCTGAGGTTGGTCAGGAGATTGGTGGAGTTAATTATTGTCTCCTTCGGTCCTTCTTTTCCTAGTGGAAGGTGTGGATCGGCAAAAGGTTGGAGGGTGGACTGGCAGGTGAGAGAGCGATGAATTATCCAGGAGCACTTGAGCCAGGAGAGCAGACAGAGGAGCGGTGTAAAGGTTCTTAAGGAGAGTTCTGAAAAAAGACACAGGGAATGAATAACAATACGTTGGAATCCAATATCTGAGCATCGACAAAGAAAACAGATTTCTCTAACGGAGGGTCAGCAACACGAAATGTAAGAATTCAAGAAATCTATGATAGACAGAAGAGTAGCATCTGATTACCACTTGTGTGAGCGGAACATCTGAAGTCTCCCTCAGGAAACCGAGTCCTGTTTAAGGTGAGACATAGGTGGGTTAGTACCTGAAACTGAAATGGGTAGAGAACAGGTTGTAGAAGGAGGGGAGACAGTGTCGTACTGGTGCAGAGGAGGTGAGGATATCCACTGAGGCTGAGGTTGGTCAGGAGATTGGTGGAGTTAATTATTGTCTCCTTCGGTCCTTCTTTTCCTAGTGGAAGTTGTGGATCGGCAAAAGGTTGGAGGGTGGACTGGCAGGTGTGAGAGCGATGAATTATCCAGGAGCACTTGAGCCAGGAGAGCAGACAGAGGAGCGGTGTAAAGGTTCTTAAGGAGAGTTCTGAAAAAAGACACAGGGAATGAATAACAATACGTTGGAATCCAATATCTGAGCATCGACAAAGAAAACAGATTTCTCTAACGGAGGGTCAGCAACACGAAATGTAAGAATTCAAGAAATCTATGATAGACAGAAGAGTAGCATCTGATTACCACTTGTGTGAGCGGAACATCTGAAGTCTCCCTCAGGAAACCGAGTCCTGTTTAAGGTGAGACATAGGTGGGTTAGTATCTGAAACTGAAATGGGTAGAGAACAGGTTGTAGAAGGAGGGGAGACAGTGTCGTACTGGTGCAGAGGAGGTGAGGATATCCACTGAGGCTGAGGTTGGTCAGGAGATTGGTGGAGTTAGTTATTGTCTCCTTCGGTCCTTCTTTTCCTAGTGGAAGTTGTGGATCGGCAAAAGGTTGGAGGGTGGACTGGCAGGTGTGAGAGCGATGAATTATCGAGGAGCACTTGAGCCAGGAGAGCAGACAGAGGAGCGGTGTAAAGGTTCTTAAGGAGAGTTCTGAAAAAAGACACAGGGAAGGAATAACAATACGTTGGAATCCAATATCTGAGCATCGACAAAGAAAACAGATTTCTCTAAGGGAGGGTCAGCAACACGAAATGTAAGAATTCAAGAAATCTATGATAGACAGAAGAGTAGCATCTGATTACCACTTGTGTGAGCAGAACATCTGAAGTCTCCCTCAGGAAACCGAGTCCTGTTTAAGGTGAGACATAGGTGGGTTAGTATCTAAAACTGAAATGGGTTGAGAATGTGGTGTACAAGAAGGGGTGATGGTTTCTTACTGGTGCAGAGGAGGAGAGGATATCCACTTAGGCTGAGGTTGGCTGCAGATTGGTGATAAGTGGAGTTACTGATTGTGTCCTTTTGTCCGTCTTTTAGCGGTAAGAATTGTAGATCGGGCAGGCAGGTGAATGAGCGATGAGTTATAATGGAGCACTTATGCCTGGAAGGCGGCCAGAGGAATGGTGTGTAGAGTCTTTTGGAGAGTTCTTAGAAAAGACGGAAGGAATGAGAAACAGTACGTTGGAGTCCAATATCTGAGCATTTACAGAGATAACAAATTTATGTTAAGGAGAAACAGCAAAAGGAAATGTAAGAACTTCATCGATCTTAGCTAGACAGAAGAAGAGATTTTGATTACCACTTGTGTGAGTGGAACATCTGAAGTCTCCCTCAGGAAACCGAGTCCTGTTTAAGGTGAGACATAGGTGGGTTAGTATCTGAAACTGAAATGGGTAGAGAACAGGTTGTAGAAGGAGGGGAGACAGTGTCGTACTGGTGCAGAGGAGGTGAGGATATCCACTGAGGCTGAGGTTGGTCAGGAGATTGGTGGAGTTAATTATTGTCTCCTTCGGTCCTTCTTTTCCTAGTGGAAGTTGTGGATCGGCAAAAGGTTGGAGGGTGGACTGGCAGGTGAGAGAGCGATGAATTATCGAGGAGCACTTGAGCCAGGAGAGCAGACAGAGGAGCGGTGTAGAGGTTCTTAAGGAGAGTTCTGAAAAAAGACACAGGGAATGAATAACAATACGTTGGAATCCAATATCTGAGCATTGACAACGAAAACAGATTTCTCTAAGGGAGGGTCAGCAACATGAAATGTAAGAATTCAAGAAATCTATGATAGACAGAAGAGTAGCATCTGATTACCACTTGTGTGAGCAGAACATCTGAAGTCTCCCTCAGGAAACCGAGTCCTGTTTAAGGTGAGACATAGGTGGGTTAGTATCTGAAACTGAAATGGGTAGAGAACAGGTTGTAGAAGGAGGGGAGACAGTGTCGTACTGGTGCAGAGGAGGTGAGGATATCCACTGAGGCTGAGGTTGGTCAGGAGATTGGTGGAGTTAATTATTGTCTCCTTTGGTCCTTCTTTTCCTAGTGGAAGTTGTGGATCGGCAAAAGGTTGGAGGGTGGACTGGCAGGTGAGAGAGCGATGAATTATCGAGGAGCACTTGAGCCAGGAGAGCAGACAGAGGAGCGGTGTAAAGGTTCTTAAGGAGAGTTCTGAAAAAAGACACAGGGAATGAATAACAATACGTTGGAATCCAATATCTGAGCATCGACAACGAAAACAGATTTCTCTAAGGGAGGGTCAGCAACACGAAATGTAAGAATTCAAGAAATCTATGATACACAGAAGAGTAGCATCTGATTACCACTTGTGTGAGCAGAACATCTGAAGTCTCCCTCAGGAAACCGGGTCCTGTTTAAGGTGAGACATAGGTGGGTTAGTATCTGAAACTGAATTGGGTTGAGAATGTGGTGTACAAGAAGGGGTGATGGTTTCTTACTGGTGCAGAGGAGGGGAGGATATCCTTAGAGAATGACGTTGGCAGGAAATTGGTGGAGTGAATGATTCTTATCAGTATCCTGGAGGAGAGGTAATGGGATTAGTATCTGAAACTGAAATGATTTGAGAATGTGTTGTAAAAGGAGTGGTGAAGATGTCTTACTGTTGCAGATGAGGCGATGATATCCACAGAGGCTGAGGGCATCACACGATTGGTGTTTGGTGGAGTTGGTGATTGTCTCCTTCTTTCCATCTTTTCCAAGTTGGAGTTGTGGATTGGTAGAAGGTTGGATGGGTGCACTTGGAGGTGATTTACTATGCATTATAGAGGAGGACTTGTACGATAAGGGTCTCCAGAGGAACAGTTTGGTGATTCTGAAAATGTCCCAGACTTGGGCTTGAACTCCACTTGTGGCAGGAAAGGCATATGGCGTAAGATATGTCAAGTATAAATGAAAGTTGTACTGGCTTGCTGTACTGACTCCTCAATAGGAGAGCTACTTAAAAAAATCCTCCAGTCTAAAGATTTCGTGAGCAGGGGTCAATATCCAGTAGTCAATAGGCATTTTCTAGGAATCATAAGTGTTAGTTTTTTTTGTTTTTTCAATTACCTCAGGCAGGAAGGTAATTGTAAGGTTATGGCTGGATTTTGGTTTTGTAATCATTGATCCATTTGCTACAACGAGGCCCTGAAACACATGGGCACATGGAGGATACCAGCAATGGCAGTTTAAATCAATCACAGCTACATCCACTGACCAAAAAACAGAATCACCAAGTCAGCACCCAGTAGAAATGGTCCAGTTTGATTTTATTCTCCTCCACAGGCAGACAACAGGCAGGTGTCAAAATGAATCATACAGGAAGCCGCTAAGTCCAGATAAGCCCTCAAAGGGCATAAGTGATGACAATATGAGTGAGGTGATGGTGTCACAGGTAGTTACCGGTGTGTCCGGGAGTCAGCTGGAACAGTGAGCAAAGGTCAGCAGACACAGAGAATGACTCGTAGACGCATCAGACAGCACCACTAGCAGGTGGTGGAGTTGGACACAGTTGTATTGCATGCATGCATGGAGCAGGTTGTAGAAATCCATTAACCTGGCTAATGAGGCATACAGATGCCACAGTGACCAAAGATGGGACCACCAGACATCTGCATGCCCCACATGCCAGGTAATGGCATGAAACACTCACCCAGGCTCATTACTTAACATGTGGGGTATAAAGATGTCATGGTAAACAATGTTGGAACCAAACATTTATATTCCCCAAATGCAAGGTAATGGCAAAAAATGCCCACCAAGTCCCATTCCTTGGGATGTAGGGAGTACAGATGTCTGGATCCAATATTGGACCACAATTAACATCCATTCTCCTCACATGCCAAGAAATGGCATATAACACCAACCTGGGCTCAATGTCCTGCAGGTGGGGCTTATAGATCTCTGATTCCAACATTATTAACCATGACAACTGTATTGTCCACTTGACAGACAATGACACAGAACACCCATGAAACCTAATTCCCTAATGTGAGGCAAACGATGTCATGGTAAACAATGTTTGAACCAGACATCTAAATTTTCTACATGCCAAGCAGTGGCACAGAATGCCCACCCAGTCGCAATCCCTGACATGTGGGGAGTACAGACACCTGAATCCAACATTAGTCCACGATAGCTATGTTTACATGCACAAAAATGTCATAATTGGATTGAAATGTATTCGGATTATTCCATTTATATGGGCACACAATTAATTAATCGAATCATAATGTGACTGCATATGCACCTGGCTATATTCAGAATATAACCACTCTGACATACGCAGTTCTCAAATTCCCCCCCAAAAAACAGAAGAAGTACTTCTGTCTTTGCTAAACTACAAAAATAGTAAACAAACCAGAATGATACATTTTTGTTTGTCTTCAGAGCTCCAAGAATGGACTTGCACGATGTTCTAATTACGGTGGAAACGTTACTGAGTAAGCGATAATTCTGAGCTATTTTATTTTTCGAACAGAAAGGTTGTATCAGGAGCCCCGACGTATTTCCGCCACTCGCTAACATTGAAATACATCACGTTTACGTCGATCGCAATACGGTCAGTTTGCCACATTCAATCACATCTCAATCAGCATAAACCACCCCTCACATTTGGTATGCAATTTCATTTCGACCTAGCTTAATCCGATCATTTTATTCCAATTGGCTTGTTTATATGACACTTTTTTATTCCGATCGGCTGTTTTGTCCCATTACTTTTGTCCATGTAAACTTAGCTAATGACATCTGTATGCCCCACATACCAGACAATGGCACTGTCGAAATGGGGTGTAAAAATGTCGTGATGAGCAATGTTGGAACCAAACCTATGTATTTCCCATATGCCAGGGAATGGCAGGAGACACCCACTGAGTCTCATTCCATGACATGTGGGGCTTACATATGTCTGGATCAAATATTGGATGACAATAAAATCTCTATGGCCCATGTGCCGGGCAATGGCACAAAACAGAGACCCAGGCTCGTTGTTTGGTTCCAACATATGTACCCTTATCAACTGTACTTCCCCACATGCTGGGAAATGGCAAAAATTTCCCACCCAGTTTCCTGGCCTGGCCTTTGGGGTGTACATACATCTGGGCCACAATGACATCTGTACACCCCACATGCCAGTCAATGGCATGAGACGCCCACCCAGGCTCATTGTCTGTTTTGAGGGGTGTGCAAATATGTTGATGCAATACTGTGCGAAAATAACATCTGTCTATCCACACATACCAGGCAACAACACAAAACGCTTACTCAGGCTCATTGTCTGGCACATGGCACATATAGATTTCTGGTTCTAGCATTACTAACCATGACAACTGTACGTCGCAAATGCCAGACAACAGCTTGAAACACCCACTCAGACTCATTCGCTAGCATGAGGCCATACAGATATCATGGTGGTAAATGGAGCAACATGACATCTGTAAGCCCCACATGCCTGGCAAGAACATTAAATGCTCACCCTGGCTCATTGTCTGTTTTGAGGGGTGTGCAAATATGTTGATGCAATAGTGTGCGAAAATAACATCTGTCTATCCACACATACCAGGCAACAACACAAAACGCTTACTCAGGCTCATTGTCTGGCACATGGCACATATAGATTTCTGGTTCTAGCATTACTAACCATGACAACTGTACGTCGCAAATGCCAGACAACAGCTTGAAACACCCACCCAGACTCATTCCCTAGCATGAGGCCATACAGATATCATGGTGGCAAATGGAGCAACATGACATCTGTAAGCCCCACATGCCAGTCAATGGCATGAGACGCCCACCCAGGCTCATTGTCTGTTTTGAGGGGTGTGCAAATATGTTGATGCAATACTGTGCGAAAATAACATCTGTCTATCCACACATACCAGGCAACAACACAAAACGCTTACTCAGGCTCATTGTCTGGCACATGGCACATATAGATTTCTGGTTCTAGCATTACTAACCATGACAACTGTACGTCGCAAATGCCAGACAACAGCTTGAAACACCCACTCAGACTCATTCGCTAGCATGAGGCCATACAGATATCATGGTGGTAAATGGAGCAACATGACATCTGTAAGCCCCACATGCCTGGCAAGAACATTAAATGCTCACCCTGGCTCATTGCCTGCCATGTGGGGCATACAGATCTTTTGTCCCAGCATAGAAAACCATGATAAGAGTAAGCTCCACATATCAGGCAATAGCACAAAACACCAACCCAGACTCATTACCTAGTATGTGGGGTATACAGATACAGATACAGATCAATGGAGGAACCCCACATCTGTATGCCCCACATGGGCTGCATACACACTAATGGTAACAGAAAAACTCCCAAACAGCCTAAATACGTAGCATGAGGGGCTTACAGATGTCTGGTTCCATCATTTGTTCACCAGGACATCTGAATGCTCCATGAGCTAGGTTAATGCATCTCTACAACCCACCTTCACATGAACCTACAACACAAACCCTATCCAACTCCATCAAGTGCTGATGATGCTGTCTAAGGAGCCTGCGAGACAGACTCTGTGTTCACTGACCTTCACCTGCTGCTCCGACTGACTGCTGGACGCTCCGGTAGCTGCCTGTGACACCACTGCTTCACTCACCGTGCCACCACTCATGCTCTCTGGTGGCCCTTACTGATGTAGCGACCTCCTGGAAGTCAACATTTCTGACACCCATCATTCATCTATCTGCCTGTGGATGAAATAATGTCCGATTCAGACCATGACTATTGGGTGCTGACTTGGTGAAGATTGGATGAAAAGATTTGTCAGTGAATGTAGCCGTGTTGATTATCTCCAAAAAATTTTGCAGGTTGTGCAAATAATCCAGCGTTTTAACCGAACCACTTCAGGTGGCCCTCAGAACTTTTTAAAGGGCTTGGAGAGGGCTTTGCCAACAGAAGAGAAAACCCTTTTGAGGATGGGTTTCTCTGCTGTCTTCAGTATTTTCTCTCTACAAAGAGAAAGCGTTGCCTTCTCTACGTTTGAGTCCTTTAAATCTAGCAATACATAAAGGTCGGCCTGTGACCAGCCAGTCCTTTCAGAAACCGCTCTCAAGATGAAAACACTGAGTTTCTTCAGACTCTTTTGGATCTCCTTCAAATCCTCTCCCTCCACCTCAGCACAGAGCTTCTCAGAAAGCCTCTTGATGATAGCTTGAACGTCTTTGTAGTTGCAGCTTATCACCGATTTAGTTACTGCCTGCATAACAAGTGCATTAATGAGCAGGCTGATGGATGACTGCCGCTCTTCCTTCTCTGAGCCTGAAGCCAATGGTGCTGGCTCAACATCCAGTGTGGTAACCTCTGGTCCCGGCTTAAGCTCTTGTCCCTTTCTATTGACTCCTTGAACAATCTGCTTCTCAGACACTGATTTTTTCAGCCCTGCAACATCCGTCTCCTCCTCACTGGGTTCCTCTTTAACAGCCAGTGGCTGCTGTGGTGCAACTCTCTTGTATCGTCGCTGACTGTATTTTTGAAAGAACGTTTTGATTCTCGCTCCAACTCCTTTGTTCTGCTGTTTTGCTGTGGTTACTGAAACAGCTCTGCCATTCAATCCTTGATTGTTACCGGGTTCAATGATATCCTCTGAGTTATCTTGGGTCTCTAATTGTTGGTGTTTAGAGATGATCTTTTTGATCTCCTTGACCTCTGATGGTTCCTCAGTGATGAATTTGTTCACCATCTTGAGCTCTGACTCCTTTTCCTTAGAGATAAAATAATTTACCTTCATCATTTCAGAAATCTCCTCATATACAAATTCATCCACCCTCTAAAGATCTGATTCCTTCTTTTTAAAGATACATTTCTTTACCTTGCTCACTTCTAAAACCTCCTTAGAGATGAATCTGTCCACCATCTTCAGCTCTGACTCCTTTTGCATAGAGATAAAATAATTTACCTTCATCATTTCAGAAATCTCATCAGATATAAATGTATCCACCATCTAAACATCTGAGTCTTTAGTTTTAAAGATAAAATCATTTACCTTGTTCATCTCTGAATGCTCCTCAGGGATGAATTTTTCCACCATTTTCAACCCCGACTCCCTTTCCTTAGAGATAAAATAATTTACTTTAGGGGTTGTTCAAAATCCTAGATATTTTACAAACATCCTTTTTTTTAACCCCCTCCCCACAAGCGTACATATAAAAGCTGATTTTGGCAAGCCCTAATTTAGTATAACTGAGATATTCAACCTATTGTTTGATAAAATTGTTGTTAGCACATTTTGCAAAAAAGGAATACAATATATATATTTAGAGAGCAAAGTCCACATGCAAACTCAACATTTGAATATTTTACTATGAACAACATATATTGATTGGGTTGAAAACTTTATATCAGTACTTTGTTCAAACAGAGGGATAAATATTATGTTTGGCATCATCATCTCGGTTGGTTGTTGTTATTTATGGCTTGTCTTGTTCAAATTCATGCAGTGTTTATTTAAAACTGTGGACTAGTCAAACATCCCATTGCTCAAACGGACCAATCACCTAGAAACCAAAGGGTTTTGGACACATCAGATACAGCACCGTGACTTGCTCGGTAAAATCCATGTCCACCACGGTGAGTGTTACTGACAGGAGAAACCGACTAACGTATAGATGCTCCTCCTATTTGATGACCCAGTGAAGCAAGCGTGGGTGAAATTGGCTTCGTTTTCTGTGCGGATTGTTTGCGAGAGAGAGGCGAAATGTCAAGCGACCAACAGCAGGCAATCAAGGCGAAAAATTAGCCTTGTTTGTGTTTGGTGTGAACGCACCCTAAGGGAACGCCAGCCGTTAGCGCAACATGTTTTCAGAGCTGTTATGTGTTGTAAAAATGTATCAAAATAAGACGAAATAACCAATCTCCTACTGACTTTATGCGGGACCGTTTGCAACGTGTAGGAAGAACATTAAGTGCATGGATACACGTTCTGAAAGCTGGCCACTGCCAATAGCCCTGGGCTCTGCGGGAAGGGCAGGGAAGCAAGGCAAAAACAAAGCACAGTCAGAAACGCACGGTTCAGAAACACTTCGGAGCAAGGTGTGTGTGCGGACAGATATTGAGCCGGCTGCTGTCTGTAACGCAGCAGTAGCACAAGCAGCTCTCTTGTTGCGTGGCGCGATAGCTAGCTAAAGGGGTTCTGTTGGGTACAAAGCTAAGCCCAAATAAGTAACCTCATGTTCAGAAACAAAGCCAAAACAAAACCACCTGTGACTCACAAAATTTACAAGTAGCTTTAGAAAGAAATGAAAAACAGTTTATAATAAGCAAATTTGGCAACACTGTTACCGCCTCTCTGTCAACAAGTTTGCTAAGCAGGAGAAAAGCAAAATGTGCTAAAAATACGGGCCGTATTACAGCAGGTCATCATTTAAGCGTACACAAGACCCCACCGCCAAAGAGTAGGGTTTGTGCACATGTGAAAAGGCTGGATATTGGAAACAACCCCTTAATCATTTCAGTAACATCATCAGATATAATTAATCAACCATCTAAAGTTCTGATTCCTTCTTTTTAAAGATAAAATAATTCACCTTGTTCATCGCTGAACCCTCCTCAGAAATGAATCTGTCCACCATCTTCAGCTCCAACCACTTTTCCTTAGAGATACAATAATTTACCTTCATCATTTCAGAAATCTCATCAGATATAAACTTATCCACCATCTAAACATCTGAGTCTTTAGTTTTAAAGATAAAATCATTTACCTTGTTCATCTCTGAAAGCTCCTCAGGGATGAATTTTTCCACCATTTTCAACCCCGACTCCCTTTCCTTAGAGATAAAATAATTTATCTTAACACACACAAACTCAAACACATTAAGAGCAGATCATATACACCCTTATTGAGTCTATTAAAAGAAAACAAATAAAAAGTACATACTCTTGTTTTCAGACGCCCTCCCCAAAAGCGTACATAAAAAGGTTGATTTTGGCAAGCCCCAATTTAGTATAATTGAGATATTCAACCTATTACACTGTGATTTTTCTCCTGCATTGTTTGCGATTTTATCAAACAATAGACTTAGACAACTTTATTTGTCATTTTGTATGCACAGGGTGCGTACAGAACGAAATTTCGTTGCATACATCTTGTAGATTACAGTAAATTAAATTACAGTATGAGGTGCAGCAGTGATTTAAAAGTAAACAATTGAAATGTAAACAATGCAGAAGAAAAATCACAGTGTGAGGTGCAGCAGTGATTTAAAAGTAAACAATTGAAATGTCTGCACATTTTGCAAAAAAGGAATACACTGGAATATATATTTTTAGAAAGCAAAGTCCACATGCAAACAAAACATTTGAATATCTTACTATCAACTACATATATCAATTGGGTAGAAAACTTTTCAGTACTTTGCTCAAACAGAGGGATAAATATTATGTCTAGCCTCATCATCTGGGTTGGTTGTTATTTATAGTTCGTCTTGTTCAAATGCATGCACTGTTTATTTAAAACTGTGGACTAGTTAAAACACCCTATTGCTCAAACTGGTTCCTTCTTCTTAAAGATAAAATAATTCACCTTGTTCATCGCTGAAAGCTCCTCAGAAATGAATTCGTCCACCATTTTCAGATCCAACTCCTTTTCCTTAGACATAAAATAATTGACCTTCATCATTTCAGAAATCTCATCAGATGTAAATCAATCCACCATCTAAAGATCTGATTTCTTTTCTTTAGAGCTAAAATCATTTACCTTGTTCATCGCTGAAAGCTCCTCAGAGATGAATTCATCCACAAGCTTCAGATCTGATTCCTGGTCCACAGTCTGGGAATCACCCAGATCAGAACTGATGGGCTGAAGCTCTTCTGTCTGCTGCCTATTGAGGGCATCTTGCTGGTCTTTAGCAACGTTTTGCTTCCTCTGCTCATGTTGTATACTCTTCTCAACTAACAGTTCCTCTAGCAGTCTCACTGCATGTGGCAGCATTATATCCACTCTGTCCATCACAGAGACATAAAAAGCTAATTGATTATCCATGGGGCCGAGGAAATAGCTCACTTTTGCTTTGACAAGTTTGACAAATTGTTTGTTGAAGGTGTCAAAGCTCTTGGGTTGAGTCGTTCGACGCATCACAAGGAAGTTTTCAAATGATGTTAGCACTGACTCGCCCACAGCGGTTTCCACATCCCCAGATGTGAAGCGTCCTATGTAGATGAAGCCGGTACATTCATCCGCGACATTCAACACCAGCTCCTTGATCTTAGATAAGGTGTCAGCATCGGGTTCTCCTACGGCCAAATCCACGGTCTGCTCCATTGAGATGGACGAAAAGAAATCTTCCATCGATGGTATAATAAACTCTCCTGGGACTACTGGAGCCCCTGAACTGGTGGAGTCATTCATGGCTTCTTCGTTTGCACTGGTTCGTAAAGCAAACTCTGGGATTGTCAATCCCAGCGCAAACTCTGGGATTGACAATCAATCAATCAATCAATTGTAAAACTAAATCAATTGTAAAAATAGTAAAAATTGTAAAAATTGTAAAAATCGTGAAAATCGCAAGCTATCGCTAACTATGTAGTTTTCTCTCACCAAAAACACGTCTGTCTCTCACAAAGAAAGTGTCAGAAGGAAAGAATAATTCCGTTACACGGTCTTCTAGAGCAGAGAAGCTACTGCGTTGTCATCACCACGAAGGGAGCTGTTATGATTCAGAATTTCCACCCAGGAATGCACATCAGCTTAGCAACCGTTGCTAAGTACGTTTCCAGCCTTCCAAAGTGGCATTTTTTTTCATTGAAAATATCCATTTCTTTCTTCGGTAAACGAAAGAAACGTACATGCCTACGACTTGTCTCACAAGAAGTCGTAGGCATTGTTTAGATTCCAAAAATAAACTAACTAAAAGCACGCTCTAATTCACCCGTTTTTTCACGGCAGTAGACGAGAACAGTACTGTTTTTGCCTACCCGTGGGACCCGGATGTAGCACGGACGTCACGCGTGAACTGGTCTATATCTTTGTATTTGCGGCAATATTGCATATTCTAAAAATTAAACAACAGAAATACATAAAAAAATACATTGTTTTTTTAATAGCAAAAATGTTTCCCAGTTGTGGTTAGGGAAATAAAAATATATAAACCATTTGTTAAAGTACATAAACCCCCAGCTATAAACACATAGGAGTACAGAAACGTATTTGATTTTGAAGTTTTTTTTATCATTTATTTGATTTGCATATGTATGTATTTTGTGCTTAATAAATGTATTTTAATAAGGTATCACTTCGCTTTGTGTGTGTTCTTTGCTCTATTCCCTGTTCGTTTTTGTAAAAAAAAAAACAATGCGGCTACAATAATAACGAGGTCTTCTCTAGTTTATGATGTGTACACCAGAGGGCGCTAAAATCTCAATCGATAATTTTAACTTTCTAATAAAATAAATGTTTAGAACAGGATTATTTGTATAACGAAATTCACCGTACAATTAAGGATGAAATATTTTTTTCCAGTCCTGTTTGAACAAGCAATAAAACTAACAGAGTGCATTCAGACAATACAGGTAAACGTTACGCAATGATATCTTCCTGGACTTCTGAGCATATCCCATAGATATCCATAATAAAGGCTAGATGTCTCGTCCGCGCTGCTGGCCAATGGGGGTCGACGTCCGCACGTGGCGGCCATCTTGCCACAGGCAGCTCGCTCATTTGTAACATTGTGTTTCAATGGCGCATGTATACTTAAATAACCATAACTTCCTCAATTGTCTTACGATTCTCAAACTGTTTGGTTTGACAATTAAACAAAAGTAGTTAGTAACAAGTAGTTATCACACTGCACACTTATGAATAATTAAAACCATGGAATGAAAAGAACATTGAATAAAACTTACAGGTGCAATAAATATACACATGCACAAGGCATTTATGTTAAATCAGTATATGCTATTAAAACTCAGTGTACAGAATGGCAACATTATATATATATAAACACTTTTATTTGGGTGTGATTAATTATTTCACAGTCCTAATTTATTTATGTTTACATACATACTTTTAATATGAATATTACTGTTATAATAAAATATGAAATACTGACAAAAAAGGCTTATTGTGTGGCAACCTCTTGGTGTAGAAGCATAATCCAGGTTTCAAATTAAAGGTTACACTTTGAATTTTCATGTAGACTATTCGGATTATATATCAGGGGTAATTACACAAAAGTTCCTATTTTTAAACCATTATAAAAGTGACATTTATTTGCTATTAAAATTGGTACAATAGTCCCTTCACAAGTGTATATATAGATGTAGCAAGTTGAAATCCCCACCTACACTACTGTGATGGTATACACATGGAAGACAGAGATTTAAAAAATGACCCCAAAAACATAGCTTGGCTAATGCCCTTTGAAAAGGGCGGTTTTATTGAGCTTCTGTCGCATGTTGTTGCTCTGTAAGCTAAGGTTAGTTATTTTGGCAATGTGGTTCAGCCTTAACTTAAAAAACAAGGACACAACCAACGTTAACAGCGTTGGTGGTGGCTGTCTATGCCATACTGTGTTTCTCCGATGTGCTCTCTGAGCACAAACACATCCTCTGACCCTATCCTCTTCTGTACAACGTACACAACCTCTAGCACTTTGATGGGATGTGATCGTCTGGTACATGAGGTCTGACGAATGACCCACTCTGCTGCCCTGACTGCCATCACTGTGCCTTCTGATGGAATCACCAGACCTCCGTTGTTTTTTAACTTCAGCAGGTGGTAGCTCTGGTCCTTGATGGCAGATGCAGCATCTGTTACCAAGCCGGCACGGCAGACATCATAGGACAGCTTTTTCAGAGCCCGTCGCACAACAAATCCTGAAATAAGAGTTGGTATATTAAAATAATTTATAATAACCATGGGGAAATTAAGGGAACATTTATCTTTTTGGACCATTGTGAGATTGATTTCCCTCAGATTTTGACTATTGGCACCATCGGTTGTAGGCAAAAATCGACTTTTAGTCAGCCTTTACCTGAAATGTACACGAGAGCGTTGTCCACAAGACCATCCAAGCGGACAGGAAGGTAGCTGTGGTCATGTACTAGCGCAGGAATGTCAGCAAACGGGGATGGAAGATCTTCTCCTCCTGCTGCAGAGGACATATCTACAGCTGACAGGCTAGTAGAGGTGTCACTGACAGCTGGTAGGGACTCTGTGTCATCCTGTGCAGTCACATTGCCTCTGCATGATTTGACAACCCCACACCGGGCAATCAGCTTCCTGAAAATGTACTTGAACTGGCTGGCATTAGGATTGTTATTCCAGCCCCCTTAAGAAAAACACAAGGTGTATGAGTATAGTACAAAGATATTCAACACATGCTTTAAAAAGACAGACAAACAAAACAGCATACAAGCTTTTACTGACACTTTGTGTGACTCAGTGTTGCGGCTGGTAAATCTAAATGAACCCTACCGGATGCTCTGATGGAGTTGAAGAGAAGCTCCAAGTGGTCCTGGCTGAACCTATAAGTCAGGACATATCGCTGTCCTTCAAGCAGCACAGGAACCATCAACATCAATGTGTCAATGTTTATGATGAAGCCAAGGACAGAGAGGAACCTTCAAAAGCAAATACTGTTTTACTATGATGATCCTGCCAAAACAGGACACAAGAATGCAAACTAACAGTATAAGGTGAAAATAGTGAATGCTCCAAGAGAAGCACTTCTCAGGGCAGACACAAATCCACATTTCACACAATTCACTTCATTGCCACATTTGGGGGGGCGGCAGGGCATAAAGCTGACTAGTTTGAATCCCTGACCTTAAAAGTATAATCAATGTGAGGTTTAGGATGCTTAAAATTTATTTTAGGGACAGAAAACCTTCTTCAATCAATTCACAGCATAACATGCAGACCATCCAATACATACCTCTTTGACACCGGCATCTGGGGAGGAAAAAAATGAATACAAGAGAATTCGAACTGAAACAAATTTGCAAACTGCAAACACGTTGGAGCAAGATAGTATTATATTAATAATACGTACCGCTTTATGAACTTGTCGCAGACCGAAAAGAGCATCTCATGAACACGATGCAAACAGGAGGACAGAGCATCTGAACTCGATGCAGAAGATAGATAAACAAGAGAACAAAGCATCTCATGAACTCATGGACTTGAGGGATGCACTGAAACCGGTGGACTATTACCTTGGATAATTTAATGACTTGTAAATTGACTACTTGTATAAATCTAACAGAATATAATAAACCCATATTTTCTAAATCAGCAGTTTCATTCTGATCAATATAGCTGTATTTCTAGGTGAACATCCTGCTGAGCTACAGCATTAAACCCCTCGGACCCTGCTACTGACTGCTTTAACCAGCCAGTAAGGAAGCTAGCTGTATAAAGTCGGCATTCCTGTGGGAACTAAAACTTTTCACTAACTTTCAGAGTTTATGCATGCACTGGATGCAGAAGACGGGGTTAGATGGAGACTGAAGGCTGTGGGAGGTTGTAAAAAGTATTGGACAGCAGGGCCGTTGTCTAGCACTGATGAATTATAGAAATCGTGCTTTTTATTTCCTAAAGAAGGATTGTTTTTTCCTATATATGAAGTATATGTACTACATTTAAAGTATAATAAAAAAATTTTTTTTAAAAATCAATATGACATGAAATAATTCTTTTTCGCAGGGGTGCCAGTAAATGTGGAGATTAAAACAGATCGGGGAAAAAAGGAGGAAGACATTTAAAACATCTGTGTTTTTCTCTATCAGTGCAATATCGCGGCTATTCAGAGACAAAACAAGTCAGACAAAAAGCCAGAAGCACCTTTCCCAGAGAGAGGGTGTTGCAGACGGCATGATCCACCAAGTCGGCCATCTCCTTCTTGAAGAGCGCCACGTCTTTGCACTCGTTAGCTCGGGCATGATTCAAAATCAACTCGGCCACCCTCTCACCCTGTAAGACCACACAGCTGAACTCAAGAAAGGTTCTCTCATCTAAGTATAGCTGGTCAATACCTTGTTGACTCTCTAAAGCATTTACCCAGATGAGCGGTAAAGCCTGCAACGGAAAGCTGTCTTCACACCTTGCGTTGGACCAGGATGTTGCCGGGATGCAGATCTCCGTGGACAAAGTTATCCACAAACACCTGCGGGGAAGACGCATGTGAAGATCGGCTTGATAAAAGTGACGAAGCGCTCTAGATGTGTGGCAATACATCCTCTGAAGCGGAGTGATCTCAGACATTTGTTCGTCTCACCATCTTCAGCAGGGTGTCCACTCCCATCCTCGCTATTCTCTGCTTCACCTCCTGAGGAATCTCGGAGCTCAGGTAGTTCGATATGGGCTCGCTCTCCTGAAACACAAACGCCATCATTTTCCACGCCAGTGCCTCGAATAATAGCTCAGGCGGCAGCCTCTTTCCCCATCAACCACGCGCTCACTTCAAAGGTTTCCACTAAAATGTTCCTGGTGACAAACGGCCGCAACGGAGTTGGGAACTTGATGTTGTCCACGTCGCGGAAGTTTTCCTGGAAACGCTCAATGTTTCGGGCCTCAAAACGGAGGTCGATCTGAAACGAGCACACGAAAAGCCCAAACAGGTGCAGTGAGGTCATTTCTACGGACGCTGCCGTGGTGCTATTTCTAAATCTGAGGCCTATTGACGAAACTTTATAGAGAAACGAAACCCATTTACATCAGTTTAGTGTAAACTAAACCAGAGCGAGGTTAAAGTACCTGTTTGGTCATCAGCTTCTCGAATTCCTCCACAACTTCACACATGCTGAGCCACTTGAGTCCAGGCAGGCAGTGCAGCAGCCAGCTGCCCGCTTTCATCAGCAGCAAGTCGATCTCCACCTGCCTCCTGACGCCCGGGTGGACCACCTGAAAAGCAGAAGAAACAAATGATCACACCCCCTGCTCTCCCTACAGCAGTAAAGGTACGAGCGATCCGTAGCTCAGGTGAAAGAACCCGTCGACTCAACGCCCATTAGTTGGCCTTCGTCGGCCATTTCTGGGATACAACAAACACGTGGAACAAGCTGCTCTCTGGTCAGATGAGGGCCAAGTGCAATTTTTAGCCAACACGCTAAGGCCTATGTTTGGAGGGAAACGCTGCACATCACCACAAACACAAAATGTCCTGAACAGAGCGTGATGATGTAGGGAGGGTTGGCCTCAGCAGGAGCAGGGATTATGATGTTGGGAGCTGAATACAGGGGGTTGCTGGGGGGGGGAACAATCTTAGAGGCTGAAAAAGACGATTCTGGGGCGGAGGGTCGCCTTCCAGGACATCAGCCCCGAACATAGGGGAAGAGCTGAGACAGAGTACTCAGTTAGGGGGAATAAATATGAACCATGGCAGTTTAATTTTCAGATTTATGTGTTTAAAAAAAAAGGAAAACTACGTGTCATTTCCCGTCACATCGTGGAACTTTTTGTTGATGACTTCTATAAAATCCCAATGGAGGTCTGAGGTTGTGAGGAAACAACCGTCTGCCGCTCACTTTGCTGCTGGACCACCTGAATCCAACCCCGCTCTGGGACCACGAAGGACGCTTCTGACCTCTTCTAAAATATGGAAACGTTCTGCGGGGCCCCCTTAGGCATGTTTATGGTGACACTCACCTTGATGGCCACAGGTATCAGGCGCTCCTTCTCGCCGCTGCTCTCCCCAGGCTGCCGATCTGCAGGGCTCCTCTCCTTATAACCCTCGTCCTCCTCTTTCCTGCCCTTCCAGAGCTGCCGCAGAACACCGGCCAGGCCTCCGAGGCCAGGGATCTCCCAGGCCTCCAGCATGTCTTCCCTCTCCATCTCTTCCACGATGGACTGGAAGGAGGCGTCCTCCACCTGCTCCACCCTGGCCCAGCCTCTGTACACCTGGGCGACGCACCCCGAACCCACAGGCTCCTTGCTGTCAAACACCAACACCCTCCTCCAGGCCTCGCCGAAGGCCCTGCGGAGGAACTGCTTGGTGTGGGCCCAGGAGTGAGGGCGCACCCTGACGTGGAGCCGGGAGAAGCGTTCGCAGAACTCCCGAGAGAAGATGTCCCGCCGGGTGCTGGCCCACTGGCCCAGCTTGATGAAAGTGGGCCCAGAGCTCTCGGTCACCCACAGCAGAGCCTCCAGCCAGTAAGAGGCACAGCGGGTGGACATCAGAGCCAGGGGGGAGAGGAGGAGGAGGGGGCCAAATTTAAAGAGAAGGACCAACTAGGGCTGGGCGATAATTCAATAACAATATCTATCGATCGATAGACGTGTGGCACGATAGGAAAAAATAGGGTCGATAAAAACTTCGATAGACAGTTTTACTTCCTTGCTACAGTCGGCACGCCGTCACTAAGCGCCGCCCTCTCAAACCACAACACACAACACGTGAATATGTCGCAGCAAGTAGCGGGGTTTTACTAGTTCGCCAGCCTGATAGAAATAAACCACAGTGATTTGTAAAACTTGCAAGGAACCGGTAAAAGCAGAGTCTGGTAACGCAACCCACCAGTATTCATCACGTAAGCCGCTCACACCCGCAGCAGCGCGGCCCCGCGAGCTGAGCTGTGCGGCCCCGCGTCGTCGTCGTCTGGAACTTCTTCCAAAACAAAGCAGGTATAGCAGCTAAACTGGGCTCCCTTCTTTGTGATAAAATGACAAAGCGTCCAAGCGGCATAAGGACATAACGCATGCAGTAACATGCTTCATAGTGATGGATATGTCTGCTGTTCTCTGCAGCTGAAAAACCTGCCACTCTTTATTTAACCAACCAAAGTTGGTTAAAGTTAAACAAAGATTTAATTGGAATTCTGTGTTTGTGTTCTTTATTTAAATCCAGTCATTTAGCAATATCATAAAATGTCCAGGCAGAGCTGCACATAAAATATGGTTTTAAATATTTTCAATAATTATCGATATTGATCAATATGCATTTTTTTTTATCGATAAGCTTTTTTTCTATATCGCCCAGCCCTAGGACCAACGCACGGAGGCCGAGCCGGAGGAAGAATATCACTTTGTGGACTTGGACTTTGGCAAGGGACTTTCTGTCTGTTGTTCTGGCTGCCGCTTCCTGGCAGCTGGCTGCAAAGGACGAGGCACCGACGGCTCCCCAGCACAGCAGCGTGACCTTGGGCATGTGGCTGAAAATCTGTCCTCTTTTAGCCCAGCGTGGCTCCCGGCCCTGCAGGAGCCCGCGTCTGGCAAAGGAGCCCGATCTGTGCAGAGCGCACCGCAGGTTCGCCACGATTCCTCTGGCTCCAAACGCCACCATCGTGGCCATCCTGTCAAGAGTCAGGTTAGCTCCACATCCGCTTATCTGTCCTTTAATATAAATACAAACACGCCAGGACGGACCGAAGCGTGGAAAATATGTCCTCTCCAGCAAATACCCGTCACGGTGATGTAAATACGCAACCTAAAAAAAAAAAACCCACAAAGCTACAGCTGGACTGACATTACCTGGAGCCAAAGCCGCGGATGTTTCGCTGCTCAGACGTTCTTAAGGAGCAGCAGCCGTGGCTTCCTGGAGTGCAAACCCCACGGGCGTGTTTCTCCTCCCACTGTGGACAACAAACTCATTCCACGTTACTGTGGGCAGCGACGTGCAGCCACATTTATCATTCATTTCCACGGAGAAGAGCGCGCTGCCGGGTGAAAACATTACAGCCCGTTTCCGGATGTGACGTTTCGCCGGGAAAGTCACGTGACCTTCGATTAAAAGGCTCGTCGTGAAGAGACCTGCTTGTGCTACTGCTGCGTTACAGTCAGCAGCCGGCTCAATATCTGTCCGCACACACACCTTGCCCCGAAGTGTTTCTGAACGAAAGTTACGACTGTAACTACGGTTCTATGAATCCCGGATGACCGCCAGAGGCGGTGCTTAAAGCACTGAATGATCACTCTTACGCATGCACAGGTCGAGAATTTTATACCAACATGGTCACGTGTGACCCCCGGTGACACCGGTAAGCCCATATAATCACGTGACAACGACAGCTCAGTCCCTTAATCTTCTCGCGAACAACACGATGATTCCGAGGGACCGAGCGCTCTGGCGGTCATCTGGGATTCATAGAACCGTAGTTACAGTCGTAACTTTCGTTCTATTTCATCCCTACTGACCGCCAGAGGCGGTGCTTAAAGCACTGGATGACGATTACCAACAGAGTCCTGAGGAATCACACAGAAATAAACAACCCTGAAAGCACGCCCACCACACTGGGATGAGGATGCGTGCTGGGATAGGATCCCCACCAAAGGGTAAAAGTCGGCCAAGTTAACCCTGTAAAACCTTGCAAAGGTATTCGGGGATTACCAAGAGGCTGCTGCACATATAGCCTCCAGAGTGACCCTCGCCATAGTGGCCATGCCACACTAATTCTTCTGGTGGAATGGCACCGTACACCAGCAGGGGGTTGGCGGACCTTTAAAACGTACGCTCGTTCCACCACGTCCACAATCCGACGTGCAAGACGATGTTTAGAAGGAGCCTGCCCTTCGCAGGGCCCTGAGTAGCAAACAGACAGATTATCAGACTGCCGCAGAGAAACTGTGAGTCTGACATTTGCCTTCAGTGCCCGAACAGGGCAGAAAGGCTAGGCCCATCTGTATAAAGGCAAGCAAGCTGGAGGGGCACAGTGTGACCCGCCAATGAGGCCACAGTAGGAAGAAACCCAACATCAGGCCAGAGAATAACATCAGCTGGATTCCCATGGCAACAGGGCTTGTGAACAGACAACACATGTAGCTTCCTGACCCGCTTCGCCGAAGCCAAGGCGAAGTCTGTCTTCTGACAGACACTCAAGGCTTGCATCTGCCAACTGTTCAAACGGAGGAGATCGCAGGGCAGCGAGGACGAGAGAGGTCTCACACAGGCACAACAGGGCATGTGGGAGGTGCAAACATCGGGCACCCCTCAGACACACAAAGCATCCTTGTTACGGCCTATCGTTTCTCCACTCGCCACCGAATGCCAGCAAAAGATGGCAGCAACATAAACTTCTAGAGTGGATGGAGACCAACCTTGAGAAAGCAGTGCTTGAAGGAAGGTTAAAATAAGAGAAACAGGACAGTGTACAGGGTCCTCATGTCTTGCATGACACCAGCTGCTAATCCTTCCACATATGGGTATAAACCAGTCGTGTGGAAGGGGCCCAGGCATTAGTCATCAAATGTCCGATGTTTCCGTCATACTCTGAAGGAAACGCCGGCCCCGTAGCGGCCAGGCCCAGAGTTGGAGGCGACTGGGATTGGGATGCAGGATCTGACCCCCCAGCTGTGACAGAAGGTCCGTCCTGTGGGGAAGAGGCATTGGAGAGCTGCAACAGAGCCTGTGCAGCAAAGGAAACCAGATTCTCCCTGGCCACCAGGTGGCCACTAGAAGGACCCAATGCCCCTCCTGAAGGACCCTCGGGGGTGTTGGGCCTATCATGGGAAGCGGCGGAAAAGTGCAGAGCAGCACTCTCAGCCAGTCATGTGCCAGTGCGTCTTGACCCAGGGGACTGGCATTGTCTGCCAGGGAGAACTAAAGTGGGCAATGTGTTGTCTCTTCGGACGAAAGTAGATCTACAGCTGCTTTGCCGTACCTCTCCGAAATGACCCCCACTACCTCCAGGTGGAGTCTCCACTCCCCCGGTGGTGGGCGTCCCAGAGACAGAATATCGGCCGAAACATCTGCACCCCTGGAATGTAGGCAGCTCTCAGGCTGGCGAGAACAGGGGCTGCCCAGGTCAAGAGCCTCTGGGTCAGCCACAGCAATGTTATCGAGCGTGTCCCCCATTGATGGTTGATATGAAAAACCACTTAAGTATTGTCTGACCGCACCAAGACATGCCGTCCGCACAGGTCTGGGAGGAAGTGTTGCAACGCCCGCTGCACAGACTCCGACTCCAAGGCGTGGATGTGCAGCAGTTTTCCTCCGCGGAGACCATGACCCCGGGCGATCCGTCGCTGCCACGCCCTATACCGTGGCGGACGCGCCAGTAGAGACAACCTCTTGTCGAGACGGCAGCGAACCAAGTGGAACCCTTTGTCATTAATACTGCATTTTGCCACTGAGCCAGTGATGCGAGGCAGTGAGAGGACACCCACAGTGTCATGCGATGGCACAGCGTACGAGAAGGGTCCAGCCCCAGGCTGTGAACCACATCCGCAGTGGTCGCAGAGACAACAGTCCCAGGGGTATTACTGTAGAGGCAGGAGCCAGCTTGCCCAACAGATGAAGATAAGCAATAAAAGGGGTGCACGGCCGGGCAGCATAGGCAGAATGACCTCGACACGCTGAGGCGATGGGCGAACGGTCACAGTGAGGGAGTCCATTGTGATTCCAAGAACGTGACATCTTGAGATGGAACTAAGTTACTCTCCTGCCAGATCACATGTAGACCCAATAGGTCTACATGGTCGAGTAATGTGCTCGTGTCTGCAGTGTCTTGGGCCTCTGTGGGCGCACAGATGAGCCAATTGTCCAAGTAGGGCAGGATCTTTCACCCCTTGGCCTGCAGAGGACACAGTGTTGCAGCAATGCACCAAGCAACATACGTGGTGACAGAGAGACCAAATGGGAGAACCCTGGACGAAAGGCTTGCCCTGAAATGCAAAGCGGAGAAAACAGCCAATGACATGGTGCGATTGGGACATGAAGTATGCGTCCCTCATGTCAACCAGGGTGAACCAGTTGTCTGGAGAAGATTGTCTGAAGCACACCCCGATGCCCAACATGTGGAAGGGGATGGTCTCAAAAGAACATTCAGACCTCTCAGGTCCAAAATTGGGTCGAGTCCGCAGCCGTTTTTGGGACCAATAAAAATACTTAAGTATAAAGCTCCCTGGGTCCCGCAGGGGGTCAACAAGCAATATACCACCCTTGGCCAGCAAGGCATCCATCTCGTGGCTCAGAGCTAGTCCTGGGTAAAGTGTCCCACCGCCAGCTCGGTGATGCACTGGCCATAAGCAGGCCGTGGTTGCCCCACAGAAGGTGTAGTTGGGGCAGGATAAGTGCGTCAAAGTGAACCAGAGGCACTCCCAGCAGGACACCACAATCGCCTACGATGCAGGCCGGCCAGCTGCTGCCTTGTACGCAAAGCCTGGGTTGACCGCTGCAAGCGCAGCAGAGCCAAATAACTCCCCAGAATCACTGGAAGACTCATCAGGGTCTCTCTACAGGCTTCGGTTAGAGGAGACTGAGCCAACCAACTTGTCGGCATGCTTCAACAACTGTAGACAGGACACGGCCAACTTACCCTGACAAGAGAGAAAAAGCATGTAAAGGTGTGTCAATCGCGGAGCCTCCAGAGAGGCTGAGAGACCAGTAATAAATGCGACAATGAGTTACCAAGTCGCCCCAAGAGACCCCGAGTCATAGACTCTACAGAGTAGATCGGCAGTCACACGGCACTGAGGACGAGGACTACAGGCATTAGCTCTCAAAGCCAGCTCCGCCACCACACTGAGGGATGCTCTGGCATGTTCGAAGGAAGGCATATGGCCCAAGCCAAACTTGAGCACGTCTTGCATGGCTGCCAGGGCCCTGCCATCAGAGGTCAGCAGCAAAAAAGGCCTTGGTGTCTGCCCAACAGGCATGAACCACCTTCACATATTCAGCAATGGGGAAACAAAGGATGACCTAGTAGTAGGATGTCGAAAGAAAGCACCAAAAGCCGCAGATTGGTTCGGTTGAGCATCCAGCTACAACCGGGCAAGAGCAGTTCTCAAAGCGCCCACTATCAAACCGTCCTCTTCCGACTGAGAGCCGGAAGAGATACGTGAACTGGCTGCAGACAGATGCGAGCCAGAGTCAACTGATGTTGAAAAACAGTACCAGATGCCAGGAATATAGCATCGCATCTCCAGTCAAGGCTTCTCTATGGCGATCTGGTCCCAGACAAGAGGGACACAGATCATACCCATCCTTCGACTGGAGAGGGGCCAAACACGCTCTGCAGTAGGGCTCTTCCAGCATCTTATGCTCACAGGACTAGGTCAGGTCGAGCTGAAATCGCCACCCGTGACACTTAAGCCGACAAACAAACAGGCCAGGAAACCCGGTTGAACAGAAAACGCCACCAGGGGTTCCTCAGCAGCGTAAAAGGCTGCAAGGAGCACTACGATCACCGTAGCTACAGAAGTACCAACCAGCAAGGTTGCAACACTTAATGAGGCAAGCCGAACACGCTGCCCAATGAATAATAATGCAAGCCCGAAAACGGCTGCTTAGTAATAAAACATAGGCAAGCCGAACACAGCTGCACAATGAATGATAAAGCATGCCCGAAAACGGCTGCTAAGTAATAAAACATAGGCAAGCCGAACACAGCTGCCCAATGAATGACAAAGCAAGCCCGAACACGGCTGCTGTGTAATAAAACATAGGCAAGCCGAACACGGCTGCACAATGAATGATAAAGTAAGCCCGAAAACGGCTGCTAAGTAATAAAACATAGGCAAGCCGAACACAGCTGCACAATGAATGATAAAGCATGCCCGAAAACGGCTGCTAAGTAATAAAACATAGGCAAGCCGAACACAGCTGCACAATGAATGATAAAGTAAGCCCGAAAACGGCTGCTAAGTAATAAAACATAGGCAAGCCGAACACGCTGCCCAATGAATGACAAAGCAAGCCCGAACACGGCTGCTGTGTAATAAAACATAGGCAAGCCGAACACGGCTGCACAATGAATGATAAAGTAAGCCCGAAAACGGCTGCTAAGTAATAAAACATAGGCAAGCCGAACACAGCTGCACAATGAATGATAAAGTAAGCCCGAAAACGGCTGCTAAGTAATAAAACATAGGCAAGCCGAACACGGCTGCACAATGAATGATAAAGCATGCCCGAAAACGGCTGCTAAGTAATAAAACATAGGCAAGCCGAACACAGCTGCACAATGAATGATAAAGTAAGCCCGAAAACGGCTGCTAAGTAATAAAACATAGGCAAGCCGAACACGGCTGCACAATGAATGATAAAGTAAGCCCGAAAACGGCTGCTAAGTAATAAAACATAGGCAAGCCGAACACAGCTGCACAATGAATGACAAAGCAAGCCCGAAAACGGCTGCTAAGTAATAAAATATCGGTAGCCGAACACGGCTGCACAGTAAATGAAAGCAAGCCGAACACGGCTGCTACGTAATAAAATATAGGCTGCAATAATCCAATATAGGCAGCTGATGCGCCGGCAATTAATTATAAGCAGCCAACGCGGCTGCTATTTAACATTATTGGCAGCGCGGCTGCAATTTAACACTAGAATCGTTCAACTTCTGAAGAAGTTGAAGAAGGCGCCCGCCTGGTGGTGGGCATGACCGTCAAAGGCAAAGCTTCCGAGTTCCTTGGTCGTAGTCTCTCATCGCTTGGGGATTTTAAATCAAACCTTCTGAGTGAAAAGGATTTGTCTTAATCAAAACCTGCCGACCGGGAAAACTCTGCGTCTGCAGAGCTGCAAACTGCGTATTTCGATCTGAGACGCAGCTAATGAGCTAATTGGCGACAGCCGACGGTCAACGTTTCCCATTCATTTGCTACGGTAGTCCTAAACCACTACTGACATAATACACTTTTTGGCCACAAGCGTCATTTTGGGGGTGTTGTTTCCACCTCTTCTCTTAGAGCAGTTTTTAATAGAAAGAAGAAAAGGCAAAAACGGTCCAAACAAAAGGTTGTAACGTTTACATTTGTAACCTCTGCCTTACATAAACACTAGAATTAAATCTTAATAAATAAAAGTATAGACAATTAATTCAGTAACTCAATTCAGTAAGTGAAATACAATATATAAAGGGGTTGGACAATGAAACTGAAACACCTCTCATTTTAGTGTGGGAGGTTTCATGGCTAAATTGGACCAGCCTGGTGGCCAATCATCATTAATTGCACATTGAACCAATAAGAGCAGAGTGTGAAGGTCCAATTAGCAGGGTAAGAGCACAGTTTTGCTCAAAATATTGCAATGTACACAACATTATGGGTGACATGGGTGAGTTCAAAGGAGGACAAATTGTTGGTGCACATCTTGCTGGATGTGTCAAAACTTTCTTCAACTGAATAAAAACAAAACTGAAGTAATAATATTTGGACCAATAGAGGAGAGATCAAAAGTTAGCACACAGCTTCAGTCGCTTCAGCTAGAAACCACTGATCAGGCCCGAAATCTGGTTGTAGTGATGGACTCAGACCTGAACCTCGAAAGGCATTTACAGACAGTGACAAGGTCGGCTTTCTATCACCTGAAGAATCCTTCTTCCAGGATTAAAGGACTGATGTCTCAGCAGGATCTGGAAAAATTAATCCATGCGTTTATATTTAGTAGAATTGATCACTGCAACGGTGTTTTCACAGGTCTGCCTAAAAAGTGGATCAGACAGCTGCAGCTGATCCAGAACGCTGCTGCCCGCGTCCTCACTAAGACTAAGAAAGTAGAACACATCACCCAGTTCTAAAGTCCTTACACTGGCTCCCTGTATCTCAGAGAATAGACTTTAAAATACTTCTGTTAGTTTATAAATCCCTAAATGGCTTAGCACCTAAATACATTACAGACTTGTTATCAGTGTATCAACTTTCCAGACCACTCAGGTCCTCTGGCTCCAGCCTTCTCTGCATACCTAGAACCAGAACTAAACAAGGAGAAGCAGCATTTAGTTCCTATGCTCCACTGATCTGGAACAAACTTCCAGAAAACTGTAACAGTTCGGAAAGCCTGAGTTCCTTTAAATCAAGATTAAAAACACATTTGTTTAAAATTGCCTTTGACTGTTCTAGTTAAACTGTTTTACTGTTTTTAATGTTCTTCTTTGTTTCTACATTCTATCTCTACTTGCTTTTATTCTATTTTCTATCTACATTTTATTCCTACTTGCGTTTATTTTGCTATATTTTAATCATGTAAAGCACTTTGTATTGTCTCTGTATTGAATTGTGCTATATAAATAAATTTCCCTTGCCTTGCCTTGCATCTGTGACCAAGACAGCAAGTGTTTGTGATGTATCAAGAGCCACGGTGTCCAGGGTAATGTGGACGAACCACATCCAACAGGATTAACTGTGGACGCACGAGGAAGCTGTCTGAAAGGGATGTTCGGGTGCTAACCCGGATTGTATCCAAAAAACATAAAACCACATAACTCTACTTATAACCAGTGTTGGGTAAGTTACTTTAAAAATGTAATCCGTTACAGTTACAAGTTACTTTGTTTAAAATGTAATTGTAGTGTAACTTTTTCAATTACTTTTAAAAAGTAATGTAACTAATTACTTTGATTACTTTTTGATTACTTTAAGGTTTTAATGAGTATTGACCCATGTTCAACATTTAATTTTTGAGAACTGAATGTGAACCTTAAAAAAGCAGAATTGGGAATTGACACTTGTATGACTCTATTCCTGTATATCCATCAGTAGTTAAAGGACAAGAGTCAGCAAATGCAAATTCTGCCCTTTAAAACAATGACAGCACAATTGTTGCTGTATGATCTGAAGCCCCATTTGGATCTTTTAAACAGGCTTTGAAAAACTTTGATAATTTGCTGCTGTAATATTATAGATTTTTTAGAATAAAAAGCTAGCAGATGTGCATAATCAAAATAACAGAAATACAATTATAGAGCATTCAGTATTGTAAGAAAGCCCACACTGTTTCTGGATAAATACATTATTGTATGAGTTAAGTTCTGTTCCGTTTTCTGCCTTTTTCGTTGTAAAACTGAAATGTCCCATGCTCCTGAATGCACCATAGCTTTCCGACGCTCACGAATGCAACACTGTGAATGCTGAGCTGTGTAGACGCGTTTGATTTTCCGCTTAAGACAAAGTTTTGCAGTTTCACAACACACGTCGGCTCTCACGGTTTATTGTTGTGTGTGAATAACAAGAGGTGGCTGTCAACAAGCTTGAAGGCTGTCATGTTTGATGCGCTGCTTGAGCTGAAATAAAACCGTGAAACGTCCGCTCGCTTGCTGTTCTTTCAGAAGGCTCCACCAGCACAGGATGGATCATCAGTGATAGAGACAAGGAGCCGTAGCGGGGAACGGCGATACAGGGCGTGAAGCAATAAAACTATCATTACATATTTCGCAAAGGTTTTTCTTTATATTTTAAAAAAAATGTAACTAAATTTGTAATTCTTAATATTTTCGGAAGTAACTGTAACTGAATTACATATTTTCTCATTGTAACTGTAACGAATTACAGTTACTCTTTTTTTGTAATTAAATTACGTAACGTCGTTACATGTAATCCGTTACTCCCCAACACTGCTTATAACTAACTTTCTGAAATATAAACTAAAGGTCACCAATCAGTTCTAAAACATCTTTAGATGAACTCTTGTTGAGCCCTGGAGTATGGAGGACCAAGTCTTCCATATTTAAAAATAAATACAGAAATAATTAAATGCTCAATAAATAAATATGCATACAATTATGTGCCACCAAAAATACAATGCACAAATAAATGTAGATAGAAAATGAATTATACAGTGAGACAAAATGTATACATTTCCTTTAATTAGCCACTTTATTTATTAATTACTTATTTTTTTAAGTATTTATTTATGTGCATGTTATAATATTTTTGTCTGTTTTATTCTTTCTTTGTATTTTTTTGCCCTATTTATTTCTCCGATGCTATTTATTTCTGTTTGTCCTTTTTACATTTCTGTTTGTCCTTTTTACATTTCTGTTTCCCGTTTTTACATTTCTATCTGTCCTTTTTATATTTCTGTCTCTCCTTTTTACATTTCTGTATGCATTTCTGCCTCATTATGCAAATGAGGGGGGCTGTGTCTTAAGGGCTCAACTTCTTCCCATTGGTTGGTTAGCATTTTACTGCGTCGGTCAAATCTACATGGCTTTTCCCCGACATGTAGCATTGTTTAATAATAACTCAGCAGGCAGACGTTCAGTGTCCGACCTCTTACGGGAAGCTGCTAATAGACTGGAAGAATTAGAACTCTGTACATTTGGGATCTGAAATGTTTTTCGGTGGTTTCAGATTCGGCTTTCCAGATCAATAACTCATCGGCGGATGATTTATTCTACAAAACAGACACCTCTCCGCAACCACCGCAAGGCAGACACTGAGCTACAACCGTAGTTTCCTCAAAACGAGTCCGTGGGCCAGAATCTGTGGGACGTCTCCTTAAGAAGTTTCGTATGAACTGTCAGACGGCAACTTTCTTGCACTTAGGTTGCTACACATAGCAGTGATCTCAAAACACCAATAATCCCACGTTTTCACTTGCACATTAATAAGTTATTGCTGATAAAAAATCTAAACTGTTGCGCTCCGGTCCGAGAGGTCACGTGATTCGATTTTTGCTGCTCAGCCAATCAGATCGCTGTATTGTCAGCTGAGTGCGTTCAATGTGTAAGGTGTTGTAAACATTTGTTTCCAGACGAAGAAAGCCCAATAATAGCATTTTCTGCCAGTTGGCAAAGATCTTGATGGCAAGGAAAAAGAAATAGCCCAGACCATCCATCATCCATTTTCTAACACGTTTATCCCTGCTGGGTTCGGACCGGTGCCGATCTCCAGCTCTCAATGGGCGAGAGGCGGGGTAGACCCTGGACAGGTCGGCAGTCCATCACAGGGCAGAAATAGCCCAGACTTTTGCTCATTTTACTGTGATATCACCAAGACCTGCTGCGCTAGGATAGCACAGCCAAACGACTTATCCCCTGCAGAATTTGTATCCCCTGCATCGGGAGAGTGTTTGAAATCAATAAAACTTTTAACCTCCAGCTTTGTGAAGTCTAAATATTTTTAGACATCACATTCTAATAAAATGAAATTGATTTTTTTAAACTCCTAATACATTGTTCTGTTTTGAAAATCCACATATCTTGTTGTTGATAAACAAAGAGCAAAAGGCTGGGGTGTTAAATGTGCACGGTGTCGTGCCAAACTAGGTATCCCCGCCAGAATGTGTATCCCCTGCGTCGGGAGCGCGAATTCAGGTTGACGAACGTATACGGTCAACTCCGCCTCATTTGCAACAAATTAGGCGTGGAAATCAAGATGTTTTATTTCTCTTAACGAAATATAGGAATAGTGCCGTTACATTATCGTTCAGTTAATGGGTTAAAATTGAAAACGTAACACTTGTTAGTACGATCATAAGGGATTGCTATGTCGGTTAAAACTAGACTGATCACTCAGTATAACACGTTCTGATAAAGTAAACGGCTCTGTGGTCATCTCCAGATGTGTCACGAAAGTATTAGCTTTATGTCATTAGATTGTTGCATGTCTGTCTGCTGAAACTAAAAACCCACCTTTTGTGCCAAAACTCAAGAATGTGGGCTACTGTTAGTCCATTTTGGAAGGGGATACATATTGTGGCAGGCTGGACCCGATATTTTTTGTATCCCCTTGTAACTTCTTCATTTAAAGAACTAACAGCTTCAAATTTTCTACAGTTGTTTGTGATTATAAGAGGTGTTTATGTGCCAAGACTCAAGAATGTGAGCTACTGTTAGTCCATTTTGGAAGGGGATACATATTCTGGCAGGCTGACCCCGATATTTTTTGTATCCCCTTGTAACTTGTTCATTAAAAGAGCTAACAGCTTCAAATTTTCAGCAGGTGCTTGTTGTTATAAGAGGTTTTTATATGCCAAAAATCTAGAATGTGGGATACTGCTAATCCATTTTGGAAGGGGATACATATATGCTCAGCATGATAGTCTGTTTCCAGCATACATTTCTTGGCTGACTTTGTGCAAGATGAGGACAGCATTACTTACAAATCCAAAGATTGGGGCCTGCTCTGATGGTGCACGGGTAGATATATATATATGGATATATATATCCATCCATCCATTTTCCAAACCGCTTAATTCCTCATGGGGTCACGG
Source organism: Fundulus diaphanus (assembly GCA_037039145.1). Taxonomy (NCBI): domain Eukaryota; kingdom Metazoa; phylum Chordata; class Actinopteri; order Cyprinodontiformes; family Fundulidae; genus Fundulus; species Fundulus diaphanus. The sequence continues at coordinate 36,021,085 of CM073134.1, forward strand.
GGGGTGCTGGTGCCTATCTCCAGCGTTCACCGGGCGACAGGTGGGGTACACCCTGGACAGGTCGCCAGTCTGTCGCAGGGCAACACAGAGAGACAAACAACCATTCACACCTAAGGACAATTTGAAGAAGCCAATTAACCTAACAGTCATGTTTTTGGACTGTGGGAGGAAGCCGGAGTACCCGGAGAGAACCCATGCATGCACAGGGAGAACAAGCAAACTCCATGCAGAAAGACCCAGGGGTGTACTTGAACCCAGGACCTTCTTGCTGCAAGGCAACAGTGCTACCCACTGCGCCACTGTGCAGCCCATGTTGTTTTCTTAATATGGTTCTTGGCTGAATTAAAATATCATTAGATCTGATCATTTTGGCAGTAACTTTATTCTGTGTTCATTTGATCACACTTGGAATCAGCTTTATATAATCCATTCATGCGGGTCTATCCACACAAAAAAAACGAACAAGTAGACAGCTGTGATGGACTCAGGAAGGTGGGTTTTTAGTTTCAGCAGACAGACATGCGACAATCTAATGACATAAAGCTAATACTTTCGTGACACATCTGGAGATGACCACAGAGCCGTTTACTTTATCAGAACGTGTTATACTGAGTGATCAGTCTAGTTTTAACCGACATAGCATTCCCTTACGATCGTACTAACAAGTGTTACGTTTTGAATTTTAACCCATTAACTGAACGATAATGTAAAGGCACTATTCCTATATTTCGCTAAGAGAAATAAAACATCTTGATTTTCACGCCGAATTGGCTGGAAATGAGGCGGAGTTTACTGCGTTCAGCAAGCTGAATGCGCGCTCCTGACGCAGGGGATACAAATCCTGGCGGGGATACCTAGCTTGGCACGACAGCTTACCTCAAGTTCTTTCTGTAAAACTGACAGACCGTAGTAGTCATGTTTCCTCAGTCATGTCTTTCTCCAAATACGTCGTCACCTTTTCTTTTTAGGGCTTTCTGCACACAAAATTGCACATATTGCCAAAGCAGCGCGTTTCTCTCCGGTAATGTTTACAGTAGCCATCGACACTTCCGTCTTCTTCTAAATACTTGGGAACTATTGTAACCAAAAATCAAAACTCAACTTTAACTATTGAAAACAAAATTAAAGAAGGTAAATCCAAACTTAACTCATGGCTCCAACGAGACCTTTCTATTTTAGGACGAATTTACTTATCCAAAATGGAATGTTTGTCAAGGTTAATTTATTCAACTTATAGTACTGCCATCCCAAATAGCGTAACCAATACTATTAACCAAATGAACATGAAATTTATTTGGAGAAACAGGCCACACTACTTACGAAAAAGTCATATGGTCAAAGAAATTAAAGATGGCGGTCTGAAAGTAATTGACTTTGAATGTCTTAATGGAACCCTTAAGATTAATTGGTTGAAATCCTGGATTAAAAATTCTCATTTGTTCTGGTATTGTGTTCCTAATTATATATTTAACAAAATAGGTGGTCTAAAACTTGTACTCCTAGCTGATTTCAATATACACAAATTACCCATTAAACTATCAGAGTTCCATCAACAAGTATTACTATACTGGAAAATGATATATGTTCATAACTACTCACCACATTCCTCTATCATGTGGAATAATAGATTTATTCTACATCGCAATAAATCATTATTCTACAAAGATTGGATGGAGAGGAATATTTGGTCTATTATACACTTAATGGACGCTAATGGTTGCATATTAAATTACAAACAATTCTGTACAAAATATCAGTTCTTCCCTCCAAAAGCTGAATTTACAAGATTACTTAACGCCTTGCCAAAACAATTTATCAATCAGATTCAAAATATAATAATATATCACCCAATTACCCCACAACTACCCAATTTATCTATTAATGGACTATCAATCACTGACCAAAAATTCAATAACCACACAATTAGAAACTGTCTAAACGAAACTTTATTCCCTGGGAAACTGAATAAAAATAACATTCTTTGCAAATTTGAACAAAAATCAATTGAAATACTGAGAACCTTTTATTTAAAACTTCCCATACAACCAAAAGCTAAAGAAACTCACTTTAAAATTTTAAATGCAATTTACCCCTCAAAAGAACTACTAAGAATTCGTTTTAATATTGATGACAATAAATGCTCATTCTGTGAAAGTGATGTAGAAACGATAGACCATGTCTTCTATGAATGCAGTCAGACTAAAACATTTTGGAATTGCTTAGAAAGATGGGTCAAATCCAAAATTGCACTCCCTAACTCTATCTCTAGAGATATGGTAGTTTTTGGAATACTATTGAAAGACAAAACAATAGAACTCTGTTGTAACCTAATTTTATGCTTAGCAAAATTCTTTATTCATAAACAAAGAGTCTTGAGATCACCCCCAATCTTTAATATTTTTTTATCTGAATTCAAGTTATATTTAACATCTCTTAAATGTATAGAATCTTACAAATACCTAACTGAAATACTAATGGAATTGCCCACTGATTTACAACAATCCTAACATATAAATCCCCTTGTTGTTATGTTAATTATTGTTTCATTATCATTACTCACTCATTCTTTATTTTCCTCATCAATGTTACTTTATATTTCCATTTTGAAATCTGCCTCTACTATGCCTTCCATAGATTTGTACTGTTGCTATTGCCTTACTTGTTTGTACTTTGTTTAAATAAAGTTCATTAGAAAAAAAAAAAAAAAAAACTTCCGTCTTCTTCTTCTTCATCATCATCTTCTTCTACAGTATGAGCACTCCAGTCGCGTCCGAGCGTTGCGCCGTACACAGATCGTGAGCGGTGAACTTTTAAACCCGCGGTTCCGTCGCACAGTTTGAGATGTATATAAGCACCACGACTGAAAAACTCGTACAGTGTATGCCCGGCTTAACACACTTACCATAACAGCTCCGCATCACCGTTTATGACAACGAACTTCCACTTCTTCTTCTTCTGTTGTAAAAGTGGTGCGCCCTTCTTCTTCTTCGTGTTTTAATGGGTGCTGACCACATCCAAAAGGATCATTACCGCCCCTCTAGTGGTGCGCTCTGTTCCTCATCTTTATCAGCAGCGCAACCAGCTACCGTAACACCTGTTAAATGTATCACTGTTATAGCTCCGAAGGTCCAGAAACTCATGTGTGCTATAGCGCAGCAACGCGGTGCAGTTTTGAAAGAAAAGATAGCCAGTGTGGTGTTAGCTTTAGCCTAGCACGCACCCCCCTCCGCGGTTCACAGGCTTTGTTTATGTTCCGGTCGCCGGCTGAGTTGCACTTCCGCCCGGCCGGGAGAAGTCGGCAGGATCCAGTGTTCTGGAGATCTCTAGGATGACGGGAATATCGGTGATAATAAATGTATCACTGTTATAGCTCCGAAGGTCCAGAAATTCATGTGTGCTATGTATGGGGCTAAAATAGTAGCTTTAACATTTGCAAATGTGTGTGGAGAGTTGTGTGTCTGTATCTCGATTTGTGTGTGTGCAGTGGGATTTGAAAATGTGTAAATAAATCTGTAAATGTGTGAGGAGATTTGTGTGTCTGTACAACAATCTGCAAATGTGTAAAACTACTTGTGTGCAATACGTTTTGCAAATGTGTAAAAAATCCACAAATCTGTAGTCAGATCTGCAAATGTGTACTGAGATTTGCAAATGTGTAGATCAATCTGTAAGCACACACAGAGACACTTGTGTCTGAAGTATTTTCGCTTCAAGACCCAGAAATACAGACAAATCATTGGTTACAAGTCAAGCGGTTTTTCGGTTGGCTCTCTTTACACACGTGATTTTTGCTACCCTTCTGCCGCGTGAGATGCACAAATGCGTAGAAGGATTTGTATGTGTATTTTTCGATTTGTGTATCCCCTTGCGCAGACTCACAGGCTCATAGCCTCACATGTTGCCCTGAGCGCAGGCTCACAGGCACACAGGCTGCCTCTTCCGGCTGTGGAAGGTCACGTGACTTTCAAGGATTTTACCAAAGCGTTTTGCTTCCAGACGGCTGACAAGGCAACTTGTTATAACTATATAACTTTCTCCCTTTAACAGCAAAAGTTTCTTGTTTTAATGAGATACTTATCTTGCTAAAACCAGATAATTGTCTCCTCATAACAACGCAACATAACCCGGCATCAGCTCGCGGCATATTTGAGTGTCATGGAGAAGAGGAGAGACGGAGGGAGATTATTTCTTTTTAAGAAGTCATCATTTGTCGGAGGAATGTATTTCTGCTCTGAGGAGTGACGAGGTAACTCATGCATATACAGCAAGTCCTCTACTTGAAATTTGATCTATTTGGCAGTTATTATGTATAGTTAACAACTATGCTCTGGATACAATGGCATCACTGTAGTACCGTCTCTGGCTCCGTTAACACGGTGAAAACAGGTTTGCGTTGCCTTTGTACTCTCCATTTACACACTACAAGGTTTATCTGTTGCTTAGGGGCACTTTCAGCTATAGCTGTGGGTTTATTTACAACAGTTTGCAGCCGAATCAGTCCTCCGCCAGCCGCTTTCTTCTTCTGGGCAAATTGACGCGGAGCTTCAAAAATCACAGCGCTACTAGTGGTGCGGCAGGGGAATTACATCGTTTAAGTACTCTGTAAACAGGGCCTGTGACTGCAAAAGTTCTTCATGGATGTTATTGAGATAGGCTGACAAAAATATATAAAGATACGGATAAGCAGCTTAATTTTTTTTAAAACATGTCATGCATATAATCATAAATTCTGCTGTAAAGATTAATAATCATGTGCTTAAAAGAGTCTTTTTAGTTTATTTCTTTTTTATATCAACCATAATTTCATTGTGCTTGTAGACATATCAGCTATAGCAAGCATGGATGATGAGAGCTTGGCCATCTACATTCCCACCTATGCTGACAGAATTGCCACCTGGAGATTTTGCTCCGAGTACCAAGGAGAAGGTGAAAGAGATGTCCTTCGACAGACATTGCTTGAAAAACTCTTTTCATGCAAATCTTCATGGAAAAAGTCCAATTTGATCTAAAATGTTTTTGGTTTCAGGTAATACCACTATGTAATATATTTCAAAAGAAAGTTTACCATTTGACTCAAAATGGTCATGTTTTCAGGAACATATGGAAGTGAGCCACAATAGAATCAGTTAGCTTTTGTTTTTGCTGACAAAGATATAGAACAAAAATACTGATTAAAAAGATTACTCCAAAAACATTGTGAAATACAAGTTTTGAAGTCAAATTATTGCTGTTGCTATGAAGCTTCTTTAAGGTAAAAATTTTCAAGCATGTGTTTAAACTGTACTTATTTTCCTTTTCTTTCCATAGGTATTATGTTTTTTATATTCTTCAAAGTTGATTGTAAAATTGATAAATGCTTTGAGCGCAATAGTGCCCAGATTTCTAACATAGACTTTTGTCTGTTGTATGTAAAAGGATTTTCTCATGTTCAATTTTGAGATCCATGTATTCATCTTTTTAATACTCATAGATCATGTTCTCGTTAGGTCATCTTCTGGAGGTAGAGAACTTCCTTTTAAAAGGATCTTTCAGAGAACTTGTTAAAGGTACTTTTAATGTATGTTCTTCTGTGAGTTGATGTAACATTGCAATATAATGTTATTTTTCTAAGGAAAGAATGAGTTGGTTTGATCACAAACCATAACACTTCATTTTGTAATGGGTTTTTACCAAAGATTCATTAAAGGTTTTCATATATCATTCGACCATATCATCATTGTCAAACAGTACATAACTTGGGTCTCAGTGTTCAGTAACAGAAAACTGAAGTCTTGCTGTTATAAATATAAAAAGTAGGTCTTGAATATGAGGAGCAGTGGTGGGGTTTACAGAACATGTCATTTAAACATTTTGTGTCCTGCATGATAGATCACAAGGCACATGTGAAGTTAGATGTCTTGTTATTGTCCTAATATATGTAGCAGCATATATTTGCTGTCAAACAACAAGAATCACAGAAAATATAAAACCTAGCACCAAAATTCAAAAAGTTATGTACATCATGATGAAACCTTTAAGTACATGGGAATCGAAGAAAACAGAGGTCTGTTTTTTATTCCTCCATCTGTATTTCTTTGACTGTTTGTCCTTTATGGGTTGTGGGGTCTGCTGCTGCCTATTTCTGACTGTGTAGGAAGGTGACAGGGTCATTCTGGACAGGCTCACAAGGTCATTTGCTCCAAAAACTTTTTTTACAAGAAAATATCACACGTGTCACAGGTTTGTGCGTATATAAGCTCTTAAAAATAAGCATAACTCAATTGTTTCATCATGTGTGGACGGTGCATGAAGAAAGTTCTCTGTCATCAGAAGGTATGATAGTTCGAACTGTCTCATCAGGTGTGAACGGTCCTCTGAAGACGTTGGACTGTGCAAGTTTCCGCCACTTGCTCAGAAACCTGTTTGAGATTATCTTGTTCACCAAAAAGCCGTGGAAGGGTATACATCATGTAGGACCGGCAACTTGGAGCAATAGTATCTCTAATCTTACGGATTATGTTCCATAAGTGAACCACTTTAAGAGTTCTTCCTGAAAGACAAGAAAATAAACAAGTTCTTAAAGTACATACTCCATATTTAAAAGCATATATCATATAGTATTTATCTTTTACATTCAAACATACCTCAGTGATATTTAAACAGGTGAGCAGAATTGGCTGCTTATCCAAGAAGTCACCAGTAAAGTAATCTGAATTCTTCAGTTTTTGAAAAAGAGTCATCCAGTACTGGCTGTCGATGTGCTGGCTGTGGTTGCTGGATCCCACAATGAAGCAGTTTTCAGGATAGCTGTCATCAAGACGCAAAAATCTTTGAATGTCTTTCATTGTACCATTCTCTGTCTCCATGTCTATATGAATTCTGGCTGTGGTACCCCCTCTTTTCTCAACCTCTGAAACAAAATATCCAGCAGTAACTTTTGGACAGCTACCATCCATGTATTCAGCTTTAGAGATGCCAACCTGTAAACACAGCAGAGATTTTGTTATCGTTCTTTCAAGTTTTTTATTTTAAACAAAGGTAAAAATAACAATTTATTCTTTCTAAGAATTGAGCACATTACTTCTGCTAAATGTGAGAAGCTAAATATTCCAAATTCAAAGTTTTTAAGTATTTAAATTTTGAGTGTCAGATCAAATGCACCGGCATTCTAAGATGTAAAAGAGAACATTCATGATTTTCTGGCTGTATTTTTAATGTAGCTATCTTAAACCTGGTCCACCTACCTTAATGTTTTTGTTTATGGGAATTTTAAAAAGTACTTTTACAGAATTCCCATCAGAAGGAGAATAGCTACTGTTTAAAATTGTGATTAAAGGTTAGACTGGATCAATGTTAAATTGCTCAAACCTAGACTGCAATGCAACAATGTTGATTAAGATTTGTTTTCTTTTCTGAGTAAGTTTAAAGACATCATAAAAAACAAATGCAACAACTACTAAATTGAGAACAGTCGTGCCTTGCTGCCAGGTGCTTTTATTGATAAATTCTGATATTAACTTTTGTATTTGCAGCAATGATAATCGATTATCAGTTTTTGCTTTTCTCCTTATTAAAGCATAAAACAGCAGTTGACTGGGTTTATTAATGGATCTGATATAAATAGCTGTCCTTCACTGCCTTGTGAATAGTCACATTAGAAAGCTCTGTATTCATCACTTTGTTTTGACACAATAAAATATGGATAAATGTAGCTTTATCTAGCCTCACTTTCATTGTGTAGAATACACATACTTTTAATTAGCCTTACGAGTGTCGAATTAAAATTTATTTTAATTATATTTATTTCAAATACATAAAGGCATAGGTACATTTGCAGTCACAGGCCCTGTTTAGAGTACTTAAATGATGTAATTCCCCTGCCGCACCACTAGTAGCGCTGTGATTTTTGAAGCTCCGCGTCAATTTGCCCAGAAGAAGAAAGCGGCTGGCGGAGGACTGATTCGGCTGCAAACTGTTGTAAATAAACCCACAGCTATAGCTGAAAGTGCCCCTAAGCAACAGTTAAACCTTGTAGTGTGTAAATGGAGAGTACAAAGGCAACGCAAACCTGTTTTCACTGTGTTAACGGAGCCAGAGACGGTACTACAGTGATGCCATTGTATCCACAGCATAGTTGTTAACTATACATAATAACTGCCAAATAGATCAAATTTCAAGTAGAGGACTTGCTGTGTATGCATGACTTGTCACTCCTCAGAGCAGAAATACATTCCTCCGACAAATGATGACTTCTTAAAAAGAAATAATCTCTCTCCGTCTCTCCTCTTCTCCATGACACTCAAATATTATTATTTTTTTATTTTTAGTTAAGCAAATCCAAAATACAATTTTCAAAATATCAGATAAGTACAATTAAACATATGGCAGCCATAACAGATTTTTTTTGAAAGACAAAAAATAAAATAACTAAACAGTCTCATTAAAGTTAAATCAAAATTAAACAGAAAATAAAACAAATAACACAGGGGTTTAGCTAAAGTATACTGTTATCAAATCTGAAAACTTTAAGGCTTTGTTACTTTCCAGTAATTTGATCGAAGCATACAAATTCTTTACATCATTTTGGAATGCTTGAAAATTTGCATTTGTGAATAAAGAATTTTCCAATAATGAATATAGTATTAAACAGAAATTCTACCCTTTTATCTTGAAAAGTAATGCCAAATTTAACTCCTTTATATTCAAAATTAGGAATCACATTTTTCGTTGATCATGAATCTTGTCCCACAAAGACTTAACCACACAACAACTGTAAAAAAGATGTTCTTGTGTTTCCAAATCTTTCTGACAAAAATTACCTACATCAACATCAAATTTAAATCTTAAACTTAAGAACTCTGCACAGGGATAAATATTATTTATAGTTTTAAAATGAACTTCTTTCATTTTGGGTAACACAGGAAATGAGAAAAATCTGGTTCTAATCTTAATCACATCCATCTCTGAAAATTAGTTTAAAGATAAATTCTTTTTAACTGGGAGAGGGAAAATTTCGTTATTTATATGTTCTCTCATCATTTTGTTACTGAATTTGAGATGTGTGAAATCGTATTTATCTATAAGAAGAGAGGGAAAGATCAGTGTTACATCAGAATATTGAATCATTCCTTTGACCAAGTTTATCATGGTTGCTGGAATTGCCTTGATCACAGATAGAAACTGTCTCTGTGGGCAATCTAAATGATATTTTCTTTTAAATTCTGTGTAATCTAGAATATTACCTCTTGTATCCATTAGATGTACTATGGCCCAAATTCCTTTTTCATCCCAGTCCTTGTAGTATAGAGATGTTGTTCCAAATAATCATATTATGTGGTGTAAAGTTGTGCTTGTATAGCATTTTCCAATACTTAAGAACTTGTGTGTGGTAGTCTGATAATTTAATTGGTAATTTTGCAGGATCAAAGTCACATTTTAAGAGAAATTTTATTCCACCAATTTTTTGAAATAGTTGTGATGGGAAACTAAACCATAAACTTTTTTCATTCTTAATAAAAGTCTGCAGCCATTTTAATTTTATTACGACATTCATTACTTCAAAATCAATAACGTTTAATCCTCCTTTTTCTACAGATTTTACTATGTCGTTCTTTCTGATCAGATGTTGTCTATTATTCCAAATGAAATTGTAATGAATTTGATTAATTTTTTTTATTGTAGAATTTGATATATTTAAGGTATATGCCGGATAAATTAATCTGGCTATTCCTTCCATTTTTGTCAACAATATTCTACCAAAAATTGAAATGTTCCTTTGGAGCCAGCTGTTAAATATTTGTTGATTTTTTTGTAGGATGGGTTGAATATTTATTTTTTCATTTTCAGTGTGGTCCTTGTTAATCATTAAACCTAAATATTTTACCTCATTTTTTGCTTTGATATTATGAATTAAAGTGGATTGATTATTTTGAATAGTTAAAATTTCACATTTTTCCATGTTAAGCTTTAAGCCTGAAGCTTTTGAGAAGAACGAAACTGCTTCTAAAGCCTCAGGTATTTGGTCAGCATTTTTTAAAAACAATGCTGTATCATCTGCTAACTGTGTGATAACAATTTTTGTACCGAGGAAATTTAGTGGACTTATCTTGCTGTTATTTTTAATGTATAATGCTAATAATTCTGTTCCTATTATGAAAAGTAGCGGGCTAATTGGGTCTCCTTGTCGTATACCTCTTTTTACATCAAATCTCTTTGTAGTTCCTGACTGAAGTAGAACCGAGCTTGTTATATCTTTATATAATGTAGAAACAATGTTTATAAATTTTTTCCCAAAGCCAAATTGTTATAACGACTGTAAAATGAAAGGGTGTTCTATTTTATCAAAGGCTTTAAGGAAATCTAAGAACAAAATGATACCTTCATCTTCTATAAAATGTTTGTAATCCATCAGATCCAAAACTAGGCGGATGTTATTGTGTATTAATCGACCTTGTAGGAAGCCAGATTGATTTTCACTGATGATTGTGTTTATTCCACTTTTAAGTCTATCAGCCAGGACATGTGTAAGAATCTTATAATCTATACTTAATAAAGTAATTGGTCTTAGGTTTTCAATAATTGTTTTGTCTTTGTTTGGTTTAGGTATTAATATAATCAACCCTTGCTTCATTGTAGTTAATAATGTGTTTTGTATGCATTCATTCAGTACTTCATACAGTAGTTCTCTTATATCCAACCAGAAAAACTGATAAAAATTTGTAGTTAAACCATCTTGTCCTGGTGATTTACCCAAAGCCATTTTCTTTACTGCTGCATCTAGTTCCTTTATTTTTAAATCAGTATCGCAAGTCTTTTTAAAATCCAAATCTATCTGTTTAATAAATGGTTTGACTGTTTTAAATAAGTTGTCAGAATGAGTAACTGAACATTCTGAAGAGTATAGATTCTGATAGTATGTGAATATTTCGTAAGATATTTCTTTTGATGTTGTTACAAATCTATTTCCAATATTTAGAGACATAATTATATTTTTCTTTTGTCGGGTGTTTTCTAATCTACTAAAATATGAACTATTTTTTTCTCCTTCTTCAATCCATTTGGCTTTTGATCGAATAAATGCACCACGTGCTCTGTTTTGATAGAATTCATCCAATTTTGATTGTAATTCGATATATTTGTTTTTTTCCACTTCTGTTGACAAGAAGTTTTTGCAGCAGTTATTAATATCTTGGCTTAATTTTCTTTCCTGTTCTTTTTGTTTCTTACTTTTTTCTTTACCATAATTAATAGAATATTCTCTCAGTTTGTATTTTAAAAATTCCCATTTATTTCCTTTGCTGGTAATTTCTCTATTTGTTTTAACATCAGATAAAATCTTTTTAACCATATTATATATATTATATTGACTAAAGGAGAATATATAATGTTCAAAAGGAACGAGAAGTGACAGCAGAGTGTAGATCAACCTCAACGTGTAAATGAAAAGGTGAAATTAGCACTTCTAAGGATTCGTTGAGTGTGAAGGAGGGAAGACTTCTGATCCGCTGATGAAGCCACGGCCGCCAACGAAGTACGCTGGTTTACCTTCCTTGCGGGCTCTGTCTATCAAGGGCCACAGTTTGTTGCGTCGTTCTCTGTCATCCTTGTTTAGGTCCTCAGTGAATCTCAGATGGTTGTCCTTCAGGTACGAAGATGTCTTGGCTGCTTTCCATGTGGCATCTCTGAGGACTCTGGAGGTGAACTGAATGATGACCCCTCTAGGTTTGTTGCTACCTGTACGTTTGGCTCCAAGACGGTGCACAGTGTCGAGGGCATCGGGCAGCTTCTGTTTATGTTCTGGTAGAACTGACTGGCAGATTTCTATCACTTTTCTTCGTATGTCTTCTTTCTCTGTCTCTTCAGCTCCTTGTAGTTTGAGATTCCACCTCCTGGAATATCTTTCCAACTCAGCAAGCCTCTGCTGGTAGTTATCCACCCGACCTACTTCTCTAGTAACTCTTTTTTCCAGGTCATTCACTTTCGCCTTCACATCATTCATTTCTGCGCATATAAAGTCAATAGTCTTTTTGAGACCCTCAATCTTTAGCGTGTTCTCCTTCACCATGCTCTCTATGTTGTCAGAGCGGGCGTTTATCAGCGCAGACAGACTGGAAATTATCTCATTTGTAGCAGAAGGCTCCGGGTTGCTGCGTTCATACATCACCTTTTTCGGTGCTGGCGATTTCAGAGGAGTAACAGGTAGGGCAGGAAAGTTGGCAATTTCCTCCTCATTCAATGTCAAAGTTAAGGGGGCAGCTGCGTAGTTGTGGTAGTTATCAAATAACATGTTACCGGTTGTAGCGTTAGCCTCATTAGCCTTGTTAGCCTCATTAGCCTTGTTAGCCGTCTCAGACGCAGGCTTGGACTTGGATGTATCTAGACCTCTTTTCGCTCCTTTCTGGTTCGGCATTCTGTTATAACTATTAAGTATGTTGTCTTGTAGAAAAACCAAAGTGCTATTGTTCATAAAATCAGGTATTTACCGCGTTTTATGAATTTTTGTGCAGATCTCGGTAGAGAACGTCTCCTCACTCCGCCATCTCGAGCGAACCCCGTGCAGCCACATTTATCATTCATTTCCACGGAGAAGAGCGCGCTGCCGGGTGAAAACATTACAGCCCGTTTACGGATGTGACGTTTCGCCGGGAACGTCACGTGACCTTCGATTAAAAGGCTCGTCGTGAAGAGACCTGCTTGTGCTACTGCTGCGTTATAGACAGCAGCCGGCTCAATATCTGTCCGCACACACACCTTGCCCCGAAGTGTTTCTGAACCGTGTGTTTCTGACTGTGCTTTGTTTTTATGGAGCCAGATGGGTCTCGAAATCCACAAATGCACAAAAAAATCCACACACACACAGGACAAGATCCACGGATGCACAGGCCGATTCATACGTGCACAAAAAAATCCACACGTGCACAAAAAAATCCACACGTGCACAAAAAAATCCACACATGCACAAAAAAATCCACCAGTGCACAAAAAAATCCACCCGTGCACAAAAAAATCCACACATGCACAGGCCCGATTCATGCGTGCACAAAAAAATCCACACGTGCACAAAAAAATCCACACGTGCACAAAAAAATCCACACACACACAGAACAAGACCCACACATCCACAGCTCTAGGCTTTAAACCTCACAGCATTTGTGTGTGGATTTTTGAGACGGTCCTGCCGTCTCGGGATTCGCACAAGCATTTTTTTAAACAGAGAGTGGTTTGCAACCAATCAGAAGCCTCCCTTGTATAACCCAATTACTGGAAAGTACTCCACGTGGGGTGACTTACTCATAACCCAGCAAACACGTCCAGGTGGGGCCCATGTGGGCCTCACTTGGGCTAGATGGGCTTCAGCTGGGCATGGGCTCAGGGTGGGCTGTGTTGCTGGGACCCATGTGGGCAGCCCATATACTGCCTACATGACTCATGGTAGATAGACCAAGCATGGGCAATAGGTGGGCTCCAGTTGGGCAGCCCTTACAAATTCAAAATGGTCAAATCGACATATTATATAACAACAGACACTGAAAGGTCTACTTTTTTATGCTATTTTATTTATTTATTTTTAATAAGTGAAAGTCTTTAATCGCACACTAATCCAGCCTATTTAGATGATACATTTATAATTTTTTTTAATTATTTAAATTTAAATCACTTAAATAACCCCCCTTTCAGTGAAGCGGCTGAAAATTTAGATCTGAAAATTTTACTGAGATGACAGATCAATATGTTTCATAATAAACCGGCCCTGATCAGTATTTCATATTCTTAAAGTTTTTAATGTCTCTTCCTTTATTGTTTTCACACAGGTGAATTCTACTTTCATATTGATACACTGGAATTAATGTCAAACCAAAAAGTATGTGCTTTGTTGTTTTATTATTTTATGTATAGCGTAATGATTTTGTACACTTTTCATTAAGTTAATTCTGTTCTAACATCATCAGCTGTGGATTAAGTAGCTTTTAAGAGCTTTTTTTTAAAAAAACATGTTTTGCTAAGATGTCTTGCAAACGAAGGATGCTAAGAATTTAGTATTTCATTAATTGTGGCCTTTATTAACAAACTTTAGAAAGGGAAAAATAAATTACCACAATTCTCAATTCAGTCACTAGGGGGCAGTGAACACGAGACAGGGGAACGTTTATAATGTTCACATTTTAATAATTTCACAACTAAATTAGTATCTTGAAAATCACCCAAGCTAACTAAACAAATACGAAAATTGTCTGAAACAGAACTAAACCTTGGATCGTCCAGGATCATCCAGTATTCTCTCTAACAAAACAATTCTATTTCTACCGGAAGTGGATTCCGACACCATGCTTAGCCGGAAGTTAACAGGCGCCATCTTGTTGGAAGGATGTTGTTTTTATCTTTGGAGACGAGACGGTATCTTTCGGACGACATACTGGTAAGAATATGCCTCTACATCTAATAAATACTGTTTTTCGGAAAGTAACTATAAAGAGAGGTTGCAATCTGCCAGTAAACAAAAAGAAGAAGAAGAAGAAGTAACTATAAAGAGTGCAGGAGCTAGGTTTATAGTGTCTGCTGCCAGGGGCGCAACCATAGACATCATATACGTAGACGCCCCATTGTATGCTGCCGGCCGCTAGGCCGACGTACCTACAGGGCGGCCATCTTGGGTCAGACCACAGACCAGACAGCTGCTGTCAGAATGAATAGGAGGCAGCTCAGATCTCATTTTAATCATATGTTCACAATGCTCGTGACCTTTCAGACAGATTACACATATTTATTCAGAACCAAAACTATTTAAACTGAAGTCAAACTGGATGAAAAATGTACACGCACTTACATATTTTGCAGTTACATATTAATCTAATATACACACAAATTATACACACATAAATCTCTCTCTCTTTCTTCCAATATATATATATGTGTGTATGTATGTATATATGTATATATATATATGTGTGTGTGTGTGTGTATGTATGTATGTATGTATGTATATATATATATATATATATATATGTATATATTTTATTTATTTATTTCAGTTTCTTTGAGCAAAAATACAAGTAAGATTTACATTGAAATGTTAAGACATTTTAGTAGTGCTCAAAAGGAGTAGGTAGAAGTTCTGAGAACTTATAAGAACCTACCCCCAATTACAATATTCATGTCATGTAACATATGCAGTCTTTTGATAAATGGCATTACAAATCAAAGGACACTTACATGAATACGGTGTCTTATTTTAAAGCAATTGTACAGAAGATATATATATATATATATATATATATATATATATATATATATATATATATATATATATATACTGTATATATATATAGGCTATATACACAGACACTGATCTACAGACAACAGCACTGATCTACATAGGAGCAAAACTATATACAGACAAGTGAGAGCAGAGGTGCCCATAACAGCATTTAAAAATTATATAATACAAACCGCAATCTGGGAAAAAAATCAACAAAAAACCTAATAACGCATCTTAGAATCAAATACATTACAAAATCATAGCAAAAACAGTATAATATCCCCCCCCCCCCACTAATCATGTCTATCCAGTAATTTAGGACCATTTTTTTTTTGTTTTTGGTGTTTAATGTACTTCTCTCTACTTCCATCCCTGCTACCCATTAGCACATATTGTGTTTGTGCCGGAAAACTGTAACTGTAAAGCATGAGGATTATCTATCATAAAATCTTACGTATGGAAGGTAATTCCCCAGGATCTGGTTCCTAGTGTCCTTTTATTTGTGCACCCATAAGCGGAGTAAAAGTCGGGCTTCCTACGGACGTAGCTCTGGAAGTTTGCTTACTTTCAATACAAAATCGAAATTATTTATTAAGTTAGACGATAATTTAATTCAATCAATTGGTCCCATGTAGTCCCTAAAAGGGTGACGTCTTCAGTCAGTTGATTTAGCTGGAAATCGGGTGAGAATTCACCGGATTCAGAGTGTCTGAAAACATAAAGTACCACTTACCTGAACTGACTTGTATTCTGTCTGACTGCAGCTTGGTCTGACCTAAGATGGCCGCTCTGTCGGCACGCCTCTCACCCGAGGACGCGGCGTCTACGTATTCATGTCTGTGGGCGCAACTACCCAGTATAGACCAGTTCACGCGTGACGTCAGCGCTACATCCGGATCTCGGTGGTTGGCAAAAACAGCGCTGTTCTCGTCTACTACTGTGACAAAACGGGTGATTTAGAGCGTATTTTTAGTTAGTTTATTTTTGGAATCTAAACAATGCCTACGACTTGTTGTGCTCCCGGTTGCACACAGAGGCATTCCAAATCGTCGGATGTACGTTTCTGTCGTTTACCGAAGGAGGAAACACGAATAAAGAAATGGATATTTTCAATGAAAAGAGCGCAGGCAGACACTCCAAATGGACTGGGGGATCCATCATACTGCGACAGAATATGCAGTCTACACTTCATCCGGTAAATACAACTTAATTCTGCTCTAGTCATTGTTGTACTTAAATAGCGGCGGAGGGGAGATGGTGATCGCTACACGGGCCGGAGAAGCGGTAGCAGCAGCCGCTGACTATTCCGGCCCGTGTAGCGATCGCCACCTCCCCTCCCCTCCGCCCGTTCACGGGCGCTACTTCTGTGTTTACGCTGCAATGTCGCCGACACCCCCACCCATTTTAACAAGACAAAAACACCAAAATAATCCGTAGTGAACTATGTTTTTTTTTAACCTACCGGGCGGGTCTTCCTGTCCGACTCCGCGTTCGTATGTTACACATGTCTGAACATCCATCCATCCATCCATGTTCTGACCCGCTTAATCCCTCATGGCGTCGCGGGCGTTGCTGGAGCCTATGTCCAGATATAATATAATTGCAGCCGTCTAGTGGTTTCATGCTTCCATGCTCTCTCGTGTGTACTGGCCTGCGTGTTTATAAGGTAGCTGTATATGTCGCGGTACTGAACGCTTGGCAGCATTTCACAGACTCGCTCCGTCCCTTCAGGCTTTTGCTGTGTGGATCTGGCAGTCTGATACCATCAACCATCAACTTAGTCTTAAAACGATCTTGTGATACGTTATCCAAGGAAGAAAAATACGTGGAGAACTCGTCAGTTTCTCTGTTTGCGTCCGCCATTGTGTTCGTCTTTTGCCAACCAGTCCGGCGCGCATGCGCGAAAAACCCGAATCAAAACAATAACAATGAACTGGTCTATAAGAGGGGTATGCAGCATCAGTTTTGCCCCCCCCCCCCCCCCCCCCCCTGGATTAAAATAAATAAATAAGTGCCAGACATCATCATGTATGGTCTTTAAATAATAAAGGTTTATTTTAAAGTATATCAGCCACTGTAGGCCTACCATAATAATAATTAGATGATATATTATTAACAATGTTAACACATAATAAACAGTTGCAAATTGACAAACATTATCATTATAACCAATGCAACTTAATGCAGCCTTTCTAAATCAGCCTAGTGATGGCATCAGATAAGACAACTATTATGCAGTAAGGTTTTGCTGCTGTTGAAATTACATTCACATTTTGGATTTTAAAAAGTAGAAATATGGATAGCCTTAGCACAGACCTTTAGAGAGAGAGAAGTGACCCTGTAATTACAGCTTCCATGTCACCCAACAAATGTAAAGCAGCCTACATGTCTGACAGCACAGCTAACATGAACAGCTAATGGTAAAACAACATCTTTATTGCATATTATTTATGCATGAGTTACTGCATAAGTTATGTTTTCTGGATTCTGGTCATTTATTGTACATGCTACCTTATATTTTCCACTATGTCAGCGCAGCAACATTGGTTTTGCATTAAGCTAGAAGCTAGCTGTAAACCCCCATTTGGTTGCTACATTCCCACTGTTAGCAAACACAAGCTAGTCTGTTCATATATATTCATATTGTATGAATATACAAGCCTAAGTAACGGGAGCAAATCTATGCATGATTCCATGGTAAACCAAAGTCATTGCATTAGTTATATACATCAACAGCTAATGGTAAAACAAAATATATTAATGATTCCATGATAAACCAGTTTATGTATCTGTTTTCCAGATTCTTGTCCTGTATTGTACCTGCTACCTTACAGGGTTTCCCGCAGCGCTATACTCACGCTACCGCCTCCCCCCCCCCCCCCCCCCCCAGTCGATCCGCGCAAACCTTGTCGCCCCGCCAATTCACCGCCTCTCTTAAGCAAATTCCTGCCTTATATTTTCCAGATTTCAACTCAGCAACCTCGGTTTTGCACATTCTAAGCAAGCTGTGAACCCCCATTTGGCTGCTACGTTAGTAATCGCTAGCTAGTCTCTTAACGTGAATAACGTTATTTGCAAGCCTCCAAGCACAGCCGTCAAACTTTAATTCTTACCTGTTGCCTTTCACCATCCACTTGTTTAACTGCTGTTGCATCCCTTGACATGCCATCTCCCTTTCCCTCTTCCTTTTTTTATTTTTCGCCCCCCACAGCTTTCTTGATTTATCCATTTTCCATAGACAACTAAACTCACTACTCGTAGGCTATTCTATCTGCTCGCTCAGAGCTCACGGCGCCCCCGCTCCCAAGTACATCCCGCTGCAGCCTTCCCGCAGGCTGCAGCGGGATGCTTCTCCCCGCTCCCTCTTGTGTCAAAATTCTACGGTGGAATCTTATGACATAGGACGTCTACTCTAACATGTTTTTGTTCTAAAATGTTATTTAAAACATTGAGGAAATTCAAAAATGTTAAAGAAAAGCACAATAGCAGCTACATATAGAAAATACCAAAACTTTTTTTTTTTACCATCACTTTGGCGCCCCCATGGTGCTGCGCCCCTATGCACTGCATATAGTGCATACCCACTTTTTGCGCCACTGTCTGCTGCAGACATAGTTTAGAGAATGCTACGGGTTTGAGAATACCGCCGTCGGCTCTGCGGCAGATTCTACCGTCTTAAGGGAATCAGAGCTGGACTTACACTATTAGACCTTAGCTGCTTGGGCTGTTTAGTGTATTTATTTATTTTGGCAGTCGGTATTTGACTAAAAGTTAAAAGGGCCGTGAGTATACCACAACGCCGACCGTTTTTAACGCGCGTTAATGGCGCTGATGTGTTTTTCCCTCGCCGCGCTGGACTTTTTTTTTTTTTCCCTCGACACGGTTGTTCCAGTGACCCGCGCTCATTGTTTCCAAGCCGGATTATTTCGTACGACTGAGTTTTTTTTCTATTTGCAGGTTGCTGTTCTTTGGGTTTGTTTCTGAAAGTGAAGTCGCTTTTTGACTCTTAAATAAGTGACGATGCAGTGCATATAACCAGCTGAAATCCCTCCGCCTTATAATGCACACATTAGCCTATAGTCACCTCTGTGATGCGATAAACAAATCTAGCTTCATTTTACATGGACTTAGATCTGTGATTAACTACAGAAACAAATTTTCTAACCAAATCATTTGCAGTTGTTGGTTGGAGTTTGTTATCTCCCGTGTTTGTTATCATAGCTGAAAGCTAAAACATTTCTTTTCTTTTTTCTTTTTTAGAAATAATGGAGTCTTCAGAAAGAACAAAGTGGAGGAACATTTGCTTATGCTCGAAAAGCAAAACCCTTTGAGACATTTTTAGGTAAATTGAAAAAACTCTATCCGTCGACCACAAAACCCTGTCCACCAACTCGTCAGGCGCATCCAGAAGCAGAAAGTGGCAAGCAAAAAGTCTGACCAAATGGTTTATCGGGCCTGAGGAGGATGAATGCTACTGGCCACCAGCAAGAGTTAACATTGCAAAGGCGGTCATAGAGCAACAGGACCCACACTCTGACTGGGCAACCTACACGTTGACTGTCAAGAGGAAAGCAGGTAGTGTAACCATCTTTCTTAATGTATGATATGATGCGACAAGAAGACCTCACCATTGATTTGGTTAGAATTTGTTCTCTGAAATGAAAGCAATAGACCCCTTGCAACCACGTGACTCCGTTACCCAGAACCCCTTGCGTGGCGGCCATATTGGTTGGCAGCCACCCTTACCAACATGCAATCCAAGCCTTATGTGGATGAGTTACAGCCTTCTGATAAGGCATTTTACTATACTAAATGTACAAGGATCGGTAATGCGGACCCTTTGGCTCTTCCTGATATGGATTTTTCTAGCAATCCCGATGATTGGCCATTGCCATTGGCCATTTGCTATGCGGATCTGGTGAGCTACCTTGTGTTATCACCCACCCCAACGTACAGTGGCGATCAGATGAAGGCGTACAAGAGTTTGGAAGCGCACAAACAGTTCACTGCCGGATGGATACGTGAACTGTCTGTTTGTTACCTGAATGATGTAGCAGTTGTCCGTGGAAGGGTGAGTTTAATATTGTTCAGTCGGCCGTCGTGAGGTTTTCGTGAGCGCATCCTACTGTTCAAGCAGAGCTACGAGGGGGCGACCTCCGCTCCTCTCCGTCCCCGGCCCGGGACCCGCGGGGCCCGTATGTCGGTCGGCTCGCGGAGGGGTTTGGGAGGGCAACGCTCCGGTCCGCGCGATGCGCTGGCCGCCTGTTTCGGCACGCCTCCGCTCGCGGGGCGGGCCGGGCGACCTGCCGTGCCGCCGGTGCGGTGCGTGAGCTGGGCTCGACCCCCTGCTCTGGTTCCCTGTTCACCCACCGTCGCTCGCCTGCCTCTGCCACCACAGCGAGCGGTCCCAGAGGGGGCACGACGTACAGTGTGTACAGTCCGGTCGCGCCGCACAGATCGTGAGCGGTGAACTTTTTAAACCCCGCGGTTCCGTTGTTAGCACACTGCCAGTCTATTATGGTAGGCAACCTATAGAACGACTTTTTGTCCCTCCCAGCACGATTCCCACAACCAACAATGCAACAGGTTTACACCATATTGAACAATCGCTCCGCCGGCCATGCGAGTAATAAGCTAACTGTGCCAGTGCAGTGGTGGGCTGTCACGCTAGCGTGCCCACCAAGATGGAGGCGCGCACCCCCGATCACGTGACTGTGACGTCAGATGCAAGGGGTCTATTGTAACTCTTTCTTTTGTATCTCTCGGACAGCAACATACGAGATAGCCCGTATAAAATTGGTTGAGTTTGAACAGAACACAGATGTCCTGACAGAGTCTGATTCCGCGGAGAACATGGGAAGAGGGAAGCGCAAAAACAGGTAAGGCTATTTGGATTATGCATGCATGTTAGTGTTGTCTCCCAGCACCACACACACTGACAGTCTATGGAAACATCTACATTATATGCACAACTGTGCATATAACTGATTGTGTTGTTATATTTTACAGGTCTAGGTAAGTGGTGTTGTCCAGCAAGGAAGAGGATGACAGCCCTACACCTCCACTACCTCCATCCACCCTCGGGTATGTACTGACACCTCCTCTGCCTCCATCCTCTCTCAGCTCTGTGCTGACACCTCCTCTGCCTCCATCCTCCCTCAGGTCCGTGCTGACGCCTCCATCGCTGTCATCCACCCACAGACCTACACCTCCTCTGCCTCCATCCACCCACAGGTATGTACTGATTCAGGTGTCTGTGCTGACATCTCCTTTGCCTCTATCCAACTGGTCTACAATGACACTTTTTTGCTTTTACTCTTCCTTAGGTCAGCCATGTCACCACCCGAATCCCTGCCAACGAGGGACATACTTTTACGCATCCTCGAACTTCTTGAGGAACTTAAAGAAGACAATCGAGCCACTAGAAGGATGCTACAAGCGCAGCGTGGCAACGGTGGCAACAGCCTGTCTTTTATCCCAGATGGCTTCCCCCTAAAGACAGTTAGAAATGGAGGAGAAACTGTCTGACCCAAGCTTCATGTCTGACCTGGTATGTATGTATGTATATATGTATGTAAAGTCTAGGCTAGTGAAATTTCATTTCCAGCTGGGGCCCACTCACCAGCCCACATCCAAAACCGCATGGGCCCCTCATGGGTGTGTTGGCAGGGAAGCCTGCAAAGCTGCACGGCTCTGCCTGCTGAGCCCTGACAAGATTAAAATGGAATAAAAACAAGTGTGCCTTACAGATGTTATTTATTGCATGATTTTATATTCGTTTTATCTTAGCTGATCACAAGAGATGGAATTTATTGATTTTTATTTCTCAAGAGTGCTTGGTTCCCACAGCGTGTGAGAGGAGGGAGCAGCTGACAGACGCTGGCCGAAATCGGGGTCCATCAGCCGTCAGAGCACAGGAGAAGCAGGTAACGGCGAGGCCGATGAGAGATCAGACGGAAGAGGCCCGCGGAGTTAGATGTTGTGAGCTCAGAGACCAAGGATCGCTGCGGGCGGATCAGGAGCGACTTGAAGGGAGCAGAGAGGCTGGCTTTCGACGTCGCCTCTGAGGCCGGAGGGGTGGAGGCGGACCCCTGCAGCTGGGCGCCTCCGCTCATGAGCAAACACCTGCGGAGAGAGAGGGAGAAAAACGGCTGCTGCCCGCTGAAGCCTGAGAGCACATTGTGCTCATAGTACGCGCTTCCTGAACAGGTTGAATGTGATTGGCTTATGAGTAAGTCACCCCATGTGGAGTACTTTCAAGTGATTGGCTTATACAAGGGAGGCTTCTGATTGGTTGCAAACCACTCTCTGTTTAAAAAAATGCTTGTGCGAATCCCGACACGGCAGGCCAGTCTCAAAAATCCACACACAAATGCTGTGAGGTTTAAAGCCTAGAGCTGTGGATGTGTGGGTCTTGTTCTGTTCATGTGTGGATTTTTTTGTGCACGTGTGGATTTTTTTGTGCACGGGTGGATTTTTTTGTGCACGTGTGGATTTTTTTGTGCATTTGTGGATTTCGAGACCCATCTGGCTCCATATGTTTTTGCCTTGCTTCCCTGCCCTTCCCGCAGAGCCCAGGGCTATTGGCAGTGGCCAGCTTTCAGAACGTGTATCCATGCACTTAATGTTCTTCCTACACGTTGCAAACGGTCCCGCATAAAGTCAGTAAGAGATTGGTTATTTCGTCTTATTTTGATACATTTTTACAACACATAACAGCTCTGAAAACATGTTGCGCTAACGGCTGGCGTTCCCTTAGGGTGCGTTCACACCAAACACAAACAAGGCTAATTTTTCGCCTTGATTGCCTGCTGTTGGTCGCTCGACATTTCGCCTCTCTCTCGCAAACGATCCGCACAGAAAACGAAGCCAATTTCACCCACGCTTGCTTCACTGGGTCATCAAATAGGAGGAGCATCTATACGTTAGTCGGTTTCTCCTGTCAGTAACACTCACCGTGGTGGACCTGGATTTTACCGAGCAAGTCACGGTGCTGTATCTGATGTGTCCAAAACCCTTTGGTTTGTTTTTTTTTTTGTCATCTTTAAAAAATGTTAAAACAGTGTTAAATGTGGCATTAAAATAAACCTTTAAATATGTCTTCAAGCAATTAAGTTATATTTCACTAAACAATAAATTACGGCATGGCTGCCTGTAGTTTATGGTACATGAAATAACTAAAATAGATTACACTAAATATAGTGTAGCTTTTCATGGTCTAATGCCAGTATTTCAGGGAATGTTTTATATAATTTTATATATATATATATATATATATATATATATATATATATATATATATATATATATATATATATATATATAAATATAAATATATATATATAGCTCTGCTGCTTAATATGAATATAAATGTATTTTCATAAAGAGTAGGAAAACAAGACAAAAAAATTCACCAAAATTAAATGTAAAAATCTTCAGCATATCATAATAAGCTGTTTAAAGCTTCAACCTTTGGTGTTTTGTTGGAGACCAATTAGTTCTCAAATTCTGTTTGAACTAAGAAGGAGGAGAAGAAGAAGATGAAGAAGAACTTTTAGCTTAGTTGGTGTGTATTTACCCAAATAAATTCTCCAAAGATTTACTGCTAACTGAAGATAATAGTTATATATAATAGTTAGTGAACACACATAAATGACTGGATTGATGGTAAAGTGTAACCGAAAAGCGTTTTATTCCTACTCTAAACAAAGCAATACATTCCGCACAGTTAAACGTGCACGGTCCTGATGGAGCTCAGTTCTAACACCAAGCCCCCAAAAGGATGCTTTAACAATGGCGCACCCGGTATAAAAGGGTTCTCCTTAAGGGAGCCCAAACAGACCCTATTGGTCTGATCATAAGCTAAGGCAGCATCTTGGGCATAGTAACAGTTAATTTATTGGTTGACAGCATGGTGCGATGACCCTTGGTTCCTCCTTGGATGCAGCTCCGTTGCGCAACTTGTTTTTCCAGGATTTCAGGATGCGTCCTTGAACCATTTTTCGAGTTATCTTCTTAGGCTTTCTGATATCGGCTGCACCCTTCTGCACACACCAGCTGCAACTTCATTCTCCCACTGGGCCTCGAAAAACAAGCAAACAGAAAACATTAAGTGCACATGGTTTAAATACTTCATTAAACATTCTTTTTCCCTTCAAAATACAGGAAGCTTATACAGGATAAATGTGCACAATGAGGAAAGCAGCACTATAAATCCCAATGAAGAAAGCATATAGACGCAGATGCAGACGCTGCAACTAACACAAGCCAGTGCAGAGCAAGGCCAGTCCGTGCGCGCTGAGGCCGAGGAGCATCACCATGGGTGTTCTCCATCTCCACCCGGAGCTGCTCCCACCCCGACAGAGCTGAGCAGCTGTTCCGCCTGCTGGAAGGCCTGGTTGTCCTGCAGCGGGGCAGGAAGCGACTGGATGGGCAGAGTCCCACGGCTCGCCTTTAACCTGTGCATCTGTTGAGATGAAAAGCAGCTGCAGTGTATGAGAAGAAACTAGTTGAGCTAGTTAGTTAGCTAATATAAACTCAAGAAATGTTTAACAGACGTCTGCAAGAGGTAAAAAAAAAAAAAAAAAACAGGATAATGATCCAAAACATATGGCCTAATAGACACAAAATCAACCAGATTTCTCAGGCCTAAATCTGTGGGGTCAGCTGAAGAGAAGAGAACATAGACTGAGGTTGATTTAGAGATTTTGTACATTCTTAAAGCTCTAACCCGGCAAAAAACGTTATAGAAGAAGATTAAATGTCGTCCTGCTGCTACAAGGGATCTGCTATACAACGCTTCACCAGCAGGGGCGCCAATAAGTGTTGCACCATAACTGAGTATAATTTAAGAATTTATTCGAGGCAATGGGGCAAAGGAAGTGCGTAGATTCCTGTAAATCTTTCGCATTCAAATGAAGTTGTGTTCCTATTGTATTTAAAAGAACCAAAACACTTGAGAATAAATCAGTATGTATTTAAGGCAAACGAAGTCAACCAACCAGCACATCAAACGCTGCTAGAAAATCGTGTCGGCTGTTGCTCAAAATGTTCAGCGTCTCATCGGGCAGCTCTATGGACAAAAACACGCAAGAGGATTAGAAATTAAGACAACATTCAAGGCAGCACTGGCTTATTCCAGAGTCTGAATGTTTTAGAGTGCCGAGGTCCCCCTCACCTTCCATGGCACAGACCAGCAGGTAAGCCAGGTCTAGGAGTGAAGGGTCGCCACGAGGGCCGTCTCTAGAGACACGGCATGTCTCCATCAGATCCATGGTGGTAGAGATTCTTGTAACTGTGTCCTCCTCATCCGCAATGTGGTCTTGCACTGTTTCATAATCGCACGACTCTTCCAGCTGGGGGGAAAGAAAAGTTCAGAGTTTTTAGTTAGATACTGGATTCAAAGAACACTCAGTAAAAATCTTAGCAAGTCACTTATTCGACAATCATTCCTGTGAGTCCTTGGGGAATAATCAAAAGTTGACAGGTGTGAGGTTCGTTGGTGTGCGTCAGGTTAGTGTGACCCTCACCGCGCTCTGCATGTAGGACAGGGTGGTTCTGTCCCTCAGAGCTTCTTGGAGCTTCTCCATCAAGTCACGTCGAGTAGCCGGCGGGAGGTCTGCCAGAGGAGAAAGATCCATCGCCTGCCATCCTGCAAGATGCACGACGCTCTCATATTTTTATCACCATACCTTATATTTACAGATATGTCTTTCTATAAATTTAATCCAAGCTTCTGTGTAACAAACAAGTTAATAAATCTACTGCCTACAGCGATAAAAAGAATCCACTGCCACATGTACTCTCAAAGGAACATTTTAGCCAACATTTTAGCAGCGTGTTTCACCTCCCACGAATGAGAAATTCTCAATTACCACTGTGAAAAACAGCGAAAAACGCATCTTCCCGAGCCCTGCGCCCGTTGCACATGCCATCCACTGAGTTCAAGGAACCATCAAAGGGGATGGAGTCGCTCTCGAAGCCTCCCACAGTGCGGGGCTGCAGGCATATACCTGGACAGAAAAAAAGCCCAAATCAGATGAAGATAAACACACCATACATGAACGGGAAGATTTAATGAATAGTTTTTGAATATAAGGATTGTGGGGTATTCCCTCCCCAATATTATAAAAACAAGTGTCACTCTTGTGTTTATATTCTCGGCAACAAACCTGAACACAGCCACTTCAACAATATGAAATATGGATAAAAAAAAAAGAATCCATCAAACAAAATAATTTTTTCATCACTTGCAAAAGTTCAGAGAAATCTAACTTCATTCAAAAATATTTGAGTTATTAATTAATGAATTAATTCATTCATTCACTTATTTTTACTGGAGGATTATCTATTGATTGCTTTAATAATTGAGGATTTTTAAATTAAGTCCATGCAATAAAGACCTGTTTTAATTAGCCTCCGTTCAAATTAGAAAAGACCAGAGGACATGTCATTCTGGTAAAATGAAGATGGGGGTGACCGTAATTAGTCAGGAAAAGGGTTAAAGAAAACCGCTATTTTTCAAAACTCATGTACAGTCAGAGAGCTAACTAAAGAAAATGAAAACAGCTGGAAATTGGACGAACAAGATTAAAGGAGAACCCAAGTTTATCACTGTGATCACGATGATGAGGGAATAAAAATCTCCCAAACCCTTGGTTTATCACCAACTGCACCCTGAACCAATATCACTCACCCTGGTGGGGACCTGTAACAACTAGCGATGAATTATCGAGGAGCACTTGAGCCAGGAGAGCAGACAGAGGAGCGGTGTAAAGGTTCTTAAGGAGAGTTCTGAAAAAAGACACAGGGAATGAATAACAATACGTTGGAATCCAATGTCTGAGCATCGACAAAGAAAACAGATTTCTCTAAGGGAGGGTCAGCAACACGAAATGTAAGAATTCAAGAAATCCATGATACACAGAAGAGTAGCATCTGATTACCACTTGTATGAGCAGAACATCTGAAGTCTCCCTCAGGAAACCGAGTCCTGTTTAAGGTGAGACATAGGTGGGTTAGTATCTGAAACTGAATTGGGTTGAGAATGTGGTGTACAAGAAGGGGTGAGGGTTTCTTACTGGTGCAGAGGAGGAGAGGATATATGCAGAGGCTGAGGTTGGCTGCAGATTGGTGATAAGTGGAGTTACTGATTGTGTCCTTTTGTCCGTCTTTTCACGCTAAGAATTGTAGATCGGGTAGGCAGGTGAATGAGCGATGAGTTATAATGGAGCACTTATGCCTGGAAGGCGGCCAGAGGAATGGTGTGTAGAGTCTTTTGGAGAGTTCTTAGAAATGACGGAAGGAATGAGAAACAGTACGTTGGAGTCCAATATCTGAGCATTTACAGAGATAACAAATTTATGTTAAGGAGAAACAGCAAAAGGAAATGTAAGAACTTCATCAATCTTAGCTAGACAGAAGAAGAGATTTTGATTACCACTTGTGTGAGCAGAACATCTGAAGTCTCCCTCAGGAAACAGAGTCCTGTTTAAGGTGAGACATAGGTGGGTTAGTATCTGAAACTGAAATGGGTAGAGAACAGGTTGTAGAAGGAGGGGAGACAGTGTCGTACTGGTGCAGAGGAGGTGAGGATATCCACTGAGGCTGAGGTTGGTCAGGAGATTGGTGGAGTTAATTATTGTCTCCTTCGGTCCTTCTTTTCCTAGTGGAAGTTGTGGATCGGCAAAAGGTTGGAGGGTGGACTGGCAGGTGTGAGAGCGATGAATTATCGAGGAGCACTTGAGCCAGGAGAGCAGACAGAGGAGCGGTGTAAAGGTTCTTAAGGAGAGTTCTGAAAAAAGACACAGGGAATGAATAACAACACGTTGGAATCCAATGTCTGAGCATCGACAACGAAAACAGATTTCTCTAAGGGAGGGTCAGCAACACGAAATGTAAGAATTCAAGAAATCTATGATACACAGAAGAGTAGCATCTGATTACCACTTGTTTGAGCAGAACATCTGAAGTCTCCCTCAGGAAACCGAGTCCTGTTTAAGGTGAGACATAGGTGGGTTAGTATCTGAAACTGAATTGGGTTGAGAATGTGGTGTACAAGAAGGGGTGAGGGTTT
Source organism: Fundulus diaphanus (assembly GCA_037039145.1). Taxonomy (NCBI): domain Eukaryota; kingdom Metazoa; phylum Chordata; class Actinopteri; order Cyprinodontiformes; family Fundulidae; genus Fundulus; species Fundulus diaphanus. Next base: position 36,049,395 of record CM073134.1, read on the forward strand.
CTTACTGGTGCAGAGGAGGAGAGGATATATGCAGAGGCTGAGGTTGGCTGCAGATTGGTGATAAGTGGAGTTACTGATTGTGTCCTTTTGTCCGTCTTTTCACGGTAAGAATTGTAGATCGGGCAGGCAAGTGAATGAGCGATGAGTTATTATGGAGCACTTATGCCTGGAAGGCGGCCAGAGGAATGGTGTGTAGAGTCTTTTGGAGAGTTCTTAGAAAAGACGAAAGGAATGAGAAACAGTACGTTGGAGTCCAATATCTGAGCATTTACAGAGATAACACATTTATGTTAAGGAGAAACAGCAAAAGGAAATGTAAGAACTTCATCAATCTTAGCTAGACAGAAGAAGAGATTTTGATTACCACTTGTGTGAGCGGAACATCTGAAGTCTCCCTCAGGAAACCGAGTCCTGTTTAAGGTGAGACATAGGTGGGTTAGTATCTGAAACTGAAATGGGTAGAGAACAGGTTGTAGAAGGAGGGGAGACAGTGTCGTACTGGTGCAGAGGAGGTGAGGATATCCACTGAGGCTGAGGTTGGTCAGGAGATTGGTGGAGTTAATTATTGTCTCCTTCGGTCCTTCTTTTCCTAGTGGAAGTTGTGGATCGGCAAAAGGTTGGAGGGTGGACTGGTAGGTGTGAGAGCGATGAATTATCCAGGAGCACTTGAGCCAGGAGAGCAGACAGAGGAGCGGTGTAAAGGTTCTTAAGGAGAGTTCTGAAAAAAGACACAGGGAATGAATAACAATACGTTGGAATCCAATATCTGAGCATCGACAAAGAAAACAGATTTCTCTAACGGAGGGTCAGCAACACGAAATGTAAGAATTCAAGAAATCTATGATAGACAGAAGAGTAGCATCTGATTACCACTTGTGTGAGCGGAACATCTGAAGTCTCCCTCAGGAAACCGAGTCCTGTTTAAGGTGAGACATAGGTGGGTTAGTATCTGAAACTGAAATGGGTAGAGAACAGGTTGTAGAAGGAGGGGAGACAGTGTCGTACTGGTGCAGAGGAGGTGAGGATATCCACTGAGGCTGAGGTTGGTCAGGAGATTGGTGGAGTTAATTATTGTCTCCTTCGGTCCTTCTTTTCCTAGTGGAAGTTGTGGATCGGCAAAAGGTTGGAGGGTGGACTGGCAGGTGAGAGAGCGATGAATTATCCAGGAGCACTTGAGCCAGGAGAGCAGACAGAGGAGCGGTGTAAAGGTTCTTAAGGAGAGTTCTGAAAAAAGACACAGGGAATGAATAACAACGCGTTGGAATCCAATGTCTGAGCATCGACAACGAAAACAGATTTCTCTAAGGGAGGGTCAGCAACACGAAATGTAAGAATTCAAGAAATCTATGATACACAGAAGAGTAGCATCTGATTACCACTTGTTTGAGCAGAACATCTGAAGTCTCCCTCAGGAAACCGAGTCCTGTTTAAGGTGAGACATAGGTGGGTTAGTATCTGAAACTGAAATGGGTAGAGAACAGGTTGTAGAAGGAGGGGAGACAGTGTCGTACTGGTGCAGAGGAGGTGAGGATATCCACTGAGGCTGAGGTTGGTCAGGAGATTGGTGGAGTTAATTATTGTCTCCTTCGGTCCTTCTTTTCCTAGTGGAAGTTGTGGATCGGCAAAAGGTTGGAGGGTGGACTGGCAGGTGTGAGAGCGATGAATTATCCAGGAGCACTTGAGCCAGGAGAGCAGACAGAGGAGCGGTGTAAAGGTTCTTAAGGAGAGTTCTGAAAAAAGACACAGGGAATGAATAACAATACGTTGGAATCCAATATCTGAGCATCGACAAAGAAAACAGATTTCTCTAACGGAGGGTCAGCAACACGAAATGTAAGAATTCAAGAAATCTATGATAGACAGAAGAGTAGCATCTGATTACCACTTGTGTGAGCGGAACATCTGAAGTCTCCCTCAGGAAACCGAGTCCTGTTTAAGGTGAGACATAGGTGGGTTAGTATCTGAAACTGAAATGGGTAGAGAACAGGTTGTAGAAGGAGGGGAGACAGTGTCGTACTGGTGCAGAGGAGGTGAGGATATCCACTGAGGCTGAGGTTGGTCAGGAGATTGGTGGAGTTAATTATTGTCTCCTTCGGTCCTTCTTCTCCTAGTGGAAGTTGTGGATCGGCAAAAGGTTGGAGGGTGGACTGGCAGGTGAGAGAGCGATGAATTATCCAGGAGGACTTGAGCCAGGAGAGCAGACAGAGGAGCTGTGTAAAGGTTCTTAAGGAGAGTTCTGAAAAAAGACACAGGGAATGAATAACAATACGTTGGAATCCAATATCTGAGCATCGACAAAGAAAACAGATTTCTCTAACGGAGGGTCAGCAACACGAAATGTAAGAATTCAAGAAATCTATGATAGACAGAAGAGTAGCATCTGATTACCACTTGTGTGAGCGGAACATCTGAAGTCTCCCTCAGGAAACCGAGTCCTGTTTAAGGTGAGACATAGGTGGGTTAGTATCTGAAACTGAAATGGGTAGAGAACAGGTTGTAGAAGGAGGGGAGACAGTGTCGTACTGGTGCAGAGGAGGTGAGGATATCCACTGAGGCTGAGGTTGGTCAGGAGATTGGTGGAGTTAATTATTGTCTCCTTCGGTCCTTCTTTTCCTAGTGGAAGTTGTGGATCGGCAAAAGGTTGGAGGGTGGACTGGCAGGTGTGAGAGCGATGAATTATCCAGGAGCACTTGAGCCAGGAGAGCAGACAGAGGAGCGTTGTAAAGGTTCTTAAGGAGAGTTCTGAAAAAAGACACAGGGAATGAATAACAATACGTTGGAATCCAATATCTGAGCATCGACAAAGAAAACAGATTTCTCTAACGGAGGGTCAGCAACACGAAATGTAAGAATTCAAGAAATCTATGATAGACAGAAGAGTAGCATCTGATTACCACTTGTGTGAGCGGAACATCTGAAGTCTCCCTCAGGAAACCGAGTCCTGTTTAAGGTGAGACATAGGTGGGTTAGTATCTGAAACTGAAATGGGTAGAGAACAGGTTGTAGAAGGAGGGGAGACAGTGTCGTACTGGTGCAGAGGAGGTGAGGATATCCACTGAGGCTGAGGTTGGTCAGGAGATTGGTGGAGTTAATTATTGTCTCCTTCGGTCCTTCTTCTCCTAGTGGAAGTTGTGGATCGGCAAAAGGTTGGAGGGTGGACTGGCAGGTGAGAGAGCGATGAATTATCCAGGAGCACTTGAGCCAGGAGAGCAGACAGAGGAGCGGTGTAAAGGTTCTTAAGGAGAGTTCTGAAAAAAGACACAGGGAATGAATAAAAATACGTTGGAATCCAATATCTGAGCATCAACAAAGAAAACAGATTTCTCTAACGGAGGGTCAGCAACACGAAATGTAAGAATTCAAGAAATCTATGATAGACAGAAGAGTAGCATCTGATTACCACTTGTGTGAGCGGAACATCTGAAGTCTCCCTCAGGAAACCGAGTCCTGTTTAAGGTGAGACATAGGTGGGTTAGTATCTGAAACTGAAATGGGTAGAGAACAGGTTGTAGAAGGAGGGGAGACAGTGTCGTACTGGTGCAGAGGAGGTGAGGATATCCACTGAGGCTGAGGTTGGTCAGGAGATTGGTGGAGTTAATTATTGTCTCCTTCGGTCCTTCTTTTCCTAGTGGAAGTTGTGGATCGGCAAAAGGTTGGAGGGTGGACTGGCAGGTGTGAGAGCGATGAATTATCCAGGAGCACTTGAGCCAGGAGAGCAGACAGAGGAGCGGTGTAAAGGTTCTTAAGGAGAGTTCTGAAAAAAGACACAGGGAATGAATAACAATACGTTGGAATCCAATATCTGAGCATCGACAAAGAAAACAGATTTCTCTAACGGAGGGTCAGCAACACGAAATGTAAGAATTCAAGAAATCTATGATAGACAGAAGAGTAGCATCTGATTACCACTTGTGTGAGCGGAACATCTGAAGTCTCCCTCAGGAAACCGAGTCCTGTTTAAGGTGAGACATAGGTGGGTTAGTATCTGAAACTGAAATGGGTAGAGAACAGGTTGTAGAAGGAGGGGAGACAGTGTCGTACTGGTGCAGAGGAGGTGAGGATATCCACTGAGGCTGAGGTTGGTCAGGAGATTGGTGGAGTTAATTATTGTCTCCTTCGGTCCTTCTTTTCCTAGTGGAAGTTGTGGATCGGCAAAAGGTTGGAGGGTGGACTGGCAGGTGTGAGAGCGATGAATTATCCAGGAGCACTTGAGCCAGGAGAGCAGACAGAGGAGCGGTGTAAAGGTTCTTAAGGAGAGTTCTGAAAAAAGACACAGGGAATGAATAACAATACGTTGGAATCCAATATCTGAGCATCGACAAAGAAAACAGATTTCTCTAACGGAGGGTCAGCAACACGAAATGTAAGAATTCAAGAAATCTATGATAGACAGAAGAGTAGCATCTGATTACCACTTGTGTGAGCGGAACATCTGAAGTCTCCCTCAGGAAACCGAGTCCTGTTTAAGGTGAGACATAGGTGGGTTAGTATCTGAAACTGAAATGGGTAGAGAACAGGTTGTAGAAGGAGGGGAGACAGTGTCGTACTGGTGCAGAGGAGGTGAGGATATCCACTGAGGCTGAGGTTGGTCAGGAGATTGGTGGAGTTAATTATTCTCTCCTTCGGTCCTTCTTCTCCTAGTGGAAGTTGTGGATCGGCAAAAGGTTGGAGGGTGGACTGGCAGGTGAGAGAGCGATGAATTATCCAGGAGCACTTGAGCCAGGAGAGCAGACAGAGGAGCGGTGTAAAGGTTCTTAAGGAGAGTTCTGAAAAAAGACACAGGGAATGAATAACAATACGTTGGAATCCAATATCTGAGCATCGACAACGAAAACAGATTTCTCTAAGGGAGGGTCAGCAACACGAAATGTAAGAATTCAAGAAATCTATGATAGACAGAAGAGTAGCATCTGATTACCACTTGTGTGAGCGGAACATCTGAAGTCTCCCTCAGGAAACCGAGTCCTGTTTAAGGTGAGACATAGGTGGGTTAGTATCTGAAACTGAAATGGGTTGAGAATGTGGTGTACAAGAAGGGGTGATGGTTTCTTACTGGTGCAGAGGAGGGGAGGATATCCTTAGAGAATGACGTTGGCAGGAAATTGGTGGAGTGAATGATTCTTATCAGTATCCTGGAGGAGAGGTAATGGGATTAGTATCTGAAACTGAAATGATTTGAGAATGTGTTGTAAAAGGAGTGGTGAAGATGTCTTACTGTTGCAGATGAGGCGATGATATCCACAGAGGCTGAGGGCAGCACACGATTGGTGTTTGGTGGAGTTGGTGATTGTCTCCTTCTTTCCATCTTTTCCAAGTTGGAGTTGTGGATTGGTAGAAGGTTGGATGGGTGCACTTGGAGGTGATTGACTATGCATTATAGAGGAGGACTTGTACGAAAAGGGTCTCCAGAGGAACAGTTTGGTGATTCTGAAAATGTCCCAGACTTGGGCTTGAACTCCACTTGTGGCAGGAAAGGCATATGGCGTAAGATATGTCAAGTATAAATGAAAGTTGTACTGGCTTGCTGTACTGACTCCTGAATAGGAGAGCTACTTAAAAAAATCCTCCAGTCTAAGGATTTCGTGAGCAGGGGTCAATATCCAGTAGTCAATAGGCATTTTCTAGGAATCATAAGTGTTAGTTTTTTTTGTTTTTTTCAATTACCTCAGGCAGGAAGGTAATTGTAAGGTTATGGCTGGATTTTGGTTTTGTAATCATTGATCCATTTGCTACAACGAGGCCCTGAAACACATGGGCACATGGAGGATACCAGCAATGGCAGTTTAAATCAATCACAGCTACATCCACTGACCAAAAAACAGAATCACCAAGTCAGCACCCAGTAGAAATGGTCCAGTTTGATTTTATTCTCCTCCACAGGCAGACAACAGGCAGGTGTCAAAATGAATCATACAGGAAGCCGCTAAGTCCAGATAAGCCCTCAAAGGGCATAAGTGATGACAATATGAGTGAGGTGATGGTGTCACAGGTAGTTACCGGTGTGTCCGGGAGTCAGCTGGAACAGTGAGCAAAGGTCAGCAGACACAGAGAATGACTCGTAGACGCATCAGACAGCACCACTAGCAGGTGGTGGAGTTGGACACAGTTGTATTGCATGCATGCATGGAGCAGGTTGTAGAAATCCATTAACCTGGCTAATGAGGCATACAGATGTCACAGTGACCAAAGATTGGACCACCAGACATCTGCATGCCCCACATGCCAGGTAATGGCATGAAACACTCACCCAGGCTCATTACTTAACATGTGGGGTATAAAGATGTCATGGTAAACAATGTTGGAACCAAACATCTATATTCCCCAAATGCAAGGTAATGGCAAAAAATGCCCACCAAGTCCCGTTCCTTGGGATGTAGGGAGTACAGATGTCTGGATCCAATATTGGACCACAATTAACATCCATTCTCCTCACATGCCAAGAAATGGCATATAACACCAACCTGGGCTCAATGTCCTGCAGGTGGGGCTTATAGATCTCTGATTCCAACATTATTAACCATGACAACTGTATTGTCCACTTGACAGACAATGACACAGAACACCCATGAAACCTAATTCCCTAATGTGAGGCAAACGATGTCATGGTAAACAATGTATGAACCAGACATCTAAATTTTCTACATGCCAAGCAGTGGCACAGAATGCCCACCCAGTCGCAATCCCTGACATGTGGGGAGTACAGACATCTGAATCCAACATTAGTCCAAGATAGCTATGTTTACATGCACAAAAATGTCATAATTGGATTGAAATGTTTTCGGATTATTCCATTTATATGGGCACACAATTAATTAATCGAATCATAATGTGACTGCATATGCACCTGGCTATATTCAGAATATAACCACTCTGACATACGCAGTTCTCAAATTCCCCCCCAAAAAACAGAAGAAGTACTTCTGTCTTTGCTAAACTACAAAAATAGTAAACAAACCAGAATTATACATTTTTGTTTGTCTTCAGAGCTCCAAGAATGGACTTGCACGATGTTCTAATTACGGTGGAAACGTTACTGAGTAAGCGATAATTCTTAGCTATTTTATTTTTCGAACAGAAAGGTTGTATCAGGAGCCCCGACGTATTTCCGCCACTCGCTAACATTGAAATACATCACGTTTACGTCGATCGCAATACGGTCAGTTTGCCACATTCAATCACATATCAATCAGCATAAACCACCCCTCACATTTGGTATGCAATTTCATTTCGACCTAGCTTAATCCGATCATTTTATTCCAATTGGCTTGTTTATATGACACTTTTTTATTCCGATCGGCTGTTTTGTCCCATTACTTTTGTCCATGTAAACTTAGCTAATGACATCTGTATGCCCCACATACCAGACAATGGCACTGTCGAAATGGGGTGTAAAAATGTCGTGATGAGCAATGTTGGAACCAAACCTATGTATTTCCCATATGCCAGGGAATGGCAGGAGACACCCACTGAGTCTCATTCCATGACATGTGGGGCTTACATATGTCTGGATCAAATATTGGATGACAATAAAATCTCTATGGCCCATGTGCCGGGCAATGGCACAAAACAGAGACCCAGGCTCGTTGTTTGGTTCCAACATATGTACCCTTATCAACTGTACTTCCCCACATGCTGGGAAATGGCAAAAATTTCCCACCCAGTTTCCTGGCCTGACCTTTGGGGTGTACATACATCCGGGCCACAATGACATCTGTACACCCCACATGCCAGTCAATGGCATGAGACGCCCACCCAGGCTCATTGTCTGTTTTGAGGGGTGTGCAAATATGTTGATGCAATACTGTGCGAAAATAACATCTGTCTATCCACACATACCAGGCAACAACACAAAACGCTTACTCAGGCTCATTGTCTGGCACATGGCACATATAGATTTCTGGTTCTAGCATTACTAACCATGACAACTGTACGTCGCAAATGCCAGACAACAGCTTGAAACACCCACTCAGACTCATTTGCTAGCATGAGGCCATACAGATATCATGGTGGTAAATGGAGCAACATGACATCTGTAAGCCCCACATGCCAGTCAATGGCATGAGACGCCCACCCAGGCTCATTGTCTGTTTTGAGGGGTGTGCAAATATGTTGATGCAATACTGTGCGGAAATAACATCTGTCTATCCACACATACCAGGCAACAACACAAAACGCTTACTCAGGCTCATTGTCTGGCACATGGCACATATAGATTTCTGGTTCTAGCATTACTAACCATGACAACTGTACGTCGCAAATGCCAGACAACAGCTTGAAACACCCACTCAGACTCATTCCCTAGCATGAGGCCATACAGATATCATGGTGGCAAATGGAGCAACATGACATCTGTAAGCCCCACATGCCTGGCAAGAACATTAAATGCTCACCCTGGCTCATTGCCTGCCATGTGGGGCATACAGATCTTTTGTCCCAGCATAGAAAACCATGATAAGAGTAAGCTCCACATATCAGGCAATAGCACAAAACACCAACCCAGACTCATTACCTAGTATGTGGGGTATACAGATACAGATCAATGGAGGAACCCCACATCTGTATGCCCCACATGGGCTGCATACACACTAATGGTAACAGAAAAACTCCCAAACAGACTAAATACGTAGCATGAGGGGCTTACAGATGTCTGGTTCCATCATTTGTTCACCAGGACATCTGAATGCTAAATGAGCTAGGTTAATGCATCTCTACAACCCACCTTCACATGAACCTACAACACAAACCCTATCCAACTCCATCAAGTGCTGATGATGCTGTCTAAGGAGCCTGCGAGACAGACTCTGTGTTCACTGACCTTCACCTGCTGCTCCGACTGACTGCTGGACGCTCCGGTAGCTGCCTGTGACACCACTGCTTCACTCACCGTGCCACCACTCATGCTCTCTGGTGGCCCTTACTGATGTAGCGACCTCCTGGAAGTCAACATTTTTGACACCCATCATTCATCTATCTGCCTGTGGATGAAATAATGTCCGATTCAGACCATGACTATTGGGTGCTGACTTGGTGAAGATTGGATGAAAAGATTTGTCAGTGAATGTAGCCGTGTTGATTATCTCCAAAAAATTTTGCAGGTTGTGCAAATAATCCAGCGTTTTAACCGAACCACTTCAGGTGGCCCTCAGAACTTTTTAAAGGGCTTGGAGAGGGCTTTGCCAACAGAAGAGAAAACCCTTTTGAGGATGGGTTTCTCTGCTGTCTTCAGTATTTTCTCTCTACAAAGAGAAAGCGTTGCCTTCTCTACGTTTGAGTCCTTTAAATCTAGCAATACATAAAGGTCGGCCTGTGACCAGCCAGTCCTTTCAGAAACCGCTCTCAAGATGAAAACACTGAGTTTCTTCAGACTCTTTTGGATCTCCTTCAAATCCTCTCCCTCCACCTCAGCACAGAGCTTCTCAGAAAGCCTCTTGATGATAGCTTGAACGTCTTTGTAGTTGCAGCTTATCACCGATTTAGTTACTGCCTGCATAACAAGTGCATTAATGAGCAGGCTGATGGATGACTGCCGCTCTTCCTTCTCTGAGCCTGAAGCCAATGGTGCTGGCTCAACATCCAGTGTGGTAACCTCTGGTCCCGGCTTAAGCTCTTGTCCCTTTCTATTGACTCCTTGAACAATCTGCTTCTCAGACACTGATTTTTTCAGCCCTGCAACATCCGTCTCCTCCTCACTGGGTTCCTCTTTAACAGCCAGTGGCTGCTGTGGTGCAACTCTCTTGTATCGTCGCTGACTGTATTTTTGAAAGAACGTTTTGATTCTCGCTCCAACTCCTTTGTTCTGCTGTTTTGCTGTGGTTACTGAAACAGCTCTGCCATTCAATCCTTGATTGTTACCGGGTTCAATGATATCCTCTGAGTTATCTTGGGTCTCTAATTGTTGGTGTTTAGAGATGATCTTTTTGATCTCCTTGACCTCTGATGGTTCCTCAGTGATGAATTTGTTCACCATCTTGAGCTCTGACTCCTTTTCCTTAGAGATAAAATAATTTACCTTCATCATTTCAGAAATCTCCTCATATACAAATTCATCCACCCTCTAAAGATCTGATTCCTTCTTTTTAAAGATACATTTCTTTACCTTGCTCACTTCTAAAACCTCCTTAGAGATGAATCTGTCCACCATCTTCAGCTCTGACTCCTTTTGCATAGAGATAAAATAATTTACCTTCATCATTTCAGAAATCTCATCAGATATAAATGTATCCACCATCTAAACATCTGAGTCTTTAGTTTTAAAGATAAAATCATTTACCTTGTTCATCTCTGAATGCTCCTCAGGGATGAATTTTTCCACCATTTTCAACCCCGACTCCCTTTCCTTAGAGATAAAATAATTTACTTTAGGGGTTGTTCAAAATCCTAGATATTTTCACAAGTTTACAAACATCCTTTTTTTTAACCCCCTCCCCACAAGCGTACATATAAAGGCTGATTTTGGCAAGCCCCAATTTAGTATAACTGAGATATTCAACCTATTGTTTGATAAAATTGTTGTTAGCACATTTTGCAAAAAAGGAATACAATACAATATATATATTTAGAGAGCAACGTCCACATGCAAACTCAACATTTGAATATTTTACTATGAACAACATATATTGATTGGGTTGAAAACTTTATATCAGTACTTTGTTCAAACAGAGGGATAAATATTATGTTTGGCATCATCATCTCGGTTGGTTGTTGTTATTTATGGCTCGTCTTGTTCAAATTCATGCAGTGTTTATTTAAAACTGTGGACTAGTCAAACATCCCATTGCTCAAACGGACCAATCACCTAGAAACCAAAGGGTTTTGGACACATCAGATACAGCACCGTGACTTGCTCGGTAAAATCCATGTCCACCACGGTGAGTGTTACTGACAGGAGAAACCGACTAACGTATAGATGCTCCTCCTATTTGATGACCCAGTGAAGCAAGCGTGGGTGAAATTGGCTTCGTTTTCTGTGCGGATTGTTTGCGAGAGAGAGGCGAAATGTCAAGCGACCAACAGCAGGCAATCAAGGCGAAAAATTAGCCTTGTTTGCGTTTGGTGTGAACGCACCCTAAAGGAACGCCAGCCGTTAGCGCAACATGTTTTCAGAGCTGTTATGTGTTGTAAAAATGTATCAAAATAAGACAAAATAACCAATCTCCTACTGACTTTATGCGGGACCGTTTGCAACGTGTAGGAAGAACATTAAGTGCATGGATACACGTTCTGAAAGCTGGCCACTGCCAATAGCCCTGGGCTCTGCGGGAAGGGCAGGGAAGCAAGGCAAAAACAAAGCACAGTCAGAAACGCACGGTTCAGAAACACTTCGGGGCAAGGTGTGTGTGCGGACAGATATTGAGCCGGCTGCTGTCTGTAACGCAGCAGTAGCACAAGCAGCTCTCTTGTTGCGTGGCGCGATAGCTAGCTAAAGGGGTTCTGTTGGGTACAAAGCCAAGCCCAAATAAGTAACCTCATGTTCAGAAACAAAGCCAAAACAAAACCACCTGTGACTCACAAAATTTACAAGTAGCTTTAGAAAGAAATGAAAAACAGTTTATAATAAGCAAATTTGGCAACACTGTTACCGCCTCTCTGTCAACAAGTTTGCTAAGCAGGAGAAAAGCAAAATGTGCTAAAAATACGGGCCATATTACAGCAGGTCATCATTTAAGCGTACACAAGACCCCACCGCCAAAGAGTAGGGTTTGTGCACATGTGAAAAGGCTGGATATTGGAAACAACCCCTTAATCATTTCAGTAACATCATCAGATATAACTTAATCAACCATCTAAAGTTCTGATTCCTTCTTTTTAAAGATAAAATAATTCACCTTGTTCATCGCTGAACCCTCCTCAGAAATGAATCTGTCCACCATCTTCAGCTCCAACACCTTTTCCTTAGAGATAAAATAATTTACCTTCATCATTGCAGAAATCTTATCAGATATAAATGTATCCACCATCTAAACATCTGAGTCTTTAGTTTTAAAGATAAAATCATTTACCTTGTTCATCTCTGAAAGCTCCTCAGGGATGAATTTTTCCACCATTTTCAACCCCGACTCCCTTTCCTTAGAGATAAAATAATTTATCTTAACACACACAAACTCAAACACATTAAGAGCAGATCATATACACCCTTATTGAGTCTATTAAAAGAAAACAAATAAAAAGTACATACTCTTTTTTTCAGACGCCCTCCCCAAAAGCGTACATAAAAAGGTTGATTTTGGCAAGCCCCAATTTAGTATAATTGAGATATTCAACCTATTACACTGTGATTTTTCTCCTGCATTGTTTGCGATTTTATCAAACAATAGACTTAGACAACTTTATTTGTCATTTTGTATGCACAGGGTGCGTACAGAACGAAATTTCGTTGCATACATCTTGTAGATTACAGTAAATTAAATTACAGTATGAGGTGCAGCAGTGATTTAAAAGTAAACAATTGAAATGTAAACAATGCAGGAGAAAAATCACAGTGTGAGGTGCAGCAATGATTTAAAAGTAAACAATTGAAATGTCTGCACATTTTGCAAAAAAGGAATACACTGGAATATATATTTTTAGAAAGCAAAGTCCACATGCAAACAAAACATTTGAATATCTTACTATCAACTACATATATCAATTGGGTAGAAAACTTTTCAGTACTTTGCTCAAACAGAGGGATAAATATTATGTCTAGCCTCATCATGTGGGTTGGTTGTTGTTATTTATAGTTCGTCTTGTTCAAATGCATGCACTGTTTATTTAAAACTGTGGACTAGTTAAAACACCCTATTGCTCAAACTGGTTCCTTCTTCTTAAAGATAAAATAATTCACCTTGTTCATCGCTGAAAGCTCCTCAGAAATGAATTTGTCCACCATTTTCAGCTCCAACTCCTTTTCCTTAGACATAAAATAATTGACCTTCATCATTTCAGAAATCTCATCAGATGTAAATCAATCCACCATCTAAAGATCTGATTTCTTTTCTTTAGAGCTAAAATCATTTACCTTGTTCATCGCTGAAAGCTCCTCAGAGATGAATTCATCCACAAGCTTCAGATCTGATTCCTGGTCCTCAGAAATAAAATCCCTCTCCTCGTTGATCTCTGCTTCTGCCTCCTCAAGCTGTGGTTCCTCTTCCACAGTCTGGGAATCACCCAGATCAGAACTGATGGGCTGAAGCTCTTCTGTCTGCTGCCTATTGAGGGCATCTTGCTGGACTTTAGCAACGTTTTGCTTCCTCTGCTCATGTTGTATACTCTTCTCAACTAACAGTTCCTCTAGCAGTCTCACTGCATGTGGCAGCATTATATCCACTCTGTCCATCACAGAGACATAAAAAGCTAATTGATTATCCATGGGGCCGAGGAAATAGCTCACTTTTGCTTTGACAAGTTTGACAAATTGCTTGTTGAAGGTGTCAAAGCTCTTGGGTTGAGTCGTTCGACGCATCACAAGGAAGTTTTCAAATGATGTTAGCACTGACTCGCCCACAGCGGTTTCCACATCCCCAGATGTGAAGCGTCCTATGTAGATGAAGCCGGTACATTCATCCGCGACATTCAACACCAGCTCCTTGATCTTAGATAAGGTGTCAGCATCGGGTTCTCCTACGGCCAAATCCACGGTCTGCTCCATTGAGATGGACGAAAAGAAATCTTCCATCGATGGTATAATAAACTCTCCTGGGACTACTGGAGCCCCTGAACTGGTGGAGTCATTCATGGCTTCTTCGTTTGCACTGGTTCGTAAAGCAAACTCTGGGATTGTCAATCCCAGCGCAAACTCTGGGATTGACAATCAATCAATCAATCAATTGTAAAACTAAATCAATTGTAAAAATAGTAAAAATTGTAAAAATTGTAAAAATCGTGAAAATCGCAAGCTATCGCTAACTATGTAGTTTTCTCTCACCAAAAACACGTCTGTCTCTCACAAAGAAAGTGCCAGAAGGAAAGAATAATTCCGTTACACGGTCTTCTAGAGCAGAGAAGCTACTGCGTTGTCATCACCACGAAGGGAGCTGTTATGATTCAGAATTTCCACCCAGGAATGCACATCAGCTTAGCAACCGTTGCTAAGTACGTTTCCAGCCTTCCAATGTTGCATTTTTTTTCATTGAAAATATCCATTTCTTTCTTCGGTAAACGAAAGAAACGTACATGCCTACGACTTGTCTCACAAGAAGTCGTAGGCATTGTTTAGATTCTAAAAATAAACTAACTAAAAGCACGCTCTAATTCACCCGTTTTTTCACGGTAGTAGACGAGAACAGTAGTTTTTGCCTACCCGCGGGACCCGGATGTAGCGCGGACGTCACGCGTGAACTGGTCTATATCTTTGTATTTGCGGCAATATTGCATATTCTAAAAATTAAACAACAGAAATACATAAAAAAACATTGTTTTTTTAATAGCAAAAATGTTTCCCAGTTGTGGTTAGGGAAATAAAAATATATAAACCATTTGTTAAAGTACATAAGCCCCCAGCTATAAACACATAGGAGTACAGAAACGTATTTGATTTTCAAGTTTTTTTTTATCATTTATTTGATTTGCATATGTATGTATTTTGTGCGTAATAAATGTATTTTAATAAGGTATCACTTCGCTTTGTGTGTGTTCTTTGCTCTATTCCCTGTTCGTTTTTGTAAAAAAAAAAACAATGCGGCTACAATAATAACGAGGTCTTCTCTAGTTTATGATGTGTACACCAGAGGGCGCTAAAATCTCAATCGATAATTTTAACTTTCTAATAAAATAAATGTTTAGAACAAGATTATTTGTATAACGAAATTAAACGTACAATTAAGGATGAAATATTATTTTCCAGTCCTGTTTGAACAAGCAATAAAACTAACAGAGTGCATTCAGACAATACAGGTAAACGTTACGCAATGATATCTTCCCGGACTTCTGAGCATATCCCATAGATATCAATAATAAAGGCTAGATGTCTCGTCCGCGCTGCTGGCCAATGGGGGTCGACGTCCGCACGTGGCGGCCATCTTGCCACAGGCAGCTCGCTCATTCCATAGACATCATATATTCATGTCTGTGGCTCATTCGTAACATTGTGTTTCAATGGCGCATGTATACTTAAATAACCATAACTTCCTCAATTGTCTTACGATTCTCAAACTGTTTGGTTTGACAATTAAACAAAAGTAGTTAGTAACAAGTAGTTATCACACTGCACACTTATCAATAATTAAAACCATGGAATGAAAAGAACATTGAATAAAACTTACAGGTGCAATAAATATACACATGCACAAGGCATTTATGTTAAATCAATATATGCTATTAAAACTCAGTGTACAGAATGGCAACATTATATATATATATAAACACTTTTATTTGGGTGTGATTAATTATTTCACAGTCCTAATTTATTTATGTTTACATACATACTTTTAATATGAATATTACTGTTATAATAAAATATGAAATACTGACAAAAAAGGCTTATTGTGTGGCAACCTCTTGGTGTAGAAGCATAATCCAGGTTTCAAATTAAAGGTTACACTTTGAATTTTCATGTAGACTATTCGGATTATATATCAGGGGTAATTACACAAAAGTTCCTATTTTTAAACCATTATAAAGGTGACATTTATTGGCTATTAAAATTGGTACAATAGTCCCCTTCACAAGTGTATATATAGATGTAGCAAGTTGAAATCCCCACCTACACTACTGTGATGGTATACACATGGAAGACAGAGATTTAAAAAATGACCCAAAAAACATAGCTTGGCTAATGCCCTTTGAAAAGGACGGTTTTATTGAGCTTCTGTCGCATGTTGTTGCTCTGTAAGCTAAGGTTAGTTATTTTGGCAATGTGGTGCAGCCTTAACTTAAAAAACAAGGACACAACCAACGTTAACAGCGTTGGTGGTGGCTGTCTATGCCAGACTGTGTTTCTCCGATGTGCTCTCTGAGCACAAACACATCCTCTGACCCTATCCTCTTCCGTACAACGTACACGACCTCTAGCACTTTGATGGGATGTGATCGTCTGGTACATCAGGTCTGACGAATGACCCACTCTGCTATTTTTTTATTAAATTACTGCACTGCTTTAAACCTGTAAATCTGAGATGTGGCAATAAGGGGGCTTCTGATGCAAGTATGAGGTAGGAATAAAGGGTTTTATCCATTGTTGAATTTGAGGATGGTCATTGATTATTTAATTGTTTTTGATGCCTAAATTGAAAAATAAATAAATAAAAAGATACAGGGTTAATTCTGGTGACATTCACATTTTAAATATCACCTACAGATAAACCACAAATGGAAGGTGAGCGTTAAAGGATTAAATGTGTTAAAGCAATAATTCACTCAAATGTTGAAGATGATTTTGGTCAACAATGCAAATCCCTTGCTGCATTACCTTTATGAATTCTGCAGTAGCCTCACAATCTCTGAACTCTGCATAGCCCACCTCCTGCAACATGTCCACATATCCAAACATTGTTTGTGTCCGAGGGTCATACTGGATGTGATTTTTGATGGACATGGCATCCAGCATCAGAGTAACACATCCGTACTTGACCTCATCTTCCTGACGCCGTCTTTCCAGCATGTCCAACATCATTTGGCATCAAGAGAACTCAGCCACCTTAATACAATTAAAAAGTAGACATTTAACCACCAACACAAGCATCCCAAATGTAGACACTAGATAGAGAAAAAAAATGCTATAATATCAATATGTGAGACATGAGCTGTTAGATCAGTAAGTTTAACCATTCATGATATTATTGTCTGTAGTGCTTAATGTAATTCAATATAAAATTAGACATCATGAAGAATACCTTTGCAATGAACTGGGGTGTGGCAGGTGAATATGCAGGGTATCTCTCAGATACTGATATGCCTTTGGACCTTGCAGATGGAGCGTAAGGGCAAAATCTCTCTGGGCCTTGGTGTACTCTACACCCTGCCTCGACAGGAGATGAACCGCAAGATCTTTAATTGAATTAGCAAAGTGATTCAGTAAGTATCTTTAATAGTAACTAGGAAGTCAACAAAGAACATAAAATACACAAAATATTCAATGTAATATTTTTATTTTACCTGATTAGCATTCAAGGTTGTCTCTTAGCTCTTCATTGATTAGATTTTTCTCCTTCAATTCCTCCAGAAGAGCCCGCATGTTCATCTTGGCCCTCTCCTCAAGACATTACTCTTCTCCCGCTGCAGTTTCCTCACGGTTGCTGAGGCTTCTTCAAGTTTGGCTTTTATAGCCTTAGGGCAAGCAGGCAATGCATACAAGTGGTCAGTGGCCTGCCGCTTGCAGCTCAAACCCCTCTCTCCAGTGGCTCCCTGTTGTTTTGCAGAAATATAAAAAAATATATAAATAATAGTGGTATAGAATTTACTTACTTTTTTAAGAATTAAATGTTAACTTTTCAATTCTGTGAGCCTAAATACAAGATACTCCAATTCTCCGACAGAAAACACAACAGCATACATTTAAGAAATTGTATAGGCTTGTCCACTTATAAGGCAAAAATATGTTTTGTGGCTCTGAAAAAAAATGTCTCTTTTGATTGTAAAGGTTGCCTACTTTTACGTCCACCAGGCCCGTTTCGTGGGGTAACATTAATGGAGACCACACAAGGATTTTATGATTCAAGGAAATTGGAATTTATTAAATTATATGAAAGAAATAAAACTTGGAAAAATGAATAACTGAAATGAGAAACCAAAATAGATTAATACAAAACCCATAACCAACTAGAAATAAGCAAATGTCAAAACAAACCTAACAAAACCCAACCATAAGATACAAACCAAATGGGTTCTGAGGAGGGAGAGGGAAAGAAGCCTCCTTCTCTGCTGCAGCACGGCCACTTTTCAAGCCGCAGAGAACTAATCAAAGAAAAACAACACCTGCAGAAGGCCTGTCTCCAGGAAAAAAAAGGCAGGGACCCACTGCAGCCGTAACACCTCCCCCCTTTAAACAGAGGATCCCAACACGGACCTCTGTAACCATCTTCCTTGCTATTCTGGTCCATCAATGGCACGAGACAAAGCATCAGCCAGCACATTTTCAGTGCCTGGAATGTGCCGAATAACAAGCCGGGCAGCGAGGCTTCGGACGTCATCGTTTTCGGCTCCTCCCCTAAATGAAGCAAGCCTCGATACGAGCTTTACGGAAACGCCCCCTCCATTACTCGACACACGCCTCGAAGGCTCGGCACATAACGTAACATCACTAGTACTAACTTAATTGAGCATGACGTTGATGTGGAAGGTGTGCAGCCTATCCGTCAGCATTTTTATCGTGTTCATCCAGAAAAAAGTAAGCTTTTGGAGTCTGAAATTCAGTACTTGCTGGACAACGGCCTGGCTAAAACATCTTGTTCCAGTTGGGCCTCAACATGTTTGTTGGTTAAAAAACCTGACGGCACTTATAGATTCTGTACTAATTACAGGAAACTGAACAGCATTACAAAACCTGACTCCTACCCACTTCCTTGGATGGAGGATTGCGTTGATCGTGTTGGAACAGCAAAGTATGTGAGTAAATTGGATTTGCTCAAAGGTTACTATCAAGTGCCCTTGTCTGCTCGAGCCCAAGAGGTGTCTTCCTTTGTCGTACCGTCTGGATTATACTCTTACACTGTAATGAGTTTTGGTCTTAGGAATGCACCGGCCACGTTCCAGCGGTTGATGAATCGGGTAGTGGCTGGATTGGAAGGTTGTGCTGTCTACTTGGATGATGTAGTGGTCCTCAGTGACACATGGACTGAACACATACAACACATCCAGAAACTGTTTTAGCATCTTCAGGATGCTCGTTTAACTGTGAACTTAGCAAAATGTGAGTTTGCGAGAGCTACAGTGACTTATTTGGGAAAAGTTTTTGGGCAAGGACAAGTAAAACCAGTAAGAGCTAAAGTCCAAGCCATTGATAGCTTCCCTCCTCCTACCTGAAAGAAGGAACTAATGAGGTTTTTGGGAATGGTGGGTTACTATAGAAACTTCTGTAAGAATTTTTCTACTGTAGTTGCTCCATTAACTGACCTATTAAAAGCTAAAGTCCAGTTCAGGTGGTCCTCAGCCTGTCAGAAAGCTTTTGAAAACATTAAGATCCTCTTAAGTACTGCACCTGTTTTGTCTACGCCAAGATTAGATCGGCCATTCCAAGTACAGGTAGACGCAAGTCAAGTTGGTGCTGGAGCGATTTTGTTGCAGACTGATGAGGAAGGCATTGACCATCCAGTCTGTTTCTTTTCTAAGAAGTTCAACCAACATCAATTTAATTATTCAACCATTGAGAAAGAGGCCTTGGCCCTTATTTGGGCACTCCAGCACTTTGATGTGTATGTGGGTGGGGGTGCATTTCCTGTTGTGGTGTATTCAGATCATAACCCTTTGACCTTTTTGCATCCTTACAGAGTCCAAATCAGCGGTTGATGCGATGGGCCTTATTTCTGCATGATTTCATCCTACACCTTTTGTGAAGTCATTCCCAAGAGCCATAATATACAACAAATCAATGCATCACACATGTTAAGATACAGCTGGCTGTGATTATACACCTCGCCAGTAGGTGGTGTCGTGTGCACATGAAGCGTCAAGAAATGAACCCTTTCTCAAACCAGTTGGCTCAAGTGGTTCAATGCCTCATGAGGCTTCATCTCACCATCACTAGTTAGTACAGGTTGGAATGTCACTGAACAAAGCATGGAAATCCAAAATTGACTGCTTCAGCTGCTCACTCCTTTCTACAGACAAATGACTCAATAATGTTGGCAACTTAGACAACATTTCAGAGTTCTTAAGTCTTGGCTGAAACACAGCATCATCTGGAGTTTGCACATCCTCATCTAATCCTGGTGTGCCGCTCAAGTCTACTTCCACAGATGAAGCAACTGCCTTCACATCGTTTTCTTCCAGAGTACGACCAAAATAAGGCTTTAGTAAGTTTATATGACAAAGCTGAGTTGGTCGCTTACGGTCTGGGGTAGAAACCATGTAGTCTTGTTCAGACACTTGTCTCAGCACAGAATATGGACCATAAAACTTTGCCTGAAATGGTGAACCCTGAATGGGAAGTAAGGCAAGCACCTTATCTCCTGGGTGAAACACTCTTCTTTCAGCCTTCTGGTCAAACCATTGTTTCATTTTTCTCTGAGCTGTTTTAAGATTCTCAGAAGCTAGTTTGCCAGCCAAGAAAAGTCTGCGACGAAAACCATTAATGTAGTCAAACAAGTTTGATGGTGGATCAGAACTTTCCAAGTTCGTTTTTAGAATAGCAAGAGGACCACGCACAAAATGTCCAAAAACAAGTTCATTTGGACTGAACCCTGTGCTTTCTTGCACAACTTCCCGAGCTGCTGAAGAAGCCAAGGCAGACCCTCTTCCCAGTCTCTACTCAACTCTGTGCAGTATGCTCGCAACAATGCTTTCAGGGTTTGGTGAAAACGCTCTAGCGCCCCCTGGCTTTGAGCATGATAAGCACTGCTTTGTTGATGCACTACACCAAGTTGTTTCAAAATCTCAGCAAACATACGTGAAGTGAAATTGGTCCCTCTGTCTGTCTGAATGGTCTTTGGAATCCCAAACACTGAAATAAAATTAGACAAAGCTTTGACCACCGACTTTGTCGTAATTGTTTTCAGAGCATAAGCTGCAGGGTAACGAGTGCTTTTACACATAACTCTCAGTAAATACACAGATGCTGACTTTGAAGGACTCAGTGGGCCAACACAGTCTATGATCAAGTCTTCAAAAGGTTTACCAGCAACAGGTATGGGAAAAAGTGGAGCTGGTTTCAGGGTCTGATTAGGTTTCCCAGTTAACTGGCAAGTGTGACAGGTTTTCACAAAGTAAGCAACATCTTTTTTCAGACGTGGCCAATAAAAATGTCGTAAAACTCGATTATAAGTTTTACTGACTCCTAAATGTCCAGACAATTCTCCATGAGCAGATTTCAAAACCAGGTTTCTGAACTTGACTGGGACAACAGCTTGGTAAACTGGACCAACAATTTCCCGGTCACTGTAAGGCAACCATTTACGTATCAACAAATCGTCTTGTAGAAAATACCCACATGACACTTTTGTGTCCCGTTCAGCTGTCTGGACTTGATCAAACAGAGCAGCTAAGGTTTTGTCCTCCTGTTGGGCTGCAATAAACTCACTGAGTGACAAAGGAACAGGAAGAGTTGGCCAACAGGCAGTCTTCTCAAGAACAGAACCCGCCTTACTAGACTCAATCTCCCTATCAGCCAAAGAACGAGTGATGGCACGAGTTACTGCACAAGCTGGAAAAACGTCAGGAAACACTTGAGCACATACGTCTGACAGAGAAACGGATGGACAAGCTCGGACCACTGGAGGAGGAGTAACATCTCGCCACACACGTCCACCTGCCAGATTGTTTCCTAGAATGAGAGATACACCCTCCACAGGCAAAGAAGGACGAACAGCTATCGTCACTGCTCCTTGTACCAATTCTGACTGCAGGTAGATCTTATGAAGAGGCACAGTGAAAGTTTCCATCCCAATACCTCTAATTAAGACACTACAACCAGTATCAGACAATGGAGAAAATGGCAAAACAGATTGTAATATGAAAGATTCCGATGCTCCAGTATCACGCAGAATCTTCACAGCCACTTTATTTGAACTGCCACTCAAAGAAACAAACCCATGTGTGATGAAAGGAGCATAGTCTTGTCCGACATCCTTCTCACAAATCTGGAGATCACCATCAGTCATTTTTGAAAAAAACTTAGAGTCAACAGTTGCAGCTAAAACATTTGGTCTCACACTTTCAATTTTAGCTGGAAGTACAGACTCCAATGAAGGCAACTCTGAAACACTGGCTAAAGCAACAGGTTTATGATGATTCTGTTGACTCCTATCTGGTCTAGTTTTGATATTCAGAGGACACTCATTTTTCCAATGTCCCTTCTGGCGACAATAGTTACAGTTTGAGTCTGCTTTAGATTTTAGTGTAGGTTCCCCTCTGGTCTTACCAGAGAACCACTCATGATGAGATTCCTTGAAGCTATGGCCATTCCAATTGTAATCCCTCACAGCTTTATGGGTCAGAACGTACTCATCTGCCAAGACAGCGGCTTTAGCAGCAGTTTTTACTTTTTGTTCATTAACATATGTGGCAACCCGGTCTGGTATAATGTTTTTGAACTGTTCCAACACCATTAAATCACAAAGGGATTCAAAATCATTCACACCTTCAGCTGATAACCACTGACAAAACTGGGTGTTTAGTTCTCTCACCAGATCTATGTTAGTATGTTTTTCAGCCTTTCTGCAGTTCCTAAATTGTTGCCTGTGCTGTTCAGGAACCAGTTCATAAGCCTTCAAAACAGCTTCTTTAACAGATTTGTATACATTTCTTTGAGCTGAATTTAATGAAACATAAGCTTCTTGGGCCTTACCCACCAGCACACTTTGCCGCAGAATGGAACAATCTAGATCACCCCACTCATGGTCCTCTACCATGTCCTCAAACAAAGAGAAAAAAACATCAGGATCTTGTTCATTAAACTAAGGTAACAGCTTCAACACACTAACCAAGTTGTGTCCAGTAAACCCATCACCACCTTGCGACAGATTAAAAGATCCACCACTTAACCTGCCCTCAGACCTCAACCTCAAACGCTCAGCTTCCAGAGATAATATTCTTAACCTCCAACTCATGTGCTAGCCTTTTCTCTTCTTGTTCACGTGTTAGCCTTTTTTCTTGTAAAGCTAATTTTCTCTCTTCAAGCTCATGTGCTAGCCGCAATTTTTCCAACTCGAACTGCATTTCCATCTCAGTTCTCTTGGATTGAAACTGTAATCGAGACTCTTGAGATACTATCGGACCTGATGAGTCATCATCCAACTTTGAGGCACCAGTTAAAGAATCCGTACCCTGGGAAGGTACATCTGTCACATCAGCATCTGCAAGAGAAGCAGTGAAGACATTTAGTTGCACAGATTTGTCTTTTAAAAACTTCCTCAATTGAGGTTTCCTTAATCCTTTCGCAGCTTCAGTGTCAATTTCAAAGTGTTCAGCTGCTTGATGCATCTGCTCCTTAGTAAGTTTTTCCAAAAGTTCTAAAGTTGGGATAGCCAAAAAAGAACCCAACGTATCCATTTTCAAACAAAAACAATCCAGCAAACCAACTTCCAAAACAAACTATTTTTTTTTTTTTTTTTACCAACTATCAGGAAGTGCATGACTGGTACAACCAAATGGCAAATCTCCATTTACCTGCAGCTAACTAATTGACAAAACCCTGACTAAACTTAGCCTAGTCTTCAGGCCTTCCTCCAAGAGCCAAGACACTTGAAGCACCAAAATACTGCTGGCAGCAAATCCCTCCAGGCCAAAACCTCTCAGGCAGCAAACCACGGCGGTGCCCTCAGCCCAGCCCAAAAATAACAAACTAAAACTAGAACTGCAAGCATTTATTAACGGGTTCCAAGCCCACCCACGCC
Organism: Fundulus diaphanus; assembly: GCA_037039145.1. NCBI lineage: Eukaryota > Metazoa > Chordata > Actinopteri > Cyprinodontiformes > Fundulidae > Fundulus > Fundulus diaphanus. The sequence continues at coordinate 36,072,857 of CM073134.1, forward strand.
CCGCCCCTTTGAGCATGCTCCTGGACTTCAGTTCAGCGTTCAACACCATCATCCCACAGCATCTGGTGGAAAAACTGGAACATCTGGGCTTCAGCACACCTCTTCAACTGGCTGCTAGACTTCCTCACCTCCTGACCTCAGTCGATCCGGGTCGGACAGAACACCTCTGATGACATCACCCTCAGCACGGGCTCCCCTCAGGGCTGCGTCCTGAGCCCCCTGCTGTTCACTCTGATGACACACGACTGCATCCCCAGGTTCACGACCAATCACATTGTGAAGTTTGCAGACGACAAGACGGTGGTGGGCCTGTTCAGAGACAACGACCAGGACTACAGAGAGGAGGTGGAGCAGCTGGTGGGCCTGTGCAGAGACAACAGCCTGATCTTGAACGTGGAAAAGACGAAGGAGATCATCATCGACTTCAAGGAAGAACCGGCCTCACCACGCTCCACTTCTCATCAACAGCTCAGCTGTGGAGGTGGTTAGCAGCACCAAATTCCTGGGGGTGCACATCACAGACAACCTCACTTGGTCTGTGAACACTACGTCACTGGTGAAGAGGGCACAGAAGTGCTTGTACTTCCTGCGCAGGATGAGGAGAGCCCACCTGCCCCCGCCCATCCTCACAACCTTCTACAAAAGCACCATAGAGAGCATTCTTAACAGTTGTCTCTCTGTGTGGTGTGGAGGCTGCAGCGCCTCTGACCGGAGGAACGTGAGGAGAGTGGTGAGGACAGCAAAAGGGATCATCGGGGTTCATCTTCCCTCAATTAAGGATATATCATCCCAGCGCTGCGTGTCCCGAGCCCATAACATCATCATAGACCCCTCACACCCCCACCATGGACTGTTCTCCCTGCTGTCCTCTCGGAAGATTTTCCTCAGCATCCGCTGCAAGTCCACCAGGTTCTGCAACAGCTTTTTCGCCATTGGCATCAGACTGTTCAACTCTAAACTGGACTCTACACAATATTTGCACATTTGCATCATATCTGGCATTACCAATGTGTTATCCTTTTAAAAATACACAACTCAACATTAATGCATTTTTGCACAAATGCCTTTTGCACCATTATTTTTGCATATAAACAACGGTTGTCAAGCTTCTGAAGTTTGCTGACGACAACACTCTCATCGGACTTATCTCTGATGGTGACGAGTCCGGCTACAGGTGGGAAGCTGACCATCTGGTGACCTGGTGCAGGGAGAACAACCTGGAGCTCAACGCTGTATAGATAGTGGAGATGGTTGTGGACTTCAGGAAGAACTCAGCCCCAGCTACCCCCACCACCCTCTGTGACTATATATAATATATTTCAGTCGTCAGTCAAGTCAAATTATCTTGCGAGTTCAGTTCTTTTTTCTTTTCTTTGTTCGTGTTGTTACCACTGGGAAGATCACGTCAGTGAGAAGAATGAAGTTCTTCAACGGAGGTTCAGTTCTGCTCGGGGCACAGGCTCACCATCTCCTTTCAGAGAGAATCAATGGAATCTGATCCAGTAGTCTGATCCAGGTTTTTGATCAGCAACAACAAAAAACCTAGCCTGCACACAATAATATTATTATTGCATTCAGCTAAATAAACTCACTTTCTTATCAATTTTTACAGCTATAGCTATTGTTTTTTCTTCATTCCTTACATTAACATGGTGATGTTTTACATGCATTGTAAATTTTTTTTTGCCCTACTCAAAACCCTGGAATCATCTTTAAACCATGTAAAACAAAAATATAAAATCCTTTTCAATTATGAAACTATGATTTGTAATTTAACAAATTTCAGCATAGGCTTTTAAATCCTCTTCCAAAGCTTTGTATATCATGACATGAAATACAATTATCACCTTACCAAACAGCATGATCCAATACTCTCCTCCATCATCCTTTATATCAGTAAACTCTATCTGAGATACTGCATTCATCTGTAGTCACAAACTACTTTAAATTCCCCCTGATAACCCAGGAAAAGGTTAACCTGACCCTAGCCAGACGGATGTCGCTCCGCCTAGCTTCACTCACATCCATCTGGGACATCGCCCATTTCTCCAACCAATTTTATGGTCTGGCCAATCAGGACGCAGGGCTGGAGTTTCATAGATGTGACGTAGTGGAGACGCGACCATGACGTGAGAGTTTTGATAGCAATGGCGGCTCGTCGAGGAAGCAAACGTTAACATTGATGCTGCTATTTCTTCCGTGTTGTCCAATCTACCTAATATTGTTTCATTAAAAGAACATCACAGAACGGCTCTGAAGGCTTTTGTTGGTGTAAACCATGTTTTCGCCCTTCTCCCGACCGGATTTGGCAAGTTTTGTTTTCCGGGGCGCGTCCGCAGCGGACGCGCCCCGGAGCGGTTACCACTAGAGCCGCAAACACATAAAAAAAAAAAAAGGTTTTTTTTCCTGCGTCGCTCTCATCAGCGTCACGGGCTGAGTGGTTGAAATAGCACGTTGATAAAGATGACAGACAAGTGGCTTATCCAATCATATGCAAGGATTTTTGATAAGGCCCAGCCTTCAGTAAAGGCAATTCCTATGGCGGTGTCCCAGATGTATGTGAGTGAAGCTAGGCGGAGCGAAATACATCTGGCGGAGTCAGGTTAGGAAAAGGTACACTTAACATCAACAAACACCACATTGAACAAATAAAAATAATGTAAAAAGAACTTAAAATACTTCCTAAACTTAAATATAATTTGGTGAAACCACAACTTAAGAGCGACACAATGAGATAAATGTTATACACTGGAGTGCTGATTTTGCCGAAAAACTGAAGTCACTGGTCGCCATCTTGCTACTCCCTACTCTCACAGAATTCCATAGGATTTGGTTGCAACAACAAGCAGTTTTCTGGCTGTGTGAAAACATTTCATAGGTAATTCTGCAGTCAGTGGATGTACTAACACTATCAACTACTAGGAAATTAGATGCTGAAATATTTTACATGTTATTCATATAAAAAAAAAAAAATATATATATATATATATATATATATAGAGAGAGAGAGAGAGAGAGAGAGAGAGAAAGTATGTGAATATGTATATGTGTGTATATATGTATACATATATGTAAATATATGTGTTTGTATGTTATTTATATATTTATAAATGTTTTATATATATATATATATATATATATATATATATATATATATATATATATATATATATATATATATATATATATATATTTTTTTTTTTTTTTTTTTTTTTTTTTTTAAATAAACCAAGAAAATTTCCATTGTCTGGTTCATTGAGTGTATTTGTGCTTCCCCTGAAAGGCAGATTCCTAAAGGCCAAATACAGGCAGAATATGCTAGATATTTTGGGAATTCTCTGCCCTCTGAATTTGCTGGCAGTTCACTTGCCATCTCTGAAAAAGGCTTCTTTGTTGCCATAAAACGCACAACATTCACTCTATCAGAATCTGTCATCTGTGTTGGCCATGACGCGGGATCATTAAAATTATGATCCGTCTCTAAGCCACTGTGCTCAGACTCTCCGATCGGGCAGCAAGCCCCTCCACCTGCCCTGTCTCTTGTATCGGTAGGCATGGCTCTCTCCGTCTCTTCCTCAAACGCATGCTGCCTCTCCCCCCCTCCCGAAGCACATGCTGCGACGGGAGAACTGCTATGTTGTCCTTTCTCTCTGTCCACCAAGCTCCCCGACTGCGGTCAAGTGAGCCCTCACTTGATTTTGTTGGTCTCGCAAACACTAAGGATTACGGCAGAGGCGGCTGAGACTACTTTTCAAAATAAAAGCAGTATGTTCGCGGTGTATCGACCACGTGTTTCCACACATATTTACATATATTAAAAATGTTTCCATGCGTAATGCAATACTTTATGTGACACTCTTTAGCCTAAAAAACTCTCAAAACACTGTTTTTTTTTACAGCTGACGACTTTTACTTACAGATGGCAGATGATGTTCTTCAGAACTTATTCATCAAACTGCATCTACATCATTTGTGTTTTAAAAATAAAGGCATTTAAAAATCTCTAGATTGACTACATTTTTGCTGTTTTATACTACCATGCTGAACACTGGAGGTGTTCAGCATGGTAGTACAGAACACCTCCAGATGTGGCTCAGTAAGTTTCAGTCAATTCTGATGTGGCATTTCAAAATAAGAGCCATTTGAAATTGCTATATATTAACCCATTATTACCAAAGTTGTTGTAGCTCTAGCAACTAAACCGTAGATAATCAGTGGATGCAAACACTTCAGCATGGTAGTAGAACACCCCCAGATGTGGCTCAACAAGTTTCAGACAATTCTGATGTGGCATTTCAAAATAAGAGCCATTTGAAATTGCTATATATTAACCCATTATTACCAAAGTTGTTGTAGATCTAGCAACTAAACCGTAGATAATCAGTTGATGCAACCACTTCAGCATGGTAGTAGAACACCTCCAGATGTGGCTCAATAAGTTTCAGTCAATTCTGATGTAGCATTTCAAAATAAGAGCCATTTGAAATTGCTATATATTAACTAACTATTAACAAAGTTGCTGTAGCTCTAGCAACTAAACCGTAGATAATCAGTGGATGCAACCACTTCAGCATGACAATAGAACACCCCCAGATGTGGCTCAATAAGTTTCAGACAATTCTGATGTGGCATTTCAAAATAAGAGCCATTTGAAATTGCTATATATTAACTAATTTAGACCAAAGTTGCTGTCACTCTAGCAACTAAACCTTAGATGATCAGTGGATGCAAACACTTCAGCATGGTAGTAGAACACCCCCAGATGTGGCTCAACAAGTTTGAAACAATTCTGAAGTGGCATTTAAAAATAAGAGCCATTTTAAATTGCTATATATTAACTAATTTAGACCAAAGTTGCTGTCACTCTAGCAACTAAACCTTAGATAATCAGTGAATGCAAACACTTCAACATGACAGTAGAACAGCTCCAGATGTGGCTCAATAAGTTTCAGACAATTCTGATGTGGCATTTCAAAATAAGAGCCATTTGAAATTGCTATATATTAACTAATTTAGACCAAAGTTGCTGTAGCTCTAGCAACTAAACCGTACATAATCAGTGGATGCAACCACTTCAGCATTACAGTAGAACAGCTCCAGATGTGGCTCAATAAGTTTCAGACAATTCTGATGTGGCATTTCAAAATAAGAGCCATTTGAAATTGCTATATATTAACTAACTATTAACAAAGTTGCTGTAGCTCTAGCAACTAAACCGTAGATAATCAGTGGATGCAACCACTTCAGCATGATAGTAGAACACCTCCAGATGTGGCACAATAAGTTTCAGACAATTCTGATGTGGCATTTGAAAATAAGAGCCATTTGAAATTGCTATATATTAACTAATTTAGACCAAAGTTTCTGTCACTCTAGCAACTAAACCGTACATAATCAGTGGATTCAACCACTTCAGCATAACAGTAGAACACCCCCAGATGTGGCTCAACATGTTTCAGACAATTCTGATGTGGCATTTCAAAATAAGAGCCATTTGAAATTGCTATATATTAACCCATTATTACCAAAGTTGTTGTAGCTCTAGCAACTAAACCGTAGATAATCAGTTGATGCAAATACTTCAGCATGGTAGTAGAACACCCCCAGATGTGGCTCAACAAGTTTCAGACAATTCTGATGTGCCATTTCAAAATAAGAGCCATTTGAAATTGCTATATATTAACCCATTATTACCAAAGTTTTTGTAGCTCTAGCAACTAAACCGTAGATAATCAGTGGATGCAAACACTTCAGCATGACAGTAGAACACCCCCAGATGTGGCTCAACAAGTTTCAGGCAATTCTGATGTGACATTTCAAAATAAGAGCCATTTGAAATTGCTATATATTAACTAACTATTAACTATTAACTAACTCTTTAAGTTTCTGCTCCGCTTAGAAACAGCACGGGATGTGATGTCATTTCCTGTGATGTGCCCAAATATGGGCAAAATGGCCACCCTGTTGTTGTCTGGAGAGTCAGAGCTCTGGATGGTGAGAGCTGTGAACAGATCAGAAAATTCATAAATTCGTTAATAATCAACGGTTTGCTCTAAAATTCTGCAAATATTCATGGATCTCAAAGAGTGCTTTATCTACTTACGTGATCTTTTAAATGCCCATTGAAAAAAGCGTTTGAGAGAAAAAAAAATATTAAACTTTATAGTCTTGCACATTTACATTTTAATGTCTTGTAAATAAGTCAAAATCGCCTGGATTCTTACCAAACTGAAATCTATGTTTGGTCTGCATGTGCTTTAGAAATAGAGGCAATTTTTTTGGGGATTGAACAATATTTGTGGAAAATACATTGATTTCTCCATTTTACAAACTTTTAAAAAATCAGAGTGTGCAACTTTCAAAAACCTCAATACATGCAGTGAGAGAATTGTTACACCTTATTCAAGGAATACATCCTGAAAATCTGAGATCGTTACACCACAAAATTGATTTTCGGTAGTTTTCTGAAGTTTTGAAGGTTTTTTTCACACTTTTGGAAATAGGCCCCGCCCACTTGTTTCAATCATTACCATATTTAACCTCTGAGTTCAGGGGTATGACTGGTAGTAGATTTCTTGACATTACAGCGCCCCCTAGTGATGGACGATCCTCAAACGCAGGTCACATGTGCAGAATCTTATTTGGACCATGCGTTATGAAGGACATGTCAAAATCTGTTATGGTTTTAGAATAATCAGCAATTACATTTAGAGCTAGCTAGCTAACAATCATATAGGATGTTTTCTGTGCACACAACATTTGGACAACATCAAAGCCGGTAACATATCTCATAGTGCGCTTGAGTTGATTCCTAATTGCTTTCATAATAAGTCCATAATAAGTGTTTTACTATACTAACATGAGCCATATAGAATCTGGGTCACAGGAAGAAGTAGGAGGCAAGGAACCAAACATGGTCTCGAGGTGATTTAATTTCCTTTGCTTAAACCAGAGCTCTTTCAGGCAGCCTTATACGCGCTGTCAGGGATTGAGAACTTGCTAGTACCGTGTTCCCAGTCACGGTGTGAGTCCCCTGGACGGTGAGCTCAGTACGCTCCCAGGGTCCCAGCTGTAGGACTGATAGAGGAATCGGGAACACAATAAGCTGAGATAAACGCCAAACAGATGTTACTGGCCTCCACCTCCCACTGCCATTGACGAACAAGACAGGCTTTTTAGATTGCGCTTGCATTTCAAAGGCGAGGTCAGGCTTTGGGCTCAGAGGTCAGCTCCATAGCGGAGGCTGTTAGACACTTTATGAAAGCTACAGCCAAATGACTAAAGAAAGGAAGGCTGAGTCTCCGTTGATGCTGTTGTCCGCTTTCAAAACGAATCCCCAGTTTTTGACAATCTTGCCTGCATGTAACATCTGCAGTATGTCGCCTGCCAATACAGTCTCCTGAAAATGTCGCAAGCCAAAGGCTGGTAGCCATCTTTGGTGTACAACATGTGCCTCAACAGGGATCTGAAGCAAATAACGTATTTTTTGAAAACATGTATTATTTTTTCTGTTGGGACTGCAGCTGGAGCAGATGATCCAAGATCTCAGAAGAGAGAAGGCTTCAAAAGTCCAAAGGTGCAGTGCTGATTTTAGAAAACACACGTCTCAGCTTTAGGTGCAACACAAAATTATTTATGCCCCTCCAGTTGCTCCACATGTTGGCAAATTAAAACCACAGGCTTCAAAGTGTTTTACTGGGATTTTACAGAATGTGAAAAGTTAACAAAAATTAGTACATAATTGGGAAGCTGAAGGAAAATGATGACTGCATGGTTTTCTTTGTTTTCCCAATTAAAATGTGAAAAGTGGGACATGCATTTGTATTCAACCCCCTTGAATTTGACACCCTTAAATAAAATTCAGATAAATTGGTAAAAAGAGTACATAGACGTGTGTTTAATTTCAGCATAAATGCAGCTGTTCTATGATGTGTCAGAAGTTTCCTAGAATACATTACTGAATAAACAGCATCACAGCGAGCAGGAAACTCACATGGTCGGGGCTAAAATTGAGCAGAAGCTTAAAGCTTCTCCAGTTTATCACAGACCATATGAGGGATGCAACAAACATGCGAAGCCCAGTCAGATTAGGGCCTGAAAAACAAAAACAACATCCCAGTAAAAGACATACAGTTTGTGGTGTGACATATGTTAATTGGTTCTGGGTGTATGAATGTGTTTTTGAAACACGTCCTTTCCAAGCAGCTGATAAACGTCCCTTTGGGTCTGTGCCGCCAGGTTAATAGTTAACCCCTCCGCCATCAGCATGCATGTACAGCCCTGTTTCCTGCACGCTTGCCTTCTTTCTCCTGCGGGTCTGCTGAGCCACACCGCGATGTGCACTCGATCTTAAAGCGGTGCCAGACTCCACTGTTTGTGTTTTCCCAGCTGAACTGAAGTCAGCCTTATCAACTCGGAACCTCATATCCAACACAGCTTAACGTCCTCCAAGCGCACAACCTTTGCTGGTGTCGTGCAAACCCGCTGACAAGCAGATAAAGCTGACTGGCATGCTTTCCCCTCCCTGAGAATCACTCTTAACTGGAGGAGCCGTGTGTTTTGTTGTAGTTGTGTCCCTTCCTGCTCCATCATCCCCCTCTTTCTGCTGCTGAACGGGACAATCGGTTTCCCGGGTAACCAGAGCTCCAATCACCTAGCCAGCTGCAGATTAGTTCAGGGGGGCTGGGTGGGTGTGAGAGAGGGCTGGAGCAGGGTGGGGGGTGTTGGGGAGGGGGGTGATGATGGAAAATGGAGAGAGAGAGAGAGAGAGAGAGAGAGAGAGAGAGAGAGAGAGAGAGAGAGAGAGGAGGTGGCTTAGAAAAAGGGGGTGGGAAAAGTTTGAGAGAGGGGGAAAGGGAAAGAGAAGAAAAATCAGTGTCATTGAAAGATAGGACTGTGAGTGAGTGCAGACGGAGCCGTGAACTTTTCTCTGTGTTTTTTTTTTCTTGCAGCCTCAAGGCTGTCAAGGGAGACGAGGGAGTCCCTTCCTTCACCCCGCTGCCCCTTCCCCGGCTCTTTGTGCTTCCCCCGGCCGTGGCTTTGTGGGAGCTTCAGGAAGGAGCTATGCAGAGCGAGAGAGGTCGGAGGCAGGGGTAGGGCTGTTCCGACGGACCAGGAAAGGGGGGCGGGAGAGGAGGGAGAGGGAGGGGGGGGGGGCGGAAAGGCTGCTTGGCTGGAAGGAAAGGAGCCGTGCAAGTGGATGCTCCTCTCTGCGGGATCAGGTTTCACAAAATGAGGAGCTGCACCGAGAGAGCTTCACCGGGGCCCAGCCAGCTCAGACAGGTAGGGAAGCCTAGCTGTCTCTGTGTTTTAATCCAGAGAACGTGACAGAAAAACTTTTTCCTATGCTGTTTTAAATTATTGTTAAATGTGATTGTTTAGGGAAGAATCAGTTGTGCAAAGGTATGTTCCTTAGTTTATCTGTTATTTCTGCTGGTGTGCATCCCATGTGACATCTACGCGTCCTAACCTAATTCCCTGCGCCTGACCTTGATTGTGTCAGGCTGCCTTTTATCTGCGTAAAGAAGGAATGTGGCTCAGTTATTCTCCAAGTATCAGTAAATAGTAAATACTTTAAATGGTTGCTCTGTCTTTATTTGGGCTTAATTTCATCCTGCCTGGTTTGGCTCCGGCCGGGTTTAACACGCAAACATTCTTGAAACCTGAACTGGGGGGCTCCTCCAGACAGACTCCTCACTGAGGTGGTAGCGCGCATCAGGGCGCATGCTTGGACCCATCACATTTGCGAACTGGCTTGGTGTGGAGGCCCAGAAAGCGAGAGAGAAAGAGAGGGAAGAGCTGGAAGGATTAAGAGAAGAAGAGCATTCCTCCATGTGAACAGCAGCACCTCTTCATACATTGTCTGTATTGTTTCGAGCGGGGCTTGCCTGCTGGGTGGAAACCTCCTCAGGGAGGAAGCAGGAGTTCAGCTGCAGGTGGCCAGCCTATCCATAAAAAAACAACAACTCTTTAGTCAAAATTAAGGTAACCAAAGAGGACTGAAAGGGTAGTACTGCGTGTATTGAAGAGGTTTTAATACACAAAATCACAGCCTTGAGCCATTTGATATTATGTGTCAGGGTTGTAGCACTGAACTGTGCCATTAACGTTTCTCCATCTTCATGTGTGGTAATCTTAATGAACAGCCATAGATTTACTATTTTATTATAGAGAAGGTACACAGTTTTGATTAGGAACACCCAGAGTGATTACGATTGATTGGTTGATTGAGTGGTACAATAAAGAAAATTACACTCTTTGCCAAAACAAGCACTATAATTAACAGTATGCAACAGCTAAAATATATTTCTTCAATCTAATTATAGGCCTTTGTGATTTGTGATTCTTGTAAATGTCTCCAAGCTGGAGGTCAAGCACAGAGTCATTTTGGTTTGATCAGGGGTTCCTTATCTTGTTTTTCAGCGTAATCTGGTCTATACATGGTTGGCAACCACAATCAGCAATTCAGCTGAGTTTAATATAAAGTTTTGACATTAATAATTGTAAACAGCATGATAATAAACAATAAATTCAACAAGATTTGAGCCTTTTTATGATTCTTTCTCTTCATGGGTCAGGGATAGAGAAAATGGCCTGCAACCTATGGTGGGAATGAAATGGTTTGATTACAAGTATGAAATGGAAGTATGAGAAGATGAAATTGTAACAAAATGGGAGTACAGATAAGCAAATGGGAGAATATAGAGTTAATATCAGATATGTAAATAAATACACTGTAAGAAGATGGATAACTGTTTTCTCACTGTCTGCAAGACAGAAATTGATTAGTTATAATTTAGTTTGAATGTTTCCACCTACTTTTTTTCCTCATTATGCTATGTATTATATGAAGTGCACCATAGAACGATGCTTCCTGCCACCCCTGTAGTTTACAGTTAGGGTGCTGCTCTGAGCTTTGCAAGCATCCTGTTTTTTGCTCTAAGTGTAACAATGATTATGCCTTTAATAAACACTTAAGTTTTAGCTTCATCAGACAACAGGACCAATCTCTCGGTGTTTACGCGAACACTTTTTTTTAAACTCTGCATAATGACACGCTATTATCAGATTCAGATAACGTCTTCGCAGGGTTTTTTAAATGTTGTTCTATTGTCGAAGTGCACATTTTGTGTCAAAACACGTTCATCTCTGGAACACATAATCTGTCTCCCTCCTGAATGGTGGGATGGATTGATGTGCTGTTTATGCTTGATGTAATTGTTTGAACTGATGAGCATTGCGCCTTCAGGTAGTTGGAATTTCTACCGTCTCTTGCCTCATTCTTTTCCCTATTTTTCCACAAAGTAACGAAAGTTAGCAGTGTGTTTGAGGTGTTTTAAAATACATCCTAGATACGCTTCCATGTATCTATCATGTTATGAATTAACCTTTCAGAACCTTACAAAGCCATGACAGCGCCCTCTGCGCCCCCTAAAACACTTTAAATGCATAGTAATCTTTGTTATGCAAACTTCAGAGGGCGAAGGAAGTTACAAAACATTGTTCATGAATTTGGCATTTAGCAAATAGAAATTATTTTGCTAGTCCTATCTTATTTACAATAGGAAAGGTTTAGTCTGATTTTATAGCAGACCAAGAGTAAGGACAGGTTCGATTTTGAAGTAAGACTATCCAGGCATTTTTCTTTCTGCGTGTGCTGTAAGTTAGAGTAAGGAAAATGCGTCCTAGTGAATCCGCATGTGCGTATGTACCCAAAAGTCCTTAAACGCAAGAACAAAATCTGTAACACTGAAAACCGGGTTTCATTAACTGCAACAGCTTTCTGAAGTTCTCGGATTCTGTAACATATATACAGGTATATATATATTTTTTGCAGCTAAATCAGTAGGACCTTTGAAGACCACAGATCAAAATTCCTCTGCTCCTTTAAAACCTCTGTCTGATGCTGCCTTATATTTACCTAACCAAGTAGGACAGAGATTTTTATTGAACTGAGACAAGCAGACTCTCTTGGGTTCAGTAGACAAGGTTTATAGAGTCTGAGATAAAGAGATGGTGACGGGTTGTCTGCTGGTCTGCAGGACTGTAGAGGCTGGGCTTCTGTCTTGTCTTCTGAACCCACCCTGTGATTATGTGTGTTCCTGTGTCTATCATGCACCTACTGTTCTGGCTGATTGGGTCATATATTTAGATTCCGAGTTAGGGTCAAAGGCTAAGTTTTTGCAGCAATGCTGGAGGGGGGGGGAGAGATTATGGTGCCCTGCAAAGGTATTCATAGGCCATAACCTATGATGTCTTTCAGGGGATTTCATGTGATACTTTTGCAGTCAAAAGAAAAGGATACATAGATTTGCGCACACACACACACACACACACACACACACACATATATATATATATATATATATATATATATATATATATATATATATATATATATATATATATATATATATATATATATATATATATATAATGTCCTGCTGGAAGTTCACCACAATTTAGCCTAAATGTCACATAAATGTCTCAAAATGGCCCAGTCAAAGTCCAGACCCAAATCAAATTTGTTCATCTGTGGAAAGACTTGACCTTTTTTGGCTTCTCATGCTAACCGTTACATCCCAAATTAACTTTCATATTTGTATTTATCAAAAAAAAAAAAAGCAAACTCAATATATATATGACTTTTTTGTAATGTGACATAAGATCATAATAAAATATGAGGAAGTTTATGGTTGTAACATAAAAAATATTATAAAAATGATATGTGAATATGAGTGAATATTTTTGCAAATCATTGCATGCTGTAGTAGAACTCATTAATGACTTGCTGTTCTGTCTATCCCTCAAGATATCTGGCTCTCCATTTTTGGAAACCCTTCAGCTTCAGCCTGACATGCTGCATCCAATTTCCACATTTTCTTAGGATTTGGTTCCATTAATGAAAATTTCTTTTTGATATGTAGATGAAAACAGTATTTCCAAATACATGATGTCTCAAACATACAAACAACAAAAGCAAAACCTTTTGACGTGTCAACAGATAACAGCCAGGATATCATAGCTTATAATAATGAGAATCAACAAGTGAAGCAATATTTTTTATTATGATGTTTCTCATGTTGGGATCTTCTTTTGTTTGTTTGCTTGTTGGAAGCCAGTGGAAAGCTTGGTGAAAAATGATTGGTGTGACTCACGGCAGTGTTTACCCAGTAAAGAAGAATTTGGCTTCATGATAACAATAACTCTTAGTAAAATGGGAATTAAGAGACCTACGGACATAATTTCAATCGCTTTTAGAGATTTGCCAAATAAGAACTAAGTTGATATCAACAAATTCATTTGATGTTTGTGTATGCGTTTATTTAATGTAGTTTCTGTGGAGCTCCTCCCCTTATGACCTTTTTTTAAACGGACGTTCTGTCCTGCAGCCCCCTACTCAAAGATCCCGCCAGGCCGACCTTCTGCTGTCCCGGGCTCTTGCTGTTACCACAGAAATATACTCTAAAGGAATGCGTCCTGTCGTCATGGTCCATGGATTCCCTTTGCTTCCAAGTTATGGTGGTGGAGTTTTGTGTGTAAAGTTGTCAGCGGGTCATGGATTCTGTCATGATCAAAAACGGGTTTCGCTTTCTCCTCTCAAGCAATCACGTGGTTAAATCTTGTACGCCCAAAACCCAGAGTCAAACCAAAACATGCATACATCAATAATGCATTAGTTGTGAATTGAAAATGATACATGGTTTACAAGATCTACCAAGTCATCCAATGTCTGTACCAGCTTATCCATGCAGCTCAGAACATCTGTGAAAATGAGCTACTAGATTGGATTTAGGTGTGATTTTTTTGACCGGCACATTCTAACACATGGCTCTGATCTAAACTATTTCAATTTAGTTCTTGGTGCATGTTATAGGTAGTCTCTTTTGCTAGAAGGTGAACCTCTGCCTGAAAAGCATCAAACTGTATCTAAAAATGTTATTTGAACTCTTAACAAGAGCTAGTACTAAGTCCACTCAACATGGATTAAAACTAAATTAATTCATGTTCTGAGTTTACCACCTAGACACTCTAAGCCGTATTCACTGTCACAACATGATCTAGTTCTCATTCATTCATCTTTTTTTATGAAATAAAATCATTAAGAAATGTAGATCACGACATTATATGCACATTGTGATTATGTCCTTGTGTCGTATTGGCATCCTGATCTTTTTCATCTGTTTAGTTCTCTACTCTTCTCCATTTTTACATCATGGCCAATCTTAAAAGAGGCATTTTATAGAAATTCTACTTTTTTAGCCATTTAATACATTTTGTTGCTTACTTGGAGTCACTTGGAAAACAGAAAATTTCAATGTCTGTCCAGTTGCTAAATAGATGTCTTTCTATGCTTTTTGGGTCATGTTTTTCAAGCCCTTCAGTTTTCTATTGGGCTTTTTTTTTAACAACTACGGCACAGTATTTGCTGCAGAGCTGCTAAACAACAAATTCCTTGCTTACCAATTTCACAAATCCGCCATTTGTAGTCTAAACTGGCGCACCTCAGAACGGGGCCTGTACAGCAGTAACAGCAGGACTGGGCTGCAGACAGAAATCTGCATAATCTGTTAGCTTTGAGTGTTGGGATATGAGCCTTCAGTTTATATTTAGTTAAATTTAAAGGATGAGCCCTAAGTCTGTTTATGATCACTAAGGGGTCCCCACAAAGAGAGACATTTGTGCGTAACAACCTGAACCACATGTGCCCACAGACACAACAGTCACCATGCGCTTGCCTTTGAGGGTAGACACCATGACTCTTTTCTACATAAGGTAGCTAAGCTTCTCCTTAGACAGGTTTTCTTATTTGCTCCTAAGCATTGCTGATTAATGATGTCTGTTAACGGTCCAGACAGACCGACTGTCACAAGGTATCGACACAAGTCTAAGTTGTTTAAGTGAAGACTGCAAGAGTCTTCTGTTCCTCCTATTTTGTTCTGACTGTTAAATATTTTGCTTTTACTTTCTCTAAGACAACTTTTTAAGGAGAAACAGCCTGGTTAACCTAGAGCAGAAGCTGTTTAGGCACAAGTTATCCCTTTTAACATTGAGTAGAGCTTAATATTAATCTTTTACTTAAAAATGTTAGAAATTTCATTGCCATCCCTTTTGGCTTCAAAAGTCCTGACATCGAGATAGAGGCTTCTGCCTTTCCTCCACGCTTTCATTCGTTTCTCCTCTCTTGCCGACATGACTGTGAGCTGAAAGAATGTTGTTTACCTGTCAATTTAGGGATCTCCTCCATAGTGGCAATTAAAACAATTCTGCATCTTTAAGTTCATCCAAGTTTAACAGCATAATAAGTAGATGCTCCAGACACACTGCAGACACAGAGGAGGTTGGATTACACTAAATCACATTTAAACACTGCCTTGTTTCAGATGTGGAGCAGGGAAAGTAGTGGTGTTGCTGGTGATGCTGTGTGTTTAGTGGGAGTCGTACTTGTAATTCTTCATTAGAGATATTTTGTTTCAGTTTTTATTTTATTTTCCACAAATAAGTGTTCGGCATAATTTATGTTTTTTTAAATGAGAAAAGAAGAATATTATCTGTTAAAGAACAAACTGTATTGCTCTAAAGTAAATTCTTACATTGGTTTAGTGTGATTAGTGTGAGTGGGACTAAAAAACACACTGCTTTACTTATATTTATCAGCTGGCGGTCTTGACCCAGGCTCACAGCTCTCAGTCAAGGGGTGTGTCAAGAGGTCCGGAAGAGCACTTTCCCAAGCTCTCGCCTTGTTTAGGTCCCACGAGGACTGGCGGGTGAATTATGAAAATATGTCTCTGTGCAAGCATGCAGAAGAGCAGGCAAGCAGGGATGGGATGGTGGAGCTCTGTTGGGAGTTCTCTATAGGAATCCTTTAAATATTAAAGTAGGGAGGGGAAAAAACAGGAAGGAGATGGAGAATTAAGGCTTTTGAAATCAGAGTATAGCTCAGAGACCGTGGCTTGGAGGTTAAATTTGATTTTGGTCCCACAGGCTAATGTTTGTGTGCTGGAGAGGCCGGTTTATGGCTTCAAAGAGATTTGAGTTCACTTATCTAGATTCTGGGTTTTATGATTAAACAGTCATCTATCCCTTTTCCCATTAATGGTTGGGAAAAGGGAATATCAGAGACCTGCCATGGGCTCGCTTTTACGGGTAAGGGAAAGTTATTGCAGATTTTGGTATAAAGTAATCTTTTACCAAAATGTTTCTTCTGACTGGAGGTCATGCTTAGAGCTGCAGTGGTCTTTCAACTGTGAGGGAAACAAATGTGGATCTTTGCATAACAGAAGCAGTGTTAAACAGGCTGATGTGGGCCAAAGTGAGAGCGGTTAATGAAAATGGGTCCTGGAATCAACTGGCAAGGCACGTTGTTCTGTGGAGCCAGCAGGGTAATTGGGAGCAGATTCTGCATGAGTCAGGAGCTCTGCTGAGGGGTGCTCTGTATCTGCTGGGAGAATGGACCGTCCATGGATGACAGATGCTCCACCTCTGCACAAGGAGGAAACAAGACACTCTCCCATTTGGGAAGAATGACAGGGATCTGTTTTCTCTGCCTCTGAGACACTGCTTCACTTCCCTGCTTTCCATCAGGGTGATGTTCTCTTCCTCTCCATTTTGCTCTTTAGTTTTGATTTCTCCACCTTAATTGTTCGCTGGAAAAACGTGTTTGTATGCAGTAATTCTTTTAAGTTCCCGATTTACCACCCTTTTATGTGATGTTTAACAAGGATTCTTTTGGCTTTCAGCAAGGCAGCATTTTTAAAAGCTTTTGCACATTTATTTTTTTTATCCAATGCATATCACATTTCAACTTAGCAAGGCATTATGGGCTGCAACAGTTGCATCCTCTGCAGCTGATGAAATTTTGAATTACGGGCATATACTCGGGTGAGAAACGGGAAATCTGCTGCACTGAAAGCCTTGACTCAAACCTTGAAGATTGGTCGTTTGTAAACGCTTGACAGGTGAAAGTAGCAGGGAAGGACTTTGCCGATTGTGTGCGGCCCTTCCTTCCCCCGGCGGCCATGTTAACCTTGTATTTCTCAGAAATACTGCATTTACAGCTCTGGTGAGAAGTTCATGTGCACTTATAGAGGAGATGAATTTCATGTTAATTTTGTGTTCACTTAATGATAGATTTGAACCACTCTTTTATCAGGGTTGAATGATCATACAACCTCAATGATTTTTAAAAACAATAATTGGGTGCACAAGCTTGAATGTGGATTTTGTCTAATATGGTCAAAATCACAAATATAAGCATACATATGCATATAATCACCCCATGTAAATGGCCCTTAGCCATCTAAGAGCTTCAGAAATTTGTCCACCCTTCTTGGCACAATTTGGGAGACTTCATTCGCCTTTAAGCATCATTCTCAAATTTTCATTAGAGCTATGGTTGCCGATTGAATAAGTCTATTCTAGACACTAATTGGTCCACTTGAAAACAATTTGGGATTAATGTTTTGTTGCAACACCCAATTGCACCAAAAGTGTAAATATCTGACCCAAATTGTTGCCAGATAAAAAGATGACTGGTTAGGATGTTTGAAACGGGACTAAAAACTGCTGGAACAGCACTATTACTGTCCACACTGAAACACATTTGAAACCAACGTGGCCTGAGAGGGCTCCATTCAAGAAATAAGCCAAACTTAATAAGAACAACAAAAATAAAAATCAGTCTTTCATGCCTTATAATAATAGCACAACCCTCCAGTGAGCTCCAATTAAAATGCTATTTTATTCAGTTGCATTCAGCTCATTTAAAATTCTCCTTCTCACACATAAAGCCCTTAATAATCAAGCTCCATCATATATCAGAGCTCTGATTATGTATGTTATGTATGTACGTATGTTCCTAACAGAGCACTTCGCTCTCAGACTGCAGGTCTGCTGGTGGTTCCTAGAGTCTCTAAAAGTAGAATGGGAGGCAGATCCTTTAGCTATCAGGCTCCTCTCCTGTGGAACCAACTCCCAGTTTTGGTCCGTGAGGCAGACACCCTGTCTACTTTTAAGACTAATCTTAAAAAATTTCCTTTTTGACAAAGCTTATAGTTAGAGTGGCTTAGGATACCCTGAGTTATCGCTTTAGTTATGCTGCTATAGGCTTAGGCTGCTGGAGAACATCAGGGTCTATTTTTCTCACTCTGCTAAGTTCTCCTACTGTTCTCCAATTTGCTTTGTTTGTTGTTATTTCAACTTTTAACTTTTTGTTCTCAGTAATTTTTTTTTCTTCATAGTAGGTACACCTGGTCTGGCCTCACCCAGGGGAGGCAGATCATCTGCTATTACCATATAACAGAAAGGGTTCCTGGATCAATGTGTGCTTGCGTGTGTGATGCAATCTGCTGGGGTTCCTTAGATAGGAAACTTAGATAGGAATCTGTCTTTATGATTTGATTGAATTTGACTTTGAAAAGTGCCTTGAGATGATGTGTTGTGAATTGGTGCTATATAAATAAAATTGAATTGAGTTAAAGTTAAGGTGAGCTTGGACTCTTGTAGTTCAAAGGTCAGTACAGGTAGCCCTTCATATGACACAGTACCGATGAAGTAGCTCTCAGTTTCAGAAATGTTGGTGATCCCTGCTCTAGAGAGTCTGTGCATGGTGTTCAGAGTTTCAGTGTGCTGCAGCATATCTACAGCAAATCTATATTTTAAAGGTGAAACCTTCAGGAAATGCATAATCCAACTCTTCAGATGACCCTAAGATTTATGGCTGTATGCTGAATATTTTAGCAGCAATGGAAATTTCACACATAAAGGCACCAGTAGAGGTTTAAATTAGAACCATTCCTGTTGTGAGATATCAGTGCTAACCACTTTTGGAGATGTTATTTGAAGTATTATTTATCCACATACTATCGGACCACGTTGTAATGGCAGCAGACACCCAGGCTGTCAGAGGTCCCTGATGTAAATTACCTAGACAATAACAAGCACTGCTAATTGTGGGATTAGAAATGTAACAATAGGAAACGTGTTAAATTTAGAAATGCTTGATAAGCAAAGAAACATGCTGGGAGAAATAATTGTTTGTGGCATCCCACTTCGGTTCCTGTTTGGCCCTGGGTCTAAACCAGTCTCAATACTGTCTCATGTCCATCCTCCTTGGACAATAAAGGGATGGCGAATGGGGAGGGGGAGGGAGGGGGGAGGGAGAACAACAATGAGGGTAGAATGAAAATGAGACAGCTTGCACATAGAACGTGTGTGATGGTGACATGTGGAACCTCCAGACTTGTGACACACATTGTGTATGACAGCCTCACAGATGCAACGTTTCCTGCACAGAGTTGAGCACGCAAGCATGGTCACAGAGTTGGTCTGCTTGGCGCGAGTCCAAGGCTTTGCTGTGAAATTGGCTTGGGAAAGCAGCAGGGGCCCTGAGCATGACACAAAGACAATAACAGAGAGAAGGACACTGGAGCAACATGATAAAATTCCATTCTTTATTTGTCTGTTCCTCTCCATCTCTTCCTTTAAACACTGTTTCTTAAACATCAGGTCTTTCTTTATATCTTCAGTTTTCAAACAAATATCAAGCAGTGATATACCACGCCTTGCAGAAATCCTCTGATCCCCTTAACCTTTTCATAATTTGTCACGTTCCAATGACAAACTTCAATGTATTTTATTAAGATTTTGTGTGTCTGGCTTATGGAAAGATTCACATAAACTGTTAAAAGAAAGGAGATGAGTGTATGGCAGTGTTCCTGGAACCTTTAGATGTCTGAATTACCTCCTCAGTCTGCAGTCACGTTCTCTACAGTCCTGCTAATGACCTAATTATTTTACTCAGGTGTGTTGAAGCAGAGACGCATATAAAAGTTGCAGGACACTGGCCCTCGAGGACTGGAGTTGAAGACCCCTGGTGCATGACTTGCAGCATTTTAATATTAAACAAATCATAAAAACATCTGAAAATCTAGGAGGTGTGGCCACCATTTTGTTCAGCTCCAACTGTAAAATCGCCGGGCCCAAGCGGAAGTATAACCCAAGGCAGATTTAATCTCCGACAAACAAATGGTGGTGATAATGAAGCTCACTGCGTTACCAAACACAAAGAAGACAGGGCAGAAATGTTCAAACAAGTTGTACATCAAGTTTATTTCAAGGTAACCGCGGACAAATCGATGTTAAGGCCCAAAGTTAAATGCTCAAGTCATACCAAACTTAAATTATACATAAGTAACTTAAAGTTATTACAGCAATAGCTGTTTTCATGCTGTCATCGAGGTATCCATGGCAAGAATTTAGAGTAAAATTCTGTATTAGGAGTGCATATTTAACTTTGCACTACCTTTTAAACCCTTTCTGCAAAATCAGAGTCCTGTTAACTGATCATAGCTGACATAGACTCAGCTTATGCAACCAGAAGTTGCAACATACAGTACATAAATGCAATATACATCAACCACAGCAGAACTAGTGTCATTCAATACCCTTTAATTTAACCACTAAACATACAATGTTATTATGAACAAAAATGTAACATTTGCTTGCATTTAGTTACATACAGATGAACATGTGCTAGTTCCCCATCAACCACTGTTGCTTTCAGCTGCCCGTCAGGTCATTGGCCGCATGCCTTTATCCATCTTCTACATTTTCCTAGACTTCTTTTAGGTTTTGGGAAATAAATAAACTATTTCACATTCTAAACGTTCAGGATAATAGATGTCTGAATTATACTCTCCCCACTGACATCGTTTAACCATTTTTGCTGGTGTTTTTTGGCGAAATCCCTCTGGCAGCAATGTGTTCGTAATGCAAAGTCGCGACAATGTTGTTGGAGGTAAAAGGCTTGCAGCTCCTGCGGGTAGGGGGCATTTCACTTTGAGACAAATCATTATCGCTGATTGGTCAGTTGCTGAACTCCAGGAATGATTGACAGGTGGCGTCATGTCAATTACAGCTGCAGGTCATTTGGAGTATGTTTCTACTAGCTTTGGACATCTACCATTTTAACATATACTTTGCAAAATAATTTGGGCAGATTGGATGGTGAACATCTGCAAATTTCAACTTTCAAGTCTTGCTCCTGATTGTTCACTGCATTTAGGTCTCTTACTTTGCCATTCTAACCCCTGACTGTATGTGTGGCGCTATTTTGTCCTGCCAGAAGCTGAACCTTTTCTCCAGTATCAAGTCTTTTGGAGCCTCTAACAGGTTTCCTTTCAGGATTACCATGTATTTAGCTCCATCCTTCACCCATCAACTCCAGCTTCCTGGTCCCCGATGAAGAATAGCATTTCCACAACATGATGCTGCCACCACCATGTTTTTTTCTGTCAGGGATTCTATGTTCAGGATTCTCCGTTTTGCAGTGAAGCCAAAACATTTTAAACTGAGGTTGTTTCTGACCAAAGCACCATCATCCAAATTTTTCAGGCACAATTTCACCTACTTCCAAGCTGCAGGCAGAGTGACAAAGACCAGGGCACCCTCTTTCACGTGTTTGCTGTGTGTCCCTTACATGCCTTTTGACACTCTGGGAACAAGGCTTGTAATAGCTTTCTTTCAACAGTGGCCTTCTTCATATGAGTCTTCAAAACAGGCTGGAGTGCTCTCCTTTCCCCGACTATCGGTTTGAGTGGACCACCACGTCTCAGTACATTTACAATTATGTTATACTATTTCCATTTCTGGATGACGGCTTGCACATTGCTCATTGAGATGTTCAAAACTTCAAATATTGTCTTAATCTAAATCCTACTTTAGACATATTTATCCCCAACCTGCCTGCTGTATTCCTTGGTCTTCCTGTTGCTGTTTGGTAGACCCTTGTGGAACAGTGGCATTTATCCTCAGATCAAATAATGACATTGTTGGACTTCACAAATTTATAGATAAAGTGACTTAAGGCCATTGGTTGCACTCAATGTACCCAAATATGAAGGCACACCATACTTCTCCAATCTTTGTAAGATTTGAGACCACTTCAAATTTATGTGCTACTTTGAGTTGTTCAAACACTTAAAATCTCTGTAAAAGGCATTACATTTTGTGGTTGTAATGTTACCAAGTGTGATAAAGTTCCTGTAGCATAACCAAACTAGTTTAGAACTGACAACCTCTCCTCCAAAACGGCAGAAATGTAGAGTTCTGTTCAGGATAATCAACACAGAGAAGCAATGGACTCAACGCAAGCCTTTTACCTCCCTATGGTTCCCCCTTTTCCTCTATTAACATGGGCTCTCCACAACTTCGTAACGAAATAGTAATGAAGGAGGAAAAAAAATGAAAGGGAAAAATAAAAGAGAGCAGGGTGGGATAGAAAGAACAGCCAAGTTGGCCCTTCCAGAAGGAGCTGGGCTGAGTATGCAGCAGTGTGTTAAATTGATTGCAGATGAGGCTTTTGGAATATAAGCTGCAACGAGCCACATTTTGTTGGAGATAGGGTCCTCGCTGTGCCTGGGTGCAGAAAGAAAGACGAAAACAGAAATTCATCACTTTAATGTAAGCCAGATTTCGGACTATCATGTTCGCCTTGAGTGATGATTTACTTATCCTCTACCAACTGTTGATGATAGCAAGTGGTTTGGAAACATTTTTGGTTGATTTCTGAGTTTAGGAAAACTCCGAGATGGTGCGGTGGGGGCTATCAGTCGCTTTGTCCTTTTTAGGCATTTAGAAATGACAGGGGGGTGGTGGTTGGGGGGGGGGGGGGGAGAGAGGTTTCAGCACAAACAAGCAAAGAATGAAGATGATGTAACGGTGTTAGCTCTTGCTGCAGGGCAGGAGGGAACGATGGAGGGGAGGGGGAAGTCTTTATGAGAAACAGCTGTAGGGAAGATGCAGACAGGCAGGCCCCCAGAGCCCTGCAACGCCAGCCTGGCCCGCAGTTCACCGAAGAGCATCTGGAAGCTGACTATCAAACACGCGAACCGCACCACCTGCGTCCAGCGGGACAAAGCTGTTTCCTCTTCAGCTGCTGCACATTGTTGCATAAGGTGTTGCTAATGAAAATCAACACTTGTTCGTTTCTGAGGGAAGTCTTTGCAGGCGTGGAAAAAACATCATCTCCAAAGGTGCAAACTAAACAAGAGCCTGAAAGCACACTGCAGTATGAGAATTACCTCACTCTAGCAAGCCCGGTGTGAGTGTGGGCGTTTGTGTCGGTACATCACAACTGAATGAATGAGTCGAAGCTGATTGGCTAATTCAGTGAGTTGGACTGCTTTTCAAACAACAGCTGGCGAAGTGGGGCACTAATCAAAAGAGGAAGATTTAAAAACATTTCTCACCTTTCAATTTCTCCTCTTTCTGTAGGAAAAAAACCTACAAGCCATTTAAACATCGTAGTGTTCTAACGGAGGTTGTTCACTGCTTTCCACGTATTTTAGCAATTTTCTCATCTTACTTTTCTTTATTATGGTTGGCGTTCTGCACTGCCTTCACAGGAATTCACACATTACAGCCTTTCGCTATGGTAAGAGTAGTCATCTCTAAAAAATATTTTCCTTTTAATCAGCTATTTTTGCCTCTGAAACATTCCTTCACTTTTTTTTATACCCAGAAATATATTTAAATTCGGTACAAAAACACTTATGATTTCCTCGCTATTTTTTCGAGTTTTCTTCTTATCTTCAGTAGGGGGTCTACAATGCTACATTTTTTATCATTACAAAACAGATGCACTAAAGGTAAAGATTTTGTCTTGTCCCCAGTGGACTGTTGTACGTATGGCATCACTGAGTCCAATATGTCCCAAAGTACCAAATGTGTATAAAGGCAATGCTTGAGCATTATGTATTTTCGTACAGAACCGAAGGATTGATAAACAAAAATGTGATGCCGTCTTGGGCAAAGGATGCACAATACCTTTTTAATGCAAAAATTCATACAAATAAAATAAATTTTGCCCTCGAATGAGTCTTAATCTTTCATAACTCCCTTATTGGAAAGACAGCTTTACTTGATTGCATAGGTGAGTGCCTGTTAACCATAATGTGTGCATTTCCTAATTGCCAGTGTCTATCTACTGGGAGAAACCGTCTCAGCGCTGGTTATGTATGCTGTTATTGACTTCAGGGTCTTCTCTTTGGCCTCATCTGCTCTTTCTTGTGAACTTAATGATAATGGTTAGGCAGAACTGGATTTTGTCCTTCATTCGAGGTCATGAGAGTCTGTAGAATCGCCATCTTGCGTTTAACTGGGGTTATAAACTGAATTAAATATATCTTTGGATAACAATCTCAGAAAGGAGCCGAGATTGCAACAAATATTCTGCTATTTTCCCATCCAAACTGTTGCTGACCAACAATACGGCTTCTGTTTCCTGTGCTGCATTTGTCACACCTCACGGGACAGTTTGAAGGGGGTGGGGCAGGTAGAGGTCCTGAGGTTGCAGTTTCCCATGATGTTTTTATTGGCCTCAGCAGATGGCTTCCCTTGGTCTCTGTATTGTTATGATGGACATTTTGCTCTGGGGGGTTGGGGTTAACGATCGTTTCTAATAGCTCTTGGAGACAAAAGCCTATTCTCCTCCTTAAAAAAAGTTTCCTCAGTAACAGAATGCTGAAAACCTAGTGATGTCAAATTTAAAGGTGTGAATGTGTAATTGTCATTTTCTGTTGGGTTGGAGATAAGTGGAGAATGACGGTAAGTCAGGGACGTGTGAAAATGACCTTTTAAAGGAACTCAAATCTCCAGTGAGAATCTCTCTCTATTTTGATTGAAGCTCTCCAAATAATGAGAGGACAGCCTAAAAGCCTGCACTTTTCACTGCAACAGTATACTTTTATTATTCTTTGCTATATCCACTTTCCTCCTTAGTTTTGACAGGGCCCGCCCCTCTTGTCTGTCTTTCCCATCTTTCCTTTCTCTCAGAGACATACTAACCCCAAGGATATCCCCCAACCCACCGCCATCCTCCCTTCCTATATTTCTGATCCCAACACTGGGGGGGGGGGGGGATGAAACCACACATCTTCTACATTTTATAACACAACTAGAGGATATTATACATTATTCATAGTCCTTGTTCTCAGTCTTTTTTCATCCAGGACCTTAGTTCTTGGGTTCTGCATTTGGTTTTCGGAAGGAGAAAATAATCAGTATCGGAGGGGGAAAAAAAGTGGTTGATGTTTCTCTTCAAACATGTGACCCCCATTTGGCTCACAGCTGAAAATAATTTTGGCCTACAGGCCAGTGAATGCTTGCCACAAGCCTTCCTTCTCCATTTTCTTCCCTCCAGGGGGGCTAGGCCTTGTAGTTATGGGCCAAACACAAATGAATGAATAACTTGAGCTGTAAGGAGAAACACAAGGTAAAATATGACATACTCTGTTAGGCAAGATCACAAATGTACCTTGAAAATCATCCGGTACATTTTAGTGTGGATGATATTACAAGTCCAAAACGGATCCAGAACTCTAAATTTCATTAACATTTAGCAGCCAGAAAAACATTGAGTGGAATAAGGGCCGCATTCCCTAAATAGTTAACCGAGCGGAGAAGAGAAGTTTCAGGGTTAGCTGTTGCAGGTTTATAGAAATAAGGACAAAGAGGGGGATCTGGGCCAGGCAGGGCTCAGGAAATGTTTAACAGCCTGCAAATACCCTGCAAAGTATCTCAGCACATCTGGAAAAAGTCACACACATAAAATCTATTTGTTGGACTGACATATGTATTCTTGGCGGGCTGTGTGGGACTGCAACTCAAACGTGTAGGCGTGTTTTGAATTCTCGGTAAGATTACAAAGCACTCAACCTGTGTGAATTTATTTGTATTCTACCTAAATACCACATAGTTCTCTGGCATAACCCTTGCTTTTGGTAAAAGGAGAACCTTTGGTTTGTTCTTTCTCCTTTTCCCAGTGTTTTTCAAAGTCATGACCCCTTTGCTTTATTTGGATCTTACATTTCATCTTTTCATTGCTTCAGGTTCACCTGGATTTGTTATAATCTGACAAATAGACCGAGTCATAGTTTAAAATTTTTTTAAGCAATGTCCTCTTACGGTCAGCTACATTCTGCTTGCACGGGGAAAAAAAAGAAATGATCAAAAGTAAATCAAGCTGGAAATTAAGGAAACTGTTCAAAAACGTGTTTTCATGATGTTCATTCAGAAATCTGGTGTGGTTAACGGCAGCATGCCAAAACACAATGGGCAGTAAAAATAAAGGCCCCTGTCTTCCTGCCCATTGTGTTTTTATATTTCAGTGTTATTACATTGGGCACCTAAATACAAGGCGTGTAACAATACATTGATCCACATCGATATGCCAAATAAATGCAAAATGATAATATCGATCCGTATCGTCTTTTTTAAGATACACCTTTATTTTTAAATTCACAAGGCATGGGACTATGGTGAACATGTGATCTGTTATTATTTTAAAATGAGAGGAATGGTGTTTTTGATTTAAATGCCTGATACATGTAAGAGCTTAGAAATAAAATGGTCAAATCATCTTTTTTTTTTTTTTTTTTTTTTTGTGAGTTGATGTAAGGGATGATACCCGACGTTTTCCATTTACAAAATGAATGGAAAGCGTGGAGGCTTGAAGTCCATCAAGTCCATTCATTTCTGATAATGGACGCCTCGAAGGGCATTGTCCCGCTTATACCATGGTCACTTACAAAAGAAATAAATCTTAAATCAATTATTAATACTTTAATGTTTTTTGCAGTTAAAATCGTAAGTTTTTCACAAGAAGCAGCTGAGAGAACTATTTAATATCCCTCATTGTGACGTGTTGCCAAGCTAACAGCGTCAACGGTCTTGCCGTTACCAGCTAATGTTTGAGCCAGCGCAGTAATTTAGATCAATCAGGCTATCTGACCAGAACTTTTTTATAGGTGTCCTGTAATGCTTTATAACGCGCACCCTGCAGCCAATCAGAATAGAATATTCAACCAGACCTTGGTGTAAATAATAGTGTTAGATGGGCAGATTATATTGCCACATCGATCACATATTTGTGAATTAAATTTAATCACAACCATATTGTAACAGACTTTGTGATACTGGCAATTAGCGTATCATATACGAGCAAATTGATATAACATTGTATAGTGATAAAGCTTGGGATTTACACCCCTACTAAATAAAAACTGACACTGCTTATTTTTTTAATTCTGATTTTCTTAACATTACAACCACAATCTTTAATGTATTGTGTTTTATCTCAGTGAAAAACATAAATTAATGCACAAGTGGATGGAGAATGACACAAAAATAATAAATCTAGAATGTGTGGTGTGCATTTATATTCATCCCTCTTTATATTGATGCCTCTAAATGTAATGATCAGAGGCAGGGGACCCAGAACTCAGCCAGACCAGCAGAGGTTCAGTTCAGGTTCTTTTATTAACTAAAATAAAAAAAACAGAGAAAAGCCAAAGAGACCGTCGAAACAAAAGACGGCAGATAAACAAACAGTCCAGCAGGGCAGGTGAAACAGGAACAGACAGAACAGGATGACTCAGGTTTCTGGAGACAAGGGAGTCAAAAATCCAAAAGCAAAGCATAAACTGAATACTGCAGGAGGAGACTCACCCATAAACTCAACATGACGACCTGGCACTGATGTCTGGTCTCAACAGTTTATATGGAGGAGGAAGCAGGTGAAACCGGTGAGAGATGATTGCAACAGGGGTGGAGTAAGGCAGGTGTGCAGAGTGGGTAATTAGACCAGACATCAGTGCTGAGGCTCAAAACAAGAATAGATCAGAAACCAAAACCTAAACTAAAAAGCTTGACAGGACAAGTGAACAGGAACTACACCAGACTTGATAAGAAACAAAACAACCCTGAAGTACAAACCTGGAACAGAAGATAAAGCTAAGACTAAAACTGAATGACAGAACAGGATAAACTAAAACAATAAACAAGCTAAACAAGAACCTAGACAAGACAAAACACAAAGTAGCCAGAGAACCTAAGACAGAAGAGTAAAATAACTTACATAACATAAACCCGAACAGAACCCAGAATATTACACTAAATCCAACCCAATACAGCCAATTGCCTTCAGAGGTCCCGTAATTAGTAGTCAGATTTTTATTTGTAAAAGCAAAACAAAAGAAAAAACTCATGTATTATTCACGTTCCATAGAATACATTGGAGTTTGCAGTTGTAATCATGCAAAATGTGAAAAGGTTCAGTGGGTATGAATAGCAGCATGCTGTAGTCTGCTGATTACCTGCTCAAGCTGTGTTTTCAACAACCCAAATGTTCCCCGTTTACATGTGTTTTTTATTTTATTTTTTACAACCATTTCCTTCATACAGATCCATGGTACTAACTGACTGGTTCTATCTTTTGTCTGTGCAGGATGCCAGCTGTTAGCACCATGACCGGTGGAAGGGCCCTGCTGCTCTGTACAAACACTGACAACTGTATTTACCAATCAGTCAACGGGTAGGTGCTTCAGAATCTAAAGTTACTTTACCATGCTTATCACAGGAAACATGCTTCTGCTTCAGAAACCTGTTTTCCGCTGCATTTATTGGGACAAAACTGATTAATCCAATCTAAATTTACCCTAGGAAGCAACCCAGGTAGGAAGGAACTAAGTTACTACCCTGAAACTTTCAGGTGGAGCTGTGCAGATGGAGGTTGCTCAGTATATTTAAAATTCAGGTGTCTAGAGAAAGAGGGAGTAAATTCTGCTGTCAAAGTCATACTTTTTGGTTCAAACTGTTTATATGAGTGTTGTAGATACAATAAACACACAAATCCATAGATTTGACAGAAATAATGCTGCATGTTTGCACTGCTGCTTGGGACACTTTTGGCATAGTTTATAAAACATTTGTTCATGCTACAAATTTCTTCTTAAACAGCACATGAAGTTGACACACTCATCACAAACATCCCAGAGAAGCGTGAGGGTTCAGGTTGATTAAGCTCAGTGGAATAAAGGCTCAGGGTAGTACAATTGAAACATCTTTTCCTTTAGCGTTGTTATTTTTTCTTGCTTTCATCACGTTTTGATGATTCAGTGTAGACATGAAGCCCGAGTCATTGTCTTTTCATACATACAATAGAAGACTGAATATGGTAACCAAAAAACACTTTTACCCTTTTCAGGAGTAACAATGATCTAAAAAGTTCCTGTAGCTATCCTAAACCCTTTGAACTCCTGTAACAATAGCTGGGTATGTTCCTGTCCTTTAAAGCCGTCAGGTTGCTGTTACTGCATCTCTGCTGCCACTGTCCAGTGTTTCCATGAACTCCACATAAAGTCCCCTCTTTCATTCTTGCTGTATTTAATAAAGCTATCTTGGCCTGCATTAAAATAATTTCTTTGTGTCTGTATGAGGAAATAACTGTTTGGAGACTTATTGGCTTAGGGCTTGATAAATTGACCAAACAGCTCTGGAATAATAATGTAAACATGATGGAAATGAGTATTTCTGTGTACAAAAATATTTTTGTCTGTGTGCCCCATTACCTTACTGCATCCTTCAAAGCCCATTCCTCTTATCCTTTGTCCTCCGTTAGACATGGATGAATGTGTAGTCGACATCTCTAAAATTTATACTCTTTGGTCTTTACCACAACATTAAGACTTTTTTTCATAATATATCCCATTTCTCTTGTGTTACCTTGTTTCACGTATGCTATTCTTCCCTGTTGCTTTGTACTTGTATGAATACTGGCATATCATGAAAAATAAAATAAATGGGAGGTGAAAATGTGGCTGGAGCAAAAATTTTTATCAATAATAATAATAGTCAAAAGCAGAAAAAGAGAAAGTTATTTATTTTTCTTTTTTTAATTACCAGGTTTTGTCCTTTCCTCACTGAACTCTCAGCACATTTGACTCTGTAATCTCTACAGTCCTCTCCTCAGATTTCCTCTAGATTGTACGACTGTTGGGTTTCTCCTTCAGCAATGTCTTAAGATCTCAGTCAGCAAGGCCATGTTTCCTCCGTTTGTTGGCACAAAGAGTGTTTGATAGGCTTTGAGCCAAAACTCAGCTTTATGGGTTGAGAAGAAGAAAAGGAAAGATGCACGTCTATACTTGGGCCTCTCCCCTTTTTTGTATACTTTGTCTCCACTCCATAAATAGCTGTGTGTGTAGCTCATAAACTTTGACCCTCAAACCCGGAGTTCAAACCGTCATGACCCGGTGAGGCTCCAGGACTGACTCACAGCTGAAAGAGGCTTTTTTTTATAAGTGTTTTCTTTACCCTTCAAAGCTCTTGTAATTGTGAAACTGTGTAGGTGGGCTTTAGGGCTTGTGAGGAGGATTAGCTTTACTCTGTACACTAAATCTAATATTTTAGAAGAATTACTGATCTACTCATCACAAGTTAGTGGCTGGCTTTCAGTCCAGATTTTGCAGAACAGCGCGAAAACTGGAAATTGTCACTAGTGACCCCATAGATTTTTTTTTTAAAGCTATCTCCCTCTCTCTTTTCTGCCAATTTTCTTGTGGCATTGAGCCCTCAGCTTGTTAAATAATGTTATTAAATGTAATAATAGTAATTATAGCATTATTCTTTGCTAGTTTATATTTTACCTGTAAACAGGTAACAGGTTTCTACCTGTTCAACCAGTAATGTCAACAATTGTAGTAGGTGAAAGTTAGTAATGGTCCACCTATATGATCACACAAACCATTTATTTGCATCTTGCTCTATTTTCCACTATAGTCCATCGAAGTAGTTTCAGAAGAAAATGAAGCCAAAAGGAAGTTCCAAAACTATAAAGGAAAGACCTTCAAGAATAATCCAACAAAATCAAACTCCTTTTCAGAATTATATATTTACTTTAGTGTCAACCAACAAAAAATCAACAATATATTACAACTATCCCCAGAAAATATGGAAACCTATAAATGTACAGAGATTTGAAGTTACAGATCGTAAGATTAGGTCTATAAATAAAATGTTGTAACCGCCCATTCATCCTGGTCAGCATTCACTAAACTGAACCTCCATGTATCCAACGCTTTGAAGAACTGCCCTGTATTGATCCACTGCTTTCCTCACAAGGGAAATTAATTATAATAAAATATTTGTTTTTCCCTCAAAGAGGAAGAGCAATGTTTTGTGTGAAGTTTTTTTTTTTTTTTACCAATCAAAACTAAACAATCTTTGACTTTAAAAGAAATTTGATATGTACCAAACATCTAAGTCAGGTGATAACTAGTAGACTACAAAACTCTGACTTCAAACATTAATTAAGAATACTTAGTATGGATCTCTGAGAACAAATCATAAAATGTCAGTAAAATATAAATTAGGCTTCTATCTGACATTACCATTTTGAAAACCCTGTCCCTTCTGTTTCCTCAAATCTTTTCCCTCATTTATTTTCCTCTCAGTCCCAAATGATCTCTCTCTCGCTCTTGTCTATGTCTACCCCCCGCCCAGGATTTCTGCCTTTCTGTGGCTACTGCGACTTTTAGTTTTTCAAATTTAAAACCGGTGGCCAGTAGAGATAGTTAAAAAAAAGGTAAAGCTCTTACCTCACTGGTAACAACAGTCACGTTCTTCGCTTTGTGTAGGCCACTGACACCTTTCTTACCCAACTAGCCATAAACTGATTGAGTGTCTCATATTCAATAAACAGTACTTTTCCAAATTGATGTCAGAAATGTTTGGCAGCCTAAGCAGAGATAAATCATAAAATCTGGACTACATTTGATAATTCCCATCTGGTGTGGGTGTGGTCTGTCGATTACATTTCGGCGTATACATAAAACTCCCCTATCTTCCTCTATTAACTTTTTTTTTTTTTACGCTTGCTTTCTACATGTGTAGCCGTGGTTATGTTTATTGTTTGGACACCGTTTGTGACAGATTTACAACCAGCCTATGGAAAATATAGATCTTTACGTTAACTCTTAGATTTCCAAAAAAGAGGCCAACGTTTTCCAGGATGTTCAATGATCACAGAGGTTGAAAGCTCAAAAGGATAAAGAAAAGAGACTTCATTCAGCCTTCCCATCAGCAATGTATCATTCACAAATGAACCAGAACTAAGAGCCAGCTCTTTATAGCAAAGGAGGGAATTTATCTCCCTTTGGGGAGAGACGACTTTTTCTGGCTCTCCTGCTCAACTCAGCTGAGAATCAATGCAGGCTGGGCCTGGACTTTGTTTTAATAGGCTCAACATGAGGCCAATCACATGCAGAGACAAGGATTATACCATTATACCAAAAGAAGGAAGTTGGGCCCTGAAGACAGCAAATCTAGTGGTACAGGCCAAGTACACAGAAACGGACCAAAGTCTGTCACAACAGAGGATCAATTGTTCTGATGGCCATCATCAGCTAAATGTGCCTGTTCTATAACTCTAAACAAAAGTTTGTACACCTAGAAAAACACTTGCACTTACATATGCTTTTCTTTATCCTCAAGCTTATGAAAAAAGAATAATCACTGACATGAGAAGTTGGACTGAATCACGTGTTCTGGTGACTGTTATCATAATGTGTGACTGTAGGGATCTCCATGGCTTTCCTGTCTCACTACATTTCGCCACTGATGAGACAAGATGGAATTAACATCAACCCCAGGAAATTGATTAGATTCCAGTATGATCACGTTTTTGGATGAAAGCTATTAGAATAGCCGACCGTTTGTATTTTAGTGGTAATTAGTTTCTCATATAGCAGATAGATGATACAGAAAGAAATGTTCTCATAACAGCTAATAAGGGGAGAATTGCTTTACATGTGATATAAAATATAGTTCCTGTTAAAATAGTTTTCTCTGACTTCTTTGTAAAACTTCTAAATCCTTCTTTCAATCGTAACAGCATCCACACTGAAGTGTTGAAACCGTGACCTGGTAGTGTTTATTATGGTGTATCTTATTCTTAAGCTTGTTATCTGCTGGTCACCAGTCCAGGACAAGCTGAGATTTGTGTCTCTGCTCTGTCCTCTCTAACCCCCAGTCAGTCGAGGCAGATGACCGTTCACAGTGAGCCTGGTTCTGCTAGAGGTTTTTCCTTCCCATTAAAGGGGAGTTTTCCTCTCCACTGTTGCTTCATGCTTGCTCAGTATGAGGGATTGCTGCAAAGTCATGGACAATGCAGATGACTGTCCACTGTGGCTCTACGCTCTTTCAGGAGGAGTTAATGCTGCTTGTCAAGACTTGATGCAACCGGCTGGGTTTCCTTAGATAGGAAACTTTTTGACCAGTCTGTATAATTTGATTTAATTTGACTTTGGAAAGTGCCTTGAGATGACATGTATCATGAATTGGCACTATATAAATAAAATTGAATTGAATTGAAATGAATGGAGTTGAAAATAGTTCTCGCTACCAACCTATTTCTTGGTGCAACTCTGTAAAGAATGGTTATTATCCACATTTTTGAGTTTGACAAACATGGAGATTATCATCTTTCTTATTTGACATGTCTGTATTTAATTTTCGTTTCATATCTGTTCAAGGCTCCAGTGCTGTGGCTTGAAGGTTGGGGAGGCCCCATCATCCTTGGTGCCCCAGCCTTTGGAGGTGTGCGGGTTACCAGGGGACGGAGACAAGAGGCACGCTCCCAGTGACACCTCAGGTCCTCCCAACGGCATGCTGGCTCAGAGGAGGGCCACAGCCACGAATGAGCCGCAGACCCCCAACATGGAAAACGGACTAAGCCACAGCAAGAGCTCATCGGGAGCCAGGGCTGCCAGCATCCGCGATAAGATATCACAGTGGGAGGGCAAAAAGGAGTCCGCCCATGTGGCTGCTGCTACAGGAACGTGTCTTCTTAGTACAACACAGAAGGAATTTGACATTGTAAGGAAAAAGGAACCCAAAGTATCAGAAGTTCAAAGGACAGACAGCAAGAGGTTTGTTAGCTGGGAGAGACAAGACTCAGGGAAAGAAAATGTGGGAAAATGTGGGGATTCAAGCCCTAAATATCCAGAGGGCGCATCAAACAACGAGAAGTGTCGCGTTTCTAAGCCTACTGAACTCCAAGACAAGAAAACAGTTTTGACTCATGTCAAAAAACTGGAGAGGGCAACGAAGGAAGTTCCCCACAAACCTTCGCTGGCATTTCCAGGGAATTACTTCTGTCCCCCTTCAAAGGAGGAGCTGGAGGGAACAGAGAAGAAGGCCAATGAGCCAATTTTTGGGACCTTTGATAAGGCTCGACCCGGTGGGTTGCAGAGGAGAAAGGATGGGGATTCTGAGAATGAATACTGTGAGCCCGGCGCTCCTTCTATAAACCCCCTACCTAAACCTCAAAGAACTTTCCAGCATCACACACTATCTAATACCACAGCCTCGAGTCCTTGCTTTGGAAAGGCCAAGAGGACCCTGCCTCCTCTGCCCTCCATTCCTCCCCCACCACTACCCACATGCCCTCCTCCAGGAGTTTGCAGAAGGCCGTGGGTTGACAGAGCCCGGGACGGCAATAACAGGTATGGCTGTGCAAAGAAGTAGCAACTACCACCAGCTGCAGACATCCAACCTAGACATCGTGCTTTACACAAATTTGAAAGTTGGAAAGCAAAGTCACTGAGCATATCCACCTTTAAAATAACATTTTCCGAAGTAGTACAAATTAGCTTTGAACTTTTTCACATTTTGTGAAGTTACAATAAACATATGCATTTTTTGTGGGATTTTACGTGATAGAGCTACACAAAGTAGATGCAAAATTGTGGCGTGGAAGACATTTTTAAAATTTAATAAGTTTTACAGGTAAAAAATTAACACTGGCCACTGTACTCAGAGTCTTAATTAAATCGAGAGCTCACTGCGTTCAGACATCACCTGATGGTAAAGAGTCCACTTGAGTGTGATTTAATCTCAGTAAATGACTAGTTGTTCTGTGAAGGCCTCAGAGGTTTGATAGAGAACATTTGTGAACAACATAATAAAACCAAGTAATGCATGAGAAAGCATGGTTAAGGTCATAAAACAACATCCCAAGCTGTGGACACCTCACACAGCTTTGTTTAGTCTAAGAATCAAAAAATGCTTAGAGTGTGGTGTGACTGCAAACCTACCAAGACAATAGAGCATTAATCAAAGAAGAAGCCAAGTGGCCCATGGTATCTCTGGAAGAGCTGCCCAGATCCACAGCTCAGCTAGGAGAATCTGTTTACAGGGCAAAGAGTAGCTTTGCTCTCCAAAAGATCTGGTACTTTTCAAAGAGTGGCAAGAAGAAGAAGCCATTGTTAAAAGGACATCATAAGAAGTTGTAATTTACCACAAGCCAAGTCAGGGAAACAGCAAACTGGGAATTGTTCTTCTAAAAGGTTCTCTGCTCAGACAGGTCTAGAAATTAAACTTTATAACCTGCCTGCTGAAGACTTTGTGTGACAAAAACTGAGCACTGCACACCACTTAAAACGCGGCATGGTGGCAGCGCCATCATGCTACGGGGATGCGTTGTTTACCTTTCAGCAGGACAATGAACCTAAACGCGGAGCTACACCGGGAGGGTTTCAATCAAAGCCTGGTCATGTGCCTGGTCCTGTCAAAACCCAGACCTAAATCCTTTTGAGAATCTGTGACAAGAGAAATTTATGTTCACAGATGCAAACTGATTGAGCTTGAGTTGTTTTGCAAAGAAAAACGGGCAAGAAATTCAGTCTCTTGATGTGCAAAGAAGGTAGAGACAAACCTAAAAAAAAATACAACTGCAGTTGTTGGGAGTGGCAGTTCCACTCCTCAAGGCTGAACATGAATCCTCACCGAAGTTCTCTGATTTTTATTTTGTTGGAAAGTATTAATACCATGTATCATTTTCCTTCCACTTCATATTTATGCACTACCTTGTGTTGGTCTCTCCCATAAACTTGTGGTTGTAATGTGACAAAATGGGAAAAGTCCAAAGGGTATGAAAACTTTTGCAAGGCACTGTATCCCCTAAACGGTTTTCCATCACATTAGGTCCAGCTCCGAGGTGCATTTCAATCCCTCACAACCGCTGTAAGAGAGAAGCAGTGGTGTATGAGGGACCTTTGGGGCCATTCCTCTGAATTTGCCTTCACACATTACTGAAACACACTCCACAGAAAATGCTGCGAGCTCTCATAACGGCCCCTCATGCTGGTGACCTCATTGTGTTTTAAAATAACCTACTATATGAGCTCAGTGCTTGGATTCGAGGAATGCACTCTTTCCAGAACACTGAATATAAATATATAAACTTTAGAAGACTTTCCTGGAAGGAGGGAATAACATTAGCAATGCTGCATGAGAAATTGTAGCCTTCATGGTGAAAATGATCATGCAACTGATTTGGCCACTGCAGATATCTTCTTCCAAGGTACTCCTTTCTGCAGAGGTTGAATTTTCTAAAGGGAATCCGATCTAGAATCCAAAACAACTCGGCAGGATTTGAATTCATGTGGTTACAATCAAATAAAGAAAGCTGTGCAGGGACGCCAGAAAACATGTGGCTATAGCAGTATTGGATGACATCTATTGTTCAGTTTCTCCAGTGGGCTCCATTTTTGTTTGGAGCTGGGCCATATGGGAAGGCCTCACTCTGCTCAAGTGCACCAACCCTTTTGTTTGGTCAGACTGTCTCACTCCTGAGAAACAACGGTAAAAAAATTGATGTCTCATTAAAGTATATTAATATTAAAATAATTGTAATTTCTGGTTTAATTGTTTTTTTTTAATAATCTGTTGCTGTGTTTAAAAGGTTAGGTTACATGCATGAGTGTTATATTGCCTTAAAATAGTTAAAATAACCTTGACACTAAGTAAATAAGTTGAACATAGATTGAAATTTGTGTTCAATCACAGAAAAACTCTATAAAGTAGCGCAAAATTAGAAACTGGAAATCGACACATGCTTTTCAACAGTTATTACACAGGAAAAATCTGAAAAGTGTGGCATGCATATGTGGTCAGCGGCTGCTGATTTAATGAGGTACAGAACCAACTTTCACTGCAACCACAGCTTTGGAAAGTATTTCCCTTTCAGTTTTGCACATCTGGGGTCAGACTTTGTTTTTAAAAAATAGCTTAAGCTCAGTCAGACTGAACAGTTACTACCAATTATTCAGTCTTACCAAAAATTCTCATTTCAGTTTAGGTCTTGGCCATTTTAACACATGGATGTGTTTGATCTAAACAGTTACAGTGTAAGTCTGGCTGTATGTTAGGGGTTATTGTCCTGCTGGCCATTTAGCTCTATCCACCTTCCCTTCAAATCCAACCAGCTTTTAGTCTCCATCGAAAATCCATACTACTGCTGTTTAGTGTCCATTTTCGGCCACACATGGTGGTTTGTGTTCAGGGCAAAAACTGCAGAGGGCAAGAAAACAAAATCATGTCATACTTTTTGAGATTTTTAGCTGTAAAAATGGGAAAATCGTGTACAATTGCCTTTGGGTTTGTCTCTGACATAAAAAAACAAACAAAACGCATTGAGGTTTGTGGTTGTTACATGACATAATGTTGTCAGTTGTCACTTTATGACACTTTGAAATGCGTTTTGCAGTTCATTATGATTACATTTAATGTTTTTGCACAGATCCAGATTTTCTGGCCATTTTCCAATCCATTTGGCAAATCTTTAAGAAGTATACGCAACAACATTCAGTGGACGTCGCCACTACACATAAAAGCTGGGTTGGGAGTCTCCACTCAACAGTAAAGGCGGATAAACCCAGTGTAGTTACCCTGTTGTGGGCCACGTAAATGCTTTAAATGTAAATTATATGTCAAATCTTACTCTTCTCATTAGAAACGATTTCTGAGTCTTGCTTATGCTTGTAAATCCTGCTGCTTGCATGAAGTAGATATCATTACCACATCCCCCCCTCATCCGCGAGTCCGACTTGCCTCTACATTAGTCAGCTGATGGGGCCGTTCTTCCTCAAAACACAAGGACATGGCAAAAAGGCGCCTTAATTCCACCTTTAGATGTTTTGTGAAACGGGTGTGTTTGTATTTCCTTGACAATATAGGAGCTTATCCCAACTCTTGAGATTCCTGAAAGGCTGCCAAGATTGGTAAATTCAGCATGTTCCGTAACAGAAAGACCCGGTAAACTTAAAAAAATGAAACAGCAACTGTTCTGTACATTTAGCCTTTTTGCTATGTGCCTCTTCATGTGGACTATACAGTTTCCTTTTAAACAGCTTATTATGCTTTTTGTGCTTCCTTCCTTGTTACTTCATTCTTAAACTCCTCACTGATGCTGAAAGTAGACAACTTTGAGCCTTTTTCTCTCAGTAAACCAACTTCCTCACCAAAGAGTCGTTGGCGCATTCTGTTTGCATTTATAGTAGAGAGAAGCCTACCAAATGGCAGTTTTCTGGGAAGTCTCAACCTGACACACTGAGAAGGTGTTTGACAAGAAATACTTCCTTTTTCCTGCGCATCTG
Source organism: Fundulus diaphanus (assembly GCA_037039145.1). NCBI lineage: Eukaryota > Metazoa > Chordata > Actinopteri > Cyprinodontiformes > Fundulidae > Fundulus > Fundulus diaphanus. Next base: position 36,111,130 of record CM073134.1, read on the forward strand.
TTCTGAGGGAACAACTCCACAAAGTCTTTGTGTTGCTTTGTCCAACAGGAAGTCCTACGAGTTTGAGGATCTTCTGCAGTCGTCTACAGAAAGCAGCCGGGTGGATTGGTACGCTCGGTCCAAACTGGGCCTCACATGCACTTTATCAGAAGAGAACGTCTACGAAGACATCATAGGTAAATAAATGATGTAACATCTTTCCCCACTTAACCAAGTGAAATCCGGCACAATGTTAAATCTGAGACAGCTGCTGTCAGACATCTGGCTTCAAAGTATTGCCAAACGAACTTGGTGATCTATGACTTGATATAGATTTGAAACAACATCAACGTTTGGGTCTTTGTCCATCCAGTTTTCTGTACTGGACCAATTGAAATGTAGGGTTCTCAGGTAAGAGGCTGTATTTACAGACCCACCAAAACTTAACGTTTGACCTTTAATTAAAAAAAGGAAAACTATAAATATTGTTATCTTTCCATTCATGTTCTCTTTAAAACACTTAGCTCAGTTTACGTCTCATGTCAGCATTTTGCATCCCTACTTTAGATTCATAGAGGTCTACAAAATGCAACTAGATTTGCCGTCGTCAAGATGCCTTAATGCAACTGTTGCTGTCTTTGTTGTGTTGTTTACACTGCACTGTTTGATCCAGAGTAAGCTTTTAATCAAGATGGCATCTGTGCAATGCGCTGCAGGTCACCAACAGAGATGATGAGAAAGATTAACTGTCTTTCGCTGTGTTTGTCTTCTGCTCCCGTTTCAAATTACAGCCATGCGTGGATCTCCTTTATTAGAAACTGCATGTTCCTGCTTTATTTCTCCAGTGTTGTGGCAACCCCACCTGGAGCCTGTTTAATTTCATAATGCACAGCAGGGTTACGTGGGGTTGGCTTCTTTGATCGAATGGTGTGGAGCCTTGAATTGCTGCCGATACCTTCACTTTGGTTTCTATCTGAGGGAATACTGTCTATAAGGAGCCATTTTGCTGGCAACGATTAATTAACTATGGTTACATTTACATTTTGAATGTACTGTAGTGCTGTTTGTTAAAGCCTGCAGACAATGTCCACTGGAGGCTTACAGGTATCCCTTGCGTAATGCAACTCAGCTATCTGTTCAGAAGAAGCAAAAGGAGGCAGAGGAATTGAAAGTTTAAACAACGTTAAATGATTGGGGCTTTCTCCACCCTCAGAGTCTCCTGTGAATATATTTTAATAGGAGAGGTATATACCTTTGTGTCTTCAAAGTGGGAAAAAGACAATTGTCAGCAGAAAACATTTCCGGACAGAGAGTTTTAAGATTGATACAGCAGAAACTGATAATTTTCCCAGAAAGGTATTCATATTCCCAAAACTCTTTCACATTTTGTCACGTCTCAACTCACAATGTGTTTTATAGTGTGTGAGCTTTGCACACTTTGCAGCATCCTCTTCCAAGGCTTTTCTCTTTTTGATTCTGGCCTTTTTCTGTTCCACCTTAGCTCTGGCTTCTAATCGAGCTACTCCTCCCATTTCCTCTCATCCAGGAGCCTGAGCATGAGAGGGGGGAAATAGGACTCAACCAACCCACGTGTGCTGAGGGGTGTTTAGTGGTAGATGTCTTAGATAGGAAAAAGAACTACAATATAAAGGGTATTCTAAGTGATCATCTAGGCATTTAAAGTGAATACAAAACAAAACATAACTTAATTGTTGTCTTATCTTTAGAAAACAAATAATGTGTGTGCACATATTATCCCCCATACCGGCCCACAGATGAACCGGTCCATCGGGAGACTTCCGGTCCTCCCGATTACCCAGCACGCCACTGTGTGGTTTTCACATTCTTTACAGATGAAAATCTGAAAAGTGTGATGAGCATTTGTATTCAGCTCTGTTTCTTCTAATGCCCTTAAATGAAACCTAATTAAACCAATCAGAGAGAAATGGCGATCAATCATAATGACCAGAAAGATAAAGTAGGGGGAAAGTAACCAGCAGGGTTTGTTTATCCCAACCTTTGACACGTCATGCAGTGCGGTTCAGTTCATAATCAGAAAGTTAAAACAGTAAGCCTTAACTGCAGACATACCATGGCACGGCTGTCCACTTTAACTCTGGAGGAGCTGCTGAAATCCACAGCTCAGGTGGTAGAATCTGTCAACAGGACAACTATTAGTCGCGCACCCTACAAGTCTGGTGTTTACTGAGGAGGAGCGGAAGGTAAGTCTTCTGTAGTTTTCCACAAGCCATGTAGGGGACACATCCAAAAGGTGAAAGAAGGTGCTCTGGCCAGATGAGACAGAATTTGAACATGTTGGCCTGCATGTAAAGGCTTGGAGGAAAAGGAATTACCCTGAACACACCATTCTCACAGGAAACGGTGTGTTCAGGGCAACGCCGTGCTGTAGTGATGCTGTTTCTTAGCAGGGACAGGGAAGCTGTCACAGTACTGGGAAGATGGATGGAGCTAAATACAGAAAACAATAAGTCGAAACAGAAAGCCTTTTAGAGGCTGCAGAAAACTTGAAGACCGAGGCAGAAATGGAAATCCTAAACATAGCCAGAGCTACAGTGGACTAGTTTACATCAAACTATAGTTGCACTTTTCTCATTTTTCTTTACAAAGATTTTTTTTTAATCATTTTTAACATTTTTCTTTCACTTCACAAACCTGCCTTTCTTTCTGCTGGTCTGTCGCCCAGTGTCTCAGAAAAACGCACCAAAGATTGTCGCTGTAACATGAGCGAATGAAGGAGATGAAGGGGTGTGAAAGCCGCGGCGCACTGTAAAATGAAACCCAGAGATTTACGTGGTACTCGTATCAGCCAGCTACATGGAAAACATTGCACAGTACTTGTTTTTTTTTCTTTCAAGAGATTAGGCTGGTCTCAGTGGCTGTTAGCTTATACTCAGCGCTCACATCTGGTGAATAGATTGATAGAGCAGGGCAAGAGTCACAGATTTACAAAACTATTTTACTCCATATCTACAAGGGAGGACTTGCAGCTACATTTAGCATTAGCCCTTCAAACATCTTATCACAGTAACGTATGAGCTGGATCAGCTCAGTGTCTCTTTGGAGACATCTGGACCAGGAGTCACCTGGCAGTACAAAGGACAACTGATATGGAAAGAATACTCATCTGTTATGTGGCAACAAAACTATGGAAGTTGTTTTGAAACTTAGATATAATTTTCTACTTCTAAAAAAAAGCAAATCTGTATTCTGTAGATCCACTGTCCAAGGAGAACCCTTATGAAGACATAGAGCTGGACCGAAGCTGCGTGGGAAGCAAATGTGTTTCACCTGCCTCATCATCTCCTGTCCCCAACACTCCAACTAAGGTATAATATCACCAGTTCATCACTACATTTATCTGAATCAGTCATGCAGTAATGCCTTACAATATTTCTCAACTCCGGCAGCTACCGTCCAAGCCTGGCTTCTACAGGCAAAACTCAGAAAGAAGAAGTTTTAAAGTCCCGGAGCTACGCAAGACCAACCGAGACACCGGCATCTCGTCTCCCTCTCGTATCAGTCCCTCCTCGATCCCCAGCAGCCCCGACGACACCCCGTGTCTCTCTGGGGACCCTTGCAATCGCAGACGGAGGACAATCCCAAAGGTATGACAGTCTGACGGGGCTCTTGCAGAGCTTATGGTCTATGATTTATTGCCAAGTGTGCTGCACAGGAAGGTTTGGAGCCAGTCCACTCATGCCTCTGTCAGGGAATGAGTAACGCAGAGCATGCCAGAGGGCTTTTTTTTTTTTTTTTTTGGATGTGTGCACCATGGAAGGCAGCTTCATTAAAGCAAATATTAACATTATAATCAACAAAGTTAAAGGGGAATCTTTCATTTCCTATTACAGATGGTGCTGAAAATCAATGCCATCTTTGAGGCACGGAGAGGCAAGAAACACACAAAGAAGGTGTCTCAGTCCACTGAGTCCAGCTCAGGAAGAGGTGAGCCTTTGAATACAGTGCGAATGAACACCTTATACAGCTCCTTGGGGTATAAAAATATCCCCTTCTGCAATTACTCAAAAGGCTGTGTTTTGGTTAGTCTGTTGGCTGCATGTTTCTACAAAACCTAAACCACACATTCAGTTATTAGAAGTTAGTGAAAAATGTCCAAGGAACCATTTTTAGGTTTTGAGAAAGGCCAATGGCGTCACGTAAAAAGGGCAGCAAGCACACAAGAAAATGTGATGTACGCTGTTTTCCGCAAAAAGCATTTCTACAGTGAATGGCTTATTGGCAACACTTAAAAGGCATGCTGAAAAACTGTACATGATGCGAAAACAATCGCTTTAAACACCAGTGACACATGAAGAGCAATTATTGCATCGTGTGTTTTCAATCAAGTGAGTGGATGTTGCACCATGCCCAAAGTGCAACAGAAAATACCGTTAACAGTAATGACTTCAGTCCTTACTGGCCAAAAAATGTAGCAGGGCTAAGAAAATCTGAGAAAAAGGATTATCTGGCCCAAGATGACGACTGGCTTATCAGTCGCGCCACGTTTCCAAGGGCAATCCCGTTGGCCATCACAGCCTGTGCTCTGAGTTGCTGATGATCTTGGACAGTGACACAGTGAGGAGCCATGCCCTGTCTGTACCCGTACAGCTGCTGGCCACGCTGGGGGTTCTGTTAGCATCACCTCTTTTCAGATCCTCCTTTCAATCTTCACATGTGGACTACAAACGTTATTAACGCCTTGCAATCAACTGAAAGGTCCTGACACAGAATGGGTGTTTGAAGTTAAACCACCACATTACGCCCATGATCCACCTCAGGGGGTAGTGGCAAACCTGTAATTACCGGGAAATGTAAGGGGTAAAATGGGATTTCAGAATGTGCGTGGTGTGGTCATATGATACGTAGCAAAGACACCAGCTGCTTTAGCATGAGTCTGCTGGTGTGAGCAGAGGAGAGGCACCGTATGATCTTCCAGTGTCTGTCTGATCTGAGATATATAGAGATTTTTCTTCAGATAAAATCCTCCACGTGTGTCTTATGCATCGCTCAGGTGAAGGCTTTGAGCTGGAGGACAGGCCTGTACAAAGGTTTACCAAGGTTTAGACTTTCCAAGGGTGTGTAATGAAACTATCTGTATTTTAGCTAAATCAAAGTTCCATACAGTGCAGTAACACAGAGCAACACAACAGTGCAGTTTCCAATAAAGTTTTACTTTTTCTGACGTAGCTGTAGCTTCTGATTGCACACACTTTGCAATAACAGCGTCATCAGGGGCGTGCATACATAGACACTAGGTGGTGCTAAAGCACTAGGAAGTTTGCCCTTTATCAACGAAAATGCCCTTTTGAAACTCGTTATTTTTTTAAATTTTTTTTTTACTTATTAAAATTCAGGGCAGTCAAAAGTAGCCGGTCAACGGCGGCAAATCGCCGTCTATAGCAGCTCTTGCCGCCGCCTACATTTCCCCGATTATATAATGGAGCGATATTTGTGCCTTCTGGTTGAGCGCGGAGCAGACCCTGGACTGGAAGCCGTCTTCTTTTTTTTTTTTTTTTTTTTTTTACCTCGGAGTGGCCATCGACCTTTTAGTACTATCTTTGATGTGTCAATCATACAATTTAACCAATCAAATCAACGACTGAAGGCAACATGCTAGCCAATCACAGCTGGAGAGGGGCGGGACACCGAGTCATAGCCTTCAGTCGCCGCCGCAGTTCGGCTGTGGTGTGGTCACCGTTGGTGTCGGTTGAGCGGGATGGAAATTTGGTCTGATTACCAAACAATTACAAGAAGTGACAACAAAGCAGAGAGCGAGCTGGAAGGAGCGCTATTAATTTCTGTTTGAAATGTCAGCACTGAAGTCTAAACTGGAGTAAACATTCACGCTAGGAGGGTTAGCTAGGACAGCTAGCAGGGTTAGCTAGGACAGCTAGGAGCCCAAGGAGCAGAATCAAACACTAAAGCTGCCAAACTGAAGAGACTTGAGTTACTTGCAGGTAGAAGGGAACTCTGCTTTGTTCTGCTCCTTGTTCTCATAGCTGCTGTAATTACAGAACCTGTTCTAGTCAGAATTGTTACTTTAGTCAGTGTTCAGCCTGACACCAGCGCTCATGTTTATTAGCGTGTAGCTTATGCTGGACTTTTGAGTTAAGACACAGCGCTACAGGTTACCCTATGTCACTGTTAGTCCAAAGGCCAAATCTGAAACTCTCTCATGTTAAAAGCACAGAACTATTAAACACATAAGAACATGCCATTAGCACACAACTGAAGTGAAGCAAAGAAAAAAAACTGCGCATATGGGCTCTAAAATGTACAATCAGACAACCAAATAACACACAAGATCTCTTTAATAATCAGGATATTTCACCCAGAAAAAATAAATTATAAATAGCTTCCCAACATGAGTTGTAAATCTACCTTAATATAAACTTAATTTCTCTCAGTATAGCTCAATTAAACATTTCTCTTACACGCAGTCATGAAATATTTTTAAGTAGAACTCAACCCCTCTTGGGCGTTTACATTGACCAAACACTTGATTAACCATTAGTCTTTTCTTGTTTTATTATAACAATCAATATTATTTATTATAACTATTATTCGTTGATGATGTCAGATCGACAGATTCAACTTATTTAAAAAATAAATAATGACTTTTGATATATTTTGTTAGTAATTCTTTCTAAAAGCCCAACAAATGTTATGAAAAGCTTCGGAAATTTTTTACAATCTGCCCATAAGCTATTTTTTTCCAGCTCAATGTGTTCAAAAGCCTAATTGGTTGGAAACCTGCCTAATTTGGCAACACCGACTACGCTATTGCTATTTGTTTGTTCGTTACAGTAGTCACAAAGCCACTGTTTAGTCTGAAGTATATCTATATCTATATAGATATATATCTATATATAAGTGCACCCTCCTACCTGATAGTGTGTAGCCTGCTACTGTAAAAAAGTTTGACTGCCCTGAATATTATTAAGATTTTACTGAGGTCGGTTTTGAAATGATCTTTTGAAAACCTGAGCCATTAAAAACCACTGAAACAATGCCCCGAAATGAGCCACCTCCTTGCGCACGCTAAAAAGTGCCCTCCCACCCCCTCCTGAGCACCTGCCCCCTAAAATGTCTGTGCACGCCACAGAGCGTCATGACCAGATATTTAAATAGATTTTCGTTGACAGAAAAGTCTTTTTATTCAAAGTTCCAAATATGATGCAGAAATGCAATTAAGCAACATTGAATCAGAAGGCCTTATACAATGCATGCTTGAATCATTCCAATAAACAGCGTGGTTTGAAGCTGAAAAGCTATCAGGGGGCTGGATAATTTGCAAGTGGTGCAGACGCTTCATTACAGGTCAGCGCTTAAAGTGATTGGCTTCCTGTTTTTTTCGCTGATTAAACTACAGTTTCTGAGTGTTCTACAAAACCCTTGAATGCCTCTGTGTTTATATGTAGTGATGTAGTTATAGTAGTTATATGAACAAACGTATGCGTGCACTTTGAAACGCTTCACTCTCAACCTTTCCCTGGTGCACGTCTGCACTTCTACTATGCACCTCAACCTCCTTTAGGAGCATTTCCACCTCATTCTGTGAGGCTAGGCTCTCTGTAGGCTCAAGTCAACCTTGACTGGGATGTATAAAAAATAAGATCTCTTGTATTCATGCCTACAACACCTTCTGAATTTCTTAAAGTTGATGTGTATACCATGTTTCAAGAGAAAAATAAATTCCATTGCATAAGCAAGGGCGTCCATCACACGGCAACACAGACAAACAACCATGCATACACACACACACACACACACACACACACACACACACACACACACACACACACACACACACACACACACACACACACACACACACCTAAGGGCAATCTCGAGTAACCAGTTGACCTAACTATCATGTTTTTGGACTGTGGAAGGAAGCTGTAGTACCCGGAGAGAACCCTCACATTTACAAGGACAACATGCAAAATGTTAGCCTCCAAACTCCAGGCTGGGATTTGAACCCTAATACTACCCTCCAATATGAAGTCTTACTAATACATGCAGTGACTCATGGTCCTAGAAAACAGTAATGAGGTCCCAACCTGAACAGCCTGAAATGCACAGCTGATAATTCAGTTAAAAATGAATACAGAGAATACATCTTGTCTACGTTATGGGAGTGTTTAGTCTACAGATGTGTCAAAGTTTGTTGATCGCTTTAACAGTCTCTTTCTGGGCCCTCTCAATGGATTTCGCAGATGTATGTGACCATACTTTGTCACATGTAATCACATTGCGAGGTGGGCAGTGTCACCTTTTTTAGGTTAACCTACTTTGAAGATGACTGTTTTTGTGTTAAAAGCTAGGGCTGGAGAACTTCTTGAGCTGAACCATGTGACGTGCTTCGATTTCTATTTTTAGTTTTGTCACATTTTTTGAAATCTTCACCATGTTTCTTCTTTTTTTTTCTGTGGCAGATGAGAACAGTGAGTCAGAAAGTGACACAGAAGAGAAGCTAAAAGGTGAGAATTTCCTAAAAAGGAGCCGACTAAGCACATAGTCGGTTTAGTGCTTAGTGTATTAGTCATGGACTCGAAGTGAACACAGAAAAACCAAAAAACGCAATCCATATATTTCTTTGTGTCCTGCTAGTCACCGTCTTGTTGCATATTTTACTACAAAATGAAGGGCAGGAGGAACTGCTGATGGATGGTTGCTCAAATTTATGAATTTGTGTGTTTTGGATGAGAATGATGTGCTTAAATGAATTAAAAAGTTCTGTTCCCCTTCAGCTCACAGTCAGCGGCTGGTATCAGTTCAGTCCATGCTGAGGCAGACGGGTCGGTACCGGACCTTGGAGAGGGATTTAATGGAGTTGCAGGAGAGAAAACTCTTTGAGTATTTCATCGTTGTTGCACTCCACAAGACCAAGGTTGGAGTCCCGTACCTGCCAGAAGTCACGCAGCAGTTTCCTCTAAAGGTAAAACAATATGAGGAGGACTCTGAAGGCAAATACAATCGTCTTCTCAGTGGACATCAGCTTAGTAATATTATCAGGGAATTTTAAGAGCAATTGTGCTAACATCAGTTTCTGGGAAAAAGGGGTTCTAGCAGTTTGCTGGACACAAGTTGGGATCATTCTTTCTTTCGTCTTTACCCAAAGGCAAAAAATAAGGAGCTTAGTTTTAATCATCAGAAAATTCAAGAAAAATCTTTTACATATATTTTTTCATACTAAGAAGTTTATAACGATGTAAAACAACTCTATTCGCAATCATCTCCTCACGTCATCAGGATGTTCTAGTCTTAATTTAATAGAGAGTGTACTGATAATGTATCGAGTTGTGATTTTTAAAAGGTCAATACAAATACAAACCCAAAATTCAGTTTGTTCTTTTTTTTTTTAAAGAAAATCACAATTGTTGGGACTCCTGCTTTCGATGCTTTGTAAAAATCCTTTAAAACCAACAAGACAGCACTTAGTTTTCTCCTATAATATTTTAGATGGGACTGTGATAGTCTTGTAAGAAGATTTTCTGTGTGGTGAACCATTTTTGTGTGGACTTTGCCTTATACTTTGGACTTGCCTTATACTTTGGACTTATTATTCTACTGAAAGACTCAAGGATGACCTGTTCTCAGTTTTCTGCCACTGTCTACCAGATTTTTAATTGATATGTCCTGGTATCTCAAGGAGTCCATCATGCCATACAAAGGCTCAAAGCCTCAGAAATCTTTTCCAGTATTTCATAGTGAGCACGAGTGGCTTTTCCACATGTTCATCCATTGTTTCAAGCCAAACCCATGTAGAGTTTATGTTGCAAAAACTTCAGTCTGATTCTTATCTGACTAAAGCGCCTGATTCCAGTTAAAGCTTGTGATGGAAGGACAGAGGGGGAGATTTTTTAATTACTCCCAGTTAACATTTCACATTCAGATAGAAAGGTTATTATGGAGACTTGGTGACACCAGATGCCTTCAGTTCCTTAACAGTCAGCTTTTAAGCAGCACAGATGCATAAAGTCATTCATTATAATTAAATGTTCCTAGAAACACATGAAAAATCCATTCTCCAATGGTGCAGGGGCAGTGAGCATGACCCATATACTGAGGCCTTAGTCCTTGAGGCAGCTGACCCGGCTTTGGTTCTGGCCTGAGGTCCTTAACTGCATTCACCCCCCCCCCCCCCCCCCCGTTTCAAAGCCCCTTTCCTGTTAGCCTACTTTGAATAAAAAGAAAATCTAGGCACTAGTGCCATAAAAACCCAGAAAAAAATTGTGAATTAAAACAATCTCTCAAAGGGAGTTTTGAGGGTACCAATAATTGTAATACTGGTGATTTTGTTGTGATAATTTCATGGTATATCCCCCCCTACTGGATAAATATACTGGAATAGAAGGTTTGATTCTTTTTTTTTTTTTTGCTGCAGCAGCCAAAGATCGTTTTATCTCAGGGTTTTCTGAACACACGAACAGAGCCAGCTGCATCCAATAAAATCTATAGTTTGTGATGGATTTGACGAGTTGTCTCTCTTTCATTCAGCTTGAGAGGAGCTTTAAGTTCATGCGGGAAACCGAGGACCAGCTGAAGGTTATCCCTCAGTTCTGCTTCCCTGACGCCAAAGACTGGGCGCCAGTCGACAACTTCCCCAGGTCAGTCCAAGTCTGAGCGCTGCCAGAGCACACAGCAACAGCAACAGGAGGAAGAAAACACAATAAAGGGGAATTTCCCAGCTGAGTGCTAATAGCTCAACTGTTTTTGGGGTTAATAGCCACCTGGCTGTGGAGGTCTTAAAAGAGATGAGCGAGCAGCTTGTCAGAGTGACCCGTCTATGTTTGACTACAGGGTAAATAATACGACAGATTCATGCGGGGCACCACAGACCTGGAGTGTTAACTAAATCACCTCTCATTGCTTACTGTTAAAAACTGCTTGTGTTACTCGCTGCCTGCGGTCTGCGCCTCCTCTGTTCTGAGGAGCGATGACGTGTTTTCTAATGATCGTGGATAACCATCACCTCCAACAGGTGAGAGGCTCCTAAACATAGATTTGCTCTAATCAGGCAGAGACTTTTTGGTGTCATGAAGGCCGTCGACTTGTCAATGAGAACCTGTCAGGCTGAGCTCCAGAGGGTTTTGTGTGGGCAATGTGTAAATATCTCCTGAGGGCTTTCCAAACCATCTTAATTATACTTTTCGCTCTCACTTTTACATCCACAGTGAGACCTTCTCATTTGTGCTGACTGGTGAAGATGGAAGCAGACGTTTTGGCTACTGTCGCCGTTTACTGGTACGCTTAAAAATGTCTCTGTGGCTTCTTCTAAGTTAATTTCAGGTTTGTTTTTTTCCTTAATGTAGAGCTGTTTATTTAAAATCTATTGCTTCTGATGCCCCAATTTTTTTTTCTCTTCCCTGTTTGTGTTGAAATGACACCAACAACTTTATAGATTCTAATAAATGCTGTAATTCTTCAACTGTTTTTGGGTGAAAATTGCTCTAAAGCTTGATTTGTTTTTCTTTTTTTCTGTTCGTAGCCCAGTGGGAAAGGCCGAAGGCTCCCTGAGGTCTACTGTATCGTCAGCCGCCTGGGTTGTTTTGACCTCTTCTCTAAGGTAGTCACAGTGGCTTTAAAAAAGAAAGAAAAAATGCAGTTGCAGCTTCCACCACATTTATTGGCACCTCTAAAAGATTTGCTGAAGGGTTTGAAGATCTCTTTTTTACCTCTAGGCTTGCTATGGCTCGTGACGAGAAAAACATAATTTAAACTTTTTAATCATTACTTTGACTATTGATAACATCAAGTTTAATCAAGAAAGATCGGCACAAATCTTCCTAGATGTTATATTCACTTGTCTTTCCTATTTTGATGAGTGGCAAAGTGAAATGGGACACTTTTTCTATATCACATTTATACCCCAGGGAAGCAGGAAGTCGTGCATTAGGAACCAACCAAGAGCCTACCCTCATTAAACCCGCACCACTCTCGGTGCCAGCAGATCCCCACCCACTCTCTGCACTCTCTTCTCTCCCTCTGAACCTTGAGGTTCTGCCTCCAGTTCAGCAGCACATATTAAATTCAGATGCCGTGGTTGCTGCTGTGGAAAACGTTCCCTGTAATGAGTTGTGGATTTATCTGCTTCCTTAACTGTGCTTTCCATACATATGCAGCTGATTGAGTTTCATTTGTATAGATCAATATAAGTGGTTTTGTTTTAATTAAAAGGAGGCTTTGGTTTACCACCACTTTATTAAACCGTGGGGGCAGATTATGTGTCCGTTTTTTAGGTTCACCTTCTGCTTTAATAAGCATATATGTGCGCTGGATGTGCTCTTGTTGTAAAATAGAGTTTTACTTAAGAGATGGTGCTTGAGCTACACACTTTGATCCCTAAACACACTGTATTAGGACGCAAAAGCATTTTTACGTCTCTATATCACCAGCAGGGCTGCATGGAGCTGCAGCACGGTCGCTTTGCAGCAACAAGGTCCTGATTTCGAATCCTGGCCTGGGTTCTTTCTGCATGAAGTCTGCACGGGTTCTCTCCAGGTCGTTCGACTTCCTCCCACAGACCACAAACTGTTAGGTTAACTGATGCTATAGCTATATCAAATGTTTGTATACCTGGAATTAGTATTGGCAAAATAATATATATTTCCATATAATCAGAACTCTCAACTTCTATGGAAAGTTCAGTGTTAGATTATGTTACATTTTCAGAGCGCCCGTGTGTAAATAAATACTGAATAAAGTTAAGACCAAAATTATTCATAACTATGGTCGCTCTTCCTCTGCTGCCCTGTTAACACTAACAGCAGCAGGAATTATTGATGGCCACAAGCTGTTAAAAAAAAAAAAGCCAAAACAGATCTGGAGAATGCGGGGTTTAATCTGAGTTCTGAAGGGACAGTTCTGTAAACAGATCATCCACAGCCCACATGGGTTTTGTTTTTGTCTGTTTTTTTGTGTGAGGAATGCTATTTGTGTTGTGTGTGGTCAGGGAAATGTATGTGTCACGGTCATTGCCTGACAGTTGTTACCTGACATAATTTATAATTATGTAGGGCTATAATTATGTAGTTATTATTCTAAGATATTCATCTGCATCAAAGTAGATAAAAACTGACCAATTCACATGCTCCCAATTTGCACTTCTTCTGGCGGAAGCACCTCAGTATTCGAGATACTTTTCCCTTACTGCAGCTTCACCTGACACTGATTTTTTTGCAAACAAGTTAAAAAGATCAGTAAAGTGGCTAACAACGTAAGCTAACACTATCTATTTAAATATTAGCTTCACTGTCAGACAGCTCAGTAACAGGCTTCTTTTAATCTGAGCTCTACATCGAGATGCGCTTCCCAGGTGCACAATTCTGCACCATATACCTCTCCATCCTACTATGGTATGAATCAATGCAGGAAAATATCAATCAGTTGATGGCTCAGTTGGCTACTAAATAGTGCAGCAATAAACCAAACCACTGTTCTTCCATCCATTACTTCTCCGTTTATTTTTGAAGGCATTGGAGGCTAATGTGGCTAAAAAAATAATACTGGTAGTGGCCAGACTGAAGCCGGCAGAGCCGAAAAAAGTGCAAACTCGTTCCAGTCTGCGCTGCATATAGGCAAAATTACCAGAAAGGCAGATATACAGATTTGCTGCTGAATATATTTGCATGGACCAGATCCTTGTTTACACTGTAAAAATATGTTTTATATGCACCAGATGTCACGATTTGGGTTTTGTTTTGGTTTTACTTTTGATCTTCTCTTTATTTAACCGGTTTGTCAGCTCAGTTCACCAGCCAGTATTTAGTCAGCGCAGTTTCACCTCTCTGTCATTACCAGCAATCAGCCAGTTCACTCCACCTGTTACCCTTAATTAGTGTTTAACTCTGGTCACCTGTCTAGCTCTCTATTCATACCTGCCTCCACCTTCTGTTCAGTGCCAGATTATTTCGTGCCGATTGGTGAGTCTAGTCCAGGATTCTATGTTCTCTGCCTGTTGATCTGACCGGATTTGCCTCTGGATATCTGAGCCAGCCTGACCCCTGATTTACCTGTTTGCTTTCCTGATCTGACTGCCTGCCTGTTGCCTGACCGGACCGGCCTTTTGGTTTTTGAGTTTGCCCGATGTCGGCTCTGGTCTGTTTTTGGTTTTTGGATGCTGTCGTCCCGTTTTTGACTTGATGCCCATTTAGTTTCTGCCTGTTTATCACCTCTTTAATAAATTGCCTTAAACCAAACCTCTGCTTGCCTGGATGAATTCTGGGTCCTCATATTCCGTTCATTACACCAGATCCATGTTGGTTTTGAAACACAAATTATTTATAAGGGCCAGACGCATCGCCATTGATCTCATCCACCCGGGCGATGCACTGTTTGACCCACTTCCATCCGGTAAACGCTTCAGAAACATTAAACCAAAAACTAACAAGCTCGAAAACAGCTTCTTCCAAAAGCTTGAAGGGCTGTCGCACCCGTTACAATCAGTGAAGGCTTGAGATTATTACACAGTATTTTCTGCAGGCATGAGTGTATCATTGAGGGAGCATTTAGTGATAAATTCAAGCAGCTATACAGTAATCCATGGCATCAATGGACTTAGATCAGACCTTTTGGACTCAGATACAGACTTATCAGACCCTAAAGACTATTTGAATTGTTTAAACTCGTCAGGAAGTGTTTGTTCAGTGCAATCAACTGATTTCACACCCACACACACACAAACACATATATAGTGTGTAAATATTATGTCTTGTATCTGTGTGTTATATCTGCCTGTGTCTGTCTCAAAATGTTTTCACCATGGTAACACATGGTGACAAAGAAAATTCTTGATTTAAGAATAGGATGATCCTTTGTTTGTCCCTCACTTGTAAAACTTATGTTAACTGAGAGGCAAATGGAAGCTCACAGTTGCTCACAGTTGGGCACTAAAGATAAGCAGTTATAAAATAAAATAATTGCACGTTTGATTTAAAGGTTCATACAAGACATTAACACTTGGTGTCTTTACTGTTTTGCCACCAGGGCAGTGACACAGTTCAATTATATATTTTCTAAATAAGAGCTGGATTGTCCCTACTTATTAGTTTGATTGATATTTTTGTATCCTGTCAGTCCTACCTGAAACGTAGTGACAGCACCCTTTTTTGGCACCACTGGTGAAGAGGAGTGACAAAGCAGCCTGATAATCTCACACAGAAAAAAAATGTCCAGAAATAATAGTTTTTGAAAATATCACTGGTGGCACAACAACCCTAACAATCCCTTTAACATAAATGTATCTTAAGCATTTAATACATTAAATACGTTTACTCAAGCTAAAAGTAGATTTCTTAAAATCTTAAATGTAAGATTCTGCTGCCACATTCAAACTGTAGTTTAGTTTATTAATTCAGTGCGTTCCTTCTTTTCCCAGATCCTGGATGAAGTGGAAAAGAGGAGGGCCATCTCTCCTGCTCTCGTGCAGCCTTTTATGAGAGGGATAATGGAGGCTCCCTTCCCTGCGCCAGGAAGGACCATCACTGTCAAAAACTTTTTACCTGGCTCTGGGACCGAGGTGCACTAATGCGGATTTTGCTCCACTGATTTACTGTCAAGCCGTCGAAAGTGAAATAAATGCTTTTATTAAATATACATGTGCTCACCTTAGTGTCCTTTTTACTGATTAGTCTTACTTTCCCCACAGGTGATACAGCTTTGTCGGCCGTCTGATTCCCGTCTGGAACACGTGGACTTTGAATGTCTCTTCTCTTCGTTGAGTCTCCGTCTGCTCCTGCGAGTTTTTGCCTCTCTGCTGCTGGAGCGGAGGGTCATATTCACTGCCGACAAACTCAGGTCGGTTCCAGCAAGACAGACTGACAGAGCATGTTGATTGGTTAGATCTTAGCGCTCCTATCTTCGGTTACTGGGATGAACGTTGTTTCCTGTGCAGGCCAATTATTAAGTAAAGAATTTGAACAGAGAGACCTCAAGATGGCAAGTAGTTGAAGGAAAATAAGCTCCCAGTAGACTGAAAGGAAGGAATGTTGTTGTGTTAAAGAGTCACTTTGGGAAGTATCAGTTCTTCAATGGAAAACCGTCATGGATGCCAGATAGACTGCTTGGAAGCATAGCTCCAGAGTTACTACGTGTGCGCTGCAATGTCATAACAACCACAATATTCACCGGGAACCATTGCTCCAGTCATCATCAAAGATACAACCTCACACAGAAATATAAAAGTGTTTTTTTTTTCCCTGCTGTGGTGCAAAACCTCAATGAACGGAACATTCGAACCTCAGGTACTCCCAGAAAGCCTGAGATTTAGGTAATATTAAGTAATATTTTTCAGAATGACAGTGTGTGTCCACTGGAAATTTGTCATTGGTAAAGATTTTGCAAAAACATTTTTACAATATCTTTTGGTGTGGTGGCCAAGTGGTTAGAGAGCCGGGCGTTTGGGTCTTGGAGAGGCCCCAAAGGTCGGCGGTTTGAAACTCAAGTCTGTCACTCTGGGTCCCTGAGCAAAATCTTTGACCACAGATTGCTCCCCGTGCGCCACTCAGTGTGGGTTAAACGCAGATACTAATTTCCCCTCTGTGGGACTATAAAGGGAAATATTTATCTACTGATTTTGATATTTCTGAGACCTGATGCACAGCCTTGAGAGTGTCTGCTGCTGTTTGGTGTTAGTGATGATATCACCGCCCAACATTTAGCTGAGATTGATTCTGGCTACAGGGAAACTGTGATAAGTACGTTTTTCTTTAATAAGTTTTACTTAGATAATTGGATGAAAAAAAGTTCTGAGAGGTTAGTGCCATCATGTGGTTGAAAGTAGAATTTCTAAAGCCAATATCTTTGTATTTATTAATTCAACGACTTCTGCAAACTAGGTCAATTGTGCATAATTTGACTTAACTCCAACCTCTTGATAGTAGTAAACGGCTTTCAATGTGACCCAATGTGTTGAATGCACGTTAACAGGCAATAGTGGTATACCACACAGCTCCCCGGCTGTTTAAAGGGAAATTTTGACAACAGTCCACAAGGTGTTTCGGCATACTGCAATGTCAGCAAGTTTGAAATCTAGGCTTTTGGAAAGCATTCTAAATGCCGAATGTTTGCCGGCTTTTTATCGTTCATAAACAAGTTTTATTTTGTGTTTGGGATCATTGCTCAGCTTGACCATCAGAGGCCTATTTCACAAAAGCAACATTTGGAAATCCAGGATAAGCTCTAATGCCAGGCTTGAACTAGCGTGATCAATGCGTCTCGGCTTTATCCGTTTCACAAAGTCCAATTCAGGCTCAGGAAACACAACTAAGTCAAGGCAGGTGTAAGAAATCCAGCTAAATATGTGTCCCCGGCTGTCTATAAAAGACCACGAGGTCGATCCCAGATTCACTGATGCTGCAATGGATGAGTCGCGTGCACCAAACTTCAAACCAAACAAGCAACATCTTTTGATGGAGCCTTATGAAGAACTGAAGCCCATCAGACCGAAGAAAGGAAACACATTTGTTTGTCGAAAAAAAGTTAAACCATTTTCTTTGATCTATCTGATTGTGACTCTAGAGGGCGCTGTTTCGCTGACTCCTGAAGCAGTAGAGCAGTATAAAGGGATGAAAGTTTTACAGCAGACAGCCTTTGCAAAGAAATATTCACTTCATATCAGAGTTTAATAGTGGCATTAATTATTAATTCAAATACTGTTTGCGTTTAAAACACAACCCATATACTCTAAAACAAATTGAAAGAAGTTAATGTAGGATACTTTAAATGCAATAAAATGGCCTATTCATGATAAAAAGATATGAAATAACATACTATTCTTTCCATTAACAGTTGTTAGGTCACTGAGCCTTATGGTTTGTATAGTTTATTTTCTTTTTGGGCCTGTGAGATTGCATATTTTGTTCACTTGAGGGGAAATATGTTTTTTTTCTGGAGGACTCAACAAAATAGCGCCACCTAGAGTTGAAGAATTTCGTGGCAATTGGTGAAACACCAGCCTTTATTGACAACACCTTTGCTCCCTCATCAGCCATTCTAATTCACTTAACACATGCAATAATCTATTAAAGGCCTTTCTGTCAAACTCAGAACTACGACAGTCTTCAAAACACAATTGAACAGCAGTAATGCCCATGTGGATAGTAATAAAGTTATTACATGTTTAGGCTACATCATAATTTTTAAATAATTACAGTACTTGACTGAATACTAAGATATATCAGTGGTGGAAAAAGCACACAGATAAGGAAACAGAATCACTGCCAAACTCTTTGGTTTCTGATCAGTGTGTCCAATGACTGAACAGAGAAGGCCCCAGGATTAACTAAACCTGGCTGTAAGTAGGCTACCTGCACAGAATAAATCGCCTTGGAAACTTATGTGTTACTGCTTTTGTGAAATCAAGTACAGCCTTAATTCAGCCAGGATATCTGGAAAATCCCAGCTTAGTCCTCTATCTTGGTTTTGTGAAATAGGCCTCTGTTCTCATCTGTTGATTTCAGCAATTGAGAGATAAAACCTCTTTTTCCTTATTCTGTTCACCATGTGCAATGCACTAGGTGGATAGAAATGCAAGCAGCTGCAAAACTTGATGAGGTCAGTTTTAGGACATGGGCTCTTTTGTCTATTGACACCCTCGGGACGTTGGTGTTCCAGCACTTCTCACTTCAAAGCAGACTTGGGGCTTGATGCTTCCTGAATTGATCCTGAGCGCCATAACAAACTTTCCTGTTTTTCTGCGTATTGTTCAATATAGTGACGGCACTCAAACAAATCATTTAAATGCTCGCGTCAGTCAATATTAATGACTTGTATTTATTCCTTTTTAGCCTGGTCGAGTTCTGAAATTGAAGTTTTTTTTGATACTCATAAGAATTTTTATTTAGTTTCAAATACTGAACTTAAGTTTAGTAAGGGATGTTTTTGACAATATTTTGAGGTAGTCTCAATTTGTTTTCCAGTTCATGATTTGCACAATGCATTTCTCCCACATGCAGCTTTACACCGGCTATTTCCTCCTCCTATCTCTCCACAGCACGTTGTCTCAGTGCTGCCATGCAGTCGTGGCTCTGCTCTATCCCTTCACCTGGCAGCATACATACATTCCTGTGCTGCCTCCATCCATGTTGGATATAGTCTGCACCCCGACTCCTTTTATAGTGGGCCTCCTCTCCAGCTCTCTACCTCGACTCAAAGACCTGCCCATAGAAGAAGTAAGACAACACTTCTCTCCTTTGTTTCAAATTCTGATGTAGGGCCTGTGGTGCCCTCGACACGGAGAATTTCCTCTGCTGAACAATAGCTCAGGAAAATAACATCACTCTCCCTCTCCTCAGGTCCTGGTGGTCGACCTCGGCAACAGCCGCTTCCTACGTCAGGTCACTGGTGGATACGTGTATATTTTAGGGGTTGAATATCAAATTAATACAACATGTTGACTATATCTGTGTTGTTCCCTAATAGCTGGATGATGAAGACTCCATTCTTCCTCACAAGCTGCAGGCAGCTCTCGAGCACGTGTTGGAAAAGAGGAGAGAGTTGGCCTGTGAGAAAGGAGACCTGCCTAATGGTGATTTAACAAACGTATATGACTTAGGGCAGAGCGATATGGACCAAAAATAATATCCTGATATTTTAAGGCTGAATCCTGGCAAGGCGATATTTATCTCAATATGTTTTTCTTTTCATAAATAAATTATAATCAAAGCTTTATCCCTTCATGTCTCACAGGTGCATTTTTTAATAAATAGCTGTAGATAAATGTGAGAAACAGATGCAAAATAACCTACTATAATACATAAAAGTATCATTGTATGGCAGCCTAGACCATGTCGATAGAAACGATAGTCTCATGTTATGTCTTTTTTTTAATCCCGATATTTTTAAAATCTCTATATATATTACCCAGCCCACATATGACTGTGTACATATTATTTACTAAGATATAGAAAACCTAACAAGTATAAAAGAATAGTGATTTCCTTTTTTTCTATAAGTAAAATGTTTCTGCCAATAACGTGAAACGTTTACATGCAGTCATTACGGACATGTAAGGACTGCATGTAAACTGTCATATTAATTTTAAGCTTTTTATGCATTTAAGTCATTCTTTTTCATAGTAAATTAATTTCAAAAGCAAGAATTTGTCGCACATGTGTAAAGTTAATATGGGTTTTCTCAAATCCGCACATTGTCCAAATATACATACATACACAACCACTAACATTTGGTTGAGTGATCCTCAATAAATTGCTGAGAAACTAAACACTTTTTGTAGCCATCAACAAACTTCAAGCAAAATTTTGTGACCAATCATCCTACCAGAAATTATAGAATTTGCTTACATTTTTTGGTTTCCTGGCACACAGTTGGCTTTTAGGTATAATCCATCAATTGTCAACAAGATTGAGGTCAGGGACATTCCAGAATATGAATAGAGGTCTTCTTTATTCATCCCAAAAAACATTTTGATGTGTTTGGGCTCACTGTCCGGTTGGAATACTAAGTTTGGTTGAAGTTTTAAGCATCTGAATCCAGCTGTCCCCCTCAGAGGACACCAAACATTTAGGTTGTGCCCAGGTTTCAACCATCGAGCTATTAATTTAAGGTAAAGTGGAAGATCCTGGAAGTAGTCATCCTTGATTATACAATCCACCTGTGCAACAACAGTACCACTAGCAGCACAACAGACTCTCTGCGTGAAGCTGCCAGGACCATGCCGGCTAGTTAGTACAATGTTCATTGGTTTGAAAGCCTCACTTTGCCTTCCTCAAACATTCTTCTTGTCATTGTGGCCTAATGGATCAATCTTAGTTTTGTCTCACCATAACCTTTTCTCCATGAGGGATTTAGTTTGTCCAGGAGGGGAGCTACAAATTTCAGTCAAGCTTAAGGGTGTTCATTTTGGAGCTGGGATCCTTTTCTTGGTCACCACCTTTCAGTTCACATTGCTATTGAACTCAGTTCCCTCTGGACAGTGACAATGGTGTTCCAGTATCTTCCAGTTCGATCAGCACGAGCTTCGGTGGTCCCTAGGATGTTCTTGACCACTCCAAACAATTTCCCTTGATTTGAGGGTCAGTTTGGTTTTGATGGTTGGAAATTCGGCAATATTATCTGTTTCAGTTGAGCTATGATCCCAAACACACATGAAAACTGGTTTTGGGGTGAAGAAATAAGGCTAACTAGCTTTTGGGAGGACATCAACCCCATTGAACTTTTATTAACTATATCCTAAAAGCTGTTTTTATTCCAGGAAACCAAGTTATTTAAATGAACAATTTCTGATGTTATGAATGGGCAAATTATTTTGCCAGGACCTTGTGGATGGCTTCAAAATGTCTATTTTATTCTGTAAATTGCTAAGAGATATTCAGCCAATGGTATTGTATACACGTACTTGTGCCACTACGTATAATTTGACCCTACGTGGACTGGAAAAAAACCCTCAATAAAGTCACCCAATTTAATTTAAACTTCATGGAAGTTATTTGTTGTATGATCAACGCAAAAATCGGGAATTAAGAACAATTCAGTAAAACCCCAAATTAATGACATTCATGCCGCTGATGAGGGTGTGTAAACCTTTCACTAGCACTTTATTTGTAAAGTTGATGCCTGAGTAAACTTGAAAATTTAAATAGTTATTTTGATTTGTTTGTGTACCTACATCAGGTGGTCCAGCCAGTCCACACCCTGGACTTTTAGTCCAAGTTGATTACTTTATATGCATGAGATCATTTCTATATTTTGGCCATCGTACATTTTGGCTTCCTGATTAGGACAGAGTTGATTTTCCATTAGGTTTTATTTCTCATCCTGAGTTATTGCATAAAATGAAAGGATTTGTATTTCTGTAGGACAGCCCATTAGGTATCAAATATCATATTTTGTGTTTGCTTTTCTCAAATGTGCATCCCTCCAGACTCCAGTTCTCTCAGCGCAGTGGTCTCGGAGGCCTTTGTGCGTTTCTTTGTGGAAATGGTGGGTCACTACTCCCTTTTCATGGGTGGATTGGAACGGGACGACGAGTCTCCTTCCTCGCCCACACTGCCGAGCCCCTCTTCTCCCTCCCCCTCATCGTTTCAGCGGGAGGCCTTCCGTAAGGCGGTCACCTCCAAGAGCTTGAGGCGGTTCCTGGAAGTGTTCATGGAGACCCAGATGTTCAGTGGCTTCATCCAGGAGAGGGAGCTGCGCAGACAGGGCCTCAAGGGTACAGATATGATCTTTGATCGCAGCTTTAGGACAAGTTGTCAAGTTACAACCAAAAAAAAAAAACGTCAGTGTGAAAAGTCAGAGTACATATCACTTTTGCATTGCACGGTTTTCAAGATTACAAGAGTAAAAGTTGCTGATTTCTATGAACGCATCCGACTTTCAGTTATTAAGTCAACGTTTTGTGTCCAGGTCTATTTGAGGTGAGAGCACAAGAGTATCTGGATTCTCTACCTGGGAGCGAACAAAGAAGGGTAAACAAGTTTCTCAAGGGCCTAGGTGAGATTTATTTTACGGCTTTGGCCAGTCAGCAAATTTTATAATTGACTGTTTTTCTCTTGATAATTGTTGTCCGTCTCACACTTACTGTTACGCATTGGTTGCTTTTTTTCCAGGAAACAAAATGAAATTCCTTTCCAAAAAGTGAGACAATATTGGGTGAAGCGGCTGTCACAGGAAGCATGATGGAGAAAATGCCCTTCGTGGACATGCAGAGGGTGTTGATGGAGACGTGTCTGTCAGTCAGATCAATGGAGATCTGCTGAAATGAACTGGATTCACAATCTGTGCAGATGAGGGAATCTGGAGAATAGCTTGCTTTAGTTCTTTAACGGCGTGTCCCGTTGGTGTTGTGTAGACCAATACAAGGAAGCAGAATCTAGTCCCATAACCTACAGTGAATGTTGTACAGGTTAAGTTCTGTCTCTGCAGTGTATCACTGTATAGCACATTGCATTGTAAATGTTTTAGCAGCGGTGTTCTGATTGACTAATATCCGCCGTAAGCCTGTGAAGAGGAATGCCAGTAGAGTCCGGTGTTGTACAAGACCTTCATTTACATTCCAGCTATTTTTATAGAGGCTTTTATGACTATTATAGTACAACTTCTTCATCAACAGGAGGCTTTTAAAAATAATTTATGTTACTTCTAGACAAATCTAATCTTTCTTTTTTTAAATTGTATTCACATAAGTGCAAATGAATCTCCTGTAGTTGGTGATAAACTTCTAAAGACATTATGTAGACCACTTTGGGCTGTTGGCGGTGTGTGTCACTGTTTTCAGAGAATGTACCTTTTTTGGGTTTATTAACGTCCACTAAGGTTGAAGAATGAGAGGTTAAACAATGTGAACTGTCTTTTATTGGGGGGCGATGTTTTGCTGAAGCATAAGTGCCTAGAATTAAACAATGATGTGTATCTTAGAGATCAATCAGTGTGACTCTGTTGTACCAAAACAATTATGTCTTAAACTTGAGCGATAATGCAATGAAACTTCATAAATAAAAGAGATTTTAAATTTGATTAATGAGTATATATTCTTTATTGTAAACGGTAATACACTCACATGCTGGCCATCTGGAGTAAAGCACCATTCAAAAAAATTTTTGCCATCCCTGGTAAATACTGGATGTGTAACAGGCCTTCAATTCATCTTCTACTGAATGGAATAGAAATACTTTTATTGTCCCATGGCGGGGAAGTTCGCACGTAACAGTGGCAAAAATACATAGGGTTACACTCATTAGTTATGTGAATAACTCGCTAATTTAAAGTTAATTTCCAAAGCAAAAGAGAGGAATGCAGTACCTAATCCTTCCTTGATTTATCTCCCAAAAATATCCATTAAGTGGTCCTCCACTGGACCAGGGGAGAAACTGTGAAAAGAAAATAAAGATCTATCTAATGATTAGATTCAGATAGATAGATCGATAGATAGATGGAAGTAAAAAACAAAAACCTAATGTGAAAAACGATCCACCTATTTGGCCTAGTATTTGTCTGCTGTTTACACCAGAATTGCCATGATCCACTGTTGTTTGTGTTCTTGTATATTTAGACTCTCCGTTTTATGCCTTCTCAGTTATTTCCCCCCCACTTGTTTGGTAGTTGATTATATTCCAGCTGTATTTAAGTTTTGGGTTTTGTTTTTTCTTTGCTGGGCCGTCTGGGTCACACCCCATTGTTCCTGATTACTGTGTTTACCCTGTACCACCCGTATTTTGTTTAGTTCTCGGTTTGCATTTATCAAGTCATCATCATCATCTCACCATGGCTCTGCATCGTCCCTGTCACACGTTGGGTCCTCAACAATGCAAGTTTCTGACAAGAATGGACTTCTTTATATTTATCTTAAATTTATACCCAGTTTGCTTTTATGACCCCCCCACACCATACACACTTTTTTTTTACATTTTTATATCAAGCAATTTTAGAATCTAAATATCTTGTGTTGTACATCACTTGTAACATTGTCTGTGAATAATACTTTCTAAATAAATCATTCATCATGAGTGTATTTTAATTTTTTTAGATTTCATATTTATTTATTGAGTTAAATATATTTTAGTTTTGAATTTACATTCAAAACTAAAATATGTTAAAATGTGCTACAGTCATTGCAACTGACATAACCAATTAACAGTAAAATAGTAAGCATGAAACACTGAAAACAGGAACAGCCATACAGTGATGCTCTCTCCATTGTCCTTGAGATAAAACAAGATAAGAATTCCTTTATTGTTATAAAGACACAGTTACACACAATTACTAACAATGAAAAAGAAGACAAAAAAAGAACAAACTGGTTTAATCTAAAATTAGTTCTGAAGAAACACTAAAAATACAAGATATAAGTAAAAACCAGAGTAATACCAGAGTTAAATGTATTCAAAAACAGCCTAATATCTTGTAGTCTTGTCCGAGTACACGGGAGTATTGTAAGCAAATGCCTTTTTTCCCAAGCTCTGTCCGTACTGAAGAAAGACTGAATGTAATAACTGCCTGTGACCTGAGTCTGACCTATAGGAAGTTAGATACACTGGTACTAAGCCAATAACTGATTTATAAAAGAACAAATACCAATGCAATAGACGGTCGACGTTTACCCAGGCGGTTTACCCTAAAGTAGAAAGTGCAATGCGTTGCAAGAGTTTTACATCCTGTTATGAATCTCAGTGCTTCATGATAAACAGCATCTGTAAATAGCTAACGGGACAGTTCACCATAATCAATGTGATGCTACAACAGCTTGTTTTTTTGCACTCTAATTGAAAAACTTCAATCTAAGCTTTTTATAAGATTTTCAATATTTTACTTAAAAGAAAGATTTTTATCTACTAACATAACCAAGATATTCAAAGACACACATAACTGGGGTACCCTGTGCAGACATAATAGCAGGGACTTTCTTTTTCTTTCGAAACAACACACCCTTTTTGTCAGGATTAAGTACCAGCTTGAGGTGAAACAAATATGACTGAATAATGTCAAATGCAACCTGTCAACACTCAAACAGGGCAATTGACATTGCATGCAAGTAAACCACTGCATTCTTCCTACAAGCTGGAAAAGCAAGTCGACAACTTCAATAAAGCAAAAGACAGCTTCTTATTTGGAACATAACTTTCCAATTTAACAGAAATGGAAATATATTTACTGGTCTGTCAGTGAAATTATAAGTAGTGAAGCTCAGGCTACAAAAAGTTTAAATGTGTTCGTTGTAGTGAACAAGCATTATGTAATACCTGTAATGTCCACTAGGAGGCTCTGCGACACATTTTATCACCCAGCACCTGTTGCTTCCATTGTTCAGAATAACAACAGAGGCAATAATGCAATATGCTGTGCAACTCGCCCAAGTCCATCATAATTATCGACCCTTTCTGCTCCTGTAAAAGTTGTAGTAAGCTTTCACATGGTATTTTTATTTCTACTATTGTTGTTTATAATAGTAAGATGTCTGTACCAAAATGACACAATGTTGCCACCATCAGACAAGAATTAACTCAAATAGCAACTTTTCTGTTGTTTACATTTAAATGACAAGTTTTCTATTGTAAACTTTTAGCTCAGGATGGCATCTGAGGAAAATTATGCCTCTGGGCTTCAATACACGTGTTCATGAAATAACTGGGTCAACAACAACCAAACAATACAAAAAACAAACATTACTATAGATTATGCTTCTCTAGCCTGTTTTAAGACCGAAAAGACAAGAGCTTTTTTATACTGGAGCGTTAAAAAGTGACCACGATATCCGCTAGGGGGCACATTAGCACTTGTTACTTTTCACTCAGGGTCCAAAGTTCAGGGGTCCGTTCTTGGTACATCGCTAACTCAGTTAGCTGGATTTGATTGTTGACGATTTGGCATGATCTTGGATCGTTTGGTTCTTTGAAACTCTTTTTTTTTTTTTATTAAAGATTTGAACAAATGTACAAAATAACATGGCATGTACAAATATAAAGAAATGAGGTCGTATAAGGTTAAGGCACACATATTAGAAGATAATGATAAATCAACAACGGGAAAAGCAAACAGAAAAGACAAAAAAATGAATAAATAAATAAATAAATAAATAAAAGACAAAAAAAGGTTCTTCGAACCTCATCCTGGACTTGCTGTCATAGCAACATGTGCGCAAACTTAAACCTGCTCGCGAGCAGGATTATTTCATGTAAACAGGATTAGATCGCAGCTGTATAAATGGAGGAGAGAGGGATATCCAGCCAGTGCACTTGGACCACCTAGTGGCAGAGGACGGGACAGAATTGTGGAACACCATTTTTTAATGTTTAATAAAAGATGAAACAAATAATGCTTAGTTCCTGTCGTTTTATTTAAAAAAATGTTATAAAGAAAAGCCAGCAAGTCATCTTTTGCCTGCAATAAGAGATAGTTATGTAAAGTCAGCAATACTACTGTCAAATGGTGTATTAGAACTTCCTCTGAAGGTCCTTTTGAAGCAACTCGATCTCTAGTGCAAATTTTATCTTTTTCAAGTTGTGGAGTTCAATTTCTCCTCTTAATTTGTGTTTTTTTCAGGTCAAAATACTACATTTTTTGTTGAAGATGCCGTTTATATAGGGAACGGATGGCACCCTGTGTCATTTTGTAAAAGAAAAAGAAAGGGTGAAACATGCCTCATGCAACAAAAGTAAAAAGAACCTGTTTTTTTCAGGCTTTTTCTTGGTGGCTGTTATAAACAGACAAACACATCATTCATCAGTGGCCTTTAAAAAGAGGAAAAAGTGGCTTTTTAAAATAAAGTATAATAATTAAAGGCTACCATTTTGTAGAATATTCTTGTACTTCACTTTTACTTGTCCCCATGTTCTAGTGGGTCCCGTGGAGGCTCTGACATAAAAGAACAAAGTAAATATGAAATTATTAAAAAGTAAAAATACATACTGTAGAAAGTGATAGAAACATCTAACATGGACACCACTTATGCATGTAATTTGTCTGCTGCTTTTTGCCAGTCCTCTCTCCTGGCTTTAGCAGACTTTGAGGTGTTCCCTGTCGTTTTAATTAATGACTCAAATTCGGCATAACCTTCCATTAAAAGCTCTTGTTCTGCTTGGGAGAAAAACTGTGCGCGTTCTTTGGCCACGCTGAACAGCCAATAGCAGCGTTGCTGATCAATGTTTCTACTATCGACACATTTCCCCTTTTAAACAAATGCATGAACGCGCAGTTATCTCACATAACTCAATCCAGCGATACTAATCATAAACAACAGGTGTGTTTGAAGAACCCAATAGCCGGATCATAATTAGCCGGATGAAATAATCTTGGATGTGTCATTTGATCTCGGATGTTTTAAGCAACGTACGAAGAACGGGCCCCAGGTCCTGACACTGATCGGTTAAAAAACGCAGCGCGCATTTTGTGGAGCTAATCCCTCGCGGAGCACGAGTTCTAATAACAAAAGCACAGTTTGCGATGTTAGTATCTTTTGTCAAGTTTTTGTGCTAAACATGTGCTGTCACGCCAGTTATATGCTCTGAAATAATCTTGGTAATAATCTCCATCCCTTGTCCGGACGTCACACAGTATCCGGAGGAGTTGTAATATTATTGCTCATGATGTGATTGCCTTTCTTCTTGCTTTGGTGACTTTTTTTCTCCAGAACCCACCTCCCCTCTTCCTCCTCGTCGTCGTCGTCATTACGTGCTGACCGGTCAGACCTCCCCTCCTCCTCCCTTGGTCTTTTTCTCTGGCTTTTTCCAGGCTTCATGTCATACCACGGCCAATTCCTGAAATTCCTGCCCTCCTCTCGCGTCAAACGAGCGGCTCCAGGAAGGAGACAAGGCAGCAGAAAACAAACAAAGGAGAGGAAAAAGAAAACAAAAAGAAGAAACAGCGAATTCAGTTACTTTTTAATTAACAGAGAGAGGAGGGAGACTAATTGTTTCACCTGCCTCCCCCGAATGTGTCTGCGGGAGTTATAACAGAGTTTCAGCAGGTAAGATAATTCAAGTGTTTTGCTCTTTCTGGTTCTCGTTTTTTTAGGGCTTCTCATCTTCGTGAACTTTTCAGCGTCCCCGTTTCTACACAAAATAATTCCCACTCACCGGCGGAAATACCATAACTCAAATGTCTGACATTTCTCATCAATAATGGCAGCATTTTTTTTTTTAATTCCGGGACCGGGGTCCCGCAGCCGTCCCGGCCCAACTCCAGCGCCTGCTGTCGGGCGAAGTTGCGCTCCGGGGGCCGGTAAAGCGCTTATTTATTAACTTTTATATCCTTCCGCCAGCAACAAGTGTTGCTTCCCTGGAAGGGCTCTGGCTGACCGGCTGGAGGGTCTACAGCTTTACGCTTCCTTTATGTGACATGAATTAGCTCCTAAAACATTTTAAAGCATGACGCCATCAACCATTTATGATCCACGTGAATTTTCTGAGGTGAAACAACTGAAGCTGTATTCCAATCAAAGCGCTCACTGTGTTGCCAGCAATTATTGATAATTAAGCAATGGTGCACTCTTGTGACTTTTTTACTGCCGTGCAATAAAAATACATTATTTCAGTTTACCTGCTGCTATATAGTAGGGAATAAGCTGCTATGAAAGGGATATTAGCGTGACCCTATTTTGAATTAAATAGAATACAACATAAAACAGACAGAGCTTAAAAGATTAAAAGGAACAAAAGTTACATTTTTACCTTTTTCTCATTTCTCACTCCTTTTCCACCTCGAATTTAAAAGTGCTGCAAAATGTCTCCATCTTTCATAATTTACTGCAAGGATTATATTGATAAAATTTCGCTATGTATGTATCTATGCACTAGGTTTTATGGAACGTTTTCTGAAACCCACTTCTTAAACCCAATGTCGGCCTTAGGCATAAGGGAACTAAACTGCTGTTTAGGGCATCACCAATTCATATCCCCATTTTAACCTAAAATCTAAAATGCTTAACTCATAGTTATAATTTCATTTAATGTGGATTATATTCCAAAAACATATATTTCTTCCTAGGTCTTTTGATTTTACGATACTAAAATAGATTAGATTCTGTCTAATGAAATATGGCAGATTATGACCCTGTATCAGAGTAGAATAACTCTAAGCCATGTCGTTCTTATAGATATTATTTACTGGAGTAGTGTAATCACATTTCTTTAAAATAAACAATGAGCAGAATATAAAAGATTGCTTTAAATCATCTATTGTCTGAGCAGGTATGAAACACATTGATTCATTTAAGATTTCATTGTGATGCCAGCAGAGCTATAATTTTGGCTTTTACTGTCGTTTAATAAGTTTTGTCACTTTGGTTTGACTTGGAGTCACATGTCATGCATACTGTGACCAGTTTTCACAAATAAATAAAAAATGTTTTTCTCTACAATTGCAAGCCTGACCGGTTAAACCTGACGCCTCCCTCCAGTCTCTGCTGTTTATCTGCATCTTTCAACTTTTAAAACACTTAATTCCAAGTGCCTTTCATTCATTCAATGATGCAAACTGGTGTCAAAATGCCAATTTAGGGAATTCATTGGTCCGCTAATTGAATGCACAATGTAGACTCAAATAAAAACGATGGTCTTTTCTGCAAGTGGGCTTCCAAATCAAATTCCGCTCAGGGCCCCATGTTCAACCTTGGGCTGGCCCTGCCGGCACCGATTTACATCAATGTTTACTCCTACCTGCTTTATTCTGAAATGTTATTATTTAAAATGGAGAGCTTAAAATAAGCATATAAACAATTCAAATCTAATTCTACCTGAGTTGTCTGAAAGGATCGTTTTATTCTGTAGTCCCTATGCCTGATGTAAATAGGCATATGTAAAGCAACACTAAGATCAACACAATAACTGAGATATTAAAATGAAAAGCCTTCCATGATAATTAAAATTGTTCTTTGCACCAGTGAATTTACACTGCTTTGCTTTATGCAGCGTTAAAAACAAGCGTCACAGATTTTCTTAAACTTGTGGGTTTTTTCCACAAGTGGTCACACCACAGTTTAAGACACAATGGCTTTTAAACGTATTTGTTTGAATGACCGCAGAAATAACTAGCAATTTAAAGTAGCAGCTCTGCCTTGTGTTTTATTTTGCACGCCGTGACTCTGCCACTCAGAGTGAACCCTGTCAGTTTGGAAGGAGATCCCATGTGGTGCTTTTTAACACATGCTGATGTTAATGGAAATGGCGGGGCATTTCACGTTAAAGTTTGCTCGGACAGAGTTTGGTTCTCTTTTGAGTTCTCTTTTGAGATATGAAATACACTTCGATTATGTTTGTAAGGCGGTATACAAACAGACAATAACCATAAATCTACGAAAGCAGTGGGGAAAAGCTGTCAGAGCAATGAAAAGTGAAACGGAAAGCAGAGGAGCTAAGAAAGAAACTGACAGCAAGGTTAAATTGAAGCAAAATCCCTCAGGGAGCAGCAAAACATGGACTGGTCGCTAACTACACCTACGTACATTTTTTTATACTTTACTATAAACACTGGATAAAAAAACAGAAAAACAAACAAAAAATATTTTTAATCCTTTTTGGTTTATACCAGTGTGCTCTACCGTAGAAGTAATTACTTAAAAAACAGGCCTATAAAGTGTTTATTAAGTTGACAAAAAATAACAGTTTGAAGATATTTGCATGTTTGTTGTAGTAAAGTTTACAGAAACAAAGAATAGGCAGGTACCAATCAGACTGAAGCGTGGTTTAGAGTTCTGCACCACTTAATCCGGTCTACTCTGACACTGCGCTGGCACCATTATCCACATTTGAATGAGGTAATATGCCTCCGTTTAGAGGGACAAGCCCACCCATTTGCTCCACTGAACTGAAGTAGATTAATTGGGAGCAACAGTAGAACGGGCCCTGCTTGTACTTAAAGGATAAGGTAAAAGTAAAGCTTTTTAGCAACTGCCTTGAAATGAACTTCACTTTTGAGCTTTGCTGTTGAAAAACGGAAAGCAGCTTCGGAGCACAACTGCAAACATGATTCATTCTTTCATGCTATAATTGTCTTTTAAATGGATGAGAAAAGCTCCCAATTCAGCGGCGGTGTTGTGGGCTATTTCCATGTGGTAGAGAATGGACTGACCAAATATGTTTTCTAATAGAGACCAAAGACCATCCATGAGTATAAAAACATTTTTTTTGACCCTGCAATAGAATAATTAGGCTATATTTTGTTCTTAAAGGAAACAATTCAAATTGAATAAACCCAATTAAAGGACTTCTTCCAGATTATGAATGACTGAGTGACAAAGACATCAGTGAGCGGCAGTGTGTATCTCGGTGTGTTTTATACATCAGACTCAGTGTGTTTTTAGGTGATCCAGGCTCAAGAGAAACAGCTAATATGTAAAAGTGTTGCAGCTCTCTCTCTCTCTCTCTCTCTCTCTCTCTCTCTCTCTCTCTCTCTCTCTCTCTCTCTCTCTCTCTCTCTCTCTCTCTCTCTCTCTCTCTCTGTAATGTGGCGTGCACTGCAGCAGCTGACAGGAGTGTGTTGTCCTGAGGAGCAACAGGTGGATTGGAGTGTGACGAATGAATGGAGGGAGATGGGGGAGGAGGTAAAAGAAACACACCTGTTACATGATGTGGACAGGTTTTTGTCTTCCTCCACGGCCTCTGATCCTTGGTTTTTAATAACTACGGAGATCAAAATGGTCTCAGACAGATGAGTGGTTTATGATATAGGGTTTTAAAGGTCCGTTGTTTGGATCGCGGTATAGCATTTGTGTGAGGGTGGCTGTGGTGGAGCCAGGAGGTGTATGTGTGGATAAAAGCGACAGAAGAAGTGTAACGCGGTGCGATCAAGGAGAAAACAGGTTCTGGGTTCTGTGTGCTGTCTTTGCATCGCCCCGAGACAGGTCCAGTCACCAGCAGAGGCGTTTTTTTTTTCTTCTTCTTCCTCCCTTCTGGTTTGTTGTGCTCATCCCACATTGCGATCATTCCTCCCCCGCTTGCACGCGAAAAATGAATAATGCCTCTCATATGAGCCTTACGGAGCAAAGCCTTTGTGCACCTCCCTCCGCTCCTCGTCTGCAGATCTGCAGCCTTCCTGACTCTGCTCTCCATTGACTGGGCTTATAGACCCTCTGTTCTCCTTTTTCCAACTCTTCCTGAACACATTAGGAGCAGACAGAGGTTCAAAGTCTTAACTACCCAGCTTCTAATTCCTACACATCCCCCTTGTCTTTGGCTATACAGTCCAATTATTCATCTCTACTCACAAAAGCTTCTTGAAACACTGTGTACATTCATGTAACATTGTCTTGTGTTCATTCTCCTTGACTCTATAACGTTTGATTCTGTTTGGATTTTTATAGGAGAGACCAAGTTGGAGTCTGTTTCCTAATTCGGTCAACTTTGAAGGCAAATTGTGGTGCTGGATTTTATCTAGGGGTATCAGACTAAAGGGGGAATGCCTACAATGGCACAGCAGACTATTCAAGCTGTTAAAAATGTTTAAGACCAGATATCTTTTTCATTCTACTTGGTGTTAGTCTATCACATAAATCCAAAATAAAATGCAATTATCGTTTGCTGTGGTAACGCAATATAAGAAGGCTGGAAGGTTATTAAATGTTTCTCATAGCATTGTACGGGGTTGGATTTATTTGTTTTAGTAATACTAAGAATCCAGGTTTTGTAGATTTTTAAAAATTAATAATGTTCGATTTGGATGTCATCATCCGTAAATATTTTTACCTGCCATGTTGCGCTGAGCTTTTAGATCTGAGAAAACTGAACATTTGGCATTACAGAAAGACAGCCATCCTCTGCTGCTGGAAACTAGACTCGTCAGCAACCTTTCAGACTAAATCAAAGCAATCGAGTTTCAAGTTGTGACAACAAGGAGTTGCAGGAGAGAGGAGATAACTCTCTGTGGGTCTCTCACTTTCAGTGACGAGTAATCGATAAAACAAACAGCAGGTTAACTGATTGCATAAATGATCTCAGGGCTCTGTCCCACATTTATACTGTTTTAGTTTTGTAACAATTACCGTAACTTATTTTCTGTCAGTGCATGCATTTTCCTGCACAAACAAAGTTCAAAGTGTTTCATTTGACTTTGATTACTTTTTTAAAAATGTATATATGTCCAGTTCTGGT
Organism: Fundulus diaphanus; assembly: GCA_037039145.1. Lineage (NCBI taxonomy): Eukaryota > Metazoa > Chordata > Actinopteri > Cyprinodontiformes > Fundulidae > Fundulus > Fundulus diaphanus. Next base: position 36,144,672 of record CM073134.1, read on the forward strand.
ATCCAACTATGTTAACATATTGCTGAGTTTGCGCTTAATACTGTTGCTAAAAAAAGTCCTAAAAACCACAGGAGAACACTTTTTGAAAGTCATGTCTTTAAGTGAAAAAAAAAATACTGACATTAAAAAATAAAATTACTGTACGCAAAGCGTTCATTTAAAGACTCTTTGTTGACTCAGCCATGGTACTGTTAAAATACGGTCTCTTAAAATAAACAAATAAATTAATAAATAGTTGCACTGCTTGCACCTCCTTCTAAGGAATCTGGACTGCAGGTAATCACCTTTTAGTGACGTGCGGTAGGGTTCATAGCTGGTGAGGCACTGACGTCATCAGAGTCAGATTTACAAATATATACACTCTACAGAGTAGACTCATTGCAAAGTGCTGAAGGAGACTGATTGAGCCAAATAAATTCACCAAGAGACATGGAAAAAAACATTGATTCTTTGATGAAAAAAAATACTAAATTATTTGTCATTTGATTGGTAGCAGTTTATGAGTTATGATGGATTTCTGCATTTGTAACACATTCAAAAACTATAACCCACATTACGCACATTTCATTACAAAAACAAAACATGAATAATTATCCCTGTCTGATGAAGTGCATGCGGCGCTCTTTCTGAACAAAAATATCAGTCATTTTCCGGTAAAAGTTCTCTTTATCTTCTTCAGTTTTAAAAGTCTCTCAGTCTCAGTGGAGCTCACTGCCAGGGAGGAAAGCCTTCCCTGATCAGTCCTGTTCCAGCTGTATGTTTAGAGTCTTTTTAGTGCTTTACTTGTTTAGCAAAACTCGCTAATAATACATCCATAACTTGCTGTCACTCTACAGTTTTGGGATCACGAGCGGTGCCCCTTGAGCGCCCCCTGCCTAGAGGCCAAGGAACTGCCGGCCTCACCTACAACCAGCTCTTTGCCGGTTATGATCGGCCAGCAGCACGAAAACATGTTACCTGCACACAGTTTGATGACCAAAACACAATTCGTAATCCACATACATTAAATTATCGAAAACCAGTTCATAACTGTCTGAACAATTGAATTTATGATCTAGAGACGGGAAGATGCATTCACAGAATGGAAGCCAGCGCAGTTAACATGGGATTGCGGAATCCCAGGGGAGGCCAAGCTCGCTGCGGCCTCACCTGCTTCGCTATCAAGCGCCACCAAAGATTTACATGGAAAATAGCGAAAAGTCTGCGATTTTAAAGAAAATATGATAAAAAATGAGGAAATTAAATAAAAAAATATCTTTTTATTACAAATGAGTGAATCAAAATTTATATTATGTTATCATCATTATATATTTTCTTTCCGGGGTCGGGTCGCGGGGGTAGCAGCTTCAGTAGGAAGACAATGGATGGATATGGATGGATGGATATGGATGGATGGATAGTGAGGCCTGGCCTCACTTGCCTCCCCTGACTGCACGTCACTTAAAGTAAACAAACCTGGATTGGAATATTCAGCACTGATTAGAGGTTTTATTTAAGAAACCGTATTCTATTTATGGTAAAAAATGAACAAGTCAAGATATCTAAGCTATTTTTTATATATTTCTATATCTGTTTATACTACAGCTCTCTCTATACATAAATCTAGATCTATGCTTTTCAACGGTTTGTTCATGAAGCACATATAAATCATTCCAGCTCGATCTAATTTATCTAATTAGTTGTTTCTTTCAGGATGAGCCTTGACAAGGGAATGCATGGATATATGTTTACATGTAATGGGCTGGGGAACAGGCACGCCCAAACCCCCTCTCACACAAAAAGCCCCCCTCTAAAAATGGTTAGGCAGAAGACTCAGAGAAACTGAAATCTGAGGCAGTTGCTTCAGAGAAATTGAAAAAAGAAGCCAAAGTGCAAAGAAATACTATGAAAGGCCTTTGAGAAATCTGTATAAATACTGATTCGGACAACAGTGGGATCTTCAATGCAAAAAAGAAAAAACTGATAAAAGAAAAAAAATTGTGGCCAACTCAAGACCCTTACGTGGTACTATAAATCTTCCCCATCTAAAATTATAAAACCCTCTGCTTTGTATTTGTCCACTGCTGGTGCAGCCCAGTGTGACTCAGTGGCAGAGAACAGAGCTCTCAGCTAAAACCCAGCAAGACAAACCCGCTGGTCGTCCACAAGCTCTCACAGCGACTTTATTGCCATCCCACAGCCTGAGCTCGTACCGTGGCTTTTTAGTCAAAGCCTTTCCTGCCCCCAACCTTCCCAACGTGATTAGTGCGGGTGTTGACCACTTGAAAAGACTCATACACTCCCAGATATACAGGTCTGATGTTTGACAGAAACCGGTGCAGGTGGGAATAACAGCGACTGCGAGTGTTTAGTCGTAGACCAAAGCACATATTTAGACCTGATTTAAGCTTTGACTGAAAAGTATTCACAAATTAGCTCATAGATTAAAAAGATGTTGGCAAGTGTCGGTGCGTAAGTTTTCGACTGATGTGTGAAGGCTCAACACCCTGCAACCTGGCTGGATGCAGACCGGGTCAAAGGTGAACAGAGGTCCTGCTTCCTGTACGCTCATGTGGGCTCAGAAGGTTACTTTTAATCAGACGTATGAACCAGTGCATTGTGCTGATGCGTCAAGTGTTGTGTGTGCACCTTAACGTCTGCGTTTGGTGGATTTTTCTCAATAATTTGAAGGTATTAGCATGTCTCATTTGGTCAGTGCAGTTGTGTAAGGGGGTAAGTGGATTGGTCTGGTGGTTTCTTGGCCCCCTGACCGCAGCTCCGGCTTAGGGAATTATCCCACTGAGCAGATCAAGTCTGGGGTCATGGAGGGGGACCAGGAATCAGGCCGGAGGGGTAAGGAAAGAAGTGGGAGTTGTTGGTGGGGGTGGTTGTTTTAAAACATGGTTTAGTTTAATTAACCCCCTGGACGCACTAAGCAAGGCACAGAGCTGCACTCTATTGGTTTATGGCTGGTACAAATCTCACAGTGACCTGCAGTCGCCCCGGGTCGCAGTCGAAGGTGCTTTGAAATCAGTTTAGGAAACAATGGAAACGTCACATTGGGTAATATTTTTTTCCCCAGAAACTTTGGCTTTGTTCTAATTTTACAGAAGCCATTATAGCTCAGTGGTTGAGTGGCTGGCTGGCCCATGATCTTAATTAGGGCTTTCTGTAAAAAAAAAAAGTAAATAAATAAATAAATAGTTGCACAACTTCGACTTGTTTCCGTGCAATATCTAGAAAGGTTAGGGTAGATAAGGATGGAGGCAAACTTTTGTTACATCTCTTCAGGGTCTCCGTTCTTAATAGTCTCCAGCCGTTGTGGTTAGGCTTATTAATTTTTTAAATAAAAATACAGGTTGTTCTAAATCTACTGACTAGTATGCATACGCCTGGAACTTTTTAACACTGAGCCACATTGCAACCACACTCTACGCATTTTATTGGAACTTTATTTATTATATAATTACAACAATATCATAAGAAAATGCATGGTTTTCCAGGTTTTGCAAATTAATAAAAGAATCAAAACATGTGGCGTGCATTTGTGTTTGGGCTCCCTGAATCAGTACTTTGTGGAACCACACAGCTGAAAGTCTTGTTGGGGTATTTCTCTGCCTGCTTTGCACATTCTGAGTTAAGTCTTTGCCAATTTTTCATGGAGCTCAGTGTGAAAAAATGGACTTTGGCCTCAAAAGAGTACCTTCTTCCACTTGCTTACTGAGTCCCTTACGTTGCTCGTGGGCATACTGAATTCTGTATGGTTGTCTTTTAACATGGCTTTCTCCATCTTCAATGATTTCGGATTTATCAAGTGTGGAACTATCAGTTATGCGGTCAAACAGATCTTTGCCTGTTTACCCTCAATTGTTACTGTTTGTAACTTTCTCAACAGCTCACGTTCTCACCTACAACTTGTTTATAACTGACCATACCTCACAGTTTCAGACTCTTCAATGACTCTTAAACGGCTTTATTGTTATTCTTATTTTATTGTGGTCTCCTCTAATACTTCTTTGTGTCTTTTTTATGTTTTTGTCTTTCATTGTATTTCTGGGTCCATGAACCAATGCAGTTTTGTTTAGTGGTGTCCCGATACCGATACTGGTATCGGTTCCGATACCAGCGTCAAGTACTCACACTCGTACTTGCAAAAGAAACCCGATACTCTGAACCAATACCAATTTTCCTCCTGGGCTGGGCTTCGCTGCAACTCAAAGGTTAGATACCGCTCTATACCAAGTGGTGGTGCTATACACCAGGAGGTTGTTTGCTGACCTTCCAAAAGAAAAACAATAGAAGATAAGGGAAGCTCTAACCGAATTAATCGCCCTTGATGGTCAGTCGTTTTCAGTGGTCAATGATATTGTTAAGTTATTTGCGGTCTATAAGTACCAATTTGTTAAGTACTCAGTACCGGTACTTGGAATCGGCAAGAATCTTAACGGAAGTACTTGTACTTGGTCTGAAAAAAAAATGGTATCGTGACAGCCCAAATTTTGTTGTAATACTAACAACAGCCAGGGGATTGTTGATGACGCAGTCTGACAGCAGAAAATGTCTACGCTCCGCAGGTTCAAAAGTTCTAAAATTTTGTCCATCTTCACCATCAATAGTCTGGCTTCACCATCATAATAGGAAAGGCTGCAGGATGTCATTTGTCTAAAAGGGAAACGCAATGGAAGAGGGTCGGGAAGTGGGGGGCAGACTAGGTAAACCTTACTCTCTCCCTACAACACTGACTTGCTGACCAAGTCTCTGCAGTGACATAATGTTTTCTTCTTTTGCCTTTGTTGGCTTAAACGGACACAGTGTTGTCATAGTTTCACTGTAGCAGGAAAGCAGCCCATGACAAAGACAAACTCTGTTTGCATTGACTCACGAGTCTGACTGTTCTCTTTTCACCGCGTCCGACCATTGTTCTCATTTGTCTCCTGTGTGTTTGTCGATAGGAAGAGGTGGAGCTGAGTCGACGTCTGTCTCATTCTCTTCAGCCAGAGGTTTAGGAATCGTGTGCACATCTTAAACAAACTCGTGTGTAGAGAAAACAGGATGTGAATCTGTTACAAAGTCATCAGCATTTGTTAGCCTTCTGAGACGTTCTTCCTGAGACTCTCATGGAACCTCAGAAAAAAAGGAATAAACTAGTTTGAAAGGTTATTAAATATGTCGACAATATAAACCCAACAACACTCAAGAACAGACAGAACTTGTGTTATTTGAGGCAGAAAGCTGTCTGCTCTGATTGTATGTGGTAGGAGGGGTGGTACAGGGTACACCCTAGACAGGTAGCGAGTTCTGATATTAATATTGTGGTACCAGCTGGGAGCAGTTGAAAAAATATTACTGGAGAAGCTGTTGGAGTCTAACAATTTTCATTCCCCTGTCTCTGCAGCAGATCCTTGACAGAGAGTGGGGATACTCTGATGACACTTTCAGCTCCCTTCACTAGTGCAGAGCAGTTTTGTCTGCCCCAACAGTCATGTATCACTCTAAGCTGCAGTACACTCACACACTCTCTGGTGAATGGGTACTGGTCGTGTAGCCCCTGGCATTTTGTACCCTTGCAGATCTAACTATCTTCTGGGGCTCGTTATGTGCCAACCAAGCAGCTATTCTTACCCATCAGGAGGATGTTTCATTTGACAATCGACAATTATCTATATTATACCACTATTCTCAGTGTTTAAGGAAATGGGTTTGTCTTACAGCAATACATATTTTCTACCGCCAGGAGTTAATTTAGTTTGATCTCTCATGTTTTCATGACTGGTCCAAATAGGAAATAAAAACAGAAATATTGTGTAATACAAAGTTCTTGGGAAATAATATACATTTAAATTACACGCAAGATTTGAGTATTTTCATAGCTATTTCTATTATAAATAAATCCTGGATGCTGGGTCTCGGAACGTGATATCTTGGTCTTGGGCTCATTTTGTTGTGCCGAGAGAAATTTAGTGGAGGCCGGTTTTGGTCAGTCATGCAAAAATGTAACCCCCTTTGATCTTCACCCCCAGACGCACATCCTGGAAAAAAAACAGCAACAAACTGAATGAGACCTAAAAGCAAAAGCAACAGAAGAGAGCACAGTGGCACACGGCCGTCTCAAAAAGAAAATGAAATGTAAATTTTACAGATGGTGAATTCTTGTTGCACTTACATGTTTACAGCACCAGACTGGATAACCCCATTTGATCCTCAAAGTTAAAAGAGCGCTTTTATGAGTACACCTGCTGTCTAGCTTTAATGGCGCAAACACCTGCAGTTTGTTGATGACGCAGTCTGACAGCAGAAAATGTCTGCACTCCGCAGGTTCAAAAGTTCTAAACTTTTGTCCGCCTTCACCATCTATAGTTGACAGAAAGATCAACAGGTGAGGGGGAAGAGATCTAGTTTCACTAGACATTTAACAATATCTAATTTAAGTACCAATCACCTTTGCATAATGTACTGCAATCAGTGTTGAAAACGACTAACATTTTAAATAGTGTTAATTTCATGAATTCATAGCGATTGTTTTTTACTCTTTAACCTTTCAATGTGCATTTTCTCTCTCTCCTGCCTTGTTGTTGTTCACTGGCACTATAATGTCTGCATATATGTTTAAGTGTCACTAGCACTTGCGCCTCTAAACTGCCCAGGGTGACTTTGTTTGATAGATATCATAAATTAATCGGTTTGGATGAAAAATTACTTAAAAAGTGATCATTGTTTACAGGGGCAGAGAGCTGCACCCTGCGGAGGACATTTAAGTAACTGGTCCCTAACCAATTAGGGACCAGTTTCAAGTCATGTGGCTTTAAGTCTTCTGCATTGCGAGTGTTCGTCCTAGCAACCTCACTGAAAAACCTGATCAGAGTAAGTCTAAATGAAGACATTTAATCTTAATTTTTCATAAACAGTACTTACCAGTAATATTAGCAATCAGTATTTCTGTTAAGTTTTGTCATAATGTATGAAATGTCAGACCTTTTTTTGTAAAAGTAAATTTTAAACAAAATCTTATGGACACAATCTTTTATCTTTTTTTGCTAAATCTTCCTCCTAAGTTTTTTAATATTCATCAAACATCTACTGTTCAACATAGGTTGATGAATTCAGTTCAGAGACTGCGTATCGATGTGTGACTCCATTTAATGATTTTCTTTGCATAAAATGATGTGTAAGTACAGCCCACCTCAGAGAAATTAACAAAAATGTCCAGAGAGAAGAGAGCACGCACTTTGTAGTTCTTTTTCAGAAAGCTGAAACCCTGGGTGACTTAAGGCTGTTTCGAAATCGTCACAGCAGTCCGAAGCTACTTTCCTCTTCACAATAGAGTTCTTGCTGTTGACCTTATGAAAGGTCACAGAATAGGAGCTAGGAGCTATAATTAAAACATTTGGGATGCAACCAGTGTGATTTTGGTTTTCTGGGAATGCGTGGGGATGTGACGCGCTGCTCGCTCCCGTTCACCCGGCTACTTTATTGAGTCTTCCCGGCCATTGATGCATTAGAGCAGGGGTGTCAAACTCATTTTGGTCTAGGGGCCGCATTCAGCTTAATCTGATCTCAAAGGGGCCACACATGTAAACTCATTGCAAGATTAAATAGAACTAATAAAAGTGGACTTGCTGTTGATTTTTATACTAAACGAATTTCCCTTTTACAAAACATATTAAGAATAACCTCAGAGTTTAAGAAAAGTATTTGCAATTTCAACAATACTTTTACTCAGTTAAACATTTAAGTGCATTATGCAAAGGAACTGGTCACAGTGATTGTAAGATGTTGAAAAACACCGTCCTGCATGACAAAATACATCAAACAGATAAGAAGCTGAACTTTTAAACCCCGCGGTTCCGTCACACAGTTTGAGATGTATATAAGTACCACGACTGAAAAACTCGTACAGCGTACAGTGTATGCCCGGCTAACACAGTGAAAGTATGAACATGCACACAGAGAGCGAGAGAGAAACCATTCCAATGTTACTTACAATCGCATCAGCAGAAACGCGAGGTCCGCGTCAGCCTTGCAGCCTTCTTTTTCTTTTAGCTCTCGCCATTCGGAAAAAGCTTTCCCGATGTTCACCCGTGTACGACCTTTTCCTCTTTCTTGCCTGCTCCGACATGGGCTTTCGCTGTTTTATCATTGGTTCCGCCATGATAACTGCACAGATATCGCCACTGCGCTAGCACCGAGCATGCGTTTCACTGGGGGCGTGTAGCAGTTCACCTCTGACCCGGAACTCAAACAGTACTGCTTGTTGTCTGCTCTGAATAATACAGCGCCACTCGTGGACAATATAGGAACTGCAGGTTTTCAATGAAACGTTTTTTTCGGCAATCATTGTTGAATAATGATAATGCATTTGGCCGCCGGGCCGTACGTTTGACACCCCTGCATTAGAGAGAGAACACGGGCTAACTTCAATATTTATAGCTTTCTTACCTCAAAAGACATTATGCCTCTAAACAAAAGACCTGTGCAGTCGCAGCAGCAGATGCTTTTCCTCTTCTCCCATGCACGTGCAAACCAGTGGTGTCATTTCAACTTGTCACCAGAGGGGCAGACGTCTGCAAAAAAACCCCCAAAAAACCAAAAGAACTCTGGAACTTGCGCTATGCTCCTTTAACAGATACACAATGGCTCAAATGCACAGGTATTTCATACATAGACAATGCCTATGTATCAAATAGGGGTACATTTTAGCAAAGCTCTGGAGAATTTTGTGAGACTGCCATCATTGATGGGGCCATTATATGACCCCAGAGTTAGAGCACCAGTGAGGACATGGGCAACAAGAAAAGCGCTTGCTTTTTCCTTCCCGATCCACATTTTACATATTTGAGTCTAAAAAGGGAAAACCAACAACAGCCATGGCAGGTCACCGGCTGATGTACCAAGCTGCAGCACCCAGTGATCCTTGGCAAGCTCCTTCTATTCAAAAGCACTTAAACAAGAAACGGGGCCATTGATGCTCATAAATCTACAATGCACATTGCAGCATTCACCCTGAGAATTGGCATCCAACTTTAATAATGTATATTTATGTACATATGTTAACCTTAAAAATGAAACTCAGATTATTTGTTTGTGGTGTACACCTCATTTAGTTTGCACATATATATATATATATGCCTCTACCTGACCTGTCCTTCAACAGTAGGGGCGTCTTTATTTGTTTGCATGTCAGATGTGATCGCACTTTTTGTCATTTTGCATTTATTGTAACTTGGTCAGTTTAGCTAAGGTGTAGCTACTCTATTACCATCCTCATTTGATCCATATATAGAACTCAGCTTTTAAGTGTTACAAAACGCTCACCGTATTTGATATTTTAGCCTTTGCTACCACTTTAAGCCTAAAGTTGAACGTTTCCTTTGTTTATTTTCCCAACATCCAGACTCGTCATTGTCACCATCTTCATCCCACCTCTGGATGTCATACAGACAGGTGTGCCTCTCCTTAAAGCCTCTCCCTCCTTCCACCTCCGGCAGCCGCTCCAGCTCCAACTCTACACCTTTTCCTTGCTCTGTGGTCTGCTTTCTGACATCCAACCACGTCTGCAGAGTGGGGGCCGGCTCCCTCCCCGAGGGGTGGGAGTGAGGAGCTGGGAGATGGACTTGACAAACCCCTGGAGAACGATGCCGAGGGGGTGTGGAGCCCCGACATCGAGCAGAGCTTCCAGGAAGCTCTGGCAATCTACCCACCATGTGGCCGTAGGAAGATCATCCTCTCTGATGAAGGCAAGATGTACGGTACGCCCATCTCTGTTGCTATCTTGTCTGGTTACGTTTGTCCTTTTTAAAGGAACATGAGAAAAATGCACATCACATTTAGGGATAATTATACATCTCTAGCAAATCTTGATTCTCTTGAAGTTCAAGAATTTAAGATTCTAACAAAACAAAATACTACACTTACAACTTTGTTAGTATTTGACAGCATAAACAAAAAACGTTTTCACCAGGTTACTGTATGTAAAATGAAGATGAATTTGGCAGAATTAGCTGCATGGCAGAGAAGGGCTACTGCTGGATGTAATCACTAGCTAGGCTAGTGGTAAGAAATATTGGCCATTTTAAAGGAATGCCACTTGATTGTTTAATAACTTTAGCTAAAATGTGTGTAATACTTAGTAATGGAATATGCAATTTAGCAAGTGTAAATATTATTTCTTTATGGTAAACATAGTTATATTCATCGTTCACAACCTAAACGTTTACAGATGCAACTTTCAAAGAGAAATATATAAAGAAACACTGGAAAACTTAAGACTATTGCACATACTGTTGGTGTTTTCTATAACAGAAATATTTCTGCAACCTAATAAACTTTGGGATGATGGACTCCCAACAGAACTCTGATTGTATTGAATAAAGCATTTGGATAAAGACATGGGCTGGTATTAGAGTCTCCCAGCACAATAACCTTGAGTAAGAATACCACAGTGTCACAAGGTTTTCACAAAATTACAAAAGAAAGATGTATACACACGATCGAAGGGCTTTCACTTAGCATTAAATAAAAAGCACTGTTGCTAAAATGTATTGATATCTACAGTTATAGTATAATAAGGGTACTTATAATATTTATTTAGCATTACTTTTTTGTTTTGATGTAGACGTTAGTAATAACTGAATAAACACCATCTAAATTTAGGAGACATTTTTAAGGTCTTAAAGCACAGATTTTCTTTGTTGTAGTTCTGATCATATCAAAACAACTAAGTATAACATGTTAATATTAATATTATTTGATGGGCTTCATTTGTTGAAATGTCAGCTTGGGCTGGCTTGGGTAGCGCTCTGTCAGTTCTCACGCCATGCCTCTGTGTTTTTAACACTGTAAATATTTATTTTGTCTTTCTTGGAAGCGGCGAAGCAGTATATTAGCCTTCTTTCAACCATCTTACCAGCAGTGTGTTGCAGTGCTACCCTCTGTCTGTCCCATACAGGCAGAGAAAACGCCAATCAGTAGACTAGTTTATGTGGACAAAGACAAATTTCCTTTACCAAAAACGTCTGACTAGGAAATATTGTTGCTCTCAGAGTTGGTTTCACATGCTGTGTTTTACAGACATGTTAATCTCTTCTCCTTATGGCCATGATTCACATCGCTCGTGTTTCCTGTGCAGCTGTTGAGCTCAAGCTCCCACAATCCTCAAGCTGATGGTTGGATATGTCAGATCACTCACCTAGAGTTTTAACAATGCAGGCTGCTGAAAACTTTCACAAGAATGGAACAAGATTTTAGCAACATTTTTGGTAAATCTAGAAGGCCCTGTTTTCATTCTTTTCCTTTCACAAATTTATTGAAATTGGAGGTGGGAGGTGAGAGGATGAAGAGTATTGGGTTGATAAGAATGAAAAGAGATGAGTGTGTCAATGTTTTTGGTAAAAGGAAAAGTCAACGTTTTCGTACACACATACAAATCAAACGTGTCACAAATCACAAACTGTGTTTTACTGTAATCAGCGGTGAATAAACCAGTCCAAGCCTGAGTGGTCCATATTCACATTGTTTTTAATCCTGGTCTAAAAGTGAACCTAATGTCAAACAAAGCATTAGAACACTTTTCATGTTTTCACAGTTAGAATAAAGATTTCTTAAATATCTAATTGCGTTTTAAATCACCTTTGTCCGGTGCAGATTTGTCTAATTTAGGTTTGATCAGCCAAAGCATTTACAGTTTTGAACAAGAGATAAGGGAATGTAGTCCAGACTCATGAAAAATGGTGAAATATTGTCTTAGTTTAGCACTGACTAGAAGCTACAAAGCAGATGCTAAAGGTAGCACTGTTACTATTGTCATAGTGCTTGCAATCAATCGTATCATCTCCTTCTCTCTGTCACTGTTATCTTTTTTATAGTATCCAAAAGGCTGCTGTATAAACGAATATTGTTGGCTAGCCTAACAAAATCTTTATTATTATTACTGTCAATACAAAGCTAAAAATATCTACTTTCTTTCATACTTCAACAAAGTCTTCAATATAGAGACACCAGGCTATGAAGCTGAATGGACTTACCTTTCCATGCGGGGGTTCATGGTAATAGCTTTCACTTACTTCACTCGACAAGGTCACATCTCAACAACACTTTGATAACATTTTGCAAAAAAGAGTTCACTTACACAGCAAATATCTTGGCCTATTAATATAGTAAGATGTTGTGCATCGTTGAATTTTATCTTATATCAGAGAGATTTATATTAAAATAATTAAAACGTAATTCTGTCAAGTATTTGGACTTAACTGAATTTGATCAACTGGTCATGCCAAACTGGTGGGAATTTACAGCAAATGGACCTTTATTTTTTTTATGATTATTTAAATATTTCAGGCTTTAGTTTATTGCAAAAGTAAAGCCTATCTGTTCTAATCAGCATTTTGAAACAGTAATCCATGCCTTTGTAACCACTTGGCTAGATTACTGTAATACACTTTATAAAGGAGCCAGTGATTCGTGCATTTCCCAGCTTCCGAGCGTACAAAATGCTGCTGCACGTCTCTTAACAGGTACAAGAAAATTTGGGCATATTTCCCCTGTTTTAGCCTCACTACACTGGCTGCCAGTACATTTTAGGATTTATTTTAAAATCCTTTTATTTGCTTTTAAAGCTCTTAATGGCCTTGCCCCACCTTACCCGTCTGAGCTGCTGCATCCACCCTCCCGTTCCCTTAGATCAGCTGACCAGTTGTTACTGAGGGTGACGAAGATGAAGCGTAAGCTCAGAGGGGACCGTGCCTTTTTCTGTAGCAGCTCCCAAGCTTTGGAATGACCTTTCCTTGGGCATTAGACAGGCCTCTTCAATTTCTGATTTTAAATCCCTTCTTAAGAACCATCTCTTTTCCTTGGCTTTTGACACAATCTGAGATGTTGACTTTGTTTTTACTGTGTTTTACTTTCTTCAACTTTATTACTAGTTTTATCTACCATTTTGCTTATTGTTTTATGATTGATCATTTGTATTTTATGATTGTGTATAGCACTTTGGTCCTGTGGGTGTTTAAAGTGCTTTATAAATAAAATTGGTATGGTATTGTATGGTATTGTCCAAACAATAATTTCAGGTTTTTAGTAACCACAATCCTTCCTCCGGGGGATGCCATTTCCAAACATGTGCTGGGAAGGTGAGGTCGCTGCAGAACTTTGCTGAAAGATGTTTGGTGACAGATGGTTTGGCCGAAGAGAGGCCTTCTGCCCGACTCTTTGATAGCAGATCTGCTTGGTGGAAAACTGGGCGGATGCAGACGGTGGCGCTTTCAGACAGTGTCTGTCATCGCCTTGTTTTGTCACTGTGCCAGACAACTCCTTTAGCTCTTAGCTTTGCCTAGCTTAGCTTAGCTGTCAATTGAGGTCATGGCCATCCCCTGATCAACACTTAAACCCTTATAAAGCCTGTAATAATAGTTGGGGGGACACGTCTCTAACTCTTGGTCACGGGGATTGGGATGGGCGGTACTTCAGGGACAGCGTTGTTGGGGTTTTGACAAGGAAGGTATTGAGGTACCCCTTCCTCTCTATGGGGGTCAGGGGCAGGTGATGCGTACCAGGGAGCACGATGGCTTGTCAGGAATGGCATGTGTGCATGGAAGCCCAGGGGGTTCAAGGCAACTTGGCTGTAACCCTAAACCAGAATAGACTTTTACCCTTTGAGGGCCTGGAGGGGAGGATAAGAGGTGAACGAATAAACACCAAGGTGGCCAGTGATGCTTTGCAGGGCCTCAGACCACGACAGAGTTCTCGCACACCTGTCCCAATGTTGAAGAGAGAAAAACTAGAGGTTTGTGTGTGTGTGTTGTACTCTTTTGTTCAGGCCATCCTTGATTTATTGCACCCGTGTGTATTTGATCAGGCAGTTCTCATTGTCCTTTACGAGAAACTTATTCCATCGGTCAGTATGTCTATTTGTCAGACCTCCTCTCAGTTCGCCTCCAGCTGCTCCCTGAGTTCAACCTGACAGCCTTGTGACAAATCCAGATTTATTACTTGAGAAAAAGACAAGACCGAGGCTGTGCATGGCCTGCTTTGCCCCCATTGCCCTCAGACAGCCTCACCGAGCCTTCCTTTACAGTCCACATAGCCCTTGGAGCTCTCACTCTTATCACCATCCCATCCCTGCAGTCACTTTTGGTCAACAGCTCAAGTCATTCAGGCAAACACAATCAATGCAAAGCCTCTGTGGAGGTCTTTATTGTTGGTAATGTTGTTAAAGTGCTGATGGGCGGTATTAAATCAGGTGGCCAAATCAAATATCCGCTAAGAATATCTTGAAAGGCATACATGAAATTACTAAGAGATGACATGATGGTTTTAGAAATGTCATTTAGTCTTCTTGCGCAGCCTAAATATGGATTCATAGACAAAACAAACAAAATGATGTGTCTGTCGACTGAGAGTGGCATACTCTGAATTTAAGGCTAAATTCCAACGGGTGATGTGAATGCCGATCCTTGCTTAACAATATGACGCTGAGTTTACTACCAGCCAAACGCTTGGAATGTGTTTAGCTCACATTATGCTCTGGAAAATAGTAAGTGAATTGAGTGCTTTATGCCATATTTTGCATGAATACTCTACATTTTTCCTCAAAATGCTCTGCGTTTTGCTCAGCCTGACGACCATTACTCAACAGACCTTTTAGATTGCTTATTAGAGAGGGTGTCATGGATATTGTGGCGCTTATGTGGACCAGTAGTAATTCGACACGCATCTGCCAAGAAAAACATTTCTTGCCTTGTGTGGCTCCCAGCTAGAGCAATGTGTTGTGGTGAAAGGGCTTCATGCTGCAATCGTGGAGGAAAAGTCCCAAACTTGTACCCATGTGTTGACAGCTCCCTGCAGAAGAATGCAGCCCTGGAAATATAATTATCTTCTCTGTTTATTTGCTGTCATATATCTGCCAGTTTGATTTGTGAGTCACTTTTGCAATTGTAATTATTTTATTTTATGTCTATTTAATTGGTTTCTTGATTAGCTGCATTTACCCTTGCCTCACATCTTTTGGGCAGCTGTTTAGCTTTTTTCACTCTGGATTTTCCAAACATCTGTATGACAAATGCTTTTCTCACATTTTAATGCATCTGACTTCCTGGAGGGAGCATAAAAGAGAGAGAGAGCTAGAAGAATATGTAGAGCTCCATTTTGTAAGAGAAACATTAAATGGTTTTGTTGCCCACATGATGAATTATTCTCTCACTGAGGTTCGTTGGGAAACATTTAATCCTGTTGACTTCTTTAGTCGTGAAAGGCAAATATGCTTTTGTCTCAAGCCAGCCTCATTAAGGATATGATGAAAAGGTCAGCGGAAAGCAACAATGAGTCTTCACTCTGGTTCAAACTTTGGCAGTAAATTGAGAGATTCACCAGTCACATTGCCCAGCTGACCTATGAAGCCTCTAGGGTTGCTTGGAAAAAGACACTTGAGCAAATGACGGTAGCTTTTCCAGAAACCATTCAGCAGGACACTGAACTGTAAAGATGTGTGAGTTTAAGTCATTAAAATAGAATTATATGTTTTAACGTGTGGCCTCAGATTCTCCATTGCATAAAGGTCTGTATTTTGACTGGACCACACATGTGCTTTGATCTTAACCATTTGACTGTTTGTTTAGAATCGTAGTCCTGATGGAGGGTGAATCTCCACCCCACTCACATGTCTTTTGCAGCTCTTAAAAGGATATCCTCCCTGCATTTCGCCACATTAATCATCCCATCAAATCTGTTCTGCCTTCATTATGTGTCACTTATGCAGTGTAGTGTGTTTAAGGTGATGTGCAGTGCAGTTTTGTACCACATATAGTATTTTGCTGGTAGGTCAGAAAGGTTAATTTTGTTGCCATCCAACCAGGCATCTTCATTCACAACTTTTCTGTGACTTGATACAAAGTTTAAATGGGACTTGTTTGTATACATGTTGGGCTGCACAGTAAAACATTTGGTAGCACTGTTGGCTTTCAGTAAGAAGGTCCTGGGTTCAAATCCCAGCTTGGGGTCTTTCTGCATGCAGCTTGCATGTTCTTCCTGTGGGTTCTCTCCAAATACTCCAGCTTCCTACCATAGCACAAAAAATGAACTGAAAGGTTACTTACTTACTCTCTAGAACTGCTCTCAACTATGAGTGTGTGCATGGTTTTGATGGACTGGCAACCTGTACAGGGTGCACTTTTCATCTTATCCAATGATAGCTGAAGATAGGCACCAGCAACCTGCACAGATAAGCGGGTATAAACTACGGATGGCCGGAGATTTAAATATACCCATTCAGTTCAGTGGGACTGGGACCACTCCATTACAAGGGCAGGATAAAAACTAAAGTAGAAATTCCATTACATTTCTAGTAGGGTTTTTACTCAAGTTTTTGACTTTTATTTCTCATCTATGGGCCACCAGTTTTTGGCACCACCTTTTCATTGCTTCACGCCACGGATATCGGCAAGGTGTACTTTCTGCGTTCTTCTCTATAGTATTAATTTAGCTGAAATTCCTGCACTGTATCGTAATTAGAATTAGAAAGGTCTGTTCTGAGAATGCTGATTTTTTTTCTTGAAATGCTTTTTTCCTTAAAAGACTCTTCAACGCAACTTTCAGCCCCTGTAGGAAGACTAGGAGAGGAAAATGCTTTGGATGAACCTTTCCCTAAACATGTCAATGTTAGTAGTTCTAGACGGTGAATGCCCTCGTTATGCTGGACTAATATAATATTTGGCACGTTGTTGGAATCGAAGCTCTTAATAGCCGCTAGACTCGACTGGAGAACAAATAACATCCACCCTAGAGATTCCACATGCCGACATTTGACTTGTGTTTTCTTTGAGATGAAACAGTTGGCCACAAAAGTGGTGGACAGAAAACGTAAGGCTGGCTGGTATTCAGAAAGAGTTATAGTTTCTATTCAACTTCCTTTTAATATATTTTTTTCAGTCATAATGTGCATTGCTTTTCCATTGTACAGACATAGAACAATGTTAAAGCAGCAGATACAGGAGTCAAGGTGAGCCAGTAAGTAGACTGGAATGTCAGGAATGCATTGAACCGAGGCTGAAACACTGAGTCAGAGGAAGAGAAATCAGACCAGGTCAGAGATGGCTAGAGCCTGACTGAGGAGGGGCAGATTTATGAGCAACCTGACCCAAAGGCAGAGTTTGGAAGAAACTCAGTCGGCCTGCTTCACTCACCCTGAGCACCTCTGCCTGACTTCTTTGACCAAAAAGCCTGAGGAGAGGGAGACATCCTGGCTAACATGTTTTCTATTGCTTTAATGGTTCATTTCTTCTTTGGAAGAAATTATGCTCCTCTGCAAATGTTTAAGAATACTTCTGAGTTTTTCCTTTGAAGATACATTTTTGATACTAGGATAGGTTGTCCAGTATCTGGTATATCAAAAGCACCATCACACATATAGTTGGATAACCAAGAGGCCAGTTGCTGGATCAGTGTCAACAGGATTGAGCATTTTGCTCTATTTAAGCACATACAAAAGTACTAAAACTCATTCAGTTTTCATTTGTTTTGTAACACTCATAATTTAGTTTTTTAATGGTGTTTTATGTGATAGACCAAAAGAAAATAGAGCATAACTGGGAAGAGGATGGAAAATGTTATGTTAATATAATGTTACATGTTATTTAAATATTTAATTCTAATAAACCTCTGAAAATTGTGACGCACTTACATGCAGCTCCCTAGAATCAACACTTTGCAGAACAAGCTTTCCCTTCGGTGGTGGTATGCAGCTGCCAGCTTTGCACATCCAGACCCTGACATCTTCGTCTATTCTTCTTTGAAAATAGCTCGGGCCCAGTCTGATTGAATTGAAGGTGTCTGCAAACATCCACTTTTTCTTGCCACAGATTCTTAGATTACACTCTGGCCAGCTTCCCTGTCACCGCAAAATATGGGTATGCTGTTGTCATCGTGTTTCAAAACATGGTGGTTTGTTCAGGGTGATGTGCAGTTTTCCTCCACACAAAGGATGTCTTTATGTATGCTAAAAGTTCTGTTCTCCTCTTATCTGACCAACTTCTTTCATATATTCTCTGTGTCCCCTAGCTTGTGCAGCTCGTTGTTGTCCTTTCAGCTGCTTCTCCCATCTGAGCTGGGGATCTCTGCAGGTCCTCCAGAGTCACCTGACTGCTGATGAGATCAATGCTCTTCTTGCTCAGCCTGTCACAGTTGATGGGTTGATCAGCGCTCTGTGAGATGTGCAAAGCTGGGAATATTGTTTTAGAACCTAAGCCGGCTTTAATGGGACAGCACTTTATTCCTGACCTATTTGGTGTGTTTCTTGGTCCTCATGGTTTATTAATTTATGTTCTCTAACAAACTTTGAGTCATTCACAGAATTCATTTAACTCAATTCAAGTCAGATTTATTTGTATAGCAACAATTCACAACACGTCATCTCAAGGCACTTTACAAAGCCAATTCAAGTCAGATCATTCAGACAGATTGATTACAAAGATTTCTACATAATGAATCCAGCAGATAACATCACTGACTTGCAGCATTCACTCCCTGATGAGCATGTAGTGAAAGTGGACAGTAGGGGTGGATACCGAAACCAGGTATCAAAGCGGTCCCGGGGCCACGTCAAACAGTCCTCACGGAACGACAAGCTTCAGTCTTATTGGTCCTATTAACGGTATTTTTAAAGTCGCACTCAATTTCTCAGGGAGACTCCCACCCAAAACAACATTGTTTTGCCGATCCTCTCCACCGTAAGAAACAGACACTCCGAGGGGACAGATGGGAGGGGCTAACGTTCTGCTCTCACATGTTCGCCTCGCTTACGTTCATCAACACTGTTGCCAACTATTTAGGAACTTTTCAGACTGCTCTAGTGACTTTTTTATTCAAAAGTGACAAGCAATGGATCTAGCGATTTTTTTCCATGTTGTTTGAGACTTTGGCAACAAGTAAAAGCACCGATCGCTCTGAGTTTACCGTCTCTTCAGCAAACCATCAGCTATGAGCCCCTCCTGCTTTGAAAGCGCTCAGTCAGTCAGTCAGCGTCTCCATGCTGCTGCAGCAAGCTCAACTTGAAGTCTGTTTCCCATTGAAAATGTGAAGCAAAGCTTCCACTAGATTACAAAGCAGGATGTAAATATATTATTAATATAAGTATTATTTTCTCTGAAACTGTTGCACTAAATAGATCCCTGTAAAAGATTCACACACAGCCTCTCATTTATTCAGCTCATTCACTTTGGGTGCCACTGCTATCTTTTGGTTATAATTGATAATATTTATTTAGTACTTTTATTTTGTTTGCTTTTGTTCCAAATGTTAAAAACTAAACCAGTCAGTGATCATGATTTTGTTCTTACCCTTTTGTTTGACAAAAAAAGTATTGATAATAGTCGCGATAAAATACCAGATCGATAAGGAGTATTGTTAAGAGTAGTAGTATCGATAAATCCTTAATGATGCCCATCCCTGGATAGTCGCTTGCAATGTGTTGACTTTTCAACTGTCCCTCATACCAATCATGCAAAAGAAAAACTCCCCAGTAACATAAAGAAACCTCCAGCGGAAAAAGGCTCAGTGTGAACAGCAATCTGCCCAAACCGACTGGGGGTTAGAGAAGACAGAGCAGACGCACAACAAGAACACAGAAGCACTGATCCAAGAGTACTTTCTATGTGAGAGAGGGTAATAGCAGACGAGCTACAGAGGTAGCTTAATCTAGGAAAGTAACACAGTTAAGCAGATAAGCTCTGAGTGAGTTTTCCCATCAAGAGGATGAAAGAGAGCTCAGACAGTTTCAGGAAAAGTTCAGCCTACAAGAGAAAGAGGGTTAGATTATGAGAGACAGTGCCATCTCTTATCATCTGTAAGATGATAGAGTTGACAGCAGTAGCTTAGACAATCTGCCCCCCAGGATGTTATCACAGCTAAACAGAACACCAGGCCAGATGTAGCTACTATGAAGAGAAACAAAGACAGAGAACATGAAGGTAAAAGTTGAAATAACAAAAAATAATGCAAAATTAATGAATATTAGGATAATTCAGCAGAGTGAAGGAAATAGGTCTTAATGTTCTCCAGCAGCCTAAGCCTATAGCAGCATAACTACAGAGATAGCTCAGGATTACCTAAGCCACACCAACTATAAACTTTGTCAAAAGGGAAGGTTTTAAGCCTAGTCTTAAAAGTAGACAGGGTGTCTGCCTCACGGACCAAAACAGGGAGTTGGTTCCACAGGAGAGGAGCCTGATAGCTAAAGGATCTGCCTCCCATTCTACTTTTAGAGACTCTACGAACCACCAATAGCTCTACAGTGTGAGAGCAAAGTGGACACTCCTGGACAGAATATTATTAATTTTGGCAATATTCTGGAGGTGAAAAAAGAAATCCTGTTTAATATGGGATTTAAATGACATGTCTTGGTAAAAAATAACCAATCATCAAATTGTCAAGGATTTTTTTACTTTATTACCAGAGCGTAACAAATAATGCTGGTGAACCCGATATTCAGCCAAGCACAGAGTTACGATTAAAAAGGTTTATTGAAAAGGATGAATAGTGGCAGGTGAGGCAGGCAAGTAGAACCAGACTAGACAGATGAGTAATGGCTGAAGGTGCAGGCTGGCAGGGATGAGCAGGAGAACAGAAGATGGAGGTAGTGACAGACCAGCACAGGCGATGTTGACCAGGGAACCACCAGAACGGGCAGAGCTAGTGGCTGGAACTAACGGGGAAACAGGCAGACTTGTGCTGCACGCAGTTACAGGCAGCTTTTATCAGAAGAGTCCAGCTGGCTGACCACACAGGAACTGATAGAGGCAGGGCATATCACACTAGATGAAACAAGATGAGACGAGAAGTTCTGGCCGTGAGTGGATGACTGAGGCAGGTATATGCAGGCAGGTGAACAGGTGATCAGAGTTGAGAGTAATTAGTGGCAGCAGGTGGAGATGATGTGTGCTAATTGACTGGTGGCTGTGGTGTGGACAGAGCTGATTGGGTGGTGACAGATGGCCGTTGGCTGAGGGGAGGGGAAACTAATTAGTCCAAAACAAAGCAAACAAAAACCTAAATCATGACACAGAAGCCACTTTAACGCCATCCAGATTAAGTGATTGATTAAGAAGTTTCTTTTTCAAAGACTCTAGTCCAAACATGACAACTTCTGTCTTGCCTGAATTTAAAAGCAGAACATTTAAAGTCATCCAGGTTTTGATGCCCTCCACACATGCTTGTATTCTTAAGTAATTGGATTCATCAGGATGTATGGATAAATATAGCCGAGTGTTATCAGCATAACAGTGGAAATTAAGACCATGCTGTTTGATAATTTTACCAATTGGAAGCATATATATCCATCCATGCATCCATTTTCTAACACGTCTATCACTTGTGGGGTTGCGAGGGGTGCTGGTGCCTATCTCCAGCTGTCAATGGGTGAGAGGCGGGGTACACCCTGGACAGGTTGCCAGTCTATTGCAGGGCAACACAGAGACAAACAGGACAAACAACCATTCTCGCACACACTCACACTTAAGGAGAATTTAGAGAGGCCAATTAACCTAACAGTCATGTTTTTTGGCCTGTGGGAGGAAGCCGGAGTACCCAGAGAGAACCCACGCATGCACAGGGAGAACATGAAAACTCAATGCAGAAAGACCCGGGCAAGGGTAGGACTTGAATCCAGAACCTTCATGCTGCATGACAACAGTGCTACCCACTGCCCCACTGTGCAGCCTAATATATATATATTGTTATTGTTTTCACCGTGCTCCGTCTACGGCGAAACACCCTCGGTGGACCCAGCTCGTTTTACCCAGTCAGGCGACCCCCACTTACTTATTACCTTGAATGTAGGACGCATAAAACAGACAAGTATGCTTTTAGTTATATTTTACCTATGTAAAGACAGAGAAAGAGTTACAGTCACACCAGCGCTGATGGGCTCCTGATCGGCAGGCAGCCCCGATTTCTCATCACACATACATTATAAAGGAGTTTAGGTTAACACCCATAAAAGGCCGTACATATCCAAACTGCGTCATCAGTAGATAAACGGTGTCAACTCCGGGACGCTATCAGACAGATGAGTCCCTTCCTCGTTGTCCGGTGTTATCCAAGTGTGGCAGACAGTCCCGGGATAAACAGTTCGTTCCACTTGACCTCGTTGATATCCTAACAAAATATATATATATATATATATATGCATTCACAAACGCAAGAGAATCCGTCTTGTTCCGCTCCAGCTTCCACGGTTTGTGTCTGAACCAAAAACCGTCCAGGCCAATCACCTTGCAGTATTGAGGTTTAAGGTGGGACATACCAGTGTGACAAAAGCAAGAGCGGCTGAGCCCACAGCTCAAACCAACACAAACATAGCAGCGCAGGATGCACGCTTAGCTGCTGCTATCACATCTGTTTTGGAAGAATCCACAATTTCATCTTTGATAGTAGAACAGCAAAAAGTGCCTTGAGTAGCTTAGCTTGTTGTGGTGTGCTGCTTATGTTATAAATTGATATGTTCCGTCTAGGTGTTGCTTCGCCCAATCAGCTCAGAGAGATCTGCTGAAATTCCCCCTTTCCCCAAACAGATTCAAATGAAGCAATCCCAGATTGATAATGTGCAGAGTGCTACACATTGAGGCAAGACGTGATAATGTGCAGAGTGCTACACATTATCAATCTGGCTGGCCAGGATAAGAGAATTGGCCCTAGTACTGAACCCTGTGGTACTCAACAAGTACCCCTGGAGTTTGAAGAAGATTTACTGTTAACATGAACAAACTGGAATCTGTCAGACAAATAAGATTTAAACCAGCCTAGTGCTTTTCCCTTAATCCCTAGAGCACATTCAAGTCTTTCTAGGAGAATATTGTGATCAAACGCCCATTGACAGCTGGAGATAGGCACCAGAACCCCTCGCGACCCCAACAGGGATGTGTGATGGAAAATGGATTGATGGATGGATGTATCAAATCAATTCATCTGACCATGATGTGCGTTTATATGCACCTAGCTTTATTCAGAATAGAACCACTCTGATATACAAATTTGCCTTAAAAAACACAGAAGAAGAAGCACTTCCGTCTTTGCTGAACAACAAAAAGATTTTGCAAACAAAGCAGTAGTGTATGAGTTAGTTTGTCTTCCAAGTGCTCAGGCTGGACTTGCACCAGGTTCTAATTACAGTTGAAACGTTACTGAATAAATAATAATGTTTCTAATAGAAAGATTGTATCAGGAGCACAGCCAGTTTTGCGCCCAACATATTTCCACCACTCAAAGCAGTAATATGTCACGTCGATGTCAGGCGCACATGCACACTTAGGTCAGCTTGCCACATTCAGATTAACTTCATCCTGACAAGCATTTACATGCATGCTGATCGGATTGTCAATCAGCGTAAACCCACCCATCTCATTCAGAATAAAATTTTATTCCCATTGATCTTATTCCTATAACAATATTCCCATTGGCGTGTTTACGTGTCACATTTTTATTCCTATCAACCCTTTATTCTGATTGCTTTTGTCCATGTAAACATAGCTACTGAGATCTAACAAGACAAGTACAGACACGCATCCATTATCTGAGATTGAAGTGGCCGAATACATATGCACTCTAAACTTGCAGATTGTGCAAAGTTGAGAACTCTGTACATTCTACAATTGTGTACTACCTTTTAGTAGTCCATGACAAAAATCTACATAAAATACAGTACATTGAAGCTGTGGCTGTTGGGTAAGAAAAAAAGAAAGGTTTACTGGGTTTATATGATTTAGTCTCTGTTTTATTAGTTAACTTGCACCACACTTTAGTGAGACAGTGGTGATTATCAAGTTCAGATGAAATCATTAGAAATGTCCCAATCATTAACTCTTTTCAGTTGAAAAGGCATAACAACAACTTTGAACTCTGGAAAACCAGGACTTTCCTTCGCCACCCCCCAAGAAATGTTTCCAGAATCAGATTCCCCTCCAAGCATTTCCATGACAGTGGGCGGCGTGATAAACAACATCAAGCTGTGGAGCAATTTGTAATGGTATAATGTATAACTTTCCTACAGCCTTGGCTGAAGCAACTTCTGAGTCTGTGCTACTCGATTTGGATATCATGATCTCATCGTTGTGTGACTGAGTCGCCTCTCTGATCTCATGGGTGTGTTGGAGGGTATTTTTGACGAGTCAAGCACTCACACTAGGAGTGGTAGGGTATCTGATACGAGGCCATCAGGCAAAGCGTCTTTGACTCCCCAAGTTGTTTAATGCTTGAAATGTGAACCTGACCACTTTGGAAAGGCATACTGTCACACTGATGAAAGCAGGTTGTCCTTTGCTCAGTTGGTGATGGATTTTTTTAAACCATTCATACTAAGATACAAAAAAGTTTCCAACTTTAGTGTTTAATAAATGTAATGTGTAATGTATTTTTGCAGGTTAGTCAAATGGAAGAGCAAGTTGGATTCAGGAATGTTTTTAATCCCCATGTTCAGAGGTTTTGAAAATAAAACTATTTTTTGGACCTCTTGAAAAGAAACATATTCACTAACAGAGGCTGGGGGCTCCTGTCTTTGCTTCTTTCAATATCCCTGTTGGACAGACAGTGTGCGTAGTACTTGACAAAGTAAAGATAAGATAAGTGAAGATAATTTGGAGAGAGGAGGAAAACCCTAATTTTAAGGTTGAGTACTTTTTTTGACAAATGCTCTCTTTTAAGCTTTTCAATAATTTGATTGCCAGGAAATGTGGAACACTTTCTTAATCCCAGAAAAATTAAATATATGTGCATGAAGGGTCATTTGAGAAGTGCACCTACTGATAAATGCTGAATAGTTGAAGAATTACAACCCTGCAAAGAAAATGTGATATTGGGACAGAAAGAATGCAGCAACTGGGGCAGAAATGTGTCATAAACTGTCTCTGTGTATGTATCCCGCTGAGGGGCTTAACCTTTCAGATTTGTCTTTAGCCCACAGAAGTTTCACACAAAGAAAACTGTTTTATTTGAGTTTATTATTCTTTGGGCCTTATTTACTAAAAGACTGGACAACTTATCTACCCGATAAATGGGACCAAACCAATCAAAAAGGATTCAACCCCGAAAACAATTTAGGTTTATTGATACAATTCATTATTACTTAGCTGTGCGCTACTAACAAATGACACATTTCCAACCCACTGAGTAAGGTTTACACTGCTGGCAACAAATGTCCACATTTTGCCCAATTAGCCATTTTTCCTCCCTGGTGTAAGGTGATCTATCTGTCATTTGGAGGAGGAGTACAAAATCAAGTGTGTCTTGCCTGTAGTCAAGCATGGTGGTGGGAGTGTCACGATTTGGGTCAGCATGAGTGCTGCCAGCTGTGGGGAGCTACAGCTCATTACGGGAACCAGGAAGGCCAACATGTACTGTGACGTACTGAAGCAGAGCGTGATCCCAGACCCATCAGAAACTGGGCCGAGGGGCAGTATTCCAACAGGATAACGACCACAAACACACCTCAAAGACAACCACTGCCTTGCTAAAGAAACTGAGGATAAAGATGGTGGACTGGCCAAGCATGTCTCCACACCTAAACCCTACTGAGGATCTGTGGGGCATCCTTTAAACGGAAAGGTGGAGGAGCACAAAGTCTCTAACATTCACCAGCTCCTTGATCTCTTGATGGGGAGGTGGAAGAGGATTCCAGTAGCAGTCTGTCAAGCTCTAATGAACTCCATGCCCGGGACAGTTAAGGCCGTGCTGCACAATAATGGTGGCCACACAAATTATCGACACTGGGCACAATTCTGACATTTTCACTTATCCTGAGAGAATAGCAAATTTACACTGTTATACAAGCTGTACCCTGACTACATTTTATCAAAGTCATATCTTCAGTGTTAGATTCAATTAGATCTTTTCTTTTGAAAAGATCTAATTGAATATTGCTAAAATTGTGAGGGGTGCATTCACTTTTGTGAGATACTGTAGCATTGAATCATTTTTGTCTAATCTGAAACTTAAAAAAGGTGCAGATTAGACTAAAAAAAGACCACCAATTTCACAGCTATCGATTAGCATGACACATCACTTTCACATTCGCTTACAAAGCTTTTTTTGCTGTTTTTTTTTTTTTTTTGTACAGAGCACCTAAAATGCTGCCCGATTGAAATTTGCTGATTGATTCTGTCACATAACAATTTAGGAGCTACTTCCTTTTTCCTTCAATATAAGAGTCTCAAAAATGGACGACATTAAACTTAAAGCAGCGACCTTCGGTCTTATAATAACAGCATAGACAGATGCTGCAGCTTGATAGCGCTTCACAAAACAGACCTCTCTGTGACATGAAATATTGTGGCATTTTAATATCACAAGATCTCATTCCAGGTTCTGCTGCGCACCCCTGTTTATGATTATACGTTATTTCAACAGACACGGGTTTACAAGCCATGGCTTATAAAAATCACTTAATAAAGTTAACTGTAAATATCACATTTCCTGATTGTGCAAAGAGGTTTGGGCACACTGCAGATGATGGCTAGGACCTGCAAAGAGGGCGTGAAAAGTTAAAGGAACACCTTTTGGTCTGGGATAGGAAACAAGGAGCCATTTTTATTTATTTTCCATTGAAAGTAACAAGAAGGCTATTAGAATGATTGCCAATGTATCACTTAATATTCAGTGTTGTAGGTTTAAAGTCATTTTTGGTGAGTAAGTTAAGGCTTTAAATCAATCTGCTGCCATTTCTGGTCTAAAAAGGCCCTCCTTGATATAATTCCTCATGACCAGACAGCTGTCAGTGGTGCCATACTAGAAAATAGTTTCCTTTTTCAATATGTCACTCTTTTGCCTGATGAGTTTGTGGCTGAAACTCATTTTTAGATTTTGGAGCAATCTGGCAAACAAAAAAAGGGAAAGCTGCTCACCTGCTGAGCTTGATGGGTATGATAACCATTAGCGCTGTATGCTTTGAGAACGTGAGGCTAAGGCGAAGATTTTAATAAGAAGCTGCATGCATCTCAAAGGAATGGAGTTTTATGTAGTCCTTTCAGTTCAGAGTACAAACACACTTGCCAGTGACCTGTCAACACAAAACAATTTTCTATATGAGCATTTGTTCCTGAGCAAATTGGGAGTAGTTTGAGTTCACATGCTCACCAGACAGAAATGTCACAAAGCATTCTGCCCAAAATCTGATCACTTTTATTGGTTGACAAAATGCCTGAAGGGGTCCAGGGCTGGTGTCTGGTTTCCCCTTGTAACTGCGCTTGAGGAGTGTTGTAAGGTCTGGCCAAAGAGTCAGTGTGTAAGGAAAATGTGATAAGATTTTACCATGACTGGCCCATGTGTTAATTCTCGTGGCGATGTGGTGCCAAGTGAAAAATGAATGTGTTTAGGAGGTGACGCAAAATCTTCAGAAGTCCTTTCTTCGTTCGAGTGTTGATTCATCTAATCCGGTGTATGTTTAATCATTTACATTATTAATGAATCTCTTTACTAGGTTTGGGGCACCCTTAAGATTGACTACAGTAAAAGAGTATATTCAATAAGCAAAGAAACACAAACCAGTCTTCTCACCAGACAGGCCTGGCCTGTATCCTGTCTCTTCTGAGTCCCGTCTGAGGATCGCATGGCCTCAGCCTCCACCTGCTCTGCCAGCGTGACCTGTCTGTCAGCAGCACACAGACACTCACTGACTGCAGAGATATGAGCCGAGTGAGGGCTCCGGCCAGGGGCTACTCTGAGACCGATGCACCCCCACACAGACAAGACTGTATACTTAGTGATAAACTAACATGATACACTTACACTTAAAGTGTTCAGTGCTGACACACTTGACAGCTATGACACACATTTTTTTGCATGTGTGTTTGCACACTGCTCTATACGTATATGGTACCTTGTAAAAGTAATCATACCCCTTTGAATTTTCTTATTTTGTCTTGTTTCAACCACAAACTTCCATGTGTTTTGCTGAGATTTTGGCATATCGGAAACATTTACATAAAAATTGAACCGTTTCTCGTTTTATTGTGTTGCAACCAAATCTTTTAATATAATTTTGTTGGGATTTTATGGGATAGACCACACGATTATGAAATGAAAAATGTAAAAAAATTGAGTGTGCTTTTGTATTTAAAAAAATATTATTGCACATCACCCTGATCTCTTGTGAAAATTTCTGGTGGTACTTCATGATGTGGGTTGCTTTTTTTTTTTTTTTGCAGCAGGGATTGGGAAGCTGTACAAATCTGATGGTAATATGGATTAAGCTAAATCAGGGCAATATTGGAAGAGAACCACACTTCATCCTGAGGTGGAGGTTCATTATCCAGCAGGACATCAACACCAAACATACAGCCAGAGCTAAAATGGAACAGTTTAGAAGACCAAAACATTGTTTAAGGATGGTCCTATCAAAGTAAGACTGGGGGGAAATTTCTGTTTTAATATTTTCCAAGCTGGTAGAAAAGAGTCAAAAGTGTTGCAGCGATAGGTGCTTCTACAAAATATTTGCAAATAATACAAAATATTATTAATATTAATAATAATAATAATAATAATAATAATAATAATAGGTATAAACAAAATAATACAAATACCACAATTTTCACAGATTTTTTTGAAAAAAAAGATGAAAGCAATTTGTCTTTTTGTGTTCATTTTGCAGTTATGTACTGCTTTGTGTTTGTCTATCACATAGAATCCTAATAAAATACATTGAAGGTTGAGGTTGTGATGCGATTCAGTGTGTACTTTTTGTGAGGCACTGTATAACTTTACATAGGAAAACATTGTCTCAATTATTGACACTCAGAAGTGTGTTCTGGTGTACGTTTAGCTTCTTCTATTGTACTAGTTCTATAAATATGTGCACAGAAATAAACTGCACATAATTGGTTCTGATCTAATTTTGCCAGCTAATGATGAGTTAAGAGAGAGAATTGCCTCACATTTGTTTATTGAGTCTTTTTCAGTTTAATTCTTTGCAAAAATAATAAATATATTACATTTTAAAGTTTTAAGGTTTAAAATTGTGGTTTAAATAAAGGAGTAAAATGATTCCTTAACTAAAATATTGCATTCAGTAGTGAAAAACCCAAATTTTTTTCTCCACTGACAGGACGGAATGAGTTGATAGCAAGGTACATCAAACTTCGCACAGGGAAGACACGGACCAGGAAGCAGGTGAGTTCTGTCTAAATGCCATTCGCTGCAGCCTGCTATTTTTGAACTGCTGCAGAAAATCCTGTTGAGTGATGCACCGACACCCCGTGGAACCCCCTCCTGCTTGGAGAGGCAGAGATGATGATTGATTTAGGGCCAGGGCCCAATGCACAGATGCTATAGGATCATGTGTCGGTGTTGTTTCTTCAGCACCTCGTGGACCTGGTGCTTGTTAGAAGCGGGGAAAGACACTGGGGAGTACTGTGATTTAGATGGGGGAGTGAAGCGGGATAGCAAACAATTTTGAATGTTATCCTTATTATATTAATAATATGGAGGAATTGATGTATGGGAGAGTGACTGAAGTATAAAAAATGCTTGTTTTCTTTGTCATCTGGCTGTTAGACAGGGAATGAAAAGAGATGAGGGCAAAGTAAAGGAATCAGAGTGTAGTTAGACCAGGTGAAGGTATAGCAGGGCACCTACTGGTTTATGGAAAATAAATTGTATGAATGTATTGTTTCAGTAAAACTATATTGGGTATATAGCTTTACTGGCATATATAAAATAAATGCTAATAATAGTTTTATTTTCATTCTCCAATGATATCACGCAACTAAATGTTTTTCTCTGGATCACACAGCTGCCCTGTACTAGATGTTAAACACCTTATTTTAAAGAATATTTTGGAATGAGCTGCATATTGCACTAAAAAATGAAAATTACCTTTTGTGAATTTAGATCCTAATTGTGTCACACCATTCTGACATGATGCAAACAAAAGCAAAACCTATGCCGTTCATGATTTCATGGTGATATAACAGTATTACTCTATACTTTACTTCATTTTAAAACAAAGACAACATGATTACAGAGTTCACACTATAAAATTGACTTTGTTACCATAAATTGTCAATTAGTGCAGGTAGTAAAGCTTAACTGCACTAATCTCTTCTAGAGATTGTAGATTTTTGTCCTAAAGGCCGAGACACACCGGATCCGAGTTTCCAGTTAAGTTCATCCCCATATATGTTTGAAACACACAGCTCAATAAATAATCAATAAAACATTTCAATAAAGAGTGTTCTTACCCGAGGTGGGAGCTCAGAAGTACAGAAAACAGTTAAGAAAGTGAAACAGTGATCTTCTTCGAGCTTGTTCGAGCAGCAACTGCAGCTTTACGTTTAATGCCCGGATTGTTTATGCTGATGGCATTTCCGGTACATAGTCTCGCGTGAATATTTCTTCTCGCAATTATGGTGGTCTGTAGAGGCTCTACGCAGCCAGTGTGTCAGGAACATAAATGTTCCTGACACTGTATTTCAGTGGAGAGGTTAAAAGCTCACATTTTCACAAGAAACATTGTGGGTAGCTCTAACTAAAGTTTATTCACCGATTTAAAAAAAATCTGATTTTGGATCTTCTAGTTGCCAACATTTCTAAACCAAGCATTTTCCATAACAGGGAGAGGTTGAAAGCCCACAAGAATAAGACAGATCAATTTGGCTGTAACAAATTCAGCCTTCCTGTTATCTTCTGAAAATCTCAGTCTCTCCCAACATGAATTAACATCACACAGTTCTCAATGCATTGTAGAAATATTATGTTTTACCCTGAATGATAAATAAACTTACGGCTATATAATTTGAGGATTTGTAAAGTGAATGAAGCATGAAATGAAAACCAGGAAATAGACATGTGATCTGCATGAGAATTAAGACAGATTTTTGATTAAATTTTTTGCCTTGCCCTTCAGACGAAGGCCAAATATTTTAGTGTAGATGCAGAAATATTTGCCTGGCTTTATTTGCTTGTGATATAACCTTCAGTATCTCATGATAGATTTCATTACTGAAATAGGATTTTACAGTGAAAAAAAGAAAGAAGTCTTTCTCTCTGAGCGTGTTGTAATCTGAATTTTCCTGCCTTGTGAGTTATAATTTCAACATATTTATTATTATAACTTCATCCCACAGTAATAAAAAAAAAAATAGAGAGAGAATCATAATTAACAAGTTTAGTCCACTTCAGCTTATTGGGCTCTAAAGTATGTGCTCACTGTGGCCTACAACAATTCTGTTTTTTATAGTAAATGTATCAGGAATTAGCTTAATTAGCACAGTTAATTCTCTACAGAACACATCAACAAAAGTGTGTTCTGTAGAGAATGTGGACTTTCAACTTAACTGACTAACTTACTTAAATTTCCAGAATGCTGCCAGCATTTCTATATCCAGCAGGTTCCATAACAAATACGGGTTAATAGCTCAAAAGAGTCAACAAAAGCAACTTTCAAATTTCTCATTCGGCAGTTAAGCAAAATATCCCCAAAGATATCATAACAGATTTCTCCTTTTTGTACCCAAAAAAAGTCTCACAACAAAGGAACAAACTTGCAAAAGTACAAAAAGGCAAAGGAATGAAATGACTAGCACTCCTCAAAGTTTAGCTCTTTGTTGTAGAAGCTAGAATGAATCGCGAAGATGCGGCCATTGAAAATACTGATTCTGTTTAAATAGCTTCTAACCTCTGGGTGCTTCATGAGACATTATTTTTAAAACACTGCAGCAATGAAGAAAATAGCTAACTTTTAGTCTTCTTCACAACAACTTGTAACAACTTCCACACAAAGCTTGTTGTAGCTGTGCTTTGTCTTTTCAGTGATTGAAGAAAGACTGGATTTTTTTAAACTTTTGATCGCCTGTATAAGGATGAATATGTCAAATTGAAAATCGTCCATTTCTGGTCAAAATCTGTGCATCTCTAATTTTAATGTATGGATTGAAGTGCAAAGGTCGTGCTTAACCTTTTGCTGTCTGTTGTGGGTTTTTTTTACTTCCAGGTATCCAGTCACATTCAGGTTCTTGCGCGACGGAAAGCCAGGGAGATCCAGGTGAAGCTCAAGGTACGCTACGTGAGTCAATTTCCATTTGTTTTTTTAATCTATTTCTCTAATTTATTAGGAAGATTAAATCTGTAGGAAAGTGTTTTGTTTGTCTGTCAGATTTTACTGCAAATCTGATTTAAATACAAATCTTACCGAGGTGGATTTAGTGTATCTTACATACAGTAAAGGGTTAATCTTGTCATTAATATTTCATTAAAAATTTAGAAAGATTTGAAGTAATGTAAGCATACATACAAAGACCTCAGTTTTTTTTTGTCAATGAAGATGCTTAACCATTATACTGAAAATACTTTTTCCCTCTAGGTTTTACACCAGGTAATAAAAGTTTTCCTCTATGGTTTTCTGAGAGCTCACACATCCCTGTCTCTTCAGTACTTTCTCAGTTTGCATTACTCATCCGCATATGCTTTCATGCTCACAGTCACAGCAGGCAATGCGCCTCTCCTTCACCTTGGACGGCAGCCACGAGGGTTCAGCTGGCAGGGCTCTGCACCGGTCACAGGGTTGGCCCCTGTGGCCGGCCTTTTTAAATACGCCTTTAGTGTAACTGAGATCCCTGCCACATGTAACCCCCATATTTCAGCTATGCCCTTGTGTTCTCAGGTTCTGGGAAGAAGAATGCACTGGTTGGCCTTGCCTATTTGGGCAGGGTGGAAACTGCTTGTAGCCCTATGTAGTTTGCAAACTGCTGAAGGAAGAGATTTAAAGAAACGGAGCCATAGCCATTTCCGTTGTTTTCTGCTTGTCCTTATTTTGAATCCTTTTAAGAACATGGGTATTTTATGGTTTTATTTTCACTATAAAAACTATATCGACGTGTCCTCCTTGATGCCTCCCTTGACTTCTAGAATGACCTCTAACAGAAGCTAGTTGTCATCACTGGCCTGCCCCTGCCAAAGCAATAAACTTAACTCCTGACCCAAAGGCCCTTGACAGTAATATTACCTTCTCTCCAGCTCTTTGCAGGGCAAGGATTCAAAGATGATGCAAGACGGCTTCAGCCTCTCATTTCCCCTTTTAGGGCTGTGCGTATGTTGAATAGAAGGAGGGCTGTTGTTTACTCAAACTGAGGCTGATGAGAGCTGTTCCTTAGTCAGTTTATCTTACACTGAACTGTCTGTCCATCTTGATAGGATCAGGCTGCCAAAGACAAGGCCCTCCAGAGTATGGCCACCATGTCCTCTGCTCAGATCATCTCACCAACAGCCTTCCAGAACAAGATGGCTCTTCAGGGTCTCTCGAGACCGGCTTACCCTACTGCTGGTGGAGTGAGTCTCGCACTTAATCACACAGAGAAGTTTGACTTTTTATTTAATCAGCCTATAAAATAAAACCTTTTTCATTTATATAATTTGACATTGTTGTCTTTTTTTAACTCATCTGGAGTTTTATGAACACACTTATTCATCTAGATGACTCTATTGTATCTAGCGAAATTTGCAGAAACATCTTTTTTTGATACAAAAGTGCTTTGATACCCAATTAACCCAGAGCATCATTTGGAATATTTTTACAGTGCTTTGCAAAGGTATGCATCCTTTGGACAGTTTTACATTTTGTCACATTAAAACAACAAACAGCATTGCATTTTATTAGGATTTTATCAGTATTCCTATGGTAAAACATGGTGGTGGAAGAACCATGCAGTGGGAATGCGTTTGCATTCAACCACATTTACCCTGATACCCATAAATGACTACATGCAAGGAACACGCCATCCCAATGTGAAACATGGTAGGGGAAGCATCATGCTATGGGGATCCTTTTCTACAGCAGGGACATGACTGCTGGTCAGAGTCGATGAAAAAAGATGGAGGGAGCTAAATGAAAGGCAATTCTGGGAGAAATTCTGGCTGCCAAGCCTTTGAGATGTGACGGCGAGTCAAGAGAGATGGATACTTGTAAGACACTCTGTGTCTTGTAAGATTAAAAGATCTGAAAAATGTGGATTCTTAAGCCAGCTTGTTTCCTATAAATTAAGTAAATTAGGTTGAAAGAATAAAAGCAGATATTGCAAAATGGCTCCATAAAAATCCATTTTAATGTGGAACCTTGTACTCTACTTCGCTCTCCTCTATTTTCTTCTAGTTCTGGCACGGGACAATTCCAACTCAGACAGGAGGCCATGAGGAGTAAGTAACCATCCTGTCCCCTTTTCTGCCTACCATTTGTCAGGGTATTAAACTGATAGTCAGATTTCAGTCAAGAGAAAAACTTCTGAGCAAATCAAAACGCATAAGTGCAGTTAGAAAGAGAAGTCCTCAGCTGTCTGGCGTTCAGCATACCTTGCTGCTCCCTGCATCCCTTGAGGTCAAGCAGTCCAATTAGTACATGAGATGGGGTCGTGGGACCGAGATGGAGCATAACATGTCTCTCTCTCTCTCTCTCGCTCTCTCTCTCTCTGTCTCGCTCGCTCATCTGTCTCTTCTTCCCAGCATTAAGCCCTTCTCCCAGCAGAGTTATGCCATGCAAGCGTCGGGCCCGACCTCGATAACAGGTGGGTGCTCCTTCTCTCCTCTGCTGTGTTGAAAGATGCCCGTCATGTCACCGTCATGTCATGTCATGTCATGTCATGTCACAGTCATGACGACTGAGCTTACCGCAGACAGTTAAATGCAAACGTCAGAAAAAATATTTCCAGTTTTTATGTCTTAACAAGTTTTAACTTCTTCCCACCCAAGCAGTGATTTTGCACTCTCACTGTTTTGCAGGTTATGAAAGCACAGCAGGGCTGTCTATGTCTCCAGGCGCCCCCCCTTGGCAAGGCAGAAGTATTGCCAGCTCCAAGCTGAGGATGCTGGAGTTTTCTGCCTTTCTGGAGCAGCCTCAGGACTCAGAGACTGTGAGTTCAGCTGCGTTCATCCTTAATTCCCAGGTGTTCAAACTCAAAACGTGACTTTGAAATAAAATAAATACTGCACAAGCTGACTATGGTTTTACTGATATATTTGTAAGATTTTAATCCTCTGATCTTAATTAACACGATGTAATTTGATCCTCTGAAAAATAGTTTTCCATACATGCTGCTATTCAAAAGCAAACTGGTCAAGATCATAACTTTTCTCTAATTTGTTTTGCACATATAGTCTTTTTAAATATACGTACATGAACATAAAAATAAACATAATTTGACAAAAATAAATAAGAAGTAAAGCTTTATTTTTCTGTGTAAAATTGTTCTATTGCAGTAATCAATATATTTATTTCAACCCTTTATACACATGTTTACCAAGTGTGACAATAAGTGTGGAAGCTGCTGTATCTAGAGAAATATTTTCATTGATGAAGCAATTTCTTAAAAGCTGCGTAAACAGCTTTTAAGAAATTTTAAGAAATTGGTGGGGTGGCAGGTGTGGACCTAAAGGAAGGAGATGGGATAGAATAGAAGTGACCAACTGTAGCAGAGATTAATGAAGAAGTAAAAACGTAACTAGTTCAGCAACCTGAAAACTCACCAATTCTGGATTATTGTCCTCTAACATCTGTCTTGTCTCTCCAGTTCAACAAGCACCTGTTTGTGCACATCGCACAGTCCAACCCCAGCTACAGTGACCCGTACCTGGAGTCAGTGGACATCCGGCAGATCTATGACAAGTTCCCAGAGAAGAAAGGGGGCTTGAAAGAGCTGTTTGACAAAGGGCCACACAATGCTTTCTTTCTCGTCAAATTCTGGGTAAACCACTTATGGATGTTTATTTCACTGCTTTGTTGCTGTTCAAACAAAAATCTGTTTACTTTTTAAATGATGCATCCTCAGTCGTTTTATCCATCGTGTTGAACTCAGTCTGAAAGTCTAAGTTGACAATTTCCTACACCATCATCTAATCCTCCCCAAGTCATGGGGTTGAAGTGAGCATACTATTGTTAATGTTTTGTAGCACCTGTTGGCTGTTAATGGCCTTGTGGTGTTAACTGTGTTGAGATAGCTTAAGCATTGGAGTTAAAGGCTCATAAGCTTGATTTAGGGCCAGAAAGGACGGAAAGTCGCTGCTCTGCTCCTATAACCTTACTGGTGGTTTATCTGCCATCAGAGTGAGCATTGCTGTTCAGAGGGCGTCTACCATTACTGTATTTGTATATGTCTATGATGTATATGTGTGTTTGTGTGTGTGTGACAGCAGCCTTGGGGAGAGTGGCAGGCCTGATCTTTCAGCAAGAGAAATGTGATCCCAGACACCTGTCTCTGCACTATTAGACTGAGTCCAATGCTCGTGACCCCCTCCCAGATCTTTATTTATAGATACCCCCTACACACATACACACAATCATGCACAGATGTCCATGCAACGCTCTTAAATCAGAGAGACAGTGGCACTTTGAAAGAGCTAAGAGAGTAAAGCGTGATGACAATATAAGGGATACAGCGAGATGGCAGAAGCATGCAAGAACGTGGAGTGAAATCCAGCAAGAGTAGGTGAACATAGAAGGTTATAATGGCTTGCTTTGTCCAATTCTGATGCCAGCCATGTGTGTTTATTCCCAACAAAGACATCTATTATTTGTACTGTAAACTGCAATTAAACAATAAAAAAAATCCATTCACGTCTTACTCAGTGCCCACACACCGAATTTTTGTGAATTTCTGAAAGAAAAAAAACTTTAAACTTGCGCAATGACCCTTTAAAAAATCCACAATATTTAAACAATGCTAAATATATAACAATAAAAAATAAACACTTAAATATTTGTGCACTTCATGTAGCAGCACAAGCCCTTTGTTGTGCAAATGTATTAAACAGCAACTTACCCAGAAGAATTTAAAATGTAAGCAGTCTGAATGTTGGTGTTTTTATACCCAGTCATCAATGCAAATGACCTTCCTGAGAACATCTTCAGTTTGTTTTATTTATTAAACTGTTTTTAATGTCTACTTAAACAAGTGACCATGTTTTACGATCCCATCTATGATGCTCTAACTGGCTTGAAAGAAACTGTGAAAGATGGACACAGAGAGGAAGATGCGCGCATGCAGAGTCTCTCACACACACACACACACACACACACACACACACACACACACACACACACACACACACACACACACACACACACACACACACACACATACAGAGAGAGAGCGAGAGCTCACAGCTGCTGTAGCTACACCACTATCACAACAGCAAACAGGTTTGTTTGCAGCTAACAACCAGCACATAGAGCAGCTGATGTTAACAATGAGCTTGAATTAGAAAAGTTGCACCGGAAAAAAAAACATGTTGCAACTCTTAAATGAAACATGTCACAGCGAGACAGTAAGGAAGAGAAAAAAAAAAGACAGACCACCGCTTCATATGGACATTATTTTCTGTAAAGTTAGGCGCTGTACGTGTAGTGATTGGTGATTGTTTTCATGTGCATTCATTATTTTCCATGGCAACACCCACTCACACAGCGGTGGCAGGTGGCCAGCTCTGAGATCAGACATTTCTTTAGACAGTGGGAAGGAGTTTCATTCGAAGGGACAATACAACTAAATTAGACAGTTAAAAATACAATAAAAGTTGAAAACTCAATGGCATACAACCAGTCTTACATTACCAGCTGCTCTCTGCCAGGGAGGGAACGGCAATCTTCTGCGCATCACGTGACGTCACAGCATGGTGGCTGAATGCGTTAATGGATCGACCAATGGATGGACGTATCGGCCGACACAGGAAGAAAAACTCAGATATCGTTCCAAAAATATCGGCTGGCCGATATATCGGTCGTGCTCTATTTTCAGTCGCTGCTTTTTGTAATGCTTTCAGTTGCAGATATTAATTTTAGCTGATCCAGTTTGTCTTGAGAGAAGAGCTATAATGTGAGAAATTATTAAAAGCCAAATCACACTGAAGTATGAGAATACAATTTCTATTAAAAATGGTTTGATTGTTATTTTAACGTATATAAAGATATTATGGAGACGTAGGAGTTGGTATTTTAAACCATCTTTAGCATCTTGGGTTAACAATTAGTACATTTAGTGCAGGTAGCTATCATTACTGTAGTCTCTGTGTATCCTTTACAGAACCTAGATTCCAAGACTGACAGATTAAAAGGTAAAAAGGATAAAAAAAGAATAACATTGCTATTCTCAATTAAGCCTTTCTGTTATCTGCAAACATTTCTATCTCTTACGCAACATGAATCAACCACAGATGTGTCTTGAAATGTTGCACACATTTTTTCTTTTTAAACAGTTGACCAATCCTGAAAGTAGTTAACTTAAGAGTCTTACTCCTACAAGAACAGTGTCTAAACTAGTTGTCAGCACAACCCTGTAGCACTTAATAGGGTGTGTTCGCTGATCACATAATAGATCTGACTTTTGAGTTTTAGAATCACCAGTCATGGGTCAAGTCCAAGCTGAAAATTGGCTAATTTTGATCACACGCCAGTCTCTTGCTGCATTTCTGCAAAACCGCCTTGCATTTATTGCATAAATTATTGTTGGAGGCTCTCATGGTTTAAGTTAGAGACACATTAGCTGTTGCTTCATGCTTGCTCAGTATGAGAGATTGCTGCAAAGCCATGGACAATGCAGACGACTCTCCCTGTGGCTCTACGCTTCTCCAGGAGTGAATGTTGCTTGTCGGGACTTTGATGCAATCAACTGGTTCCCTTATATAGGACATTTTTGACCAATCTGTATAATCTGACCCAATCTGTATATGATTGAATTTGACTTTGTAAAGTGCCTTGGGATGACATGTTTCATGAATTGGCGCTATATAAATAAAATTGAATTGAATTGAATTATCAGCTGGGGGAAAAACAGCTAGTTTCAAAGCACTGAGAAAGTCAAGTTCAAAAGGCCGCCTTGCTTCTCATTCCACCAGTTAGGAGTGTATTTGTGGCATCGGCCTTCTTGCATGCTTGACATCCACATTATTTATTGTAAAGAGATAAAAGGCATGGGCGAGTGCCACTCTGTTTGGATCGACCTTCTCCATTCCTTGGAAAGAGCAGCTGGTGGATCCATGGCATTTGATTCGGGGGTTAAGGGAGGAAGGGGATGACTAACCATGTCGTATATCATAAAGAAAAGTAGAGCAAGACAGCAATGAAGAGGAGATACAAATAGGGATGCAGACAGCGTGAACAAGAGTTAGGGATGGGAACAGAAATTCTGGGTGGCATGTAACCAACAAGACATCTGTCTGTGAAATATTACTCTCTTGGTTCGTGTCAGAGCCCGGTGGAGTCAACGGTTGTGACATCTGCGGCTGGGCGCAAGAGGAAAACAAGCCCGTAACACTTTGCGCCTTGAGTTTGTTCATCTTATCATATCTCCAAGTGGCCATCCAGCCTTCAAGGCATCCATGGGAAGAAACACAAATACTACTAAACAGCTATAGGGGGCAAAAATACTTGTCTGGGTGTAATCCTTGACACATCCAAAAACGTGATAAAAAACATAAAAGATGTGGAAACCTTTTTCATTATGCTGCTGCCAGGAGGCAGGTCATGACTGTGGGGGTGTGCTGAGGCGCAGGTTGGCATGGGGACAGTGACAGGCGACTGACCCACCTCCAAAGCTATGGTATTCTAGATTGAATTTCCTGCAAAGCCTCCTGTCGGCCACTGGCTGCCCGGCTCCTCTCCCTCCCAGCGCCCGTGGCCCTGTCCTAACGGATTGTCTCACGCCTTTGAAGTGCAGGGGGAATCTGATTTGGACCGGCTCAGCTAAATTGTTACACAGCCAGCCAATCCACCGTGATCTAATCAGCCAATTGCACACTGATGATTGTAATTGGATGAATTCCCTCGCTGGCTGTTAGGGAGGCAGAGGACAGCAGTTTGGGGAGGGCCACACGGCCCTAGGGATGAAGACAAATAGAGAAATTACATGAGCTAGGGATGAAGACAAACAGGGTGATGAAGAGATGAGGGGAGGCTGAGCGCTGTCTCAATGGCCCATTAGAGGACAAGAGCCTGACAGGGGGAAAAGGTAAAACAGCCCAGTTGTCTGACAGATGAGATGGCACCTCAGTCAGATCTGTAATCTGATTATACCTGCCTCATTTCAAAGCTGAACCACTGGGAGGATAAGAACTGGGCGAATCTGCTTCGACCTGAGTAACAGGGAGCATGACTATCATCTTCCTTAGAGTCCAGCTTAGAAACAGGTTGCCCCAAGAAGATCATGAATGCAAATGTTTGGAGTTAATATTAGATTCCGCTTTTTAAATGTATTATATGTTTACGCAGAAGGAATGCCTAAATTCTTTTACAGGTTTTTACATCGGTGCAAGATAAGTTTGTGAACTCCAAGTGAAGGGTCCAATGTGCAATCCTTACTTAAAAAAACAAAATGAGTACTGTTACTTTAATATCCAATGCTGCAAGCTGTGTGTCTTTTTCTGCACACATGTAGCATTTCTAAACAGAAATTGGTGTATTCAAAGCACACATCGTGCATCATATAAATTGTTGATTCTGACATGGAGGAATTTGAAATAGGTTCACCATAAACAATAATGACATAAAATAGGATGATTTCCTCATAAGGTAGAATTTATACTGTTGTGCAATTACGCATGTTTTTTAATTAATTCATGTTTATTAAATAACTCTTGGTCTGCTAGGTATTGTCCGGTGAATATCAGCCCAAACAGCTTATATTAGGATAATAGTTTGAAGGGTGATTATTTTAACAGCAAACTTTGCACACATATAGAATAAAGGAGTGACAACTTCTCTTCAAGTACAAGAATTTATTTACAGGAATAAGTGAACATCCAGAGAACACCACTACAAAATGTTGTTTATCTGAATTAACACTATATTTCATTCAACAAATTCTCTCTACTAGGTTAGTGAAACTTAACTAAACTACTAAGCAAAATTAAGATAAGAAGCTAAGGAACTATGTACACAAAAAAACAAAAGGGCAAAATGAAATAGCTGAAAACCATCATCATCATCTGAATAGTTCAGTTAATCTTGGGTTCACTAAATTCATCTTAAAGAATATGGTATGCGGTTAAATCAGCTTAACTAATTTAGAACAACATCTAACATGTGTTCAACTCATTTACAATGCAAATCCTGAGTTAGACAAAACATTATACGAGGTAATAACATTTTAAAGAATGCTTCGCCAAATAAAAATCAATAACCTTTAGGACACTTGATTTTAATAATGTAATTATTTCTCCTGGAAATAATTAAGCATCTTTGATAACTTAGGAAACTAGAGGGCACTGTAGCGGACGATCTACCAGAAATGACGTGCCGGGGCACTTCCTGTGGTCATTGTTTACATTAGCTTGAGTTTAATCCTAACATTACACAAACACCATTATCTCAACATTAATCTTCCCTGTTAATGCTGTACTAATGCTTGTAGTTCTATCGCACGAGGGTAGAGCGAACGAGGGCGAGTATTATGTTTAAAACAAAACCGTAGTTATGTTCTACCAGCGACTGATGCAAGTGGCAATTCGGCGCTCCCCTAAAGCCATATTTTGTGGTAATGAGTGGACCGAAAAACACAAACATTAATGTCCCATCAATGTATAAAACCCTTATGGAAATAAAGTTTGTTCTAAACATAAAACACACCCAATATTGTCAGCATAGCATTGTTTCAAAGGTTGCTAACGGGTAGCTTGGCCTATAAACTCCAGGTCTGTTTACCTCGGTCAAACCTTGGGTGACGAGACATCCCAGATTTCCAGGGACAGTCCCCCGTTTTGGAAGACCTGTCCCCAGCAAAGCTGTCCCCAGAAATACTTTTCTCTTAGCTCAGCCTAGTCCCAGGAGACCACTCCGCACTGTCTCGACTAAGCCTTCCTGCAACAGCTGAGAAAGGTTACAAGCAGCCTATTTCATGAGTTGGCTGCTTAGGTTCCGATGTTGAAGGAGGCAGGGATGCACTTAGCTTCGATTCTACCTGCATGTGTGGCAGGTATCCAAACTCCAGTCGGATTCTCCGCAGAGGAAGA
The DNA here is from genome assembly GCA_037039145.1 of Fundulus diaphanus. Classification (NCBI taxonomy): domain Eukaryota; kingdom Metazoa; phylum Chordata; class Actinopteri; order Cyprinodontiformes; family Fundulidae; genus Fundulus; species Fundulus diaphanus. The sequence continues at coordinate 36,186,603 of CM073134.1, forward strand.
CGAGAGGCTCCCCTATGCTGCTTCAAGCAGCGGGTGAAAAGTGACCAATTGTAGGATGTACAGGGGCTTTATGCAGTAGCCCCCCCCCCTTTTGCTGCGAAAACAGTCCCCTAATGCTTGTAAAAGTCTCACATTTCTGTGGTTTTAAGCTTACAGTCTGATTTTATCCCACATGGCTGAAGGCACAACAGTACGTTTCTGTTTTTTAAAAATAATAGCAGCTGAGTGATCACACATTGGTTTGAATACAAACTCTGGGGTTTCTCATCCCAGTCCAAGCACCCCTCATTCCTACTTGTGTGATTCTTACCTCTAAAAAAGGTAATTATACACTTATAATGTAACTAGACATTTATTTCTCTATGCCTACTCCTAGTTTTATAGTATACTTATATACATATGATTGAATATATGAATTATACAGATGTACTTTTGTTTAAACTAGAAATTTAACCACATAAAAATACACTGAAATCATTTAATTAACTGTTAATAAGGCCTCATCATGAATCCATTTGGGTATTTAGGCCTGTAGCTCAACAACTGGACTTGTTGCTCATCTCATATGTAATCATGGCAGTAGCTGCCAAAGGATCCCATGTGCACACCAGTGCTTGGTTGATAATATGGACAATGACACACCACTAAAACCAATACAGAGAGTCCAAAGCCAGTCTTTCACTGTGGCACGTTCAGGATTAAGTCAGGATTAGTCCAAATAGAGTAGTCAATGCAGCCATTTCAGTGTACAGAAAGAGAGAAAAAAAGATCCTATAATCATAACATTTATTCAGTCCAAAACTTTTACTTATATTTAGCTGGGACTGTACATTCGGCATCCTTACATCCCCAGTGCCTTGCAAAAGAATTTATATTTCACTTTGTCACAACCACTGGATTTAACATGTTTTATTGTAATTTTTAATCACTTGTTTTTACACGTACAAATCTAAAAAGGCAAGGTGTGTATTAGTATAGAAACTCAATTATCCGGATACCCACAAATAAAATCCTGTAAAAATATCCACAGGTCAGACGGGAGACTATCATTAGGACAAATTGACGAGATGAGTCCAAAATTTACATTTTTGGTCAACATGCAACATTCTGAGTGGTAGATTACCAACACTATACCCTGAACGTACATTGTTTCATTGTGACACATTGCTGGCAGCGGAGAGGTGTGAGGATGAATTTGTTCCCCAGCAAAAGGGAAGCTGCTCAGAGTTAATTAAAAAGATGGAACGAGCTAAAAACAGGGCAGTCACTGAAGAAAACTTAATAAAGGTTTCAAAAGTATGACAAGACCCCTAAACATACGCCCAGAGCTGCAATGGGAGTATTTGTATCAATGTTTGGGATATCAGTTGGATTTAGCTCAACACTTTGACCGAGCCATTAACACATGACTGGCCCAGTCAACCTCTTGACCTTAATCCAGCTGAAACTTTTTGGCAAGACATGAAGGTTTCTGTTCAGCTACCCTCCATCTAATATGACTGACCTTGAGCTACGTTTCAAAGAAGAATGGGGAAATAACTTGTAAATTGTGGAGTTGTATTTTTCTTAGAAAGCTCAGCCAATTGCTCTGGCAAGCATACAACGTTCCTTTTTCCTCTATTACTCATCATAACATGTTAATATTAGCAACTGAAATAACTTAAATAGCGCAGCATTGAAACCTTAAAAAACAGCATTGCAAAAGAAAAAAAACTCAGGACATTTATAGGGAAAAAACAGATGGTCAAGTGGACATGTTCAATTTATTTCAGAGTAGAATACAAATTCTTTTTGATAAGCTAACCCTAGTGTGTTTTTGCCCTTCTTCTAGGCGGACCTCAGTCTAAACCTACAGGATGACAGCAGCTTCTTCTATGGCGTTTCCAGCCAGTATGAGAGCTCTGAGAACATGATTATCACCTCATCCACTAAAGTCTGCTCTTTTGGCAAACAGGTGGTGGAGAAGGTGGAGGTAAGACAGTGGAGAACGTCAGTAATCTCTCTTTCAATTTCAACATTAAAGGGACACGACCCACAGTTTCCTCCCTGCTGGCTCAGATGGATTCCAGTCAGCTTCCTCTGATCTGTGGTCAGGAAACTGACTCATAAAATCTCCCCAATCTGACTAAGTCCTGTTTTTCCAGTTAACTATACTGAGTGGCCACTCAGTCCCCACACAGGGCTGATGGATTGTACAATATGAACACAAAGCCCATATCTCCTGGTTGAGCCATCGGCCTCAGCAGGCCACATGATTATATTTAATGGTTTCACTATTTGATTACAGTCGTCACCAGAAATGTGTTTAATGTCAAATGTGGCATGCCATATGCTGCATTAGATATATTGCATTATTCACATTACAGCTTATCCCATGGAACCACTGTATCTATTAAAGTGTCAGTGGAACATACACCCTTATGGGTTTTTGTTTTTCTTTTGTAGATGGAACATTTTTGACCCTTTTCCTGGCTGTTAACTTCTCTTTCAGAATGTGGGGATCTCTTAGATGTGGGATTAATTTGCATGTTTATTTTTTTACAGACGGAGTACGCGCGCTTTGAGAACGGACGATACGTGTTTCGGATCCACCGATCTCCGCTATGTGAATACATGATTAATTTCATCCACAAGCTCAAACACCTCCCTGAGAAATACATGATGAACAGCGTACTGGAAAATTTCACTATCCTTCAGGTACATACAAGAATGTGTGGTTTATTCTGGTAAACTAGACTTTATAGACTGTCTCCACGCATGTTGCTAACATATGAAGGACTATTGTGAAAAGATTGACTTTCTCTTTTCTGCAACTTCATTGTGCAGATTTTTTGCTTTACAAGGTCCACACCAAACAGTGTTATCCTCTCTGTTACCAAACGGCAAACTCTTACAAAAGTATTCACACCCTAACCATAAACTTCCATATATCATTGAATTTTGTTTGGCATGCATCGCATTTACCTCCGTTATTCCCCCTGGACATATTTAGATAAATAAATCCAGTTCAACCATTTGCTTTTAGAATTCACATAATTAGAAAGTATATTTCAAATGCGTGTAATTTAATCTCAGTATAAATCCAGCTGTTCTGTGAAAGCCTCAGAGGTTTGTTATAGAATATTAATGTACAAACCGTATCATGAAGACTAAGAAACACAGCAGACAGGTCAGGAATATAGTTGTCAAGAAATTTAAAGCAGGGCTAGTTTAAATAAACAACATCCTAAAATGTAGTTATCCTGCACGGTGTAAAAAAATAAGACTTCTTCTAATTCAATATTTAACCTTTTTACACAAGTCAGCATGACTACATTATCTTTATTCCCTTTTCCACTGAAATCATCATGCTCTTGGTTTTCTAAAAGTTTTTCCATGTGACAAAAGAGAATCATTTTATCCTCTCAGATTTTAGGTATCTCAATCTGGATTTATCTTCTGATAAACATATGCCTTCAGAAATGTGAGAACAGTGATGAATTAAAAACCCTTATAAGCTGCACACATCTGAAACAACTGGCTGATGTTTACATAATATTTTTTTTCGAAAGTATTTGAAAAATCTGTTAAACATGTAATATTCCCACTTAAGTGGGACTACCAACAGTCTGGCAGTGTTCAGACCAGATACGTCCTAGCACATCATTTAATCTACGTTGAAGTTAGCTGGATTCTCCTGAATGAGCCGCTGTGCTCCTCAGACAACAGACACTGAGAGGAAACTGCATCGGGTGGAGCGTATCACCACGGCAAGAGTCATTATCAGCAACAACGTTCAAAGAATTTTGTGTTCCTTCTGTTGACGGCTGCATTCCTGCAAAAACGAGCCTGGGGACAATAACTATATTGAGCCCACGCTGGCAACCGCATGGCAGCATGTCATTATAGGGCTCAATGGGCTGATTTAGTTCAGATTAACCAGCAGCTCATAATCACATACAGACAGCAGATACATGGAGACTTACTGTTGCAGCACAATGGATAGCGCCTCTTGTTACAAGTGTTTCTTTCAGCGCAAAAATACAGACAACAATGAGTTGCTAAAGCTGTGCGCTTGTGTTGTGCTTGTAGCGTTGCCATGGCATTGTCACACTCTTGCAATGTTTTAGGTAGATATCAGCATTGTGTAATTAAAAAAAGAGGTTTCCCATGCAGTAATAAAAAGTCTGGAAAGTTTGAGATTTGATTTTTCAAGTTAAAACACCAATCAGAATTGTGTGGCTGATCTCCAACCTTTTTCTGTAAAGCTTCGACTTGCCAAGACTGTTTTGGTATTATTCTGCCTTCTCTGGGAGAACTACTGTATGATATAAGAAAGCATAAGAACAGCATATTTTAAAGTCTTCTTGTTTTTTTATCTGGTTATGTTTGGAGCAGAGGCAACATCAGAGTGTGTGAAAAAGCAGTTAAACAAGACAAAATAAGTACAATCTTCATTGTAAACTGTATGTAGCATCTCATATATGTTATTAGTGCAGTTATTGCACATAAAATTTTGCACATTTTATACTAGAGACTGAAAGCTCAAAAGGATAAAACAGAGCAGCTTTGCTCTGCTGCACTCCATTCAGCCTTTTTATCTCCTGAACGTTGTGCTCTCTCACTGCCTAAATGAATAACTGACAGGTCTGAACATGATGTTGGAAACAGTTTCCTTTTAACAAGATTCTTTGTTTCTTCTTGTTTTAAACACCTCACTGATATAGAAAATACCCACGTTTGAGTCTTCTTCTCTTCATGCCAAAGAGTGTTAAACACACGACCTGGTGGTGCATAGTATGGTGCATTCAATGGCCAGAAGAAAACTGGGTCGTTGAGTCCTAATGCCGTTTTTCATATTTCAGTACCTAAAAGATGGACATATCTTTTGTTTTACACTGATTTATATTTAAAGGAGCAATAAGTAATATATTTACTGTAAAATCAACCTAAATCCTTTTCATTTGTCCCCTGGGATGGAAGTAACATTCTTTATAAACAATCGGTCCTCTCCATCTTCAATGTCTTAGTCACGTTTTTCTCCTTTCAAACCTAGAGGTATGGTCCGGAACTACTTTGGTTCAGAGTGTAGCCCGTGTTTACTTCCTGGTTCCTGAGCCAATAATATCGGAGTACCAAAAACAGAGCGCAGCATTTGGTATTTTATTTTGGCAAAAGAGCAGCAACCTGCTAACAAGAAGCCAGTAAGAGAAGCGGACCAGAAATAGAACAGAATAAAACGTCATATACCTGTCCCGTGGAAGTAAAAATTCACAACAGCAACACACCATTCAAAAACGGCATATTAGATTGTTATCAGTGGCAAGCTTTTGTACCGATTTGAGCCACATGGTGTCAATATTACTTATAGGTCTTTTAAATCATATTTATTGTATTTGATTTGCTTCATTGCAACTTGCAAAATCACGGCATATGAGACATGGCACATGCCCCGATGTTGCAAGTTGTAATGTGGCAAATGTATTGCTCAGTTTGATCTGTAAGTTACTGACAGAGAACACACTAAACCCAAAATTAATTAATTCAGAAATAAAAATATATAAAACAGCTTTTTGTCCCATAGATGTTCTCAGATCAAGATTTTAAACTGAAGCTGTGGTCCTTTAAAGGGTCTGGTTAAGATGCTAAACAAATAAAGCACTCCAACTCTCTTTTTATTTTTTTTTATTGAGCTTTTTTTTTTTTACAGAAACAAGACAGCAAACCCTCAAAAACAGGAAATAACTCAAGGAGGAAAACAAAAAAAAACCTAATTATTATCCGGGTGACAAGGCAAAAAAAATACTTATAGTCACACAAAGCAAAATAAAAGAGAAACTAAACCTAAACAGTCCTCAGTAGTTATCCAAAAGACCTTCAAGAATAAAATAAATCGTATTCAGAGTCAAAATGTATAGTTGGTTGTTCTACACGGGAGATAAATGGATGCCATGTCAAATCAAACTTAGTCTCCAACTCCCATTTTTCTTAACTACAAACAATACAAGTAAATCACTAATCACGAACCAAGTTTTAAAGAATCTGGATTTAGTGGCTCAATGGGCCACTTATACTGATTTTATAAGTATAAGTTTTATTATAAAGCTAGTCTAAGGTGAAGTCAACATCACCATCATGTTATTTTGTAATTAGTGATATCTGAGGTCAATGTTTTGTACTCTTATGTCAATAATGTTATAGGAATTGCTGGAAAAGTTTGAATTTGTTTTATTAAAATAGTTCAGTTGGACCCTAAAATAAAAATATATACTGTATATATATTTAATTCTTCATAGTGAACACAAAATATACTGTACGCTTTCATTATTTCCCCTTTGAATGCACAACCTTTAACATCTAAAGTAGTGCATAAGGAGAAATTAAGAGATGCCATTTTAAAATGTAAAGTTATTGATGAAGATGCAGAAAGCTTTCCATCTGCTAAATTCCCAGCCATGTGAGATGAATCCATAAATATTAAGACTATTTTTTTCTCTCTTTGTTTTTATTTTTTCCAGGTGGTGACAAACAGGGACACCCTGGAGACCCTGCTGTGCATAGCTTACGTCTTTGAGGTGTCTACAAGCGAGCATGGCGCACAACATCATATTTACAGGCTAGTCAAAGACTGACACAGTTACACTGTTGGAACTTGCCAGCTCTCAGACCTTTTTGTAGCGGGAGTTAAGCAAAAGCACACCAAACAAAAGACTACAGACGCCACAGAGCTTAAAGCTGGAATCTGCCAAGTCGGTTCGGAACTCTGAGAAACACTGGCCGCGTCAGGGTGCGCAAGAACACTACTACTGCTGAAGAAGATGAACCGTGGATGTCGAAAGACTGAAAAAGTGTGAAGAAGGACCATCCTACACTGTGGTCTCTATACCAAAGGAGCCAAACATGGCCAACAGAAGCTGCATGAGAGAGTTTTTGTCGGTCTTTGTGTTTATCTAGATCTTGTTTTAAATGTAGATTCTGTTACAGACATGCATGTGCAGGGGGTGTCGAGTTGGACTGCCTCAGGGTGCCATCTAGTGGCTTGAATTAATATCACAGCGAGAAAAAGATTCAAGATCCCTCTTTTGCACATCCACTGATTACAATTGATGGTGCAGATATTTTGTATTATCGCAGCATTTCAGTGATCATGTGCAGAATCACATTCATCTCTTCTTAACAATGTTAGGATGAGCTTATTGCAGAAACGTGTTGTATTCATTTTGTTTGGCATTGATTGTTGAAAGTGTCTTGTATTGTTTCTTGTCTTTGATTGACAAAAGTCTGACTCCAACTGAAGGCACATAGTAACACTGCTAACCTGAACAAACTGGGATTTGTAAACTGAAGTTGTCTGCATATGCAAGTTGGCCTGGAAAAAAAAGCATTTCACATACAACTCCTGTTGCTGGGTTTTTGTAAAGTGTGGTATGCATCTAATGGCATATACAATTAAAAGTAGGATTTATCCCTATAAACTTACAATTTACTGAGTACATGTGGAAGCAAAGCTCCATATACATTTTGCTTTGCAAAAGTGTCCATGACCTCTGAACCTTTTCACGTTTTCAGGTTAAAACCACAAACGTTAATGTGTTTTGTTGGGATTTTAATAGATAGACCAACAACAAGTGGGGCATAAATGTGAAGTTGAAGGAAAAGGATACATGGTGAAACCCATAAAAAAATAACAGTGTGGTATGCATTTGTATTGAGCCACCTTCAGAGGTCACTTAATCTGTAAAGCTGTTCTGTGGAGACCTCAGTGGTTTGTTACAGAGCAGAAGTCACAAAGAAGTCCAAGGAACACAGCAGACAGGGCAATGAGCTTGGAACAACTCATGAAGCTTTCAGAAATATAAAGAATATGGGACAACGGCAGACCAACCAAGACATATTCGCCCACCTAAACTGACAGGTTTGGTAGGACAGCATTAATCAGAGGAACAGTCAAGAGGCCTAGAGTAACTGGGGGAGCTATAAAGATCCACTACTCACATGGTAGAATGTTCACAGGACAACTATTAGCTTTGCCCTCTAAAAATATTGTCCTCGTTGAAGAGAGGTAAGAAGAAAGACATTAGAAGTTCATCTTGAAGTTAGTGTTTTGTGTAGCAAAACACTAACTTTAAAGCATCATCATGCTTTTCAGTTCTTCCTTTTCACATTGAAATCCTTCAGCCGTTAATTTACCCCCTTTTTCCTGTGTTCCGAGGTGTGTCTGAGAGCAACTCGTTTTGGTCCGATCTCTAAATCTAAAGGAGGCACTTCACACCCTGCCCCCGTCCAGGTCTCAGAGTGTTCCATTCCACACAGTTTGGTCATTTTTATAGTATGATTTCGGTGAATGCTGTAATGACCAACCAAACATGTTGACTTATCCACTTGTAGCTTCAGCGTCTTTCAGCTGGGACTACAAAATCGCACTGAGAAACAAAAATGGCGTATTCGCAAAATTGGTAAGCTGGTAGTCATTGACCTTGTTTAGCAGTTCCGCAGCAAATACTGTGACGTAATTGTTAAAAAAAAAAAAAAAGCTTTACGGAGGCTTGCCTTCCAGCAAGACAACAACCCTAAACATACAGACAAGAGTTACAGTAAACGGGTTTAGATCAAAGTACATTCATGTAGTTCATGTAGTGTGTGTGTGTGTGTGTGTGTGTGTGTGTGTGTGTGTGTGTGTGTGTGTGTGTGTGTATAGACAGACAAACAGATACAGGTACATCTCAAAGACTTTTCAGAAAGTGAAACTTGTATAGATTCATTATACATAGAGTGAAACATTCCAAGCCTTTATTTCTTGTAGTTTTAATGATTATGGCTCACAGACAATGAAAACCGGTTTCTCAGAAAAATATTACATAACATCATTAAAATATGATATTTTAAACATATGTCAGGCTTCTAAAAGTATGTTCACTTATATGGACTGAATATGGACTCAATACTTTTACATGAATTATTACATTAATGCAGCATGGTATGAAGGCGATCAGCCTGTGGTTCTGCTGAGTTATGATGGAAGTCCAGGTTGCTTTGATAGCTGCCTTCAGGTCTTCTGCATTATTGGGTCTGGCGCCTTTCACTCTCCTCTTGACGGTACCCGAGATATTTTCTGTGGGTCCAGGTCCCAAATTTTCCCATTGTGGGGCAATAAAGGTATTTCTTCTTCGTGGCATGTTCCTTGAAACAGCGTTTGGTACCTTTGGCAGTGTGGGCAGTTGCCAAGTCTTGCTGGAAAACAAAATCAGCATCTACATAAAGCTTATCAGTAGAAGGAAGCATGCTCCCAAATGTCCTGGGGCCCGTTCTTTGTACGTTGCTTAAAACATCCAAGATCAAATGAGACATCCAAGATGATTTCATCGGGCCAATCATGATCCAGCTAATTGGGTTCTTCGAACACACCTGTTGTTTATGATTAGTATCGCTGGATTGAGTTATCTGAGATATCTGAGTGTTCATGCGTCGGTTTAAAAGGGGAAATGTGTCGATAGTAGAAACAATGATCAGCAACGCTGGTATTGGCTGTTCAGCATGGCCAAAGAACGCCCAAAGTTTTTCTCACAAGCAGAACAAGAGCTTTTATTGGAAGGTTATGCCGAATTTTGAGTCATTAATTAAAACGACAGAGAACACCTCAAAGTCTGCTAAAGCCAGGAGAGAGGGCTGGCAAAAAGTAGCAGACAAATTAAATGCGTTAATAGTGTTCATGGTAGATGTTTCTATCACTTTCTACAATATGTATTTTTGCATTTTAATAATTTCATATTTACTTTGTTCTTTTATGTCAGAGCCTCCAAGGGACCCACTAGAACATGGTTCATGGATAAGGCACTCCTTGGCTGTGGGTTGAAGTCCTATCTGGGGTGCAAGCAGAATGGCGTAGCGGTAGCATACTGGTCCCATAAGCCAGAGGTCGATGGATGGTATGCTGTGCAGGATTTAACTGTGTACATGTGACAGAGCTCAAGATCTGACCATGCGGTCCTTGTGCACCAAGTCAAAGCGTGCGCACTTGTAGGTCCAATGAAACGCCTCACTGCTTCTTCTCATCTTTGTGTTTTTTGTTGACAATGAAGAAAGCTTCTGTGTGAAGATGCTAGTTATGAGATGCATTAAGACATTGTTTTTTCAAAAATCCCTTCACAGCACATGTAACTTTTCTCAACCTTGTGTCAAAGTACTTGTCTTGAGGTGCAGTGCACTGCTTTGAGTTGCCCCAAGGAGATTAGGTTTGAAAATGAGCCTGAGCTAACCAGGAGTCGAACCTAGAATCTTCTGATCCGTAGTCAGACGCGTTATCCATTGCGCCACTAGCCCTTGATGTGTCGAGTAGGCGATTGTTATCGTGTCGTACCATGACCGGTGTAGTACTGCAGTGTGAAATGATACGCGACTTAATAACTACCTGAAGTGGAAGATCAAAAGAAATGCCCCGTGTGAGGGTTGAACTCACGACCTTCAGATTATGAGACTGACGCACTGCCTGCTGCGCCAACAAGGCACAAAAACCTGTCAAGCTGACGCATATCCACGACCATACTACGATCAAAGATTCTATTGATTCCTGTCATGGCTGTGATTGCATTCATGTCGTCACATGACTGTCTAGCCTGGCACTTCCTGAATACAAAGTACAAGACTTCAACACAAGGTTTTATCAACATTTCTCAAGCTTTTCTTTTTCTTAATCACATTTTTTCATCCAACTTTGTGGAAAGTCAGAGCAATTGTACAGACAAGTCAAAGGTCGCCCTGTGCTTCCAGGAAAACAAAGAGGTTTGCAACAGCCGGATTTTCCGCTGCTCTGAAACACTAGAAAACACTACTCACTACTCAATAGAACATGAAATGAACACTTTTCTACCCTGGATCTGTTTGGGTATTCTGCCCCATAGCCAGTTTGTGGGGGTAATTGTCTCAACATTCAGGGAGAGGTTTTGGTCCTTACAGCCGCACTTAACTATCATTACTTTATTAATTTAATGTTGAATGTTACTATGATATTAGCATAAATAAGTCGCATAACTACACAGTCGTGAAATTCAGTTAACAACTAAAACATTTTTTAATACCAGCAATCCAATTTGAGATTGGATCGAACTGAATGGAATCAAAAAGAATTCATTCTAAATCCCAAGAATCGGAATCAGATCGATTCTTGAAATTTGAATTGACAGCCAGCCTTGTTGTCTACGGATCACGTTTGAAATGTCGTTGACAGTATTCCTGCCCCAGTGGCCTAATGGATAAGGCACTCCTTGGCCAGGGATTGTGGGTTGAAGTCCCATCTGGGGTGCAAGCAGAATGGCGTAGCGGTAGCATACTGGTCCCATAAGCCAGAGGTCGATGGATGGTATGCTGTGCACTTTTGCACAATGGGTTTGGAGTGCAGGATTTAACTGTGTACATGTGACAGAGCTCAAGATCTCACCATGCGGTCCTTGTGCACCAAGTCAAAGCGTGCGCACTTGTAGGTCCAATGAAACGCCTCACTGCTTCTTCTCATCTTTGTGTTTTTTGTTAACAATGAAGAAGGCTTCTGTGTGAAGATGCTAGTTATGAGATGAATTAAGACATTGTTTTTTCAAAAATCCCTTCACAGCACATGTAACTTTTCTCAACCTTGTGTCAAAGTACTTGTCTTGAGGTGCAGTGCACTGCTTTGAGTTGCCCCAAGGAGATTAGGTTTGAAAATGAGCCTGAGCTAGCCAGGAGTCGAACCTAGAATCTTCTGATCCGTAGTCAGACGCGTTATCCATTGCGCCACTAGCCCTTGACGTGTCGAGTAGGCGATTGTTATCGTGTCGTACCATGACCGGTGTAGTACTGCAGTGTGAAACGATACGCGACTTAATAACTACCTGAAGTGGAAGATCAAAAGAAATGCCCCGTGTGAGGGTTGAACTCACGACCTTCAGATTATGAGACTGACGCGCTGCCTGCTGCGCCAACGAGGCACAAAAGCCTGTCAAGCTGACGCATATCCACGACCATACTACGATCAAAGATTCTATTGATTCCTGTCATGGCTCTGATTGCATTCATGTCGTCACATGACTGTCTAGCCTGGCACTTCCTGAATACAAAGTACAAGACTTCAACACAAGGTTTTATATACATTTCTCAAGCTTTTCTTTTTCTTAATCACATTTTTTCATCCAACTTTGTGGAAAGTCAGAGCAATTGTACAGACAAGTCAAAGGTCGCCCTGTGCTTCCAGGAAAACAAAGAGGTTCGCAACAGCTGGATTTTCCGCTGCTCTAAAACACTAGAAAACACTACTCACTACTCAATAGAACATGAAAAGAACACTTTTCTACCCTGGATCTGTTTGGGTATTCTGCCCCATAGCAAGTTTGTGGGGGTAATTGTCTCAACATTCAGGGAGAGGTTTTGGTCCTTACAGCCGCACTTAACTATCATTACTTTATTAATTTAATGTTGAATGTTACTATGATATTAGCATAAATAAGTCGCATAACTACACAGTCGTGAAATTCAGTTAACAACTAAAACATTTTTTAATACCAGCAATCCAATCTGAGATTGGATCGAACTGAATGGAATCAAAAAGAATTCATTCTAAATCCCAAGAATCGGAATCAGATCGATTCTTGAAATTTGAATTGACAGCCAGCCTTGCTGTCTACGGATCACGTTTGAAATGTCGTTGACAGTATTCCTGCCCCAGTGGCCTAATGGATAAGGCACTCCTTGGCCAGGGATTGTGGGTTGAAGTCCCATCTGGGGTGCAAGCAGAATGGCGTAGCGGTAGCATACTGGTCCCATAAGCCAGAGGTCGATGGATGGTATGCTGTGACCTTTTGCACAATGGGTTTGGAGTGCAGGATTTAACTGTGTACATGTGACAGAGCTCAAGATCTCACCATGCGGTCCTTGTGCACCAAGTCAAAGCGTGCGCACTTGTAGGTCCAATGAAACGCCTCACTGCTTCTTCTCATCTTTGTGTTTTTTGTTGACAATGAAGAAGGCTTCTGTGTGAAGATGCTAGTTATGAGATGCATTAAGACATTGTTTTTTCAAAAATCCCTTCACAGCACATGTAACTTTTCTCAACCTTGTGTCAAAGTACTTGTCTTGAGGTGCAGTGCACTGCTTTGAGTTGCCCCAAGGAGATTAGGTTTGAAAATGAGCCTGAGCTAGCCAGGAGTCGAACCTAGAATCTTCTGATCCGTAGTCAGACGCGTTATCCATTGCGCCACTAGCCCTTGACGTGTCGAGTAGGCGATTGTTATCGTGTCGTACCATGACCGGTGTAGTACTGCAGTGTGAAATGATACGCGACTTAATAACTACCTGAAGTGGAAGATTAAAAGAAATGCCCCGTGTGAGGGTTGAACTCACGACCTTCAGATTATGAGACTGACGAGCTGCCTGCTGCGCCAACGAGGCACAAAAGCCTGTCAAGCTGACGCATATCCACGACCATACTACGATCAAAGATTCTATTGATTCCTGTCATGGCTGTGATTGCATTCATGTCGTCACATGACTGTCTAGCCTGGCACTTCCTTAATACAAAGTACAAGACTTCAACACAAGGTTTTATCAACATTTCTCAAGCTTTTCTTTTTCTTAATCACATTTTTTCATCCAACTTTGTGGAAAGTCATAGCAATTGTACAGACAAGTCAAAGGTCGCCCTGTGCTTCCAGGAAAACAAAGAGGTTCGCAACAGCCGGATTTTCCGCTGCTCTAAAACACTAGAAAACACTACTCACTACTCAATAGAACATGAAATGAACACTTTTCTACCCTGGATCTGTTTGGGTATTCTGCCCCATAGCCAGTTTGTGGGGATAATTGTCTCAACATTCAGGGAGAGGTTTTGGTCCTTACAGCCGCACTTAACTATCATTACTTTATTAATTTAATGTTGAATGTTACTATGATATTAGCATAAATAAGTCGCATAACTACACAGTCGTGAAATTCAGTTAACAACTAAAACATTTTTTAATACCAGCAATCCAATTTGAGATTGGATCGAACTGAATGGAATCAAAAAGAATTCATTCTAAATCCCAAGAATCGGAATGAGATCGATTCTTGAAATTTGAATTGACAGCCAGCCTTGCTGTCTACGGATCACGTTTGAAATGTCGTTGACAGTATTCCTGCCCCAGTGGCCTAATGGACAAGGCACTCCTTGGCCAGGGATTGTGGGTTGAAGTCCCATCTGGGGTGCAAGCAGAATGGCGTAGCGGTAGCATACTGGTCCCATAAGCCAGAGGTCGATGGATGGTATGCTGTGCACTTTTGCACAATGGGTTTGGAGTGCAGGATTTAACTGTGTACATGTGACAGAGCTCAAGATCTGACCATGCGGTCCTTGTGCACCAAGTCAAAGCGTGCGCACTTGTAGGTCCAATGAAACGCCTCACTGCTTCTTCTCATCTTTGTGTTTTTTGTTGACAGTGAAGAAGGCTTCTGTGTGAAGATGCTAGTTATGAGATGCATTAAGACATTGTTTTTTCAAAAATCCCTTCACAGCACATGTAACTTTTCTCAACCTTGTGTCAAAGTACTTGTCTTGAGGTGCAGTGCACTGCTTTGAGTTGCCCCAAGGAGATTAGGTTTGAAAATGAGCCTGAGCTAGCCAGGAGTCGAACCTAGAATCTTCTGATCCGTAGTCAGACGCGTTATCCATTGCGCCACTAGCCCTTGACGTGTCGAGTAGGCGATTGTTATCGTGTCGTACCATGACCGGTGTAGTACTGCAGTGTGAAACGATACGCGACTTAATAACTACCTGAAGTGGAAGATCAAAAGAAATGCCCCGTGTGAGGGTTGAACTCACGACCTTCAGATTATGAGACTGACGCGCTGCCTGCTGCGCCAACGAGGCACAAAAGCCTGTCAAGCTGACGCATATCCACGACCATACTACGATCAAAGATTCTATTGATTCCTGTCATGGCTCTGATTGCATTCATGTCGTCACATGACTGTCTAGCCTGGCACTTCCTGAATACAAAGTACAAGACTTCAACACAAGGTTTTATATACATTTCTCAAGCTTTTCTTTTTCTTAATCACATTTTTTCATCCAACTTTGTGGAAAGTCAGAGCAATTGTACAGACAAGTCAAAGGTCGCCCTGTGCTTCCAGGAAAACAAAGAGGTTCGCAACAGCTGGATTTTCCGCTGCTCTAAAACACTAGAAAACACTACTCACTACTCAATAGAACATGAAAAGAACACTTTTCTACCCTGGATCTGTTTGGGTATTCTGCCCCATAGCAAGTTTGTGGGGGTAATTGTCTCAACATTCAGGGAGAGGTTTTGGTCCTTACAGCCGCACTTAACTATCATTACTTTATTAATTTAATGTTGAATGTTACTATGATATTAGCATAAATAAGTCGCATAACTACACAGTCGTGAAATTCAGTTAACAACTAAAACATTTTTTAATACCAGCAATCCAATCTGAGATTGGATCGAACTGAATGGAATCAAAAAGAACTCATTCTAAATCCCAAGAATCGGAATCAGATCGATTCTTGAAATTTGAATTGACAGCCAGCCTTGCTGTCTACGGATCACGTTTGAAATGTCGTTGACAGTATTCCTGCCCCAGTGGCCTAATGGATAAGGCACTCCTTGGCCAGGGATTGTGGGTTGAAGTCCCATCTGGGGTGCAAGCAGAATGGCGTAGC
Source organism: Fundulus diaphanus (assembly GCA_037039145.1). NCBI lineage: Eukaryota > Metazoa > Chordata > Actinopteri > Cyprinodontiformes > Fundulidae > Fundulus > Fundulus diaphanus. The sequence continues at coordinate 36,202,267 of CM073134.1, forward strand.
GGTAGCATACTGGTCCCATAAGCCAGAGGTCGATGGATGGTATGCTGTGACCTTTTGCACAATGGGTTTGGAGTGCAGGATTTAACTGTGTACATGTGACAGAGCTCAAGATCTCACCATGCGGTCCTTGTGCACCAAGTCAAAGCGTGCGCACTTGTAGGTCCAATGAAACGCCTCACTGCTTCTTCTCATCTTTGTGTTTTTTGTTGACAATGAAGAAGGCTTCTGTGTGAAGATGCTAGTTATGAGATGCATTAAGACATTGTTTTTTCAAAAATCCCTTCACAGCACATGTAACTTTTCTCAACCTTGTGTCAAAGTACTTGTCTTGAGGTGCAGTGCACTGCTTTGAGTTGCCCCAAGGAGATTAGGTTTGAAAATGAGCCTGAGCTAGCCAGGAGTCGAACCTAGAATCTTCTGATCCGTAGTCAGACGCGTTATCCATTGCGCCACTAGCCCTTGACGTGTCGAGTAGGCGATTGTTATCGTGTCGTACCATGACCGGTGTAGTACTGCAGTGTGAAATGATACGCGACTTAATAACTACCTGAAGTGGAAGATTAAAAGAAATGCCCCGTGTGAGGGTTGAACTCACGACCTTCAGATTATGAGACTGACGAGCTGCCTGCTGCGCCAACGAGGCACAAAAGCCTGTCAAGCTGACGCATATCCACGACCATACTACGATCAAAGATTCTATTGATTCCTGTCATGGCTGTGATTGCATTCATGTCGTCACATGACTGTCTAGCCTGGCACTTCCTTAATACAAAGTACAAGACTTCAACACAAGGTTTTATCAACATTTCTCAAGCTTTTCTTTTTCTTAATCACATTTTTTCATCCAACTTTGTGGAAAGTCATAGCAATTGTACAGACAAGTCAAAGGTCGCCCTGTGCTTCCAGGAAAACAAAGAGGTTCGCAACAGCCGGATTTTCCGCTGCTCTAAAACACTAGAAAACACTACTCACTACTCAATAGAACATGAAATGAACACTTTTCTACCCTGGATCTGTTTGGGTATTCTGCCCCATAGCCAGTTTGTGGGGATAATTGTCTCAACATTCAGGGAGAGGTTTTGGTCCTTACAGCCGCACTTAACTATCATTACTTTATTAATTTAATGTTGAATGTTACTATGATATTAGCATAAATAAGTCGCATAACTACACAGTCGTGAAATTCAGTTAACAACTAAAACATTTTTTAATACCAGCAATCCAATTTGAGATTGGATCGAACTGAATGGAATCAAAAAGAATTCATTCTAAATCCCAAGAATCGGAATGAGATCGATTCTTGAAATTTGAATTGACAGCCAGCCTTGCTGTCTACGGATCACGTTTGAAATGTCGTTGACAGTATTCCTGCCCCAGTGGCCTAATGGACAAGGCACTCCTTGGCCAGGGATTGTGGGTTGAAGTCCCATCTGGGGTGCAAGCAGAATGGCGTAGCGGTAGCATACTGGTCCCATAAGCCAGAGGTCGATGGATGGTATGCTGTGCACTTTTGCACAATGGGTTTGGAGTGCAGGATTTAACTGTGTACATGTGACAGAGCTCAAGATCTGACCATGCGGTCCTTGTGCACCAAGTCAAAGCGTGCGCACTTGTAGGTCCAATGAAACGCCTCACTGCTTCTTCTCATCTTTGTGTTTTTTGTTGACAGTGAAGAAGGCTTCTGTGTGAAGATGCTAGTTATGAGATGCATTAAGACATTGTTTTTTCAAAAATCCCTTCACAGCACATGTAACTTTTCTCAACCTTGTGTCAAAGTACTTGTCTTGAGGTGCAGTGCACTGCTTTGAGTTGCCCCAAGGAGATTAGGTTTGAAAATGAGCCTGAGCTAGCCAGGAGTCGAACCTAGAATCTTCTGATCCGTAGTCAGACTCGTTATCCATTGCGCCACTAGCCCTTGACGTGTCGAGTAGACGATTGTTATCGTGTCGTACCATGACCGGTGTAGTACTGCAGTGTGAAATGATACGCGACTTAATAACTAGCTGAAGTGGAAGATCAAAAGAAATGCCCCGTGTGAGGGTTGAACTCACGACCTCCAGATTATGAGACTGACGCGCTGCCTGCTGCGCCAACGAGGCACAAAAGCCTGTCAAGCTGACGCATATCCACGACCATACTACGATCAAAGATTCTATTGATTCCTGTCATGGCTGTGATTGCATTCATGTCGTCACATGACTGTCTAGCCTGGCACTTCCTTAATACAAAGTACAAGACTTCAACACAAGGTTTTATCAACATTTCTCAAGCTTTTCTTTTTCTTAATCACATTTTTTCATCCAACTTTGTGGAAAGTCAGAGCAATTGTACAGACAAGTCAAAGGTCGCCCTGTGCTTCCAGGAAAACAAAGAGGTTCGCAACAGCCGGATCTTCCGCTGCTCTAAAACACTAGAAAACACTACTCACTACTCAATAGAACATGAAATGAACACTTTTCTACCCTGGATCTGTTTGGGTATTCTGCCCCATAGCAAGTTTGTGGGGGTAATTGTCTCAACATTCAGGGAGAGGTTTTGGTCCTTACAGCCGCACTTAACTATCATTACTTTATTAATTTAATGTTGAATGTTACTATGATATTAGCATAAATAAGTCGCATAACTACACAGTCGTGAAATTCAGTTAACAACTAAAACATTTTTTAATACCAGCAATCCAATTTGAGATTGGATCGAACTGAATGGAATCAAAAAGAATTCATTCTAAATCCCAAGAATCGGAATCAGATCGATTCTTGAAATTTGAATTGACAGCCAGCCTTGCTGTCTACGGATCACGTTTGAAATGTCGTTGACAGTATTCCTGCCCCAGTGGCCTAATGGATAAGGCACTCCTTGGCCAGGGATTGTGGGTTGAAGTCCCATCTGGGGTGCAAGCAGAATGGCGTAGCGGTAGCATACTGGTCCCATAAGCCAGAGGTCGATGGATGGTATGCTGTGCACTTTTGCACAATGGGTTTGGAGTGCAGGATTTAACTGTGTACATGTGACAGAGCTCAAGATCTGACCATGCGGTCCTTGTGCACCAAGTCAAAGCGTGCGCACTTGTAGGTCCAATGAAACGCCTCACTGCTTCTTCTCATCTTTGTGTTTTTTGTTGACAATGAAGAAGGCTTCTGTGTGAAGATGCTAGTTATGAGATGCATTAAGACATTGTTTTTTCAAAAATCCCTTCACAGCACATGTAACTTTTCTCAACCTTGTGTCAAAGTACTTGTCTTGAGGTGCAGTGCACTGCTTTGAGTTGCCCCAAGGAGATTAGGTTTGAAAATGAGCCTGAGCTAGCCAGGAGTCGAACCTAGAATTTTCTGATCCGTAGTCAGACGCGTTATCCATTGCGCCACTAGCCCTTGACGTGTCGAGTAGGCGATTGTTATCGTGTCGTACCATGACCGGTGTAGTACTGCAGTGTGAAATGATACGCGACTTAATAACTACCTGAAGTGGAAGATTAAAAGAAATGCCCCGTGTGAGGGTTGAACTCACGACCTTCAGATTATGAGACTGACGAGCTGCCTGCTGCGCCAACGAGGCACAAAAGCCTGTCAAGCTGACGCATATCCACGACCATACTACGATCAAAGATTCTATTGATTCCTGTCATGGCTGTGATTGCATTCATGTCGTCACATGACTGTCTAGCCTGGCACTTCCTTAATACAAAGTACAAGACTTCAACACAAGGTTTTATCAACATTTCTCAAGCTTTTCTTTTTCTTAATCACATTTTTTCATCCAACTTTGTGGAAAGTCATAGCAATTGTACAGACAAGTCAAAGGTCGCCCTGTGCTTCCAGGAAAACAAAGAGGTTCGCAACAGCCGGATTTTCCGCTGCTCTAAAACACTAGAAAACACTACTCACTACTCAATAGAACATGAAATGAACACTTTTCTACCCTGGATCTGTTTGGGTATTCTGCCCCATAGCCAGTTTGTGGGGATAATTGTCTCAACATTCAGGGAGAGGTTTTGGTCCTTACAGCCGCACTTAACTATCATTACTTTATTAATTTAATGTTGAATGTTACTATGATATTAGCATAAATAAGTCGCATAACTACACAGTCGTGAAATTCAGTTAACAACTAAAACATTTTTTAATACCAGCAATCCAATTTGAGATTGGATCGAACTGAATGGAATCAAAAAGAATTCATTCTAAATCCCAAGAATCGGAATGAGATCGATTCTTGAAATTTGAATTGACAGCCAGCCTTGCTGTCTACGGATCACGTTTGAAATGTCGTTGACAGTATTCCTGCCCCAGTGGCCTAATGGACAAGGCACTCCTTGGCCAGGGATTGTGGGTTGAAGTCCCATCTGGGGTGCAAGCAGAATGGCGTAGCGGTAGCATACTGGTCCCATAAGCCAGAGGTCGATGGATGGTATGCTGTGCACTTTTGCACAATGGGTTTGGAGTGCAGGATTTAACTGTGTACATGTGACAGAGCTCAAGATCTGACCATGCGGTCCTTGTGCACCAAGTCAAAGCGTGCGCACTTGTAGGTCCAATGAAACGCCTCACTGCTTCTTCTCATCTTTGTGTTTTTTGTTGACAGTGAAGAAGGCTTCTGTGTGAAGATGCTAGTTATGAGATGCATTAAGACATTGTTTTTTCAAAAATCCCTTCACAGCACATGTAACTTTTCTCAACCTTGTGTCAAAGTACTTGTCTTGAGGTGCAGTGCACTGCTTTGAGTTGCCCCAAGGAGATTAGGTTTGAAAATGAGCCTGAGCTAGCCAGGAGTCGAACCTAGAATCTTCTGATCCGTAGTCAGACGCGTTATCCATTGCGCCACTAGCCCTTGACGTGTCGAGTAGGCGATTGTTATCGTGTCGTACCATGACCGGTGTAGTACTGCAGTGTGAAACGATACGCGACTTAATAACTACCTGAAGTGGAAGATCAAAAGAAATGCCCCGTGTGAGGGTTGAACTCACGACCTTCAGATTATGAGACTGACGCGCTGCCTGCTGCGCCAACGAGGCACAAAAGCCTGTCAAGCTGACGCATATCCACGACCATACTACGATCAAAGATTCTATTGATTCCTGTCATGGCTCTGATTGCATTCATGTCGTCACATGACTGTCTAGCCTGGCACTTCCTGAATACAAAGTACAAGACTTCAACACAAGGTTTTATATACATTTCTCAAGCTTTTCTTTTTCTTAATCACATTTTTTCATCCAACTTTGTGGAAAGTCAGAGCAATTGTACAGACAAGTCAAAGGTCGCCCTGTGCTTCCAGGAAAACAAAGAGGTTCGCAACAGCTGGATTTTCCGCTGCTCTAAAACACTAGAAAACACTACTCACTACTCAATAGAACATGAAAAGAACACTTTTCTACCCTGGATCTGTTTGGGTATTCTGCCCCATAGCAAGTTTGTGGGGGTAATTGTCTCAACATTCAGGGAGAGGTTTTGGTCCTTACAGCCGCACTTAACTATCATTACTTTATTAATTTAATGTTGAATGTTACTATGATATTAGCATAAATAAGTCGCATAACTACACAGTCGTGAAATTCAGTTAACAACTAAAACATTTTTTAATACCAGCAATCCAATCTGAGATTGGATCGAACTGAATGGAATCAAAAAGAACTCATTCTAAATCCCAAGAATCGGAATCAGATCGATTCTTGAAATTTGAATTGACAGCCAGCCTTGCTGTCTACGGATCACGTTTGAAATGTCGTTGACAGTATTCCTGCCCCAGTGGCCTAATGGATAAGGCACTCCTTGGCCAGGGATTGTGGGTTGAAGTCCCATCTGGGGTGCAAGCAGAATGGCGTAGCGGTAGCATACTGGTCCCATAAGCCAGAGGTCGATGGATGGTATGCTGTGACCTTTTGCACAATGGGTTTGGAGTGCAGGATTTAACTGTGTACATGTGACAGAGCTCAAGATCTCACCATGCGGTCCTTGTGCACCAAGTCAAAGCGTGCGCACTTGTAGGTCCAATGAAACGCCTCACTGCTTCTTCTCATCTTTGTGTTTTTTGTTGACAATGAAGAAGGCTTCTGTGTGAAGATGCTAGTTATGAGATGCATTAAGACATTGTTTTTTCAAAAATCCCTTCACAGCACATGTAACTTTTCTCAACCTTGTGTCAAAGTACTTGTCTTGAGGTGCAGTGCACTGCTTTGAGTTGCCCCAAGGAGATTAGGTTTGAAAATGAGCCTGAGCTAGCCAGGAGTCGAACCTAGAATCTTCTGATCCGTAGTCAGACGCGTTATCCATTGCGCCACTAGCCCTTGACGTGTCGAGTAGGCGATTGTTATCGTGTCGTACCATGACCGGTGTAGTACTGCAGTGTGAAATGATACGCGACTTAATAACTACCTGAAGTGGAAGATTAAAAGAAATGCCCCGTGTGAGGGTTGAACTCACGACCTTCAGATTATGAGACTGACGCGCTGCCTGCTGCGCCAACGAGGCACAAAAGCCTGTCAAGCTGACGCATATCCACGACCATACTACGATCAAAGATTCTATTGATTCCTGTCATGGCTGTGATTGCATTCATGTCGTCACATGACTGTCTAGCCTGGCACTTCCTTAATACAAAGTACAAGACTTCAACACAAGGTTTTATCAACATTTCTCAAGCTTTTCTTTTTCTTAATCACATTTTTTCATCCAACTTTGTGGAAAGTCATAGCAATTGTACAGACAAGTCAAAGGTCGCCCTGTGCTTCCAGGAAAACAAAGAGGTTCGCAACAGCCGGATTTTCCGCTGCTCTAAAACACTAGAAAACACTACTCACTACTCAATAGAACATGAAATGAACACTTTTCTACCCTGGATCTGTTTGGGTATTCTGCCCCATAGCCAGTTTGTGGGGATAATTGTCTCAACATTCAGGGAGAGGTTTTGGTCCTTACAGCCGCACTTAACTATCATTACTTTATTAATTTAATGTTGAATGTTACTATGATATTAGCATAAATAAGTCGCATAACTACACAGTCGTGAAATTCAGTTAACAACTAAAACATTTTTTAATACCAGCAATCCAATTTGAGATTGGATCGAACTGAATGGAATCAAAAAGAATTCATTCTAAATCCCAAGAATCGGAATGAGATCGATTCTTGAAATTTGAATTGACAGCCAGCCTTGCTGTCTACGGATCACGTTTGAAATGTCGTTGACAGTATTCCTGCCCCAGTGGCCTAATGGACAAGGCACTCCTTGGCCAGGGATTGTGGGTTGAAGTCCCATCTGGGGTGCAAGCAGAATGGCGTAGCGGTAGCATACTGGTCCCATAAGCCAGAGGTCGATGGATGGTATGCTGTGCACTTTTGCACAATGGGTTTGGAGTGCAGGATTTAACTGTGTACATGTGACAGAGCTCAAGATCTGACCATGCGGTCCTTGTGCACCAAGTCAAAGCGTGCGCACTTGTAGGTCCAATGAAACGCCTCACTGCTTCTTCTCATCTTTGTGTTTTTTGTTGACAGTGAAGAAGGCTTCTGTGTGAAGATGCTAGTTATGAGATGCATTAAGACATTGTTTTTTCAAAAATCCCTTCACAGCACATGTAACTTTTCTCAACCTTGTGTCAAAGTACTTGTCTTGAGGTGCAGTGCACTGCTTTGAGTTGCCCCAAGGAGATTAGGTTTGAAAATGAGCCTGAGCTAGCCAGGAGTCGAACCTAGAATCTTCTGATCCGTAGTCAGACTCGTTATCCATTGCGCCACTAGCCCTTGACGTGTCGAGTAGACGATTGTTATCGTGTCGTACCATGACCGGTGTAGTACTGCAGTGTGAAATGATACGCGACTTAATAACTAGCTGAAGTGGAAGATCAAAAGAAATGCCCCGTGTGAGGGTTGAACTCACGACCTCCAGATTATGAGACTGACGCGCTGCCTGCTGCGCCAACGAGGCACAAAAGCCTGTCAAGCTGACGCATATCCACGACCATACTACGATCAAAGATTCTATTGATTCCTGTCATGGCTGTGATTGCATTCATGTCGTCACATGACTGTCTAGCCTGGCACTTCCTTAATACAAAGTACAAGACTTCAACACAAGGTTTTATCAACATTTCTCAAGCTTTTCTTTTTCTTAATCACATTTTTTCATCCAACTTTGTGGAAAGTCAGAGCAATTGTACAGACAAGTCAAAGGTCGCCCTGTGCTTCCAGGAAAACAAAGAGGTTCGCAACAGCCGGATCTTCCGCTGCTCTAAAACACTAGAAAACACTACTCACTACTCAATAGAACATGAAATGAACACTTTTCTACCCTGGATCTGTTTGGGTATTCTGCCCCATAGCAAGTTTGTGGGGGTAATTGTCTCAACATTCAGGGAGAGGTTTTGGTCCTTACAGCCGCACTTAACTATCATTACTTTATTAATTTAATGTTGAATGTTACTATGATATTAGCATAAATAAGTCGCATAACTACACAGTCGTGAAATTCAGTTAACAACTAAAACATTTTTTAATACCAGCAATCCAATTTGAGATTGGATCGAACTGAATGGAATCAAAAAGAATTCATTCTAAATCCCAAGAATCGGAATCAGATCGATTCTTGAAATTTGAATTGACAGCCAGCCTTGCTGTCTACGGATCACGTTTGAAATGTCGTTGACAGTATTCCTGCCCCAGTGGCCTAATGGATAAGGCACTCCTTGGCCAGGGATTGTGGGTTGAAGTCCCATCTGGGGTGCAAGCAGAATGGCGTAGCGGTAGCATACTGGTCCCATAAGCCAGAGGTCGATGGATGGTATGCTGTGCACTTTTGCACAATGGGTTTGGAGTGCAGGATTTAACTGTGTACATGTGACAGAGCTCAAGATCTGACCATGCGGTCCTTGTGCACCAAGTCAAAGCGTGCGCACTTGTAGGTCCAATGAAACGCCTCACTGCTTCTTCTCATCTTTGTGTTTTTTGTTGACAATGAAGAAGGCTTCTGTGTGAAGATGCTAGTTATGAGATGCATTAAGACATTGTTTTTTCAAAAATCCCTTCACAGCACATGTAACTTTTCTCAACCTTGTGTCAAAGTACTTGTCTTGAGGTGCAGTGCACTGCTTTGAGTTGCCCCAAGGAGATTAGGTTTGAAAATGAGCCTGAGCTAGCCAGGAGTCGAACCTAGAATTTTCTGATCCGTAGTCAGACGCGTTATCCATTGCGCCACTAGCCCTTGACGTGTCGAGTAGGCGATTGTTATCGTGTCGTACCATGACCGGTGTAGTACTGCAGTGTGAAATGATACGCGACTTAATAACTACCTGAAGTGGAAGATCAAAAGAAATGCCCCGTGTGAGGGTTGAACTCACGACCTTCAGATTATGAGACTGACGCGCTGCCTGCTGCGCCAACGAGGCACAAAAGCCTGTCAAGCTGACGCATATCCACGACCATACTACGATCAAAGATTCTATTGATTCCTGTCATGGCTGTGATTGCATTCATGTCGTCACATGACTGTCTAGCCTGGCACTTCCTGAATACAAAGTACAAGACTTCAACACAAGGTTTTATCAACATTTCTCAAGCTTTTCTTTTTCTTAATCACATTTTTTCATCCAACTTTGTGGAAAGCCATAGCAATTGTACAGACAAGTCAAAGGTCGCCCTGTGCTTCCAGGAAAACAAAGAGGTTCGCAACAGCCGGATTTTCCGCTGCTCTAAAACACTAGAAAACACTACTCACTACTCAATAGAACATGAAATGAACACTTTTCTACCCTGGATCTGTTTGGGTATTCTGCCCCATAGCCAGTTTGTGGGGGTAATTGTCTCAACATTCAGGGAGAGGTTTTGGTCCTTACAGCTGCACTTAACTATCATTACTTTATTAATTTAATGTTGAATGTTACTATGATATTAGCATAAATAAGTCGCATAACTACACAGTCGTGAAATTCAGTTAACAACTAAAACATTTTTTAATACCAGCAATCCAATCTGAGATTGGATCGAACTGAATGGAATCAAAAAGAATTCATTCTAAATCCCAAGAATCGGAATCAGATCGATTCTTGAAATTTGAATTGACAGCCAGCCTTGCTGTCTACGGATCACGTTTGAAATGTCGTTGACAGTATTCCTCCCCCAGTGGCCTAATGGATAAGGCACTCCTTGGCCAGGGATTGTGGGTTGAAGTCCCATCTGGGGTGCAAGCAGAATGGCGTAGCGGTAGCATACTGGTCCCATAAGCCAGAGGTCGATGGATGGTATGCTGTGCACTTTTGCACAATGGGTTTGGAGTGCAGGATTTAACTGTGTACATGTGACAGAGCTCAAGATCTGACCATGCGGTCCTTGTGCACCAAGTCAAAGCGTGCGCACTTGTAGGTCCAATGAAACGCCTCACTGCTTCTTCTCATCTTTGTGTTTTTTGTTGACAATGAAGAAGGCTTCTGTGTGAAGATGCTAGTTATGAGATGCATTAAGACATTGTTTTTTCAAAAATCCCTTCACAGCACATGTAACTTTTCTCAACCTTGTGTCAAAGTACTTGTCTTGAGGTGCAGTGCACTGCTTTGAGTTGCCCCAAGGAGATTAGGTTTGAAAATGAGCCTGAGCTAGCCAGGAGTCGAACCTAGAATCTTCTGATCCGTAGTCAGACGCGTTATCCATTGCGCCACTAGCCCTTGACGTGTCGAGTAGGCGATTGTTATCGTGTCGTACCATGACCGGTGTAGTACTGCAGTGTGAAATGATACGCGACTTAATAACTACCTGAAGTGGAAGATCAAAAGAAATGCCCCGTGTGAGGGTTGAACTCACGACCTTCAGATTATGAGACTGACGCGCTGCCTGCTGCGCCAACGAGGCACAAAAGCCTGTCAAGCTGACGCATATCCACGACCATACTACGATCAAAGATTCTATTGATTCCTGTCATGGCTGTGATTGCATTCATGTCGTCACATGACTGTCTAGCCTGGCACTTCCTTAATACAAAGTACAAGACTTCAACACAAGGTTTTATCAACATTTCTCAAGCTTTTCTTTTTCTTAATCACATTTTTTCATCCAACTTTGTGGAAAGTCAGAGCAATTGTACAGACAAGTCAAAGGTCGCCCTGTGCTTCCAGGAAAACAAAGAGGTTCGCAACAGCCGGATTTTCCGCTGCTCTAAAACACTAGAAAACACTACTCACTACTCAATAGAACATGAAATGAACACTTTTCTACCATGGATCTGTTTGGGTATTCTGCCCCATAGCAAGTTTGTGGGGGTAATTGTCTCAACATTCAGGGAGAGGTTTTGGTCCTTACAGCCGCACTTAACTATCATTACTTTATTAATTTAATGTTGAATGTTACTATGATATTAGCATAAATAAGTCGCATAACTACACAGTCGTGAAATTCAGTTAACAACTAAAACATTTTTTAATACCAGCAATCCAATTTGAGATTGGATCGAACTGAATGGAATCAAAAAGAATTCATTCTAAATACCAAGAATCGGAATCAGATCGATTCTTGAAATTTGAATTGACAGCCAGCCTTGCTGTCTACGGATCACGTTTGAAATGTCGTTGACAGTATTCCTGCCCCAGTGGCCTAATGGACAAGGCACTCCTTGGCCAGGGATTGTGGGTTGAAGTCCCATCTGGGGTGCAAGCAGAATGGCGTAGCGGTAGCATACTGGTCCCATAAGCCAGAGGTCGATGGATGGTATGCTGTGCACTTTTGCACAATGGGTTTGGAGTGCAGGATTTAACTGTGTACATGTGACAGAGCTCAAGATCTGACCATGCGGTCCTTGTGCACCAAGTCAAAGCGTGCGCACTTGTAGGTCCAATGAAACGCCTCACTGCTTCTTCTCATCTTTGTGTTTTTTGTTGACAGTGAAGAAGGCTTCTGTGTGAAGATGCTAGTTATGAGATGCATTAAGACATTGTTTTTTCAAAAATCCCTTCACAGCACATGTAACTTTTCTCAACCTTGTGTCAAAGTACTTGTCTTGAGGTGCAGTGCACTGCTTTGAGTTGCCCCAAGGAGATTAGGTTTGAAAATGAGCCTGAGCTAGCCAGGAGTCGAACCTAGAATCTTCTGATCCGTAGTCAGACGCGTTATCCATTGCGCCACTAGCCCTTGACGTGTCGAGTAGGCGATTGTTATCGTGTCGTACCATGACCGGTGTAGTACTGCAGTGTGAAATGATACGCGACTTAATAACTACCTGAAGTGGAAGATTAAAAGAAATGTCCCGTGTGAGGGTTGAACTCACGACCTTCAGATTATGAGACTGACGAGCTGCCTGCTGCGCCAACGAGGCACAAAAGCCTGTCAAGCTGACGCATATCCACGACCATACTACGATCAAAGATTCTATTGATTCCTGTCATGGCTGTGATTGCATTCATGTCGTCACATGACTGTCTAGCCTGGCACTTCCTTAATACAAAGTACAAGACTTCAACACAAGGTTTTATCAACATTTCTCAAGCTTTTCTTTTTCTTAATCACATTTTTTCATCCAACTTTGTGGAAAGTCATAGCAATTGTACAGACAAGTCAAAGGTCGCCCTGTGCTTCCAGGAAAACAAAGAGGTTCGCAACAGCCGGATTTTCCGCTGCTCTAAAACACTAGAAAACACTACTCACTACTCAATAGAACATGAAATGAACACTTTTCTACCCTGGATCTGTTTGGGTATTCTGCCCCATAGCCAGTTTGTGGGGATAATTGTCTCAACATTCAGGGAGAGGTTTTGGTCCTTACAGCCGCACTTAACTATCATTACTTTATTAATTTAATGTTGAATGTTACTATGATATTAGCATAAATAAGTCGCATAACTACACAGTCGTGAAATTCAGTTAACAACTAAAACATTTTTTAATACCAGCAATCCAATTTGAGATTGGATCGAACTGAATGGAATCAAAAAGAATTCATTCTAAATCCCAAGAATCGGAATGAGATCGATTCTTGAAATTTGAATTGACAGCCAGCCTTGCTGTCTACGGATCACGTTTGAAATGTCGTTGACAGTATTCCTGCCCCAGTGGCCTAATGGACAAGGCACTCCTTGGCCAGGGATTGTGGGTTGAAGTCCCATCTGGGGTGCAAGCAGAATGGCGTAGCGGTAGCATACTGGTCCCATAAGCCAGAGGTCGATGGATGGTATGCTGTGCACTTTTGCACAATGGGTTTGGAGTGCAGGATTTAACTGTGTACATGTGACAGAGCTCAAGATCTCACCATGCGGTCCTTGTGCACCAAGTCAAAGCGTGCGCACTTGTAGGTCCAATGAAACGCCTCACTGCTTCTTCTCATCTTTGTGTTTTTTGTTGACAGTGAAGAAGGCTTCTGTGTGAAGATGCTAGTTATGAGATGCATTAAGACATTGTTTTTTCAAAAATCCCTTCACAGCACATGTAACTTTTCTCAACCTTGTGTCAAAGTACTTGTCTTGAGGTGCAGTGCACTGCTTTGAGTTGCCCCAAGGAGATTAGGTTTGAAAATGAGCCTGAGCTAGCCAGGAGTCGAACCTAGAATCTTCTGATCCGTAGTCAGACTCGTTATCCATTGCGCCACTAGCCCTTGACGTGTCGAGTAGACGATTGTTATCGTGTCGTACCATGACCGGTGTAGTACTGCAGTGTGAAATGATACGCGACTTAATAACTAGCTGAAGTGGAAGATCAAAAGAAATGCCCCGTGTGAGGGTTGAACTCACGACCTCCAGATTATGAGACTGACGCGCTGCCTGCTGCGCCAACGAGGCACAAAAGCCTGTCAAGCTGACGCATATCCACGACCATACTACGATCAAAGATTCTATTGATTCCTGTCATGGCTGTGATTGCATTCATGTCGTCACATGACTGTCTAGCCTGGCACTTCCTTAATACAAAGTACAAGACTTCAACACAAGGTTTTATCAACATTTCTCAAGCTTTTCTTTTTCTTAATCACATTTTTTCATCCAACTTTGTGGAAAGTCAGAGCAATTGTACAGACAAGTCAAAGGTCGCCCTGTGCTTCCAGGAAAACAAAGAGGTTCGCAACAGCCGGATTTTCCGCTGCTCTAAAACACTAGAAAACACTACTCACTACTCAATAGAACATGAAATGAACACTTTTCTACCCTGGATCTGTTTGGGTATTCTGCCCCATAGCAAGTTTGTGGGGGTAATTGTCTCAACATTCAGGGAGAGGTTTTGGTCCTTACAGCCGCACTTAACTATCATTACTTTATTAATTTAATGTTGAATGTTACTATGATATTAGCATAAATAAGTCGCATAACTACACAGTCGTGAAATTCAGTTAACAACTAAAACATTTTTTAATACCAGCAATCCAATTTGAGATTGGATCGAACTGAATGGAATCAAAAAGAATTCATTCTAAATCCCAAGAATCGGAATCAGATCGATTCTTGAAATTTGAATTGACAGCCAGCCTTGCTGTCTACGGATCACGTTTGAAATGTCGTTGACAGTATTCCTGCCCCAGTGGCCTAATGGATAAGGCACTCCTTGGCCAGGGATTGTGGGTTGAAGTCCCATCTGGGGTGCAAGCAGAATGGCGTAGCGGTAGCATACTGGTCCCATAAGCCAGAGGTCGATGGATGGTATGCTGTGCACTTTTGCACAATGGGTTTGGAGTGCAGGATTTAACTGTGTACATGTGACAGAGCTCAAGATCTGACCATGCGGTCCTTGTGCACCAAGTCAAAGCGTGCGCACTTGTAGGTCCAATGAAACGCCTCACTGCTTCTTCTCATCTTTGTGTTTTTTGTTGACAATGAAGAAGGCTTCTGTGTGAAGATGCTAGTTATGAGATGCATTAAGACATTGTTTTTTCAAAAATCCCTTCACAGCACATGTAACTTTTCTCAACCTTGTGTCAAAGTACTTGTCTTGAGGTGCAGTGCACTGCTTTGAGTTGCCCCAAGGAGATTAGGTTTGAAAATGAGCCTGAGCTAGCCAGGAGTCGAACCTAGAATCTTCTGATCCGTAGTCAGACGCGTTATCCATTGCGCCACTAGCCCTTGACGTGTCGAGTAGGCGATTGTTATCGTGTCGTACCATGACCGGTGTAGTACTGCAGTGTGAAATGATACGCGACTTAATAACTACCTGAAGTGGAAGATCAAAAGAAATGCCCCGTGTGAGGGTTGAACTCACGACCTTCAGATTATGAGACTGACGCGCTGCCTGCTGCGCCAACGAGGCACAAAAGCCTGTCAAGCTGACGCATATCCACGACCATACTACGATCAAAGATTCTATTGATTCCTGTCATGGCTGTGATTGCATTCATGTCGTCACATGACTGTCTAGCCTGGCACTTCCTTAATACAAAGTACAAGACTTCAACACAAGGTTTTATCAACATTTCTCAAGCTTTTCTTTTTCTTAATCACATTTTTTCATCCAACTTTGTGGAAAGCCATAGCAATTGTACAGACAAGTCAAAGGTCGCCCTGTGCTTCCAGGAAAACAAAGAGGTTCGCAACAGCCGGATTTTCCGCTGCTCTAAAACACTAGAAAACACTACTCACTACTCAATAGAACATGAAATGAACACTTTTCTACCCTGGATCTGTTTGGGTATTCTGCCCCATAGCCAGTTTGTGGGGGTAATTGTCTCAACATTCAGGGAGAGGTTTTGGTCCTTACAGCTGCACTTAACTATCATTACTTTATTAATTTAATGTTGAATGTTACTATGATATTAGCATAAATAAGTAGCATAACTACACAGTCGTGAAATTCAGTTAACAACTAAAACATTTTTTAATACCAGCAATCCAATCTGAGATTGGATCGAACTGAATGGAATCAAAAAGAATTCATTCTAAATCCCAAGAATCGGAATCAGATCGATTCTTGAAATTTGAATTGACAGCCAGCCTTGCTGTCTACGGATCACGTTTGAAATGTCGTTGACAGTATTCCTGCCCCAGTGGCCTAATGGATAAGGCACTCCTTGGCCAGGGATTGTGGGTTGAAGTCCCATCTGGGGTGCAAGCAGAATGGCGTAGCGGTAGCATACTGGTCCCATAAGCCAGAGGTCGATGGATGGTATGCTGTGCACTTTTGCACAATGGGTTTGGAGTGCAGGATTTAACTGTGTACATGTGACAGAGCTCAAGATCTGACCATGCGGTCCTTGTGCACCAAGTCAAAGCGTGCGCACTTGTAGGTCCAATGAAACGCCTCACTGCTTCTTCTCATCTTTGTGTTTTTTGTTGACAATGAAGAAGGCTTCTGTGTGAAGATGCTAGTTATGAGATGCATTAAGACATTGTTTTTTCAAAAATCCCTTCACAGCACATGTAACTTTTCTCAACCTTGTGTCAAAGTACTTGTCTTGAGGTGCAGTGCACTGCTTTGAGTTGCCCCAAGGAGATTAGGTTTGAAAATGAGCCTGAGCTAGCCAGGAGTCGAACCTAGAATCTTCTGATCCGTAGTCAGACGCGTTATCCATTGCGCCACTAGCCCTTGACATGTCGAGTAGGCGATTGTTATCGTGTCGTACCATGACCGGTGTAGTACTGCAGTGTGAAATGATACGCGACTTAATAACTACCTGAAGTGGAAGATCAAAAGAAATGCCCCGTGTGAGGGTTGAACTCACGACCTTCAGATTATGAGACTGACGCGCTGCCTGCTGCGCCAACGAGGCACAAAAGCCTGTCAAGCTGACGCATATCCACGACCATACTACGATCAAAGATTCTATTGATTCCTGTCATGGCTGTGATTGCATTCATGTCGTCACATGACTGTCTAGCCTGGCACTTCCTTAATACAAAGTACAAGACTTCAACACAAGGTTTTATCAACATTTCTCAAGCTTTTCTTTTTCTTAATCACATTTTTTCATCCAACTTTGTGGAAAGTCAGAGCAATTGTACAGACAAGTCAAAGGTCGCCCTGTGCTTCCAGGAAAACAAAGAGGTTCGCAACAGCCGGATTTTCCGCTGCTCTAAAACACTAGAAAACACTACTCACTACTCAATAGAACATGAAATGAACACTTTTCTACCATGGATCTGTTTGGGTATTCTGCCCCATAGCAAGTTTGTGGGGGTAATTGTCTCAACATTCAGGGAGAGGTTTTGGTCCTTACAGCCGCACTTAACTATCATTACTTTATTAATTTAATGTTGAATGTTACTATGATATTAGCATAAATAAGTCGCATAACTACACAGTCGTGAAATTCAGTTAACAACTAAAACATTTTTTAATACCAGCAATCCAATTTGAGATTGGATCGAACTGAATGGAATCAAAAAGAATTCATTCTAAATACCAAGAATCGGAATCAGATCGATTCTTGAAATTTGAATTGACAGCCAGCCTTGCTGTCTACGGATCACGTTTGAAATGTCGTTGACAGTATTCCTGCCCCAGTGGCCTAATGGATAAGGAGCTCCTTGGCCAGGGATTGTGGGTTGAAGTCCCATCTGGGGTGCAAGCAGAATGGCGTAGCGGTAGCATACTGGTCCCATAAGCCAGAGGTCGATGGATGGTATGCTCTGCACTTTTGCACAATGGGTTTGGAGTGCAGGATTTAACTGTGTACATGTGACAGAGCTCAAGATCTCACCATGCGGTCCTTGTGCACCAAGTCAAAGCGTGCGCACTTGTAGGTCCAATGAAACGCCTCACTGCTTCTTCTCATCTTTGTGTATTTTGTTGACAATGAAGAAGGCTTCTGTGTGAAGATGCTAGTTATGAGATGCATTAAGACATTGTTTTTTCAAAAATCCCTTCACAGCACATGTAACTTTTCTCAACCTTGTGTCAAAGTACTTGTCTTGAGGTGCAGTGCACTGCTTTGAGTTGCCCCAAGGAGATTAGGTTTGAAAATGAGCCTGAGCTAGCCAGGAGTCGAACCTAGAATCTTCTGATCCGTAGTCAGACGCGTTATCCATTGCGCCACTAGCCCTTGACGTGTCGAGTAGGCGATTGTTATCGTGTCGTACCATGACCGGTGTAGTACTGCAGTGTGAAATGATACGCGACTTAATAACTACCTGAAGTGGAAGATCAAAAGAAATGCCCCGTGTGAGGGTTGAACTCACGACCTTCAGATTATGAGACTGACGCGCTGCCTGCTGCGCCAACGAGGCACAAAAGCCTGTCAAGCTGACGCATATCCACGACCATACTACGATCAAAGATTCTATGGATTCCTGTCAAGGCTGTGATTGCATTCATGTCGTCACATGACTGTCTAGCCTGGCACTTCCTGAATACAAAGTACAAGACTTCAACACAAGGTTTTATCAACGTTTCTCAAGCTTTTCTTTTTCTTAATCACATTTTTTCATCCAACTTTGTGGAAAGTCAGAGCAATTGTACAGACAAGTCAAAGGTCGCCCTGTGCTTCCAGGAAAACAAAGAGGTTCGCAACAGCCGGATTTTCCGCTGCTCTAAAACACTGGAAAACACTACTCACTACTCAATAGAACATGAAATGAACACTTTTCTACCCTGGATCTGTTTGGGTATTCTGCCCCATAGCAAGTTTGTGGGGGTAATTGTCTCAACATTCAGGGAGAGGTTTTGGTCCTTACAGCCGCACTTAACTATCATTACTTTATTAATTTAATGTTGAATGTTACTATGATATTAGCATATATAAGTCGCATAACTACACAGTCGTGAAATTCAGTTAACAACTAAAACATTTTTTAATACCAGCAATCCAATTTGAGATTGGATCGAACTGAATGGAATCAAAAAGAATTCATTCTAAATCCCAAGAATCGGAATCAGATCGATTCTTGAAATTTGAATTGACAGCCAGCCTTGCTGTCTACGGATCACGTTTGAAATGTCGTTGACAGTATTCCTGCCCCAGTGGCCTAATGGATAAGGCACTCCTTGGCCAGGGATTGTGGGTTGAAGTCCCATCTGGGGTGCAAGCAGAACGGCGTAGCGGTAGCATACTGGTCCCATAAGCCAGAGGTCGATGGATGGTATGCTGTGCACTTTTGCACAATGGGTTTGGAGTGCAGGATTTAACTGTGTACATGTGACAGAGCTCAAGATCTGACCATGCGGTCCTTGTGCACCAAGTCAAAGCGTGCGCACTTGTAGGTCCAATGAAACGCCTCACTGCTTCTTCTCATCTTTGTGTTTTTTGTTGACAATGAAGAAGGCTTCTGTGTGAAGATGCTAGTTATGAGATGCATTAAGACATTGTTTTTTCAAAAATCCCTTCACAGCACATGTAACTTTTCTCAACCTTGTGTCAAAGTACTTGTCTTGAGGTGCAGTGCACTGCTTTGAGTTGCCCCAAGGAGATTAGGTTTGAAAATGAGCCTGAGCTAGCCAGGAGTCGAACCTAGAATCTTCTGATCCGTAGTCAGACGCGTTATCCATTGCGCCACTAGCCCTTGACGTGTCGAGTAGGCGATTGTTATCGTGTCGTACCATGACCGGTGTAGTACTGCAGTGTGAAATGATACGCGACTTAATAACTACCTGAAGTGGAAGATCAAAAGAAATGCCCCGTGTGAGGGTTGAACTCACGACCTTCAGATTATGAGACTGACGCGCTGCCTGCTGCGCCAACGAGGCACAAAAGCCTGTCAAGCTGACGCATATCCACGACCATACTACGATCAAAGATTCTATTGATTCCTGTCATGGCTGTGATTGCATTCATGTCGTCACATGACTGTCTAGCCTGGCACTTCCTTAATACAAAGTACAAGACTTCAACACAAGGTTTTATCAACATTTCTCAAGCTTTTCTTTTTCTTAATCACATTTTTTCATCCAACTTTGTGGAAAGTCAGAGCAATTGTACAGACAAGTCAAAGGTCGCCCTGTGCTTCCAGGAAAACAAAGAGGTTCGCAACAGCCGGATTTTCCGCTGCTCTAAAACACTAGAAAACACTACTCACTACTCAATAGAACATGAAATGAACACTTTTCTACCCTGGATCTGTTTGGGTATTCTGCCCCATAGCAAGTTTGTGGGGGTAATTGTCTCAACATTCAGGGAGAGGTTTTGATCCTTACAGCCGCACTTAACTATCATTACTTTATTAATTTAATGTTGAATGTTACTATGATATTAGCATAAATAAGTCGCATAACTACACAGTCGTGAAATTCAGTTAACAACTAAAACATTTTTTAATACCAGCAATCCAATCTGAGATTGGATCGAACTGAATGGAATCAAAAAGAATTCATTCTAAATCCCAAGAATCGGAATCAGATCGATTCTTGAAATTTGAATTGACAGCCAGCCTTGCTGTCTACGGATCACGTTTGAAATGTCGTTGACAGTATTCCTGCCCCAGTGGCCTAATGGATAAGGAGCTCCTTGGCCAGGGATTGTGGGTTGAAGTCCCATCTGGGGTGCAAGCAGAATGGCGTAGCGGTAGCATACTGGTCCCATAAGCCAGAGGTCGATGGATGGTATGCTGTGCACTTTTACACAATGGGTTTGGAGTGCAGGATTTAACTGTGTACATGTGACAGAGCTCAAGATCTCACCATGCGGTCCTTGTGCACCAAGTCAAAGCGTGCGCACTTGTAGGTCCAATGAAACGCCTCACTGCTTCTTCTCATCTTTGTGTTTTTTGTTGACAATGAAGAAGGCTTCTGTGTGAAGATGCTAGTTATGAGATGCATTAAGACATTGTTTTTTCAAAAATCCCTTCACAGCACATGTAACTTTTCTCAACCTTGTGTCAAAGTACTTGTCTTGAGGTGCAGTGCACTGCTTTGAGTTGCCCCAAGGAGATTAGGTTTGAAAATGAGCCTGAGCTAGCCAGGAGTCGAACCTAGAATCTTCTGATCCGTAGTCAGACGCGTTATCCATTGCGCCACTAGCCCTTGACGTGTCGAGCAGGCGATTGTTATTGTGTCGTACCATGACCGGTGTAGTACTGCAGTGTGAAACGATACGCGACTTAATAACTACCTGAAGTGGAAGATCAAAAGAAATGCCCCGTGTGAGGGTTGAACTCACGACCTTCAGATTATGAGACTGACGCGCTGCCTGCTGCGCCAACGAGGCACAAAAGCCTGTCAAGCTGACGCATATCCACGACCATACTACGATCAAAGATTCTATTGATTCCTGTCATGGCTGTGATTGCATTCATGTCGTCACATGACTGTCTAGCCTGGCACTTCCTGAATACAAAGTACAAGACTTCAACACAAGGTTTTATCAACATTTCTCAAGCTTTTCTTTTTCTTAATCACATTTTTTCATCCAACTTTGTGGAAAGTCATAGCAATTGTACAGACAAGTCAAAGGTCGCCCTGTGCTTCCAGGAAAACAAAGAGGTTCGCAACAGCCGGATTTTCCGCTGCTCTAAAACACTAGAAAACACTACTCACTACTCAATAGAACATGAAATGAACACTTTTCTACCATGGATCTGTTTGGGTATTCTGCCCCATAGCCAGTTTGTGGGGGTAATTGTCTCAACATTCAGGGAGAGGTTTTGGTCCTTACAGCCGCACTTAACTATCATTACTTTATTAATTTAATGTTGAATGTTACTATGATATTAGCATAAATAAGTCGCATAACTACACAGTCGTGAAATTCAGTTAACAACTAAAACATTTTTTAATACCAGCAATCCAATCTGAGATTGGATCGAACTGAATGGAATCAAAAAGAATTCATTCTAAATCCCAAGAATCGGAATCAGATCGATTCTTGAAATTTGAATTGACAGCCAGCCTTGCTGTCTACGGATCACGTTTGAAATGTCGTTGACAGTATTCCTGCCCCAGTGGCCTAATGGATAAGGAGCTCCTTGGCCAGGGATTGTGGGTTGAAGTCCCATCTGGGGTGCAAGCAGAATGGCGTAGCGGTAGCATACTGGTCCCATAAGCCAGAGGTCGATGGATGGTATGCTGTGCACTTTTGCACAATGGGTTTGGAGTGCAGGATTTAACTGTGTACATGTGACAGAGCTCAAGATCTCACCATGCGGTCCTTGTGCACCAAGTCAAAGCGTGCGCACTTGTAGGTCCAATGAAACGCCTCACTGCTTCTTCTCATCTTTGTGTTTTTTGTTGACAATGAAGAAGGCTTCTGTGTGAAGATGCTAGTTATGAGATGCATTAAGACATTGTTTTTTCAAAAATCCCTTCACAGCACATGTAACTTTTCTCAACCTTGTGTCAAAGTACTTGTCTTGAGGTGCAGTGCACTGCTTTGAGTTGCCCCAAGGAGATTAGGTTTGAAAATGAGCCTGAGCTAGCCAGGAGTCGAACCTAGAATCTTCTGATCCGTAGTCAGACGCGTTATCCATTGCGCCACTAGCCCTTGACGTGTCGAGCAGGCGATTGTTATCGTGTCGTACCATGACCGGTGTAGTACTGCAGTGTGAAACGATACGCGACTTAATAACTACCTGAAGTGGAAGATCAAAAGAAATGCCCCGTGTGAGGGTTGAACTCACGACCTTCAGATTATGAGACTGACGCGCTGCCTGCTGCGCCAACGAGGCACAAAAGCCTGTCAAGCTGACGCATATCCACGACCATACTACGATCAAAGATTCTATTGATTCCTGTCATGGCTGTGATTGCATTCATGTCGTCACATGACTGTCTAGCCTGGCACTTCCTGAATACAAAGTACAAGACTTCAACACAAGGTTTTATCAACATTTCTCAAGCTTTTCTTTTTCTTAATCACATTTTTTCATCCAACTTTGTGGAAAGTCAGAGCAATTGTACAGACAAGTCAAAGGGCGCCCTGTGCTTCCAGGAAAACAAAGAGGTTCGCAACAGCCGGATTTTCCGCTGCTCTAAAACACTAGAAAACACTACTCACTACTCAATAGAACATGAAATGAACACTTTTCTACCCTGGATCTGTTTGGGTATTCTGCCCCATAGCAAGTTTGTGGGGGTAATTGTCTCAACATTCAGGGAGAGGTTTTGGTCCTTACAGCCGCACTTAACTATCATTACTTTATTAATTTAATGTTGAATGTTACTATGATATTAGCATAAATAAGTCGCATAACTACACAGTCGTGAAATTCAGTTAACAACTAAAACATTTTTTAATACCAGCAATCCAATTTGAGATTGGATCGAACTGAATGGAATCAAAAAGAATTCATTCTAAATCCCAAGAATCGGAATCAGATCGATTCTTGAAATTTGAATTGACAGCCAGCCTTGCTGTCTACGGATCACGTTTGAAATGTCGTTGACAGTATTCCTGCCCCAGTGGCCTAATGGATAAGGAG
Source organism: Fundulus diaphanus (assembly GCA_037039145.1). Classification (NCBI taxonomy): domain Eukaryota; kingdom Metazoa; phylum Chordata; class Actinopteri; order Cyprinodontiformes; family Fundulidae; genus Fundulus; species Fundulus diaphanus. The sequence continues at coordinate 36,225,503 of CM073134.1, forward strand.
CTCCTTGGCCAGGGATTGTGGGTTGAAGTCCCATCTGGGGTGCAAGCAGAATGGCGTAGCGGTAGCATACTGGTCCCATAAGCCAGAGGTCGATGGATGGTATGCTGTGCACTTTTGCACAATGGGTTTGGAGTGCAGGATTTAACTGTGTACATGTGACAGAGCTCAAGATCTCACCATGCGGTCCTTGTGCACCAAGTCAAAGCGTGCGCACTTGTAGGTCCAATGAAACGCCTCACTGCTTCTTCTCATCTTTGTGTTTTTTGTTGACAATGAAGAAGGCTTCTGTGTGAAGATGCTAGTTATGAGATGCATTAAGACATTGTTTTTTCAAAAATCCCTTCACAGCACATGTAACTTTTCTCAACCTTGTGTCAAAGTACTTGTCTTGAGGTGCAGTGCACTGCTTTGAGTTGCCCCAAGGAGATTAGGTTTGAAAATGAGCCTGAGCTAGCCAGGAGTCGAACCTAGAATCTTCTGATCCGTAGTCAGACGCGTTATCCATTGCGCCACTAGCCCTTGACGTGTCGAGCAGGCGATTGTTATTGTGTCGTACCATGACCGGTGTAGTACTGCAGTGTGAAACGATACGCGACTTAATAACTACCTGAAGTGGAAGATCAAAAGAAATGCCCCGTGTGAGGGTTGAACTCACGACCTTCAGATTATGAGACTGACGCGCTGCCTGCTGCGCCAACGAGGCACAAAAGCTTGTCAAGCTGATGCATATCCACGACCATACTACGATCAAAGATTCTATTGATTCCTGTCATGGCTGTGATTGCATTCATGTCGTCACATGACTGTCTAGCCTGGCACTTCCTTAATACAAAGTACAAGACTTCAACACAAGGTTTTATCAACATTTCTCAAGCTTTTCTTTTTCTTAATCACATTTTTTCATCCAACTTTGTGGAAAGTCATAGCAATTGTACAGACAAGTCAAAGGTCGCCCTGTGCTTCCAGGAAAACAAAGAGGTTCGCAACAGCCGGATTTTCCGCTGCTCTAAAACACTAGAAAACACTACTCACTACTCAATAGAACATGAAATGAACACTTTTCTACCCTGGATCTGTTTGGGTATTCTGCCCCATAGCCAGTTTGTGGGGGTAATTGTCTCAACATTCAGGGAGAGGTTTTGGTCCTTACAGCCGCACTTAACTATCATTACTTTATTAATTTAATGTTGAATGTTACTATGATATTAGCATAAATAAGTCGCATAACTACACAGTCGTGAAATTCAGTTAACAACTAAAACATTTTTTAATACCAGCAATCCAATTTGAGATTGGATCGAACTGAATGGAATCAAAAAGAATTCATTCTAAATCCCAAGAATCGGAATCAGATCGATTCTTGAAATTTGAATTGACAGCCAGCCTTGCTGTCTACGGATCACGTTTGAAATGTCGTTGACAGTATTCCTGCCCCAGTGGCCTAATGGATAAGGAGCTCCTTGGCCAGGGATTGTGGGTTGAAGTCCCATCTGGGGTGCAAGCAGAATGGCGTAGCGGTAGCATACTGGTCCCATAAGCCAGAGGTCGATGGATGGTATGCTGTGCACTTTTGCACAATGGGTTTGGAGTGCAGGATTTAACTGTGTACATGTGACAGAGCTCAAGATCTCACCATGCGGTCCTTGTGCACCAAGTCAAAGCGTGCGCACTTGTAGGTCCAATGAAACGCCTCACTGCTTCTTCTCATCTTTGTGTTTTTTGTTGACAATGAAGAAGGCTTCTGTGTGAAGATGCTAGTTATGAGATGCATTAAGACATTGTTTTTTCAAAAATCCCTTCACAGCACATGTAACTTTTCTCAACCTTGTGTCAAAGTACTTGTCTTGAGGTGCAGTGCACTGCTTTGAGTTGCCCCAAGGAGATTAGGTTTGAAAATGAGCCTGAGCTAGCCAGGAGTCGAACCTAGAATCTTCTGATCCGTAGTCAGACGCGTTATCCATTGCGCCACTAGCCCTTGACGTGTCGAGCAGGCGATTGTTATTGTGTCGTACCATGACCGGTGTAGTACTGCAGTGTGAAACGATACGCGACTTAATAACTACCTGAAGTGGAAGATCAAAAGAAATGCCCCGTGTGAGGGTTGAACTCACGACCTTCAGATTATGAGACTGACGCGCTGCCTGCTGCGCCAACGAGGCACAAAAGCCTGTCAAGCTGACGCATATCCACGACCATACTACGATCAAAGATTCTATTGATTCCTGTCATGGCTGTGATTGCATTCATGTCGTCACATGACTGTCTAGCCTGGCACTTCCTGAATACAAAGTACAAGACTTCAACACAAGGTTTTATCAACATTTCTCAAGCTTTTCTTTTTCTTAATCACATTTTTTCATCCAACTTTGTGGAAAGTCATAGCAATTGTACAGACAAGTCAAAGGTCGCCCTGTGCTTCCAGGAAAACAAAGAGGTTCGCAACAGCCGGATTTTCCGCTGCTCTAAAACACTAGAAAACACTACTCACTACTCAATAGAACATGAAATGAACACTTTTCTACCATGGATCTGTTTGGGTATTCTGCCCCATAGCCAGTTTGTGGGGGTAATTGTCTCAACATTCAGGGAGAGGTTTTGGTCCTTACAGCCGCACTTAACTATCATTACTTTATTAATTTAATGTTGAATGTTACTATGATATTAGCATAAATAAGTCGCATAACTACACAGTCGTGAAATTCAGTTAACAACTAAAACATTTTTTAATACCAGCAATCCAATCTGAGATTGGATCGAACTGAATGGAATCAAAAAGAATTCATTCTAAATCCCAAGAATCGGAATCAGATCGATTCTTGAAATTTGAATTGACAGCCAGCCTTGCTGTCTACGGATCACGTTTGAAATGTCGTTGACAGTATTCCTGCCCCAGTGGCCTAATGGATAAGGAGCTCCTTGGCCAGGGATTGTGGGTTGAAGTCCCATCTGGGGTGCAAGCAGAATGGCGTAGCGGTAGCATACTGGTCCCATAAGCCAGAGGTCGATGGATGGTATGCTGTGCACTTTTGCACAATGGGTTTGGAGTGCAGGATTTAACTGTGTACATGTGACAGAGCTCAAGATCTGCCCATGCGGTCCTTGTGCACCAAGTCAAAGCGTGCGCACTTGTAGGTCCAATGAAACGCCTCACTGCTTCTTCTCATCTTTGTGTTTTTTGTTGACAATGAAGAAGGCTTCTGTGTGAAGATGCTAGTTATGAGATGCATTAAGACATTGTTTTTTCAAAAATCCCTTCACAGCACATGTAACTTTTCTCAACCTTGTGTCAAAGTACTTGTCTTGAGGTGCAGTGCACTGCTTTGAGTTGCCCCAAGGAGATTAGGTTTGAAAATGAGCCTGAGCTAGCCAGGAGTCGAACCTAGAATCTTCTGATCCGTAGTCAGACGCGTTATCCATTGCGCCACTAGCCCTTGACGTGTCGAGCAGGCGATTGTTATCGTGTCGTACCATGACCGGTGTAGTACTGCAGTGTGAAACGATACGCGACTTAATAACTACCTGAAGTGGAAGATCAAAAGAAATGCCCCGTGTGAGGGTTGAACTCACGACCTTCAGATTATGAGACTGACGCGCTGCCTGCTGCGCCAACGAGGCACAAAAGCCTGTCAAGCTGACGCATATCCACGACCATACTACGATCAAAGATTCTATTGATTCCTGTCATGGCTGTGATTGCATTCATGTCGTCACATGACTGTCTAGCCTGGCACTTCCTGAATACAAAGTACAAGACTTCAACACAAGGTTTTATCAACATTTCTCAAGCTTTTCTTTTTCTTAATCACATTTTTTCATCTAACTTTGTGGAAAGTCAGAGCAATTGTACAGACAAGTCAAAGGGCGCCCTGTGCTTCCAGGAAAACAAAGAGGTTCGCAACAGCCGGATTTTCCGCTGCTCTAAAACACTAGAAAACACTACTCACTACTCAATAGAACATGAAATGAACACTTTTCTACCCTGGATCTGTTTGGGTATTCTGCCCCATAGCAAGTTTGTGGGGGTAATTGTCTCAACATTCAGGGAGAGGTTTTGGTCCTTACAGCCGCACTTAACTATCATTACTTTATTAATTTAATGTTGAATGTTACTATGATATTAGCATAAATAAGTCGCATAACTACACAGTCGTGAAATTCAGTTAACAACTAAAACATTTTTTAATACCAGCAATCCAATTTGAGATTGGATCGAACTGAATGGAATCAAAAAGAATTCATTCTAAATCCCAAGAATCGGAATCAGATCGATTCTTGAAATTTGAATTGACAGCCAGCCTTGCTGTCTACGGATCACGTTTGAAATGTCGTTGACAGTATTCCTGCCCCAGTGGCCTAATGGATAAGGCACTCCTTGGCCAGGGATTGTGGGTTGAAGTCCCATCTGGGGTGCAAGCAGAATGGCGTAGCGGTAGCATACTGGTCCCATAAGCCAGAGGTCGATGGATGGTATGCTGTGCACTTTTGCACAATGGGTTTGGAGTGCAGGATTTAACTGTGTACATGTGACAGAGCTCAAGATCTCACCATGCGGTCCTTGTGCACCAAGTCAAAGCGTGCGCACTTGTAGGTCCAATGAAACGCCTCACTGCTTCTTCTCATCTTTGTGTTTTTTGTTGACAATGAAGAAGGCTTCTGTGTGAAGATGCTAGTTATGAGATGCATTAAGACATTGTTTTTTCAAAAATCCCTTCACAGCACATGTAACTTTTCTCAACCTTGTGTCAAAGTACTTGTCTTGAGGTGCAGTGCACTGCTTTGAGTTGCCCCAAGGAGATTAGGTTTGAAAATGAGCCTGAGCTAGCCAGGAGTCGAACCTAGAATCTTCTGATCCGTAGTCAGACGCGTTATCCATTGCGCCACTAGCCCTTGACGTGTCGAGCAGGCGATTGTTATCGTGTCGTACCATGACCGGTGTAGTACTGCAGTGTGAAACGATACGCGACTTAATAACTACCTGAAGTGGAAGATCAAAAGAAATGCCCCGTGTGAGGGTTGAACTCACGACCTTCAGATTATGAGACTGACGCGCTGCCTGCTGCGCCAACGAGGCACAAAAGCCTGTCAAGCTGACGCATATCCACGACCATACTACGATCAAAGATTCTATTGATTCCTGTCATGGCTGTGATTGCATTCATGTCGTCACATGACTGTCTAGCCTGGCACTTCCTGAATACAAAGTACAAGACTTCAACACAAGGTTTTATCAACATTTCTCAAGCTTTTCTTTTTCTTAATCACATTTTTTCATCTAACTTTGTGGAAAGTCAGAGCAATTGTACAGACAAGTCAAAGGTCGCCCTGTGCTTCCAGGAAAACAAAGAGGTTCGCAACAGCCGGATTTTCCGCTGCTCTAAAACACTAGAAAACACTACTCACTACTCAATAGAACATGAAATGAACACTTTTCTACCCTGGATCTGTTTGGGTATTCTGCCCCATAGCAAGTTTGTGGGGGTAATTGTCTCAACATTCAGGGAGAGGTTTTGGTCCTTACAGCCGCACTTAACTATCATTACTTTATTAATTTAATGTTGAATGTTACTATGATATTAGCATAAATAAGTCGCATAACTACACAGTCGTGAAATTCAGTTAACAACTAAAACATTTTTTAATACCAGCAATCCAATTTGAGATTGGATCGAACTGAATGGAATCAAAAAGAATTCATTCTAAATCCCAAGAATCGGAATCAGATCGATTCTTGAAATTTGAATTGACAGCCAGCCTTGCTGTCTACGGATCACGTTTGAAATGTCGTTGACAGTATTCCTGCCCCAGTGGCCTAATGGATAAGGCACTCCTTGGCCAGGGATTGTGGGTTGAAGTCCCATCTGGGGTGCAAGCAGAATGGCGTAGCGGTAGCATACTGGTCCCATAAGCCAGAGGTCGATGGATGGTATGCTGTGCACTTTTGCACAATGGGTTTGGAGTGCAGGATTTAACTGTGTACATGTGACAGAGCTCAAGATCTCACCATGCGGTCCTTGTGCACCAAGTCAAAGCGTGCGCACTTGTAGGTCCAATGAAACGCCTCACTGCTTCTTCTCATCTTTGTGTTTTTTGTTGACAATGAAGAAGGCTTCTGTGTGAAGATGCTAGTTATGAGATGCATTAAGACATTGTTTTTTCAAAAATCCCTTCACAGCACATGTAACTTTTCTCAACCTTGTGTCAAAGTACTTGTCTTGAGGTGCAGTGCACTGCTTTGAGTTGCCCCAAGGAGATTAGGTTTGAAAATGAGCCTGAGCTAGCCAGGAGTCGAACCTAGAATCTTCTGATCCGTAGTCAGACGCGTTATCCATTGCGCCACTAGCCCTTGACGTGTCGAGCAGGCGATTGTTATTGTGTCATACCATGACCGGTGTAGTACTGCAGTGTGAAACGATACGCGACTTAATAACTACCTGAAGTGGAAGATCAAAAGAAATGCCCCGTGTGAGGGTTGAACTCACGACCTTCAGATTATGAGACTGACGCGCTGCCTGCTGCGCCAACGAGGCACAAAAGCCTGTCAAGCTGACGCATATCCACGACCATACTACGATCAAAGATTCTATTGATTCCTGTCATGGCTGTGATTGCATTCATGTCGTCACATGACTGTCTAGCCTGGCACTTCCTGAATACAAAGTACAAGACTTCAACACAAGGTTTTATCAACATTTCTCAAGCTTTTCTTTTTCTTAATCACATTTTTTCATCCAACTTTGTGGAAAGTCATAGCAATTGTACAGACAAGTCAAAGGTCACGCCTGTGCTTCCAGGAAAACAAAGAGGTTCGCAACAGCCGGATTTTCCGCTGCTCTAAAACACTAGAAAACACTACTCACTACTCAATAGAACATGAAATGAACACTTTTCTACCCTGGATCTGTTTGGGTATTCTGCCCCATAGCCAGTTTGTGGGGGTAATTGTCTCAACATTCAGGGAGAGGTTTTGGTCCTTACAGCCGCACTTAACTATCATTACTTTATTAATTTAATGTTGAATGTTACTATGATATTAGCATAAATAAGTCGCATAACTACACAGTCGTGAAATTCAGTTAACAACTAAAACATTTTTTAATACCAGCAATCCAATCTGAGATTGGATCGAACTGAATGGAATCAAAAAGAATTCATTCTAAATCCCAAGAATCGGAATCAGATCGATTCTTGAAATTTGAATTGACAGCCAGCCTTGCTGTCTACGGATCACGTTTGAAATGTCGTTGACAGTATTCCTGCCCCAGTGGCCTAATGGACAAGGCACTCCTTGGCCAGGGATTGTGGGTTGAAGTCCCATCTGGGGTGCAAGCAGAATGGCGTAGCGGTAGCATACTGGTCCCATAAGCCAGAGGTCGATGGATGGTATGCTCTGCACTTTTGCACAATGGGTTTGGAGTGCAGGATTTAACTGTGTACATGTGACAGAGCTCAAGATCTGACCATGCGGTCCTTGTGCACCAAGTCAAAGCGTGCGCACTTGTAGGTCCAATGAAATGCCTCACTGCTTCTTCTCATCTTTGTGTTTTTTGTTGACAATGAAGAAGGCTTCTGTGTGAAGATGCTAGTTATGAGATGCATTAAGACATTGTTTTTTCAAAAATCCCTTCACAGCACATGTAACTTTTCTCAACCTTGTGTCAAAGTACTTGTCTTGAGGTGCAGTGCACTGCTTTGAGTTGCCCCAAGGAGATTAGGTTTGAAAATGAGCCTGAGCTAGCCAGGAGTCGAACCTAGAATCTTCTGATCCGTAGTCAGACGCGTTATCCATTGCGCCACTAGCCCTTGACGTGTCGAGCAGGCGATTGTTATTGTGTCGTACCATGACCGGTGTAGTACTGCAGTGTGAAACGATACGCGACTTAATAACTACCTGAAGTGGAAGATCAAAAGAAATGCCCCGTGTGAGGGTTGAACTCACGACCTTCAGATTATGAGACTGACGCGCTGCCTGCTGCGCCAACGAGGCACAAAAGCCTGTCAAGCTGACGCATATCCACGACCATACTACGATCAAAGATTCTATTGATTCCTGTCATGGCTGTGATTGCATTCATGTCGTCACATGACTGTCTAGCCTGGCACTTCCTGAATACAAAGTACAAGACTTCAACACAAGGTTTTATCAACATTTCTCAAGCTTTTCTTTTTCTTAATCACATTTTTTCATCCAACTTTGTGGAAAGTCATAGCAATTGTACAGACAAGTCAAAGGTCGCCCTGTGCTTCCAGGAAAACAAAGTGGTTCGCAACAGCCGGATTTTCCGCTGCTCTAAAACACTAGAAAACACTACTCACTACTCAATAGAACATGAAATGAACACTTTTCTACCCTGGATCTGTTTGGGTATTCTGCCCCATAGCCAGTTTGTGGGGGTAATTGTCTCAACATTCAGGGAGAGGTTTTGGTCCTTACAGCCGCACTTAACTATCATTACTTTATTAATTTAATGTTGAATGTTACTATGATATTAGCATAAATAAGTCGCATAACTACACAGTCGTGAAATTCAGTTAACAACTAAAACATTTTTTAATACCAGCAATCCAATTTGAGATTGGATCGAACTGAATGGAATCAAAAAGAATTCATTCTAAATCCCAAGAATCGGAATGAGATCGATTCTTGAAATTTGAATTGACAGCCAGCCTTGCTGTCTACGGATCACGTTTGAAATGTCGTTGACAGTATTCCTGCCCCAGTGGCCTAATGGACAAGGCACTCCTTGGCCAGGGATTGTGGGTTGAAGTCCCATCTGGGGTGCAAGCAGAATGGCGTAGCGGTAGCATACTGGTCCCATAAGCCAGAGGTCGATGGATGGTATGCTCTGCACTTTTGCACAATGGGTTTGGAGTGCAGGATTTAACTGTGTACATGTGACAGAGCTCAAGATCTGACCATGCGGTCCTTGTGCACCAAGTCAAAGCGTGCGCACTTGTAGGTCCAATGAAATGCCTCACTGCTTCTTCTCATCTTTGTGTTTTTTGTTGACAATGAAGAAGGCTTCTGTGTGAAGATGCTAGTTATGAGATGCATTAAGACATTGTTTTTTCAAAAATCCCTTCACAGCACATGTAACTTTTCTCAACCTTGTGTCAAAGTACTTGTCTTGAGGTGCAGTGCACTGCTTTGAGTTGCCCCAAGGAGATTAGGTTTGAAAATGAACCTGAGCTAGCCAGGAGTCGAACCTAGAATCTTCTGATCCGTAGTCAGACGCGTTATCCATTGCGCCACTAGCCCTTGACGTGTCGAGTAGGCGATTGTTATCGTGTCGTACCATGACCGGTGTAGTACTGCAGTGTGAAATGATACGCGACTTAATAACTACCTGAAGTGGAAGATCAAAAGAAATGCCCCGTGTGAGGGTTGAACTCACGACCTTCAGATTATGAGACTGACGCGCTGCCTGCTGCGCCAACGAGGCACAAAAGCCTGTCAAGCTGACGCATATCCACGACCATACTACGATCAAAGATTCTATTGATTCCTGTCATGGCTGTGATTGCATTCATGTCGTCACATGACTGTCTAGCCTGGCACTTCCTGAATACAAAGTACAAGACTTCAACACAAGGTTTTATCAACATTTCTCAAGCTTTTCTTTTTCTTAATCACATTTTTTCATCCAACTTTGTGGAAAGTCAGAGCAATTGTACAGACAAGTCAAAGGTCGCCCTGTGCTTCCAGGAAAACAAAGAGGTTCGCAACAGCCGGATTTTCCGCTGCTCTAAAACACTAGAAAACACTACTCACTACTCAATAGAACATGAAATGAACACTTTTCTACCCTGGATCTGTTTGGGTATTCTGCCCCATAGCAAGTTTGTGGGGGTAATTGTCTCAACATTCAGGGAGAGGTTTTGGTCCTCACAGCCGCACTTAACTATCATTACTTTATTAATTTAATGTTGAATGTTACTATGATATTAGCATAAATAAGTCGCATAACTACACAGTCGTGAAATTCAGTTAACAACTAAAACATTTTTTAATACCAGCAATCCAATTTGAGATTGGATCGAACTGAATGGAATCAAAAAGAATTCATTCTAAATCCCAAGAATCGGAATCAGATCGATTCTTGAAATTTGAATTGACAGCCAGCCTTGCTGTCTACGGATCACGTTTGAAATGTCGTTGACAGTATTCCTGCCCCAGTGGCCTAATGGATAAGGCACTCCTTGGCCAGGGATTGTGGGTTGAAGTCCCATCTGGGGTGCAAGCAGAATGGCGTAGCGGTAGCATACTGGTCCCATAAGCCAGATGTCGATGGATGGTATGCTCTGCACTTTTGCACAATGGGTTTGGAGTGCAGGATTTAACTGTGTACATGTGACAGAGCTCAAGATCTGACCATGCGGTCCTTGTGCACCAAGTCAAAGCGTGCGCACTTGTAGGTCCAATGAAACGCCTCACTGCTTCTTCTCATCTTTGTGTTTTTTGTTGACAATGAAGAAGGCTTCTGTGTGAAGATGCTAGTTATGAGATGCATTAAGACATTGTTTTTTCAAAAATCCCTTCACAGCACATGTAACTTTTCTCAACCTTGTGTCAAAGTACTTGTCTTGAGGTGCAGTGCACTGCTTTGAGTTGCCCCAAGGAGATTAGGTTTGAAAATGAGCCTGAGCTAGCCAGGAGTCGAACCTAGAATCTTCTGATCCGTAGTCAGACGCGTTATCCATTGCGCCACTAGCCCTTGACGTGTCGAGCAGGCGATTGTTATTGTGTCGTACCATGACCGGTGTAGTACTGCAGTGTGAAACGATACGCGAATTAATAACTACCTGAAGTGGAAGATCAAAAGAAATGCCCCGTGTGAGGGTTGAACTCACGACCTTCAGATTATGAGACTGACGCGCTGCCTGCTGCGCCAACGAGGCACAAAAGCCTGTCAAGCTGACGCATATCCACGACCATACTACGATCAAAGATTCTATTGATTCCTGTCATGGCTGTGATTGCATTCATGTCGTCACATGACTGTCTAGCCTGGCACTTCCTGAATACAAAGTACAAGACTTCAACACAAGGTTTTATCAACATTTCTCAAGCTTTTCTTTTTCTTAATCACATTTTTTCATCCAACTTTGTGGAAAGTCAGAGCAATTGTACAGACAAGTCAAAGGTCGCCCTGTGCTTCCAGGAAAACAAAGAGGTTCGCAACAGCCGGATTTTCCGCTGCTCTAAAACACTAGAAAACACTACTCACTACTCAATAGAACATGAAATGAACACTTTTCTACCCTGGATCTGTTTGGGTATTCTGCCCCATAGCAAGTTTGTGGGGGTAATTGTCTCAACATTCAGGGAGAGGTTTTGGTCCTTACAGCCGCACTTAACTATCATTACTTTATTAATTTAATGTTGAATGTTACTATGATATTAGCATAAATAAGTCGCATAACTACACAGTCGTGAAATTCAGTTAACAACTAAAACATTTTTTAATACCAGCAATCCAATTTGAGATTGGATCGAACTGAATGGAATCAAAAAGAATTCATTCTAAATCCCAAGAATCGGAATCAGATCGATTCTTGAAATTTGAATTGACAGCCAGCCTTGCTGTCTACGGATCACGTTTGAAATGTCGTTGACAGTATTCCTGCCCCAGTGGCCTAATGGATAAGGCACTCCTTGGCCAGGGATTGTGGGTTGAAGTCCCATCTGGGGTGCAAGCAGAATGGCGTAGCGGTAGCATACTGGTCCCATAAGCCAGAGGTCGATGGATGGTATGCTGTGCACTTTTGCACAATGGGTTTGGAGTGCAGGATTTAACTGTGTACATGTGACAGAGCTCAAGATCTGACCATGCGGTCCTTGTGCACCAAGTCAAAGCGTGCGCACTTGTAGGTCCAATGAAACGCCTCACTGCTTCTTCTCATCTTTGTGTTTTTTGTTGACAATGAAGAAGGCTTCTGTGTGAAGATGCTAGTTATGAGATGCATTAAGACATTGTTTTTTCAAAAATCCCTTCACAGCACATGTAACTTTTCTCAACCTTGTGTCAAAGTACTTGTCTTGAGGTGCAGTGCACTGCTTTGAGTTGCCCCAAGGAGATTAGGTTTGAAAATGAGCCTGAGCTAGCCAGGAGTCGAACCTAGAATCTTCTGATCCGTAGTCAGACGCGTTATCCATTGCGCCACTAGCCCTTGACGTGTCGAGTAGGCGATTGTTATCGTGTCGTACCATGACCGGTGTAGTACTGCAGTGTGAAATGATACGCGACTTAATAACTACCTGAAGTGGAAGATCAAAAGAAATGCCCCGTGTGAGGGTTGAACTCACGACCTTCAGATTATGAGACTGACGCGCTGCCTGCTGCGCCAACGAGGCACAAAAGCCTGTCAAGCTGACGCATATCCACGACCATACTACGATCAAAGATTCTATTGATTCCTGTCATGGCTGTGATTGCATTCATGTCGTCACATGACTGTCTAGCCTGGCACTTCCTTAATACAAAGTACAAGACTTCAACACAAGGTTTTATCAACATTTCTCAAGCTTTTCTTTTTCTTAATCACATTTTTTCATCCAACTTTGTGGAAAGTCAGAGCAATTGTACAGACAAGTCAAAGGTCGCCCTGTGCTTCCAGGAAAACAAAGAGGTTCGCAACAGCCGGATTTTCCGCTGCTCTAAAACACTAGAAAACACTACTCACTACTCAATAGAACATGAAATGAACACTTTTCTACCCTGGATCTGTTTGGGTATTCTGCCCCATAGCAAGTTTGTGGGGGTAATTGTCTCAACATTCAGGGAGAGGTTTTGGTCCTCACAGCCGCACTTAACTATCATTACTTTATTAATTTAATGTTGAATGTTACTATGATATTAGCATAAATAAGTCGCATAACTACACAGTCGTGAAATTCAGTTAACAACTAAAACATTTTTTAATACCAGCAATCCAATTTGAGATTGGATCGAACTGAATGGAATCAAAAAGAATTCATTCTAAATCCCAAGAATCGGAATCAGATCGATTCTTGAAATTTGAATTGACAGCCAGCCTTGCTGTCTACGGATCACGTTTGAAATGTCGTTGACAGTATTCCTGCCCCAGTGGCCTAATGGATAAGGCACTCCTTGGCCAGGGATTGTGGGTTGAAGTCCCATCTGGGGTGCAAGCAGAATGGCGTAGCGGTAGCATACTGGTCCCATAAGCCAGATGTCGATGGATGGTATGCTCTGCACTTTTGCACAATGGGTTTGGAGTGCAGGATTTAACTGTGTACATGTGACAGAGCTCAAGATCTGACCATGCGGTCCTTGTGCACCAAGTCAAAGCGTGCGCACTTGTAGGTCCAATGAAACGCCTCACTGCTTCTTCTCATCTTTGTGTTTTTTGTTGACAATGAAGAAGGCTTCTGTGTGAAGATGCTAGTTATGAGATGCATTAAGACATTGTTTTTTCAAAAATCCCTTCACAGCACATGTAACTTTTCTCAACCTTGTGTCAAAGTACTTGTCTTGAGGTGCAGTGCACTGCTTTGAGTTGCCCCAAGGAGATTAGGTTTGAAAATGAGCCTGAGCTAGCCAGGAGTCGAACCTAGAATCTTCTGATCCGTAGTCAGACGCGTTATCCATTGCGCCACTAGCCCTTGACGTGTCGAGCAGGCGATTGTTATTGTGTCGTACCATGACCGGTGTAGTACTGCAGTGTGAAACGATACGCGAATTAATAACTACCTGAAGTGGAAGATCAAAAGAAATGCCCCGTGTGAGGGTTGAACTCACGACCTTCAGATTATGAGACTGACGCGCTGCCTGCTGCGCCAACGAGGCACAAAAGCCTGTCAAGCTGACGCATATCCACGACCATACTACGATCAAAGATTCTATTGATTCCTGTCATGGCTGTGATTGCATTCATGTCGTCACATGACTGTCTAGCCTGGCACTTCCTGAATACAAAGTACAAGACTTCAACACAAGGTTTTATCAACATTTCTCAAGCTTTTCTTTTTCTTAATCACATTTTTTCATCCAACTTTGTGGAAAGTCAGAGCAATTGTACAGACAAGTCAAAGGTCGCCCTGTGCTTCCAGGAAAACAAAGAGGTTCGCAACAGCCGGATTTTCCGCTGCTCTAAAACACTAGAAAACACTACTCACTACTCAATAGAACATGAAATGAACACTTTTCTACCCTGGATCTGTTTGGGTATTCTGCCCCATAGCAAGTTTGTGGGGGTAATTGTCTCAACATTCAGGGAGAGGTTTTGGTCCTTACAGCCGCACTTAACTATCATTACTTTATTAATTTAATGTTGAATGTTACTATGATATTAGCATAAATAAGTCGCATAACTACACAGTCGTGAAATTCAGTTAACAACTAAAACATTTTTTAATACCAGCAATCCAATTTGAGATTGGATCGAACTGAATGGAATCAAAAAGAATTCATTCTAAATCCCAAGAATCGGAATCAGATCGATTCTTGAAATTTGAATTGACAGCCAGCCTTGCTGTCTACGGATCACGTTTGAAATGTCGTTGACAGTATTCCTGCCCCAGTGGCCTAATGGATAAGGCACTCCTTGGCCAGGGATTGTGGGTTGAAGTCCCATCTGGGGTGCAAGCAGAATGGCGTAGCGGTAGCATACTGGTCCCATAAGCCAGAGGTCGATGGATGGTATGCTGTGCACTTTTGCACAATGGGTTTGGAGTGCAGGATTTAACTGTGTACATGTGACAGAGCTCAAGATCTGACCATGCGGTCCTTGTGCACCAAGTCAAAGCGTGCGCACTTGTAGGTCCAATGAAACGCCTCACTGCTTCTTCTCATCTTTGTGTTTTTTGTTGACAATGAAGAAGGCTTCTGTGTGAAGATGCTAGTTATGAGATGCATTAAGACATTGTTTTTTCAAAAATCCCTTCACAGCACATGTAACTTTTCTCAACCTTGTGTCAAAGTACTTGTCTTGAGGTGCAGTGCACTGCTTTGAGTTGCCCCAAGGAGATTAGGTTTGAAAATGAGCCTGAGCTAGCCAGGAGTCGAACCTAGAATCTTCTGATCCGTAGTCAGACGCGTTATCCATTGCGCCACTAGCCCTTGACGTGTCGAGTAGGCGATTGTTATCGTGTCGTACCATGACCGGTGTAGTACTGCAGTGTGAAACGATACGCGAATTAATAACTACCTGAAGTGGAAGATCAAAAGAAATGCCCCGTGTGAGGGTTGAACTCACGACCTTCAGATTATGAGACTGACGTGCTGCCTGCTGCGCCAACGAGGCACAAAAGCCTGTGAAGCTGACGCATATCCACGACCATACTACGATCAAAGATTCTATTGATTCCTGTCATGGCTGTGATTGCATTCATGTCGTCACGACTGTCTAGCCTGGCACTTCCTGAATACAAAGTACAAGACTTCAACACAAGGTTTTATCAACATTTCTCAAGCTTTTCTTTTTCTTAATCACATTTTTTCATCCAACTTTGTGGAAAGTCAGAGCAATTGTACAGACAAGTCAAAGGTCGCCCTGTGCTTCCAGGAAAACAAAGAGGTTCGCAACAGCCGGATTTTCCGCTGCTCTAAAACACTAGAAAACACTACTCACTACTCAATAGAACATGAAATGAACACTTTTCTACCCTGGATCTGTTTGGGTATTCTGCCCCATAGCAAGTTTGTGGGGGTAATTGTCTCAACATTCAGGGAGAGGTTTTGGTCCTCACAGCTGCACTTAACTATCATTACTTTATTAATTTAATGTTGAATGTTACTATGATATTAGCATAAATAAGTCGCATAACTACACAGTCGTGAAATTCAGTTAACAACTAAAACATTTTTTAATACCAGCAATCCAATTTGAGATTGGATCGAACTGAATGGAATCAAAAAGAATTCATTCTAAATCCCAAGAATCGGAATCAGATCGATTCTTGAAATTTGAATTGACAGCCAGCCTTGCTGTCTACGGATCACGTTTGAAATGTCATTGACAGTATTCCTGCCCCAGTGGCCTAATGGATAAGGCACTCCTTGGCCAGGGATTGTGGGTTGAAGTCCCATCTGGGGTGCAAGCAGAATGGCGTAGCGGTAGCATACTGGTCCCATAAGCCAGATGTCGATGGATGGTATGCTCTGCACTTTTGCACAATGGGTTTGGAGTGCAGGATTTAACTGTGTACATGTGACAGAGCTCAAGATCTGACCATGCGGTCCTTGTGCACCAAGTCAAAGCGTGCGCACTTGTAGGTCCAATGAAACGCCTCACTGCTTCTTCTCATCTTTGTGTTTTGTGTTGACAATGAAGAAGGCTTCTGTGTGAAGATGCTAGTTATGAGATGCATTAAGACATTGTTTTTTCAAAAATCCCTTCACAGCACATGTAACTTTTCTCAACCTTGTGTCAAAGTACTTGTCTTGAGGTGCAGTGCACTGCTTTGAGTTGCCCCAAGGAGATTAGGTTTGAAAATGAGCCTGAGCTAGCCAGGAGTCGAACCTAGAATCTTCTGATCCGTAGTCAGACGCGTTATCCATTGCGCCACTAGCCCTTGACGTGTCGAGCAGGCGATTGTTATTGTGTCGTACCATGACCGGTGTAGTACTGCAGTGTGAAACGATACGCGAATTAATAACTACCTGAAGTGGAAGATCAAAAGAAATGCCCCGTGTGAGGGTTGAACTCACGACCTTCAGATTATGAGACTGACGCGCTGCCTGCTGCGCCAACGAGGCACAAAAGCCTGTCAAGCTGACGCATATCCACGACCATACTACGATCAAAGATTCTATTGATTCCTGTCATGGCTGTGATTGCATTCATGTCGTCACATGACTGTCTAGCCTGGCACTTCCTGAATACAAAGTACAAGACTTCAACACAAGGTTTTATCAACATTTCTCAAGCTTTTCTTTTTCTTAATCACATTTTTTCATCCAACTTTGTGGAAAGTCATAGCAATTGTACAGACAAGTCAAAGGTCGCCCTGTGCTTCCAGGAAAACAAAGAGGTTCGCAACAGCCGGATTTTCCGCTGCTCTAAAACACTAGAAAACACTACTCACTACTCAATAGAACATGAAATGAACACTTTTCTACCCTGGATCTGTTTGGGTATTCTGCCCCATAGCAAGTTTGTGGGGGTAATTGTCTCAACATTCAGGGAGAGGTTTTGGTCCTCACAGCCGCACTTAACTATCATTACTTTATTAATTTAATGTTGAATGTTACTATGATATTAGCATAAATAAGTCGCATAACTACACAGTCGTGAAATTCAGTTAACAACTAAAACATTTTTTAATACCAGCAATCCAATTTGAGATTGGATCGAACTGAATGGAATCAAAAAGAATTCATTCTAAATCCCAAGAATCGGAATCAGATCGATTCTTGAAATTTGAATTGACAGCCAGCCTTGCTGTCTACGGATCACGTTTGAAATGTCGTTGACAGTATTCCTGCCCCAGTGGCCTAATGGATAAGGCACTCCTTGGCCAGGGATTGTGGGTTGAAGTCCCATCTGGGGTGCAAGCAGAATGGCGTAGCGGTAGCATACTGGTCCCATAAGCCAGAGGTCGATGGATGGTATGCTCTGCACTTTTGCACAATGGGTTTGGAGTGCAGGATTTAACTGTGTACATGTGACAGAGCTCAAGATCTGACCATGCGGTCCTTGTGCACCAAGTCAAAGCGTGCGCACTTGTAGGTCCAATGAAACGCCTCACTGCTTTGTTGTGCCAGTTCAAGACGTGACGACTACATTTAATTCGGGACATGACGGACTGCATTTCCCATGATGCAAGGTGGTCAAAATGGCCACCAACTCCCATCATGCAACGCGGCCCAAAATGGCCGGCGCCCTAGCAACCGATAACGTTGCTAGGGTAAAGTTGATAAAACTCGGTTGCACCTCGCAATCGATCTTCTTCCCTGGCGCCCTGCCAACCCGAGAAGACACACACACAGCTGTTTCCGTTGGGGCAATCCCACGCCACGTGCTCGAGTTTCTCGCTGGACCGAGATTTTTTCGAAGCAAAACCATTCCCTGTGCAGACAGGAGGTCGACTCAAAAAGGTACCTTTAATTCCCTCTGATCAAATACTGGAAGCCGCCTTATCTCCCAGTGATCGAGAGAGGACGACGCGTTGTTTGGCCCAACAAGCGTCTAGGAGCCCAGAGAGAGAGAGAAAGACGAAGGAACTCTCTCAGTCTGGTCCCCGCTGCAGCCTGCGGACCCTGCGGTCGTCAAGACGCGTTCAGGACGTCGCGTGATCCGGAGCGCTCCAGACCGAAGCCGGGACTTTCACTCCGGACCAGCCCCGAGGCACCTCAAAGTAACGGGTTCTCCCCTTTTATTTCTGTCTCACCAACAGGGTGTTTAGAAGTGCCTGGGCAGACGTAGAAATTTGTAGGCTTAGGTTAATGCTTTTATTCCACGATGAAGTTGGAATTATTTTGCTGAATATTTTCTTTGTATGTGCATGCATTTTACATTTGATTTTGCTGTGTTGATTGTGGTTTATCTATAACCCCACCGTGGGTCACTGTTTCAGTTCTTTTCCATCTTCCTCCATGCTTTTCCCCCTTTTCTTTCGCTTCTCCTTATCAGAGAATTTGATCGCTTTGTTTGAATCTTAGTTCGCGGTTTCTCTTTGAACCAGAGCGTAAACCACTCCCTCTCGGAGCGAGGTACCACCTCACCTTAGCGTAAGCGCGGTGATATCATTAAGACCTCCCCTCACGCTTCACGCAAATTTGCAGAGCATACGTCATCATAGTCGCCATCTTGGGAGGGTGTCGGATGACTGGGCTGTAGCTTAGCTGATAGCTTTGTAAGGCATCAAAGCGTCCGGTAGGACTCTCACAGCTGCTCTGTCTGTCAATGCTATGTCAAATGCCGATGTTCTGAATGTGGTTTAAACAACCGTGAGCTGAACTAAGAGTTGCAACCGCTCATTTTAATCCATTTGTTTTTCTTTCCTTTCGTTTTGTTTGTTTTGTTTATTCTTTATCTCCATATATATTTTGCGTGTTAGTTAGTAGTGAGTAAGATTTCCAAAGTCGTTGAATCAGAGAATTACTGTAACAGGGAATTGCTTTTGGTTCAATAAAACACCACTGTGGAATAGAGTTGGTTTTGTGTCCAGTCTAATTCATAGTTGTATGGTTATTCAGAAATCAGAGCTAACCTCCTTTGGAGTTAACATCTGACATTAATACAGAGACAATATCATTGGATGGTGATAGACAAATAAGGATTTAAACTCTAATTGCAGTTACATTGGGGTTCTCACAGCTGCCGGATAAACCACGTCGGTCACAAGTCCGACCAGATCATTTATCCCAGCATAAATGAGTTCATAACAGCAAATTAACTAATGCATTAGTGGTATAAATACTTACAAGCTTATAGCTAACATCACCACCATTTGAACTATATTTTGTTGTAGCGGAATTTTGAGTTGAATGATTTATTATTTAAATTATAATGCCAAATTACAATTAATAATAATAATAAGCATATTCAACCATCTTCTGGCATAACATTTACTGGCGTCCCTGGGTGGGCTAGTCTACTTATTTGGCGTTCCTTTAGACTAAACTGAATAACCAGCAACTTATGAATTTAATGAACACAATCTACATTCCAGCATTTTGACTGCTCACCTTGCCAAAAGGGCTATTCAGTCATAATTGATTAAGGAAGTACTCCTACTAAATATGTACGTGTTTGTGGTGATTTGAGGTTGTTAACCTGAGGTTTGAATATTGATTTCTAAACCTGGAGTTAGTTAGACTGAACTGACTAGAACGTACAGCGCCTCCAGCGTCTGCTACTGATCAGTCATCTCCTGTGTCGTGTTCTGCTCTGAAAAGAGAGACCTTGCCTCCATCTGGTGGACGTTGTGTGTAATTGCATCATAATTGTTTTGATGAGGGAAACGATTCCCCATCTGCTGGACATTGTGTGTAATTACAGCTCAGTCTTCCCAAAAGTGAAGGGCACCCTGCCTCCATCTGGTGGCCAGGATAGGTAGTTGCAGTCACGGTTAAAAATTCAGGTGAAAGCACTCGGCTTCCCTGAATGGATATTTGAATGTCAGTTTCTTAAAACTTTCTTTATGGTTACTCCTTTTAATAATTTTTGTCAACTTATTATAATTTTTTTTTTATTCCTTTTGAATTTATTTTTTTTTTTTTAAACTTTTTGTTAAATTATTTTTCTTTCTTTTCCCCCTTCTGCTCATCATAAGTGGTCAAAGTTGATCTGTGATTTTGAAACTAAGGTTGCAATTTAGCGGTTTTTAACTGTCATTCTTTGCCACCTCTGAAGTTCCAAACACTTTGCTATTTTCCACACATGTGTAGAGCACCTGTTCTTAAATAACTTGCATCACAAACAAAGCCACAGCTTTATCACTTAATTACTGGCCGAAAGGTTAGTGGTCCATGTCACTCACAGTTAATATTCTCAAAGTTAAACAAGCATATTAACCGTTCCTAAACATAGGAGTTGTAAGTCGCAGGGTTGATTTTCCCCTGCGCAGCCTAATTAAACGCACGTATTTGACCACACTTCCTGCAGTAAAGTGTCAGTCGTAGTGCGAGTCGCTGTTGACAGTTAGTGAAGCCACTTAACAGTTGTTGTTAGCAGTTGTTGTTTAGCGCTGAGCTAAACTAAAGTGTATGCGTTGTTGCTTAGTGCTAAGCTAGAATACAGCGTTGTTGTTTGTTGTCTGTTGTTTAGCGCTAAGCTAAACTACAGTGTTATTTGATTGTTGTTGTTGTGTAGTGCTGAGCTACAGTTGTTGTGCTGCTGTCCATAGCTGACAAAGAATGGATAGTAAAGGTTCTTCAGTCAAAGGAGCTGAAGGTCCACAATCCTCCATTGGAATGGAGGCTCAGGGTGTCATTAGCTCACTGCTTAAAATGACACCGGAGGACCAAGACCGCTTGAATCAGTTTAACATAGAGGACTGTGAGAGAAAAATTCAGGAATTGGTGGAGGAGGTTCAAAGCAAGCCAAAGGATAGATTGGTAGCAGATGTTTTGGGTGAATTATCTGCGTTATACCACCGAAGGTTAACGCTAGAGACCGATCTGCGTAACAGAGAGGTTGAGATGCGGATCGCAGCTGAGGAAAGAGTTAGGGAGCTAGAACAGAGAAGTGTTCAGGGCAGCTGTCATCTCACAGAGGAGCGAGATGAGGATCTCATTAGCTTGCAGCCAGAAGGATCTGAGGGAAAACATGGGGATCACACCTGGAGGACATTGGATGAACTGGGCCCTCAGACACCTTCTGAGCGAGGGGTAAGCGAAGGTCAGGACAGATATAGCAGTGTGATACGGAAAGAGATGCCTAAACAACTTACGGTGGCAATCAGGACTGATCCACATGATGCAAATCATGGGAAAACACCTGCTTCCCACCTGACCCCTGACACTGTCTGCTATGATCCTTTCCCCCCACCAGGGCGACGGGAGCACCGTTCCTGGGACACAGGTAAACCCCACTCCTCTGAACTGCGTCCACGGACAAGAGTTCATGACAGGGAGGGTCCCCCGGCGTCCCACGAACGGCCGCCGATGTCAGGTAGGTGGTCAGAACCAGAGCCCCCCTGCTATCGTGGCTACCGCAGACAGGAGTCGTCAGGAGAGGACTCAGATGGACCAGCCCCGATCCCTGAACAGGGACTGCGGATGCGTCAGCTTGAGTCTCTGGCCCGAGACATAGAGCGTTTTGATCCTAGCAATACAGAATCCACCATTGATGACTATCTCAGAGAGGTAGAGCGCTGTCTGCTAGACTTATATAGCCCCTCGGCTCGAGAAAAATTGAAGCTTATCTGGAAAACCACGTCCAGAAGTGTCCATGTTTTCATAGAAAGCCTCCCTCCAGCTACACGTGACCGTTACTCAGCTCTTTGTCAGGCTTTAAGAGAAGAATATTCTGTGTTCACAGACCCAGCTTCTGCGACTCTTGGAGCTTTTGCAATTCAGCAAAAGAGAACTGAAGCGCCCAAGGAGTATTACCGCCGTTTACGGGCTGCTTACTTTCAGGGACGAAATGCTCCCGGCTTGGAGGAAGACCACACTTTCAAATCTTTGTTCCTCCATAATCTTCATGAAAGCGTGCGTTATGAGGTTACCATGCATTGTAGAACCAAGAGACTTACCATGCAGGAAATCAGGAAATACGCGCAGGTGGCATGGGAAACACGTGTCCGGCCCAACAAAGGAGCCGACAGTGATAAAAAGGTCCTACAGATTCAGATCGAACCAGAAAAGAGGTTAGGTCTGGAGGGACATGAGATGCCTCCCTCTAAACCTAAAACTAGATTTGGGTTCAAGAAGCAACACGGTTTTGAACCGCAGCAGAAGAAAGCTTCTCATGATAGGAGAGGTCAGCATGACAGCATGGAAGGTGAGAGGTTTCAAAAATGGCACAGGCCGGATCCAGCCCGACACAGTAAGCAAACTGACTGGTCGGGAAAGCCGAAAAGCACACATGACAACAAAGGCTGGAACCTGCGCATGGAAGAGTCAATGAGAAAGGAGATGGAGGAGACTTTTCGCAGGTTGCTAGCCGACACAGTGCGTCAGATCGCGCCGCAGCCGTCCTCGCCACCATCCAATCCTGCCGACCCTCCTGGGAAACCAGGCCCAAAACCCACGTCAGCATGACTAGGCGTGGACCAGGCTCCCCCCTCTAACAGAGTTTATCTGATTAAGTGGGGGAACCAACCAAAAATTCACCAACAACCTTCTAAGATCCCATCAGCAGGTGATCAGAAAACCCCTTTTCTAAGGTTTTTAGGTGAACTAAACCATCGTGAAAACACGCATCGCTTATACTGCTCGACAGTTATAGGAGGATGTGTCACAGCAAATGCTCTTTTAGACACAGGTTCCGAGATCAGTCTAATGTGCTCAGATTTGTTCGATGAGGTGACCAGAGCTATGGTGTCCCTTGGGAAACCGTTACAGGTGGAGACCTGTAACGTGGGCATCACCAGCTACACTCAGGATCAGTCATGCATCACCAAACGGGCGTGGTTAGACATCACTTTCCGTGACATGACCCTTGTTCACCCCATCTACATCTGTACTTTGGACACAGAACCTTTTCTTGTGGGTCAGGATCTGTTGAACAGGTTAGCTCCACTCATTGACTGCCATCATGGTCATCTTTGGGCCCAAGTGGGGACCCCCAAGCCTCTTACTTCTGGAAGTGGACCATCCGTCCCTATCCACCAGGTGACCTGCTCAGAAGAGCCCAAAGAACTCTTAGCACCATTTCTGCCTTCAACAGAGCCGATTTCAAAATCCTCTGCCACACCACCGCTTCTCAGCGATCAGAGAACTTCTCTCTGCAGCCACACATCTTTCCTTTGCTCACTTAAACACTCTGGAGGTGAACCCTATAACCCCAGAGTGGCCGAAGGTGTGCACCTGGAAAGCACATTCATGCCAGACGTGCTGCTGGCTCTTTGGTCAGAGAAATCTGCGATCAGCAGAGATCTGTACAGCTCTCTGTGCCGTGAAAGGCCCCATCTGGCTGAAACGAAACACAGCCACTATTTGCTCTCAGCAGACTGGCCTCGCCGGCTTCTGAAAGCAACGGGGGTGTGCATACTTTATGCACAGATTGGCACAAGACAGCTCTCTCATCCTTTCAGCATTGTGGAGAATTTACATCCTCCAGTGTTTGTTGGTGCTGATTTTCTGGTACGGCTAGGGGCACAGCTGGACACTTGTAACCAGGTCCTGTGGGCTCAGGCCCACGTGACCCCAAGTTCCTTCCTGGGCACCCCTGAAGTCATGCGATCAGGGCAAACAATCCCACAGGCTTGCCAGGTGGCTAGCGAAACAAACATGCTAATACCACCACAGACTGCAGGTGTACCTATTAGATTAGCCATCCTGAAAGGACAACAAATACAGAACACACAGGTTTTCTTCCAACCCCTTTCTTATTTCCAGGAATCCAACCTGGTCATCCGGGGCACACCCCTGCTTGAGCTGAACAACCGCTCAGCTTACCTTCTAGTGGAGAATCCAACCCACATGCCGATCCAAGTGGTGGCGAAGAAACCCCTTGGGGTGCTCATCGAAAGCTCTTTCCACGACTTTGAGCTGAGCATTCCCGTCATTGGAGACCTGCCTTTATCCTTGACCGGCAGACAGGACTCTTCAGACACAGTGTTTACTTTCCCTTCCAACATGATCCAAATCAGGCGACATGAAGCTCTGCCTGCTGGATCTATTTGTGGTGCTACGCTTGAAGCTGAAGGAAACCTGTTGGGATATGCGATAGAAACCAACCCAACAGAACCAGCACCAAATCAACCAGAGAACCGGGACTCACCCACTGAGCCCTGCCCTGGTTTCAAAACAGAAATTATGCAGCAGCTGGAACAAGCTGATGCACTGACCACTGAAACAGAGAGAACAGCACTTAAAGAGCTGCTCCATGAGTTTCAGCCCATTCAGCCCAAAGATTCAAACGAACTTGGGATCACATTGACACACGTCCATGACTCACCAGTAGGAGGACACAGAAGCTGCAAAGCTAATCTGAAAACTCTCCTACAGGTGGCGTCCCGGCCTTCAACGGCCCAGGACACCCAGGAGTATGTACAAGGCTGCTTAACCTGCTGCCAGTTACAACCCACACGACCGCTAGACCGAGCCCTGCTTCAGCGAAGGGGGGTTACATTTCTGTGGTCACATCTGCAGACTGACTGGATCGGTCCAGTCCCCAAATCGTCAAGAGATAACAAATATCTTTTGACAATAACAGGCAGCTTCACAGAATGGGTCAAATGTTTGCCGGCACCGAACGACACCGCCGTCACCACAGCAGCCCTGCTGCTAAATCGCGTTTTCAGCCGGTGGGGCCTTCCCCTGCCCATCGACTCGGACAGAGGAACGCATTTTACGTCAAACATCATGACCGCGCTTTTCGACATGTTGGGCGTGGAAGTTAAATTCCACATCCCCTCACACCCACAGTCATTGGGACAGGTGGAGCGAATGAACCGCACCGTGGTCAGTATGTTAAAGGAACATGCCAGCAGCCATGGCAGGGACTGGGACATAAAGCTTCCCTTGGTCCTAATGCTAATCCGCTCTACCTCACCATGCTCCACAGGGGTGACACTTTTCCAGACGATGACAGGGAGACAAATAACACTTCCTCTGAATCTCATCTACCAGCCCGAAGACGTCAGTGTGACAACCGTCTACACGGCACACCAGTGCGTCGCTGATTTAAAAGACCATCTCCAAACGACTTTCACGTGGGCTCAAAAGAACCTAGAGGCCAGCGTGCAAAGTCCGGAGTACAAATGGGTTCATGCGAACCAAATTAAACCGTCCACCAAACTCTCCTCACAGGGAACGGAGCCTAACTCCGCCCCCGCCGAAGAGAACAATGCATAGCATTAAACAGGACAAGTGCATGTTCAATCAGGACATTTTAAACGTGCACTAATAAAACAAATGTCCATACATAACTTCACGTCTATAAATTCACACTCAGCAATAACACCATGCATTTCTTTGGAAACGCTCACAGAAGTGGTAAAGAATGACATGATGTATACTCAGGTTGTTAGACATTTAATGCAGGACCTCACTCGAGAGGTTAGCTCATCCGTAAATAGCCTTGCTGAAGGACGGATTCCTCCGTACTTGGTACCAGTAGATTTGGTTGAAAAGGTTCTCAAATCTGCCTCTAGTGAAGCACTGCAACCACCACAAACACACCTGGCTTACAGCCTAGGTAGTGCAATTCCAATATTTGTAAATCCTGACAACTTGGAGATAGGATTTATGCTAAACCTTCCCATCATTGAAAGAGCTAACGTGTATAGGCTTAAATCAGTATTGAATGTCGGTTTTTGGCAAGGTGAGACCCACGTACACCTACAAACCCCCTCGATGCTAGCCTATCATGATGCCGACCCCAAACTTTATTTAGTCCCTAATTTGGATTTGTGTACCAAAACCAAGGACATCCACTGGGTATGTCCATGCAATCCATTTTCTGTTCCTCACCTCAAGGTGCTGTAGTCCACATTGGAAACATGGTTCTGCATCACCTTGACGTTGACAAATATGACTCAGAGATTGAAATAATAGATGTCTTTAAGAGATACAATTTCAGCATTGATGTCGGCATTGAAAGACAGCTTTTACGTGCAGGCACCCAGCTGATTAAATTCAGTCTCACTCCATCAGAGTTGAGCTCGGTCCCTCTGCTTCGCTTCCCCAGAGCTACAGAGTCGACCGACACTCACATTATGACCATTATTGTGGTTCTCCTTGTATTTGGATGGGCCATCACTACGGCGATGGCATATGCAGCATACAAGCAGATCAAACAGTTGCAAACCAGGATTGACACCCTCACCTTCGTCGCCCCCAGGTTCGTAACATCAGCTCCTCAAAGGCCACAAGCTGATTAGACTACGAACCGCTGTCTCTCTCCTTTCCCTTTTCCCTCTCTCCTTTCTTTGGTTCAAAGTTCAAACCTTATGACCAATGAATGTATCGACAATGGTGATTGTGAAGTTTGCATTTTCTTTTTTTTTATTACCTTATTGTTGCCTTATTAGCCAATAGAAATTACTAGCTATAGCTTAGTCTGCCCAGGCTAGGTCACTGACCCAGGCACAATAAATGCTTTGTTTTTTTCCTTCCTCTTGGATGATGAACTGAACTGCATGAATCCCTAAGGACTACTAGAAAGACTATTAGGTTGTTCCACTCATGCACAACGGATCTTCGTCACGCCAGAATGGACTTGGTTGTAGCTTTAAAGACTGTGACCAGCATCCCACTCTTCAAAGCTAAAGCGGGGTATGTTGTGCCAGTTCAAGACGTGACGACTACATTTAATTCGGGACATGACGGACTGCATTTCCCATGATGCAAGGTGGTCAAAATGGCCACCAACTCCCATCATGCAACGCGGCCCAAAATGGCCGGCGCCCTAGCAACCGATAACGTTGCTAGGGTAAAGTTGATAAAACTCGGTTGCACCTCGCAATCGATCTTCTTCCCTGGCGCCCTGCCAACCCGAGAAGACACACACACAGCTGTTTCCGTTGGGGCAATCCCACGCCACGTGCTCGAGTTTCTCGCTGGACCGAGATTTTTTCGAAGCAAAACCATTCCCTGTGCAGACAGGAGGTCGACTCAAAAAGGTACCTTTAATTCCCTCTGATCAAATACTGGAAGCCGCCTTATCTCCCAGTGATCGAGAGAGGACGACGCGTTGTTTGGCCCAACAAGCGTCTAGGAGCCCAGAGAGAGAGAGAAAGACGAAGGAACTCTCTCAGTCTGGTCCCCGCTGCAGCCTGCGGACCCTGCGGTCGTCAAGACGCGTTCAGGACGTCGCGTGATCCGGAGCGCTCCGGACCGAAGCCGGGACTTTCACTCCGGACCAGCCCCGAGGCACCTCAAAGTAACGGGTTCTCCCCTTTTATTTCTGTCTCACCAACAGGGTGTTTAGAAGTGCCTGGGCAGACGTAGAAATTTGTAGGCTTAGGTTAATGCTTTTATTCCACGACGAAGTTGGAATTATTTTGCTGAATATTTTCTTTGTATGTGCATGCATTTTACATTTGATTTTGCTGTGTTGATTGTGGTTTATCTATAACCCCGCCGTGGGTCACTGTTTCAGTTCTTTTCCATCTTCCTCCATGCTTTTCCCCCTTTTCTTTCGCTTCTCCTTATCAGAGAATTTGATCGCTTTGTTTGAATCTTAGTTCGCGGTTTCTCTTTGAACCAGAGCGTAAACCACTCCCTCTCGGAGCGAGGTACCACCTCACCTTAGCGTAAGCGCGGTGATATCATTAAGACCTCCCCTCACGCTTCACGCAAATTTGCAGAGCATACGTCATCATAGTCGCCATCTTGGGAGGGTGTCGGATGACTGGGCTGTAGCTTAGCTGATAGCTTTGTAAGGCATCAAAGCGTCCGGTAGGACTCTCACAGCTGCTCTGTCTGTCAATGCTATGTCAAATGCCGATGTTCTGAATGTGGTTTAAACAACCGTGAGCTGAACTAAGAGTTGCAACCGCTCATTTTTTTTTTTCTTTCCTTTCGTTTTGTTTGTTTTGTTTATTCTTTATCTCCATATATATTTTGCGTGTTAGTTAGTAGTGAGTAAGATTTCCAAAGTCGTTGAATCAGAGAATTACTGTAACAGGGAATTGCTTTTGGTTCAATAAAACACCACTGCGGAATAGAGTTGGTTTTGTGTCCAGTCTAATTCATAGTTGTATGGTTATTCAGAAATCAGAGCTAACCTCCTTTGGAGTTAACATCTGACATTAATACAGAGACAATATCATTGGATGGTGATAGACAAATAAGGATTTAAACTCTAATTGCAGTTACATTGGGGTTCTCACAGCTGCCGGATAAACCTCGTCGGTCACAAGTCCGACCAGATCATTTATCCCAGCATAAATGAGTTCATAACAGCAAATTAACTAATGCATTAGTGGTATAAATACTTACAAGCTTATAGCTAACATCACCACCTTTTGAACTATATTTTGTTGTAGCGGAATTTTGAGTTGAATGATTTATTATTTAAATTATAATGCCAAATTATAATTAATAATAATAATAAGCATATTCAACCATCTTCTGGCATAACAGCTTCTTCTCATCTTTGTGTTTTTTGTTGACAATGAAGAAGGCTTCTGTGTGAAGATGCTAGTTATGAGATGCATTAAGACATTGTTTTTTCAAAAATCCCTTCACAGCACATGTAACTTTTCTCAACCTTGTGTCAAAGTACTTGTCTTGAGGTGCAGTGCACTGCTTTGAGTTGCCCCAAGGAGATTAGGTTTGAAAATGAGCCTGAGCTAGCCAGGAGTCGAACCTAGAATCTTCTGATCCGTAGTCAGACGCGTTATCCATTGCGCCACTAGCCCTTGACGTGTCGAGTAGGCGATTGTTATCGTGTCGTACCATGACCGGTGTAGTACTGCAGTGTGAAATGATACGCGACTTAATAACTACCTGAAGTGGAAGATCAAAAGAAATGCCCCGTGTGAGGGTTGAACTCACGACCTTCAGATTATGAGACTGACGCGCTGCCTGCTGCGCCAACGAGGCACAAAAGCCTGTCAAGCTGACGCATATCCACGACCATACTACGATCAAAGATTCTATTGATTCCTGTCATGGCTGTGATTGCATTCATGTCGTCACATGACTGTCTAGCCTGGCACTTCCTTAATACAAAGTACAAGACTTCAACACAAGGTTTTATCAACATTTCTCAAGCTTTTCTTTTTCTTAATCACATTTTTTCATCCAACTTTGTGGAAAGTCAGAGCAATTGTACAGACAAGTCAAAGGTCGCCCTGTGCTTCCAGGAAAACAAAGAGGTTCGCAACAGCCGGATTTTCCGCTGCTCTAAAACACTAGAAAACACTACTCACTACTCAATAGAACATGAAATGAACACTTTTCTACCCTGGATCTGTTTGGGGATTCTGCCCCATAGCAAGTTTGTGGGGGTAATTGTCTCAACATTCAGGGAGAGGTTTTGGTCCTCACAGCCGCACTTAACTATCATTACTTTATTAATTTAATGTTGAATGTTACTATGATATTAGCATAAATAAGTCACATAACTACACAGTCGTGAAATTCAGTTAACAACTAAAACATTTTTTAATACCAGCAATCCAATTTGAGATTGGATCGAACTGAATGGAATCAAAAAGAATTCATTCTAAATCCCAAGAATCGGAATCAGATCGATTCTTGAAATTTGAATTGACAGCCAGCCTTGCTGTCTACGGATCACGTTTGAAATGTCATTGACAGTATTCCTGCCCCAGTGGCCTAATGGATAAGGCACTCCTTGGCCAGGGATTGTGGGTTGAAGTCCCATCTGGGGTGCAAGCAGAATGGCGTAGCGGTAGCATACTGGTCCCATAAGCCAGATGTTGATGGATGGTATGCTCTGCACTTTTGCACAATGGGTTTGGAGTGCAGGATTTAACTGTGTACATGTGACAGAGCTCAAGATCTGACCATGCGGTCCTTGTGCACCAAGTCAAAGCGTGCGCACTTGTAGGTCCAATGAAACGCCTCACTGCTTCTTCTCATCTTTGTGTTTTTTGTTGACAATGAAGAAGGCTTCTGTGTGAAGATGCTAGTTATGAGATGCATTAAGACATTGTTTTTTCAAAAATCCCTTCACAGCACATGTAACTTTTCTCAACCTTGTGTCAAAGTACTTGTCTTGAGGTGCAGTGCACTGCTTTGAGTTGCCCCAAGGAGATTAGGTTTGAAAATGAGTCTGAACGAGTCGAACCTAGAATCTTCTGATCCGTAGTCAGACGCGTTATCCATTGCGCCACTAGCCCTTGACGTGTCGAGTACGCGATTGTTATCGTGTCGTACCATGACCGGTGTAGTACTGCAGTGTGAAATGATACGCGACTTAATAACTACCTGAAGTGGAAGATCAAAAGAAATGCCCCGTGTGAGGGTTGAACTCACGACCTTCAGATTGTGAGACTGACGCGCTGCCTGCTGCGCCAACGAGGCACAAAAGCTTGTCAAGCTGACGCATATCCACGACCATACTACGATCAAAGATTCTATTGATTCCTGTCATGGCTGTGATTGCATTCATGTTGTCACATGACTGTCTAGCCTGGCACTTCCTTAATACAAAGTACAAGACTTCAACACAAGGTTTTATCAACATTTCTCAAGCTTTTCTTTTTCTTAATCACATTTTTTCATCCAACTTTGTGGAAAGTCATAGCAATTGTACAGACAAGTCAAAGGTCGCCCTGTGCTTCCAGGAAAACAAAGAGGTTCGCAACAGCCGGATTTTCCGCTGCTCTAAAACACTAGAAAACACTACTCACTACTCAATAGAACATGAAATGAACACTTTTCTACCCTGGATCTGTTTGGGTATTCTGCCCCATAGCAAGTTTGTGGGGGTAATTGTCTCAACATTCAGGGAGAGGTTTTGGTCCTTACAGCCGCACTTAACTATCATTACTTTATTAATTTAATGTTGAATGTTACTATGATATTAGCATAAATAAGTCGCATAACTACACAGTCGTGAAATTCAGTTAACAACTAAAACATTTTTTAATACCAGCAATCCAATTTGAGATTGGATCGAACTGAATGGAATCAAAAAGAATTCATTCTAAATCCCAAGAATCGGAATCAGATCGATTCTTGAAATTTGAATTGACAGCCAGCCTTGCTGTCTACGGATCACGTTTGAAATGTCGTTGACAGTATTCCTGCCCCAGTGGCCTAATGGATAAGGCACTCCTTGGCCAGGGATTGTGGGTTGAAGTCCCATCTGGGGTGCAAGCAGAATGGCGTAGCGGTAGCATACTGGTCCCATAAGCCAGAGGTCGATGGATGGTATGCTGTGCACTTTTGCACAATGGGTTTGAAGTGCAGGATTTAACTGTGTACATGTGACAGAGCTCAAGATCTGACCATGCGGTCCTTGTGCACCAAGTCAAAGCGTGCGCACTTGTAGGTCCAATGAAACGCCTCACTGCTTCTTCTCATCCTTGTGTTTTTTGTTGACAATGAAGAAGGCTTCTGTGTGAAGATGCTAGTTATGAGATGCATTAAGACATTGTTTTTTCAAAAATCCCTTCACAGCACATGTAACTTTTCTCAACCTTGTGTCAAAGTACTTGTCTTGAGGTGCAGTGCACTGCTTTGAGTTGCCTCAAGGAGATTAGCTTTGAAAATGAGCCTGAGCTAGCCAGGAGTCGAACCTAGAATCTTCTGATCCGTAGTCAGACGCGTTATCCATTGCCCCACTAGTCCTTGACGTCTCGAGTAGGCGATTGTTATCGTGTCGTACCATGACCGGTGTAGTACTGCAGTGTGAAATGATACGCGACTTAATAACTACCTGAAGTGGAAGATCAAAAGAAATGCCCCGTGTGAGGGTTGAACTCACGACCTTCAGATTATGAGCCTGACGCGCTGCCTGCTGCGCCAACGAGGCACAAAAGCCTGTCAAGCTGACGCATATCCACGACCATACTACGATCAAAGATTCTATTGATTCCTGTCATGGCTGTGATTGCATTCATGTCGTCACATGACTGTCTAGCCTGGCACTTCCTGAATACAAAGTACAAGACTTCAACACAAGGTTTTATCAACATTTCTCAAGCTTTTCTTTTTCTTAATCACATTTTTTCATCCAACTTTGTGGAAAGTCATAGCAATTGTACAGACAAGTCAAAGGTCGCCCTGTGCTTCCAGGAAAACAAAGAGGTTCGCAACAGCCGGATTTTCCGCTGCTCTAAAACACTAGAAAACACTACTCACTACTCAATAGAACATGAAATGAACACTTTTCTACCCTGGATCTGTTTGGGTATTCTGCCCCATAGCCAGTTTGTGGGGGTAATTGTCTCAACATTCAGGGAGAGGTTTTGGTCCTTACAGCCGCACTTAACTATCATTACTTTATTAATTTAATGTTGAATGTTACTATGATATTAGCATAAATAAGTCGCATAACTACACAGTCGTGAAATTCAGTTAACAACTAAAACATTTTTTTATACCAGCAATCCAATCTGAGATTGGATCGAACTGAATGGAATCAAAAAGAATTCATTTTAAATCCCAAGAATCGGAATCAGATCGATTCTTGAAATTTGAATTGACAGCCAGCCTTGCTGTCTACGGATCACGTTTGAAATGTCGTTGACAGTATTCCTGCCCCAGTGGCCTAATGGATAAGGCACTCCTTGGCCAGGGATTGCGGGTTGAAGTCCCATCTGGGGTGCAAGCAGAATGGCGTAGCGGTAGCATACTGGTCCCATAAGCCAGAGGTCGATGGATGGTATGCTCTGCACTTTTGCACAATGGGTTTGGAGTGCAGGATTTAACTGTGTACATGTGACAGAGCTCAAGATCTGACCATGCGGTCCTTGTGCACCAAGTCAAAGCGTGCGCACTTGTAGGTCCAATGAAACGCCTCACTGCTTCTTCTCATCTTTGTGTTTTTTGTTGACAATGAAGAAGGCTTCTGTGTGAAGATGCTAGTTATGAGATGCATTAAGACATTGTTTTTTCAAAAATCC
Source organism: Fundulus diaphanus (assembly GCA_037039145.1). Taxonomy (NCBI): domain Eukaryota; kingdom Metazoa; phylum Chordata; class Actinopteri; order Cyprinodontiformes; family Fundulidae; genus Fundulus; species Fundulus diaphanus. The sequence continues at coordinate 36,258,627 of CM073134.1, forward strand.
CTTCACAGCACATGTAACTTTTCTCAACCTTGTGTCAAAGTACTTGTCTTGAGGTGCAGTGCACTGCTTTGAGTTGCCCCAAGGAGATTAGGTTTGAAAATGAGCCTGAGCTAGCCAGGAGTCGAGCCTAGAATCTTCTGATCCGTAGTCAGACACGTTATCCATTGCGCCACTAGCCCTTGACGTGTCGAGTAGGTGATTGTTATCGTGTTGTACCATGACCGGTGTAGTACTGCAGTGTGAAATGATACGCGACTTAATAACTACCTGAAGTGGAAGATCAAAAGAAATGCCCCGTGTGAGGGTTGAACTCACGACCTTCAGATTATGAGACTGACGCGCTGCCTGCTGCGCCAACGAGGCACAAAAGCCTGTCAAGCTGATGCATATCCACGACCATACTACGATCAAAGATTCTATTGATTCCTGTCATGGCTGTGATTGCATTCATGTCGTCACATGACTGTCTAGCCTGGCACTTCCTGAATACAAAGTACAAGACTTCAACACAAGGTTTTATCAACATTTCTCAAGCTTTTCTTTTTCTTAATCACATTTTTTCATCCAACTTTGTGGAAAGTCAGAGCAATTGTACAGACAAGTCAAAGGTCGCCCTGTGCCTCCAGGAAAACAAAGAGGTTCGCAACAGCCGGATTTTCCGCTGCTCTAAAACACTAGAAAACACTACTCACTACTCAATAGAACATGAAATGAACACTTTTCTACCCTGGATCTGTTTGGGTATTCTGCCCCATAGCAAGTTTGTGGGGGTAATTGTCTCAACATTCAGGGAGAGGTTTTGGTCCTTACAGCCGCACTTAACTATCATTACTTTATTAATTTAATGTTGAATGTTACTATGATATTAGCATAAATAAGTCGCATAACTACACAGTCGTGAAATTCAGTTAACAACTAAAACATTTTTTAATACCAGCAATCCAATTTGAGATTGGATCGAACTGAATGGAATCAAAAAGAATTCATTCTAAATCCCAAGAATCGGAATCAGATCGATTCTTGAAATTTGAATTGACAGCCAGCCTTGCTGTCTACGGATCACGTTTGAAATGTCGTTGACAGTATTCCTGCCCCAGTGGCCTAATGGATAAGGCACTCCTTGGCCAGGGATTGTGGGTTGAAGTCCCATCTGGGGTGCAAGCAGAATGGCGTAGCGGTAGCATACTGGTCCCATAAGCCAGAGGTCGATGGATGGTATGCTGTGCACTTTTGCACAATGGGTTTGAAGTGCAGGATTTAACTGTGTACATGTGACAGAGCTCAAGATCTGACCATGCGGTCCTTGTGCACCAAGTCAAAGCGTGCGCACTTGTAGGTCCAATGAAACGCCTCACTGCTTCTTCTCATCCTTGTGTTTTTTGTTGACAATGAAGAAGGCTTCTGTGTGAAGATGCTAGTTATGAGATGCATTAAGACATTGTTTTTTCAAAAATCCCTTCACAGCACATGTAACTTTTCTCAACCTTGTGTCAAAGTACTTGTCTTGAGGTGCAGTGCACTGCTTTGAGTTGCCTCAAGGAGATTAGCTTTGAAAATGAGCCTGAGCTAGCCAGGAGTCGAGCCTAGAATCTTCTGATCCGTAGTCAGACACGTTATCCATTGCGCCACTAGCCCTTGACGTGTCGAGTAGGTGATTGTTATCGTGTTGTACCATGACCGGTGTAGTACTGCAGTGTGAAATGATACGCGACTTAATAACTACCTGAAGTGGAAGATCAAAAGAAATGCCCCGTGTGAGGGTTGAACTCACGACCTTCAGATTATGAGCCTGACGCGCTGCCTGCTGCGCCAACGAGGCACAAAAGCCTGTAAAGCTGATGCATATCCACGACCATACTACGATCAAAGATTCTATTGATTCCTGTCATGGCTGTGATTGCATTCATGTCGTCACATGACTGTCTAGCCTGGCACTTCCTGAATACAAAGTACAAGACTTCAACACAAGGTTTTATCAACATTTCTCAAGCTTTTCTTTTTCTTAATCACATTTTTTCATCCAACTTTGTGGAAAGTCAGAGCAATTGTACAGACAAGTCAAAGGTCGCCCTGTGCTTCCAGGAAAACAAAGAGGTTCGCAACAGCCGGATTTTCCGCTGCTCTAAAACACTAGAAAACACTACTCACTACTCAATAGAACATGAAATGAACACTTTTCTACCCTGGATCTGTTTGGGTATTCTGCCCCATAGCAAGTTTGTGGGGGTAATTGTCTCAACATTCAGGGAGAGGTTTTGGTCCTTACAGCCGCACTTAACTATCATTACTTTATTAATTTAATGTTGAATGTTACTATGATATTAGCATAAATAAGTCGCATAACTACACAGTCGTGAAATTCAGTTAACAACTAAAACATTTTTTAATACCAGCAATCCAATCTGAGATTGGATCGAACTGAATGGAATCAAAAAGAATTCATTCTAAATCCCAAGAATCGGAATCAGATCGATTCTTGAAATTTGAATTGACAGCCAGCCTTGCTGTCTACGGATCACGTTTGAAATGTCGTTGACAGTATTCCTGCCCCAGTGGCCTAATGGATAAGGCACTCCTTGGCCAGGGATTGTGGGTTGAAGTCCCATCTGGGGTGCAAGCAGAATGGCGTAGCGGTAGCATACTGGTCCCATAAGCCAGAGGTCGATGGATGGTATGCTGTGCACTTTTGCACAATGGGTTTGGAGTGCAGGATTTAACTGTGTACATGTGACAGAGCTCAAGATCTCACCATGCGGTCCTTGTGCACCAAGTCAAAGCGTGCACACTTGTAGGTCCAATGAAACGCCTCACTGCTTCTTCTCATCTTTGTGTTTTTCGTTGACAATGAAGAAGGCTTCTGTGTGAAGATGCTAGTTATGAGATGCATTAAGACATTGTTTTTTCAAAAATCCCTTCACAGCACATGTAACTTTTCTCAACCTTGTGTCAAAGTACTTGTCTTGAGGTGCAGTGCACTGCTTTGAGTTGCCCCAAGGAGATTAGGTTTGAAAATGAGCCTGAGCTAGCCAGGAGTCGAACCTAGAATCTTCTGATCCGTAGTCAGACGCTTTATCCATTGCGCCACTAGCCCTTGACGTGTCGAGTAGGCGATTGTTATCGTGTCGTACCATGACCGGTGTAGTACTGCAGTGTGAAATGATAAGCGACTTAATAACTACCTGAAGTGGAAGATCAAAAGAAATGCCCCGTGTGAGGGTTGAACTCACGACCTTCAGATTAAGAGACTGACGCGCTGCCTGCTGCGCCAACGAGGCACAAAAGCCTGTCAAGCTGACGCATATCCACGACCATACTACGATCAAAGATTCTATTGATTCCTGTCATGGCTGTGATTGCATTCATGTCGTCACATGACTGTCTAGCCTGGCACTTCCTTAATACAAAGTACAATACTTCAACACAAGGTTTTATCAACATTTCTCAAGCTTTTCTTTTTCTTAATCACATTTTTTCATCCAACTTTGTGGAAAGTCAGAGCAATTGTACAGACAAGTCAAAGGTCGCCCTGTGCTTCCAGGAAAACAAAGAGGTTCGCAACAGCCGGATTTTCCGCTGCTCTAAAACACTAGAAAACACTACTCACTACTCAATAGAACATGAAATGAACACTTTTCTACCCTGGATCTGTTTGGGTATTCTGCCCCATAGCAAGTTTGTGGGGGTAATTGTCTCAACATTCAGGGAGAGGTTTTGGTCCTTACAGCCGCACTTAACTATCATTACTTTATTAATTTAATGTTGAATGTTACTATGATATTAGCATAAATAAGTCGCATAACTACACAGTCGTGAAATTCAGTTAACAACTAAAACATTTTTTAATACCAGCAATCCAATCTGAGATTGGATCGAACTGAATGGAATCAAAAAGAATTCATTCTAAATCCCAAGAATCGGAATCAGATCGATTCTTGAAATTTGAATTGACAGCCAGCCTTGCTGTCTACGGATCACGTTTGAAATGTCGTTGACAGTATTCCTGCCCCAGTGGCCTAATGGATAAGGAGCTCCTTGGCCAGGGATTGTGGGTTGAAGTCCCATCTGGGGTGCAAGAATGGCGTAGCGGTAGCATACTGGTCCCATAAGCCAGAGGTCGATGGATGGTATGCTGTGCACTTTTGCACAATGGGTTTGGAGTGCAGGATTTAACTGTGTACATGTGACAGAGCTCAAGATCTGACCATGCGGTCCTTGTGCACCAAGTCAAAGCGTGCGCACTTGTAGGTCCAATGAAACGCCTCACTGCTTCTTCTCATCTTTGTGTTTTTTGTTGACAATGAAGAAGGCTTCTGTGTGAAGATGCTAGTTATGAGATGCATTAAGACATTGTTTTTTCAAAAATCCCTTCACAGCACATGTAACTTTTCTCAACCTTGTGTCAAAGTACTTGTCTTGAGGTGCAGTACACTGCTTTGAGTTGCCCCAAGGAGATTAGGTTTGAAAATGAGCCTGAGCTAGCCAGGAGTCGAACCTAGAATCTTCTGATCCGTAGTCAGACGCGTTATCCATTGCGCCACTAGCCCTTGACGTGTCGAGTAGGTGATTGTTATCGTGTCGTCACATGACCGGTGTAGTACTGCAGTGTGAAATGATACGCGACTTAATAACTACCTGAAGTGGAAGATCAAAAGAAATGCCCCGTGTGAGGGTTGAACTCACGACCTTCAGATTATGAGACTGATGCGCTGCCTGCTGCGCCAACGAGGCACAAAAGCCTGTCAAGCTGATGCATATCCACGACCATACTACGATCAAAGATTCTATTGATTCCTGTCATGGCTGTGATTGCATTCATGTCGTCACATGACTGTCTAGCCTGGCACTTCCTGAATACAAAGTACAAGACTTCAACACAAGGTTTTATCAACATTTCTCAAGCTTTTCTTTTTCTTAATCACATTTTTTCATCCAACTTTGTGGAAAGTCAGAGCAATTGTACAGACAAGTCAAAGGTCGCCCTGTGCTTCCAGGAAAAAAAAGAGGTTTGCAACAGCCGGATTTTCCGCTGCTCTAAAACACTAGAAAACACTACTCACTACTCAATAGAACATGAAATGAACACTTTTCTACCCTGGATCTGTTTGGGTATTCTGCCCCATAGCAAGTTTGTGGGGGTAATTGTCTCAACATTCAGGGAGAGGTTTTGGTCCTTACAGCCGCACTTAACTATCATTACTTTATTAATTTAATGTTGAATGTTACTATGATATTAGCATAAATAAGTCGCATAACTACACAGTCGTGAAATTCAGTTAACAACTAAAACATTTTTTAATACCAGCAATCCAATCTGAGATTGGATCGAACTGAATGGAATCAAAAAGAATTCATTCTAAATCCCAAGAATCGGAATCAGATCGATTCTTGAAATTTGAATTGACAGCCAGCCTTGCTGTCTACGGATCACGTTTGAAATGTCGTTGACAGTATTCCTGCCCCAGTGGCCTAATGGATAAGGCACTCCTTGGCCAGGGATTGTGGGTTGAAGTCCCATCTGGAGTGCAAGCAGAATGGCGTAGCGGTAGCATACTGGTCCCATAAGCCAGAGGTCGATGGATGGTATGCTGTGCACTTTTGCACAATGGGTTTGGAGTGCAGGATTTAACTGTGTACATGTGACAGAGCTCAAGATCTCACCATGCGGTCCTTGTGCACCAAGTCAAAGCGTGCACACTTGTAGGTCCAATGAAACGCCTCACTGCTTCTTCTCATCTTTGTGTTTTTCGTTGACAATGAAGAAGGCTTCTGTGTGAAGATGCTAGTTATGAGATGCATTAAGACATTGTTTTTTCAAAAATCCCTTCACAGCACATGTAACTTTTCTCAACCTTGTGTCAAAGTACTTGTCTTGAGGTGCAGTGCACTGCTTTGAGTTGCCCCAAGGAGATTAGGTTTGAAAATGAGCCTGAGCTAGCCAGGAGTCGAACCTAGAATCTTCTGATCCGTAGTCAGACGCGTTATCCATTGCGCCACTAGCCCTTGACGTGTCGAGCAGGCGATTGTTATCGTGTCGTACCATGACCGGTGTAGTACTGCAGTGTGAAACGATACGCGACTTAATAACTACCTGAAGTGGAAGATCAAAAGAAATGCCCCGTGTGAGGGTTGAACTCACGACCTTCAGATTATGAGACTGACGCGCTGCCTGCTGCGCCAACGAGGCACAAAAGCCTGTCAAGCTGACGCATATCCACGACCATACTACGATCAAAGATTCTATTGATTCCTGTCATGGCTGTGATTGCATTCATGTCGTCACATGACTGTCTAGCCTGGCACTTCCTGAATACAAAGTACAAGACTTCAACACAAGGTTTTATCAACATTTCTCAAGCTTTTCTTTTTCTTAATCACATTTTTTCATCCAACTTTGTGGAAAGTCAGAGCAATTGTACAGACAAGTCAAAGGTCACCCTGTGCTTCCAGGAAAACAAAGAGGTTCGCAACAGCCGGATTTTCCGCTGCTCTAAAACACTAGAAAACACTACTCACTACTCAATAGAACATGAAATGAACACTTTTCTACCCTGGATCTGTTTGGGTATTCTGCCCCATAGCAAGTTTGTGGGGGTAATTGTCTCAACATTCAGGGAGAGGTTTTGGTCCTTACAGCCGCACTTAACTATCATTACTTTATTAATTTAATGTTGAATGTTACTATGATATTAGCATAAATAAGTCGCATAACTACACAGTCGTGAAATTCAGTTAACAACTAAAACATTTTTTAATACCAGCAATCCAATCTGAGATTGGATCGAACTGAATGGAATCAAAAAGAATTCATTCTAAATCCCAAGAATCGGAATCAGATCGATTCTTGAAATTTGAAGTGACAGCCAGCCTTGCTGTCTACGGATCACGTTTGAAATGTCGTTGACAGTATTCCTGCCCCAGTGGCCTAATGGATAAGGCACTCCTTGGCCAGGGATTGTGGGTTGAAGTCCCATCTGGGGTGCAAGCAGAATGGTGTAGCGGTAGCATACTGGTCCCATAAGCCAGAGGTCGATGGATGGTATGCTGTACACTTTTGCACAATGGGTTTGGAGTGCAGGATTTAACTGTGTACATGTGACAGAGCTCAAGATCTCACCATGCGGTCCTTGTGCACCAAGTCAAAGCGTGCGCACTTGTAGGTCCAATGAAACGCCTCACTGCTTCTTCTCATCTTTGTGTTTTTTGTTGACAATGAAGAAGGCTTCTGTGTGAAGATGCTAGTTATGAGATGCATTAAGACATTGTTTTTTCAAAAATCCCTTCACAGCACATGTAACTTTTCTCAACCTTGTGTCAAAGTACTTGTCTTGAGGTGCAGTGCACTGCTTTGAGTTGCCCCAAGGAGATTAGGTTTGAAAATGAGCCTGAGCTAGCCAGGAGTCGAACCTAGAATCTTCTGATCCGTAGTCAGACGCGTTATCCATTGCGCCACTAGCCCTTGACGTGTCGAGCAGGCGATTGTTATCGTGTCGTACCATGACCGGTGTAGTACTGCAGTGTGAAACGATACGCGACTTAATAACTACCTGAAGTGGAAGATCAAAAGAAATGCCCCGTGTGAGGGTTGAACTCACGACCTTTAGATTATGAGACTGACGCGCTGCCTGCTGCGCCAACGAGGCACAAAAGCCTGTCAAGCTGACGCATATCCACGACCATACTACGATCAAAGATTCTATTGATTCCTGTCATGGCTGTGATTGCATTCATGTCGTCACATGACTGTCTAGCCTGGCACTTCCTGAATACAAAGTACAAGACTTCAACACAAGGTTTTATCAACATTTCTCAAGCTTTTCTTTTTCTTAATCACATTTTTTCATCCAACTTTGTGGAAAGTCAGAGAAATTGTACAGACAAGTCAAAGGTCGCCCTGTGCTTCCAGGAAAACAAAGAGGTTCGCAACAGCCGGATTTTCCGCTGCTCTAAAACACTAGAAAACACTACTCACTACTCAATAGAACATGAAATGAACACTTTTCTACCCTGGATCTGTTTGGGTATTCTGCCCCATAGCAAGTTTGTGGGGGTAATTGTCTCAACATTCAGGGAGAGGTTTTGGTCCTTACAGCCGCACTTAACTATCATTACTTTATTAATTTAATGTTGAATGTTACTATGATATTAGCATAAATAAGTCGCATAACTACACAGTCGTGAAATTCAGTTAACAACTAAAACATTTTTTAATACCAGCAATCCAATCTGAGATTGGATCGAACTGAATGGAATCAAAAAGAATTCATTCTAAATCCCAAGAATCGGAATCAGATCGATTCTTGAAATTTGAATTGACAGCCAGCCTTGCTGTCTACGGATCACGTTTGAAATGTCGTTGACAGTATTCCTGCCCCAGTGGCCTAATGGATAAGGCACTCCTTGGCCAGGGATTGTGGGTTGAAGTCCCATCTGGGGTGCAAGCAGAATGGTGTAGCGGTAGCATACTGGTCCCATAAGCCAGAGGTCGATGGATGGTATGCTGTACACTTTTGCACAATGGGTTTGGAGTGCAGGATTTAACTGTGTACATGTGACAGAGCTCAAGATCTCACCATGCGGTCCTTGTGCACCAAGTCAAAGCGTGCGCACTTGTAGGTCCAATGAAACGCCTCACTGCTTCTTCTCATCTTTGTGTTTTTTGTTGACAATGAAGAAGGCTTCTGTGTGAAGATGCTAGTTATGAGATGCATTAAGACATTGTTTTTTCAAAAATCCCTTCACAGCACATGTAACTTTTCTCAACCTTGTGTCAAAGTACTTGTCTTGAGGTGCAGTGCACTGCTTTGAGTTGCCCCAAGGAGATTAGGTTTGAAAATGAGCCTGAGCTAGCCAGGAGTCGAACCTAGAATCTTCTGATCCGTAGTCAGACGCGTTATCCATTGCGCCACTAGCCCTTGACGTGTCGAGCAGGCGATTGTTATCGTGTCGTACCATGACCGGTGTAGTACTGCAGTGTGAAACGATACGCGACTTAATAACTACCTGAAGTGGAAGATCAAAAGAAATGCCCCGTGTGAGGGTTGAACTCACGACCTTTAGATTATGAGACTGACGCGCTGCCTGCTGCGCCAACGAGGCACAAAAGCCTGTCAAGCTGACGCATATCCACGACCATACTACGATCAAAGATTCTATTGATTCCTGTCATGGCTGTGATTGCATTCATGTCGTCACATGACTGTCTAGCCTGGCACTTCCTGAATACAAAGTACAAGACTTCAACACAAGGTTTTATCAACATTTCTCAAGCTTTTCTTTTTCTTAATCACATTTTTTCATCCAACTTTGTGGAAAGTCAGAGAAATTGTACAGACAAGTCAAAGGTCGCCCTGTGCTTCCAGGAAAACAAAGAGGTTCGCAACAGCCGGATTTTCCGCTGCTCTAAAACACTAGAAAACACTACTCACTACTCAATAGAACATGAAATGAACACTTTTCTACCCTGGATCTGTTTGGGTATTCTGCCCCATAGCAAGTTTGTGGGGGTAATTGTCTCAACATTCAGGGAGAGGTTTTGGTCCTTACAGCCGCACTTAACTATCATTACTTTATTAATTTAATGTTGAATGTTACTATGATATTAGCATAAATAAGTCGCATAACTACACAGTCGTGAAATTCAGTTAACAACTAAAACATTTTTTAATACCAGCAATCCAATCTGAGATTGGATCGAACTGAATGGAATCAAAAAGAATTCATTCTAAATCCCAAGAATCGGAATCAGATCGATTCTTGAAATTTGAATTGACAGCCAGCCTTGCTGTCTACGGATCACGTTTGAAATGTCGTTGACAGTATTCCTGCCCCAGTGGCCTAATGGATAAGGCACTCCTTGGCCAGGGATTGTGGGTTGAAGTCCCATCTGGGGTGCAAGCAGAATGGCGTAGCGGTAGCATACTGGTCCCATAAGCCAGAGGTCGATGGATGGTATGCTGTACACTTTTGCACAATGGGTTTGGAGTGCAGGATTTAACTGTGTACATGTGACAGAGCTCAAGATCTCACCATGCGGTCCTTGTGCACCAAGTCAAAGCGTGCACACTTGTAGGTCCAATGAAACGCCTCACTGCTTCTTCTCATCTTTGTGTTTTTCGTTGACAATGAAGAAGGCTTCTGTGTGAAGATGCTAGTTATGAGATGCATTAAGACATTGTTTTTTCAAAAATCCCTTCACAGCACATGTAACTTTTCTCAACCTTGTGTCAAAGTACTTGTCTTGAGGTGCAGTGCACTGCTTTGAGTTGCCCCAAGGAGATTAGGTTTGAAAATGAGCCTGAGCTAGCCAGGAGTCGAACCTAGAATCTTCTGATCCGTAGTCAGACGCGTTATCCATTGCGCCACTAGCCCTTGACGTGTCGAGTAGGTGATTGTTATCGTGTCGTCACATGACCGGTGTAGTACTGCAGTGTGAAACATACGCGACTTAATAACTACCTGAAGTGGAAGATCAAATGAAATGCCCCGTGTGAGGGTTGAACTCACAACCTTCAGATTATGAGACTGACGCGCTGCCTGCTGCGCCAACGAGGCACAAAAGCCTGTCAAGCTGACGCATATCCACGACCATACTACGATCAAAGATTCTATTGATTCCTGTCATGGCTGTGATTGCATTCATGTCGTCACATGACTGTCTAGCCTGGCGCTTCCTGAATACAAAGTACAAGACTTCAACACAAGGTTTTATCAACATTTCTCAAGCTTTTCTTTTTCTTAATCACATTTTTTCATCCAACTTTGTGGAAAGTCATAGCAATTGTACAGACAAGTCAAAGGTCGCCCTGTGCTTCCAGGAAAACAAAGAGGTTCGCAACAGCCGGATTTTCCGCTGCTCTAAAACACTAGAAAACACTACTCACTACTCAATAGAACATGAAATGAACACTTTTCTACCCTGGATCTGTTTGGGTATTCTGCCCCATAGCAAGTTTGTGGGGGTAATTGTCTCAACATTCAGGGAGAGGTTTTGGTCCTTACAGCCGCACTTAACTATCATTACTTTATTAATTTAATGTTGAATGTTACTATGATATTAGCATAAATAAGTCGCATAACTACACAGTCGTGAAATTCAGTTAACAACTAAAACATTTTTTAATACCAGCAATCCAATCTGAGATTGGATCGAACTGAATGGAATCAAAAAGAATTCATTCTAAATCCCAAGAATCGGAATCAGATCGATTCTTGAAATTTGAATTGACAGCCAGCCTTGCTGTCTACGGATCACGTTTGAAATGTCGTTGACAGTATTCCTGCCCCAGTGGCCTAATGGATAAGGCACTCCTTGGCCAGGGATTGTGGGTTGAAGTCCCATCTGGGGTGCAAGCAGAATGGTGTAGCGGTAGCATACTGGTCCCATAAGCCAGAGGTCGATGGATGGTATGCTGTACACTTTTGCACAATGGGTTTGGAGTGCAGGATTTAACTGTGTACATGTGACAGAGCTCAAGATCTCACCATGCGGTCCTTGTGCACCAAGTCAAAGCGTGCGCACTTGTAGGTCCAATGAAACGCCTCACTGCTTCTTCTCATCTTTGTGGTTTTTGTTGACAATGAAGAAGGCTTCTGTGTGAAGATGCTAGTTATGAGATGCATTAAGACATTGTTTTTTCAAAAATCCCTTCACAGCACATGTAACTTTTCTCAACCTTGTGTCAAAGTACTTGTCTTGAGGTGCAGTGCACTGCTTTGAGTTGCCCCAAGGAGATTAGGTTTGAAAATGAGCCTGAGCTAGCCAGGAGTCGAGCCTAGAATCTTCTGATCCGTAGTCAGACACGTTATCCATTGCGCCACTAGCCCTTGACGTGTCGAGTAGGTGATTGTTATCGTGTTGTACCATGACCGGTGTAGTACTGCAGTGTGAAATGATACGCGACTTAATAACTACCTGAAGTGGAAGATCAAAAGAAATGCCCCGTGTGAGGGTTGAACTCACGACCTTCAGATTATGAGACTGACGCGCTGCCTGCTGCGCCAACGAGGCACAAAAGCCTGTCAAGCTGATGCATATCCACGACCATACTACGATCAAAGATTCTATTGATTCCTGTCATGGCTGTGATTGCATTCATGTCGTCACATGACTGTCTAGCCTGGCACTTCCTGAATACAAAGTACAAGACTTCAACACAAGGTTTTATCAACATTTCTCAAGCTTTTCTTTTTCTTAATCACATTTTTTCATCCAACTTTGTGGAAAGTCAGAGAAATTGTACAGACAAGTCAAAGGTCGCCCTGTGCTTCCAGGAAAACAAAGAGGTTCGCAACAGCCGGATTTTCCGCTGCTCTAAAACACTAGAAAACACTACTCACTACTCAATAGAACATGAAATGAACACTTTTCTACCCTGGATCTGTTTGGGTATTCTGCCCCATAGCAAGTTTGTGGGGGTAATTGTCTCAACATTCAGGGAGAGGTTTTGGTCCTTACAGCCGCACTTAACTATCATTACTTTATTAATTTAATGTTGAATGTTACTATGATATTAGCATAAATAAGTCGCATAACTACACAGTCGTGAAATTCAGTTAACAACTAAAACATTTTTTAATACCAGCAATCCAATCTGAGATTGGATCGAACTGAATGGAATCAAAAAGAATTCATTCTAAATCCCAAGAATCGGAATCAGATCGATTCTTGAAATTTGAATTGACAGCCAGCCTTGCTGTCTACGGATCACGTTTGAAATGTCGTTGACAGTATTCCTGCCCCAGTGGCCTAATGGATAAGGCACTCCTTGGCCAGGGATTGTGGGTTGAAGTCCCATCTGGGGTGCAAGCAGAATGGTGTAGCGGTAGCATACTGGTCCCATAAGCCAGAGGTCGATGGATGGTATGCTGTACACTTTTGCACAATGGGTTTGGAGTGCAGGATTTAACTGTGTACATGTGACAGAGCTCAAGATCTCACCATGCGGTCCTTGTGCACCAAGTCAAAGCGTGCGCACTTGTAGGTCCAATGAAACGCCTCACTGCTTCTTCTCATCTTTGTGTTTTTTGTTGACAATGAAGAAGGCTTCTGTGTGAAGATGCTAGTTATGAGATGCATTAAGACATTGTTTTTTCAAAAATCCCTTCACAGCACATGTAACTTTTCTCAACCTTGTGTCAAAGTACTTGTCTTGAGGTGCAGTGCACTGCTTTGAGTTGCCCCAAGGAGATTAGGTTTGAAAATGAGCCTGAGCTAGCCAGGAGTCGAACCTAGAATCTTCTGATCCGTAGTCAGACGCGTTATCCATTGCGCCACTAGCCCTTGACGTGTCGAGCAGGCGATTGTTATCGTGTCGTACCATGACCGGTGTAGTACTGCAGTGTGAAACGATACGCGACTTAATAACTACCTGAAGTGGAAGATCAAAAGAAATGCCCCGTGTGAGGGTTGAACTCACGACCTTTAGATTATGAGACTGACGCGCTGCCTGCTGCGCCAACGAGGCACAAAAGCCTGTCAAGCTGACGCATATCCACGACCATACTACGATCAAAGATTCTATTGATTCCTGTCATGGCTGTGATTGCATTCATGTCGTCACATGACTGTCTAGCCTGGCACTTCCTGAATACAAAGTACAAGACTTCAACACAAGGTTTTATCAACATTTCTCAAGCTTTTCTTTTTCTTAATCACATTTTTTCATCCAACTTTGTGGAAAGTCAGAGAAATTGTACAGACAAGTCAAAGGTCGCCCTGTGCTTCCAGGAAAACAAAGAGGTTCGCAACAGCCGGATTTTCCGCTGCTCTAAAACACTAGAAAACACTACTCACTACTCAATAGAACATGAAATGAACACTTTTCTACCCTGGATCTGTTTGGGTATTCTGCCCCATAGCAAGTTTGTGGGGGTAATTGTCTCAACATTCAGGGAGAGGTTTTGGTCCTTACAGCCGCACTTAACTATCATTACTTTATTAATTTAATGTTGAATGTTACTATGATATTAGCATAAATAAGTCGCATAACTACACAGTCGTGAAATTCAGTTAACAACTAAAACATTTTTTAATACCAGCAATCCAATCTGAGATTGGATCGAACTGAATGGAATCAAAAAGAATTCATTCTAAATCCCAAGAATCGGAATCAGATCGATTCTTGAAATTTGAATTGACAGCCAGCCTTGCTGTCTACGGATCACGTTTGAAATGTCGTTGACAGTATTCCTGCCCCAGTGGCCTAATGGATAAGGCACTCCTTGGCCAGGGATTGTGGGTTGAAGTCCCATCTGGGGTGCAAGCAGAATGGCGTAGCGGTAGCATACTGGTCCCATAAGCCAGAGGTCGATGGATGGTATGCTGTACACTTTTGCACAATGGGTTTGGAGTGCAGGATTTAACTGTGTACATGTGACAGAGCTCAAGATCTCACCATGCGGTCCTTGTGCACCAAGTCAAAGCGTGCACACTTGTAGGTCCAATGAAACGCCTCACTGCTTCTTCTCATCTTTGTGTTTTTCGTTGACAATGAAGAAGGCTTCTGTGTGAAGATGCTAGTTATGAGATGCATTAAGACATTGTTTTTTCAAAAATCCCTTCACAGCACATGTAACTTTTCTCAACCTTGTGTCAAAGTACTTGTCTTGAGGTGCAGTGCACTGCTTTGAGTTGCCCCAAGGAGATTAGGTTTGAAAATGAGCCTGAGCTAGCCAGGAGTCGAACCTAGAATCTTCTGATCCGTAGTCAGACGCGTTATCCATTGCGCCACTAGCCCTTGACGTGTCGAGTAGGTGATTGTTATCGTGTCGTCACATGACCGGTGTAGTACTGCAGTGTGAAACATACGCGACTTAATAACTACCTGAAGTGGAAGATCAAATGAAATGCCCCGTGTGAGGGTTGAACTCACAACCTTCAGATTATGAGACTGACGCGCTGCCTGCTGCGCCAACGAGGCACAAAAGCCTGTCAAGCTGACGCATATCCACGACCATACTACGATCAAAGATTCTATTGATTCCTGTCATGGCTGTGATTGCATTCATGTCGTCACATGACTGTCTAGCCTGGCGCTTCCTGAATACAAAGTACAAGACTTCAACACAAGGTTTTATCAACATTTCTCAAGCTTTTCTTTTTCTTAATCACATTTTTTCATCCAACTTTGTGGAAAGTCATAGCAATTGTACAGACAAGTCAAAGGTCGCCCTGTGCTTCCAGGAAAACAAAGAGGTTCGCAACAGCCGGATTTTCCGCTGCTCTAAAACACTAGAAAACACTACTCACTACTCAATAGAACATGAAATGAACACTTTTCTACCCTGGATCTGTTTGGGTATTCTGCCCCATAGCAAGTTTGTGGGGGTAATTGTCTCAACATTCAGGGAGAGGTTTTGGTCCTTACAGCCGCACTTAACTATCATTACTTTATTAATTTAATGTTGAATGTTACTATGATATTAGCATAAATAAGTCGCATAACTACACAGTCGTGAAATTCAGTTAACAACTAAAACATTTTTTAATACCAGCAATCCAATCTGAGATTGGATCGAACTGAATGGAATCAAAAAGAATTCATTCTAAATCCCAAGAATCGGAATCAGATCGATTCTTGAAATTTGAATTGACAGCCAGCCTTGCTGTCTACGGATCACGTTTGAAATGTCGTTGACAGTATTCCTGCCCCAGTGGCCTAATGGATAAGGCACTCCTTGGCCAGGGATTGTGGGTTGAAGTCCCATCTGGGGTGCAAGCAGAATGGTGTAGCGGTAGCATACTGGTCCCATAAGCCAGAGGTCGATGGATGGTATGCTGTACACTTTTGCACAATGGGTTTGGAGTGCAGGATTTAACTGTGTACATGTGACAGAGCTCAAGATCTCACCATGCGGTCCTTGTGCACCAAGTCAAAGCGTGCGCACTTGTAGGTCCAATGAAACGCCTCACTGCTTCTTCTCATCTTTGTGGTTTTTGTTGACAATGAAGAAGGCTTCTGTGTGAAGATGCTAGTTATGAGATGCATTAAGACATTGTTTTTTCAAAAATCCCTTCACAGCACATGTAACTTTTCTCAACCTTGTGTCAAAGTACTTGTCTTGAGGTGCAGTGCACTGCTTTGAGTTGCCCCAAGGAGATTAGGTTTGAAAATGAGCCTGAGCTAGCCAGGAGTCGAACCTAGAATCTTCTGATCCGTAGTCAGACGCGTTATCCGTTGCGCCACTAGCCCTTGACGTGTCGAGTAGGTGATTGTTATCGTGTCGTCACATGACCGGTGTAGTACTGCAGTGTGAAATGATACGCGACTTAATAACTACCTGAAGTGGAAGATCAAAAGAAATGCCCCGTGTGAGGGTTGAACTCACGACCTTCAGATTATGAGACTGACGCGCTGCCTGCTGCGCCAACGAGGCACAAAAGCCTGTCAAGCTGACGCATATCCACGACCATACTACGATCAAAGATTCTATTGATTCCTGTCATGGCTGTGATTGCATTCATGTCGTCACATGACTGTCTAGCCTGGCACTTCCTGAATACAAAGTACAAGACTTCAACACAAGGTTTTATCAACATTTCTCAAGCTTTTCTTTTTCTTAATCACATTTTTTCATCCAACTTTGTGGAAAGTCAGAGCAATTGTACAGACAAGTCAAAGGTCGCCCTGTGCTTCCAGGAAAACAAAGAGGTTCGCAACAGCCGGATTTTCCGCTGCTCTAAAACACTAGAAAACACTACTCACTACTCAATAGAACATGAAATGAACACTTTTCTACCCTGGATCTGTTTGGGTATTCTGCCCCATAGCAAGTTTGTGGGGGTAATTGTCTCAACATTCAGGGAGAGGTTTTGGTCCTTACAGCCGCACTTAACTATCATTACTTTATTAATTTAATGTTGAATGTTACTATGATATTAGCATAAATAAGTCGCATAACTACACAGTCGTGAAATTCAGTTAACAACTAAAACATTTTTTAATACCAGCAATCCAATTTGAGATTGGATCGAACTGAATGGAATCAAAAAGAATTCATTCTAAATCCCAAGAATCGGAATCAGATCGATTCTTGAAATTTGAATTGACAGCCAGCCTTGCTGTCTACGGATCACGTTTGAAATGTCGTTGACAGTATTCCTGCCCCAGTGGCCTAATGGATAAGGCACTCCTTGGCCAGGGATTGTGGGTTGAAGTCCCATCTGGGGTGCAAGCAGAATGGCGTAGCGGTAGCATACTGGTCCCATAAGCCAGAGGTCGATGGATGGTATGCTGTACACTTTTGCACAATGGGTTTGGAGTGCAGGATTTAACTGTGTACATGTGACAGAGCTCAAGATCTCACCATGCGGTCCTTGTGCACCAAGTCAAAGCGTGCACACTTGTAGGTCCAATGAAACGCCTCACTGCTTCTTCTCATCTTTGTGTTTTTCGTTGACAATGAAGAAGGCTTCTGTGTGAAGATGCTAGTTATGAGATGCATTAAGACATTGTTTTTTCAAAAATCCCTTCACAGCACATGTAACTTTTCTCAACCTTGTGTCAAAGTACTTGTCTTGAGGTGCAGTGCACTGCTTTGAGTTGCCCCAAGGAGATTAGGTTTGAAAATGAGCCTGAGCTAGCCAGGAGTCGAACCTAGAATCTTCTGATCCGTAGTCAGACGCGTTATCCATTGCGCCACTAGCCCTTGACGTGTCGAGTAGGTGATTGTTATCGTGTCGTCACATGACCGGTGTAGTACTGCAGTGTGAAACATACGCGACTTAATAACTACCTGAAGTGGAAGATCAAATGAAATGCCCCGTGTGAGGGTTGAACTCACAACCTTCAGATTATGAGACTGACGCGCTGCCTGCTGCGCCAACGAGGCACAAAAGCCTGTCAAGCTGACGCATATCCACGACCATACTACGATCAAAGATTCTATTGATTCCTGTCATGGCTGTGATTGCATTCATGTCGTCACATGACTGTCTAGCCTGGCGCTTCCTGAATACAAAGTACAAGACTTCAACACAAGGTTTTATCAACATTTCTCAAGCTTTTCTTTTTCTTAATCACATTTTTTCATCCAACTTTGTGGAAAGTCATAGCAATTGTACAGACAAGTCAAAGGTCGCCCTGTGCTTCCAGGAAAACAAAGAGGTTCGCAACAGCCGGATTTTCCGCTGCTCTAAAACACTAGAAAACACTACTCACTACTCAATAGAACATGAAATGAACACTTTTCTACCCTGGATCTGTTTGGGTATTCTGCCCCATAGCAAGTTTGTGGGGGTAATTGTCTCAACATTCAGGGAGAGGTTTTGGTCCTTACAGCCGCACTTAACTATCATTACTTTATTAATTTAATGTTGAATGTTACTATGATATTAGCATAAATAAGTCGCATAACTACACAGTCGTGAAATTCAGTTAACAACTAAAACATTTTTTAATACCAGCAATCCAATCTGAGATTGGATCGAACTGAATGGAATCAAAAAGAATTCATTCTAAATCCCAAGAATCGGAATCAGATCGATTCTTGAAATTTGAATTGACAGCCAGCCTTGCTGTCTACGGATCACGTTTGAAATGTCGTTGACAGTATTCCTGCCCCAGTGGCCTAATGGATAAGGCACTCCTTGGCCAGGGATTGTGGGTTGAAGTCCCATCTGGGGTGCAAGCAGAATGGTGTAGCGGTAGCATACTGGTCCCATAAGCCAGAGGTCGATGGATGGTATGCTGTACACTTTTGCACAATGGGTTTGGAGTGCAGGATTTAACTGTGTACATGTGACAGAGCTCAAGATCTCACCATGCGGTCCTTGTGCACCAAGTCAAAGCGTGCGCACTTGTAGGTCCAATGAAACGCCTCACTGCTTCTTCTCATCTTTGTGGTTTTTGTTGACAATGAAGAAGGCTTCTGTGTGAAGATGCTAGTTATGAGATGCATTAAGACATTGTTTTTTCAAAAATCCCTTCACAGCACATGTAACTTTTCTCAACCTTGTGTCAAAGTACTTGTCTTGAGGTGCAGTGCACTGCTTTGAGTTGCCCCAAGGAGATTAGGTTTGAAAATGAGCCTGAGCTAGCCAGGAGTCGAACCTAGAATCTTCTGATCCGTAGTCAGACGCGTTATCCGTTGCGCCACTAGCCCTTGACGTGTCGAGTAGGTGATTGTTATCGTGTCGTCACATGACCGGTGTAGTACTGCAGTGTGAAATGATACGCGACTTAATAACTACCTGAAGTGGAAGATCAAAAGAAATGCCCCGTGTGAGGGTTGAACTCACGACCTTCAGATTATGAGACTGACGCGCTGCCTGCTGCGCCAACGAGGCACAAAAGCCTGTCAAGCTGACGCATATCCACGACCATACTACGATCAAAGATTCTATTGATTCCTGTCATGGCTGTGATTGCATTCATGTCGTCACATGACTGTCTAGCCTGGCACTTCCTGAATACAAAGTACAAGACTTCAACACAAGGTTTTATCAACATTTCTCAAGCTTTTCTTTTTCTTAATCACATTTTTTCATCCAACTTTGTGGAAAGTCAGAGCAATTGTACAGACAAGTCAAAGGTCGCCCTGTGCTTCCAGGAAAACAAAGAGGTTCGCAACAGCCGGATTTTCCGCTGCTCTAAAACACTAGAAAACACTACTCACTACTCAATAGAACATGAAATGAACACTTTTCTACCCTGGATCTGTTTGGGTATTCTGCCCCATAGCAAGTTTGTGGGGGTAATTGTCTCAACATTCAGGGAGAGGTTTTGGTCCTTACAGCCGCACTTAACTATCATTACTTTATTAATTTAATGTTGAATGTTACTATGATATTAGCATAAATAAGTCGCATAACTACACAGTCGTGAAATTCAGTTAACAACTAAAACATTTTTTAATACCAGCAATCCAATTTGAGATTGGATCGAACTGAATGGAATCAAAAAGAATTCATTCTAAATCCCAAGAATCGGAATCAGATCGATTCTTGAAATTTGAATTGACAGCCAGCCTTGCTGTCTACTAGTGATGGGTCGATGAGGCGTCATGAAACGTTTCGACACATTGCCACTCTGTGCCGATACTGTGCCGATACTGTGTCACTGAATACTGACACCTGCTGGACCTTAAAAATCCCTACAGGCAACCCGGTTGACAGAGTTAACTGACACTGATTTGATGACCAAGTATACACATCCATCCATCCATCCATTTTCCAAACCGCTTAATCCCTCATGGGGTCGCGGGGGTTGCTGGTGCCTATATCCAGCGTTCACCGGGCGAGAGGCGGGGTCAAGTATACACAATACAATTTAAATCATTGTATGTTGCATTGTATTATTTTATATTTTCATTTGAATTAAACATATATTTGATTTTTTTTTAGATACAGTCAATAAATAATGTGAAGGAGGATGCTTGTGGACTGGCTTTTTTATTTTTTACAAATGGTTGATCGGGCGCTGTGTTTAGTTACCTGACTGATATCATCTGTTCTGAAATCGGACATGCTGAGTATGACAAAGGGAGGAAGAACTACTCAGACTAGCAGCTTTCTACTCAGTGTAAATCAGCCGTTTTTTCTGAAACGACGCTCAGAACAAAGACGCACAGCGCAACCCGCCCAACCATAAAGGCGTCTGCCCAACCCATCAATCAGTGGTGCGCTCCGATCAGCACCTTGCGCTCACAGAGCGAGACTGTGGTACACCATCACACCAGAGTTGCAAAATGGTTAAAAATTAACCATTATTAACCGTTATTTTGTTTACAGTTCAGCTTGGATTTTATTTACTGCGCAGCATAGCTTTGCTGTGCGCGCTGCTGTGCGCGAATGCACACGCGTGCAGCTTGGAGGGAACAGAAACAGTTTGGCGCGTCAGTTCGAAACAGGTGCTGTATTGGTCACGTGACCGAAACAGTTCCTGTATCGGTCACGTGACTTTTCCGTAGCAATACACACATCGACACGGGTTTCGCTCTATGAGACCGACACATGCGCCGACGCATTGGTGTTGCCGGACCCATCACTACTGTCTACGGATCACGTTTGAAATGTCGTTGACAGTATTCCTGCCCCAGTGGCCTAATGGATAAGGCACTCCTTGGCCAGGGATTGTGGGTTGAAGTCCCATCTGGGGTGCAAGCAGAATGGCGTAGCGGTAGCATACTGGTCCCATAAGCCAGAGGTCGATGGATGGTATGCTGTGCACTTTTGCACAATGGGTTTGGAGTGCAGGATTTAACTGTGTACATGTGACAGAGCTCAAGATCTCACCATGCGGTCCTTGTGCACCAAGTCAAAGCGTGCGCACTTGTAGGTCCAATGAAACGCCTCACTGCTTCTTCTCATCTTTGTGTTTTTCGTTGACAATGAAGAAGGCTTCTGTGTGAAGATGCTAGTTATGAGATGCATTAAGACATTGTTTTTTCAAAAATCCCTTCACAGCACATGTAACTTTTCTCAACCTTGTGTCAGAGTACTTGTCTTGAGGTGCAGTGCACTGCTTTGAGTTGCCTCAAGGAGATTAGGTTTGAAAATGAGCCTGAGCTAGCCAGGGGTCGAACCTAGAATCTTCTGATCCGTAGTCAGACGCGTTATCCATTGCGCCACTAGCCCTTGACGTGTCGAGTAGGTGATTGTTATCGTGTCGTACCATCACCGGTGTAGTACTGCAGTGTGAAACGATACGCGACTTAATAACTACCTGAAGTGGAAGATCAAAAGAAATGCCCCGTGTGAGGGTTGAACTCACGACCTTCAGATTATGAGACTGACGCGCTGCCTGCTGCGCCAACGAGGCACAAAAGCCTGTCAAGCTGACGCATATCCACGACCATACTACGATCAAAGATTCTATTGATTCCTGTCATGGCTGTGATTGCATTCATGTCGTCACATGACTGTCTAGCCTGGCACTTCCTGAATACAAAGTACAAGACTTCAACACAAGGTTTTATCAACATTTCTCAAGCTTTTCTTTTTCTTAATCACATTTTTTCATCCAACTTTGTGGAAAGTCAGAGCAATTGTACAGACAAGTCAAAGGTCGCCCTGTGCTTCCAGGAAAACAAAGAGGTTCGCAACAGCCGGATTTTCCGCTGCTCTAAAACACTAGAAAACACTACTCACTACTCAATAGAACATGAAATGAACACTTTTCTACCCTGGATCTGTTTGGGTATTCTGCCCCATAGCAAGTTTGTGGGGGTAATTGTCTCAACATTCAGGGAGAGGTTTTGGTCCTTACAGCCGCACTTAACTATCATTACTTTATTAATTTAATGTTGAATGTTACTATGATATTAGCATAAATAAGTCGCATAACTACACAGTCGTGAAATTCAGTTAACAACTAAAACATTTTTTAATACCAGCAATCCAATTTGAGATTGGATCGAACTGAATGGAATCAAAAAGAATTCATTCTAAATCCCAAGAATCGGAATCAGATCGATTCTTGAAATTTGAATTGACAGCCAGCCTTGCTGTCTACTAGTGATGGGTCGATGAGGCGTCATGAAACGTTTCGACACATTGCCACTCTGTGCCGATACTGTGCCGATACTGTGTCACTGAATACTGACACCTGCTGGACCTTAAAAATCCCTACAGGCAACCCGGTTGACAGAGTTAACTGACACTGATTTGATGACCAAGTATACACATCCATCCATCCATCCATTTTCCAAACCGCTTAATCCCTCATGGGGTCGCGGGGGTTGCTGGTGCCTATATCCAGCGTTCACCGGGCGAGAGGCGGGGTCAAGTATACACAATACAATTTAAATCATTGTATGTTGCATTGTATTATTTTATATTTTCATTTGAATTAAACATATATTTGATTTTTTTTTAGATACAGTCAATAAATATTGTGAAGGAGGATGCTTGTGGACTGGCTTTTTTATTTTTTACAAATGGTTGATCGGGCGCTGTGTTTAGTTACCTGACTGATATCATCTGTTCTGAAATCGGACATGCTGAGTATGACAAAGGGAGGAAGAACTACTCAGAGTAGCAGCTTTCTACTCAGTGTAAATCAGCCGTTTTTTCTGAAACGACGCTCAGAACAAAGACGCACAGCGCAACCCGCCCAACCATAAAGGCGTCTGCCCAACCCATCAATCAGTGGTGCGCTCCGATCAGCACCTTGCGCTCACAGAGCGAGACTGTGGTACACCATCACACCAGAGTTGCAAAATGGTTAAAAATTAACCATTATTAACCGTTATTTTGTTTACAGTTCAGCTTGGATTTTATTTACTGCGCAGCATAGCTTTGCTGTGCGCGCTGCTGTGCGCGAATGCACACGCGTGCAGCTTGGAGGGAACAGAAACAGTTTGGCGCGTCAGTCAGTTCGAAACAGGTGCTGTATTGGTCACGTGACCGAAACAGTTCCTGTATCGGTCACGTGACTTTTCCGTAGCAATACACACATCGACACGGGTTTCGCTCTATGAGACCGACACATGCGCCGACGCATTGGTGTTGCCGGACCCATCACTACTGTCTACGGATCACGTTTGAAATGTCGTTGACAGTATTCCTGCCCCAGTGGCCTAATGGATAAGGCACTCCTTGGCCAGGGATTGTGGGTTGAAGTCCCATCTGGGGTGCAAGCAGAATGGCGTAGCGGTAGCATACTGGTCCCATAAGCCAGAGGTCGATGGATGGTATGCTGTGCACTTTTGCACAATGGGTTTGGAGTGCAGGATTTAACTGTGTACATGTGACAGAGCTCAAGATCTCACCATGCGGTCCTTGTGCACCAAGTCAAAGCGTGCGCACTTGTAGGTCCAATGAAACGCCTCACTGCTTCTTCTCATCTTTGTGTTTTTCGTTGACAATGAAGAAGGCTTCTGTGTGAAGATGCTAGTTATGAGATGCATTAAGACATTGTTTTTTCAAAAATCCCTTCACAGCACATGTAACTTTTCTCAACCTTGTGTCAGAGTACTTGTCTTGAGGTGCAGTGCACTGCTTTGAGTTGCCTCAAGGAGATTAGGTTTGAAAATGAGCCTGAGCTAGCCAGGAGTCGAACCTAGAATCTTCTGATCCGTAGTCAGACGCGTTATCCATTGCGCCACTAGCCCTTGACGTGTCGAGTAGGTGATTGTTATCGTGTCGTACCATCACCGGTGTAGTACTGCAGTGTGAAACGATACGCGACTTAATAACTACCTGAAGTGGAAGATCAAAAGAAATGCCCCGTGTGAGGGTTGAACTCACGACCTTCAGATTATGAGACTGACGCGCTGCCTGCTGCGCCAACGAGGCACAAAAGCCTGTCAAGCTGACGCATATCCACGACCATACTACGATCAAAGATTCTATTGATTCCTGTCATGGCTGTGATTGCATTCATGTCGTCACATGACTGTCTAGCCTGGCACTTCCTGAATACAAAGTACAAGACTTCAACACAAGGTTTTATCAACATTTCTCAAGCTTTTCTTTTTCTTAATCACATTTTTTCATCCAACTTTGTGGAAAGTCAGAGCAATTGTACAGACAAGTCAAAGGTCGCCCTGTGCTTCCAGGAAAACAAAGAGGTTCGCAACAGCCGGATTTTCCGCTGCTCTAAAACACTAGAAAACACTACTCACTACTCAATAGAACATGAAATGAACACTTTTCTACCCTGGATCTGTTTGGGTATTCTGCCCCATAGCAAGTTTGTGGGGGTAATTGTCTCAACATTCAGGGAGAGGTTTTGGTCCTTACAGCCGCACTTAACTATCATTACTTTATTAATTTAATGTTGAATGTTACTATGATATTAGCATAAATAAGTCGCATAACTACACAGTCGTGAAATTCAGTTAACAACTAAAACATTTTTTAATACCAGCAATCCAATTTGAGATTGGATCGAACTGAATGGAATCAAAAAGAATTCATTCTAAATCCCAAGAATCGGAATCAGATCGATTCTTGAAATTTGAATTGACAGCCAGCCTTGCTGTCTACGGATCACGTTTGAAATGTCGTTGACAGTATTCCTGCCCCAGTGGCCTAATGGATAAGGCACTCCTTGGCCAGGGATTGTGGGTTGAAGTCCCATCTGGGGTGCAAGCAGAATGGCGTAGCGGTAGCATACTGGTCCCATAAGCCAGAGGTCGATGGATGGTATGCTGTGCACTTTTGCACAATGGGTTTGGAGTGCAGGATTTAACTGTGTACATGTGACAGAGCTCAAGATCTCACCATGCGGTCCTTGTGCACCAAGTCAAAGCGTGCGCACTTTTAGGTCCAATGAAACGCCTCACTGCTTCTTCTCATCTTTGTGTTTTTTGTTGACAATGAAGAAGGCTTCTGTGTGAAGATGCTAGTTATGAGATGCATTAAGACATTGTTTTTTCAAAAATCCCTTCACAGCACATGTAACTTTTCTCAACCTTGTGTCAAAGTACTTGTCTTGAGGTGCATTGCACTGCTTTGAGTTGCCCCAAGGAGATTAGGTTTGAAAATGAGCCTGAGCTAGCCAGGAGTCGAACCTAGAATCTTCTGATCCGTAGTCAGACGCGTTATCCATTGCGCCACTAGCCCTTGACGTGTCGAGTAGGCGATTGTTATCGTGTCGTACCATGACCGGTGTAGTACTGCAGTGTGAAATGATACGCGACTTAATAACTACCTGAAGTGGAAGATCAAAAGAAATGCCCCGTGTGAGGGTTGAACTCACGACCTTCAGATTATGAGACTGACGCGCTGCCTGCTGCGCCAACGAGGCACAAAAGCCTGTCAAGCTGACGCATATCCACGACCATACTACGATCAAAGATTCTATTGATTCCTGTCATGGCTGTGATTGCATTCATGTCGTCACATGACTGTCTAGCCTGGCACTTCCTGAATACAAAGTACAAGACTTCAACACAAGGTTTTATCAACATTTCTCAAGCTTTTCTTTTTCTTAATCACATTTTTTCATCCAACTTTGTGGAAAGTCAGAGAAATTGTACAGACAAGTCAAAGGTCGCCCTGTGCTTCCAGGAAAAAAAAGAGGTTCGCAACAGCCGGATTTTCCGCTGCTCTAAAACACTAGAAAACACTACTCACTACTCAATAGAACATGAAATGAACACTTTTCTACCCTGGATCTGTTTGGGTATTCTGCCCCATAGCAAGTTTGTGGGGGTAATTGTCTCAACATTCAGGGAGAGGTTTTGGTCCTTACAGCCGCACTTAACTATCATTACTTTATTAATTTAATGTTGAATGTTACTATGATATTAGCATAAATAAGTCGCATAACTACACAGTCGTGAAATTCAGTTAACAACTAAAACATTTTTTAATACCAGCAATCCAATCTGAGATTGGATCGAACTGAATGGAATCAAAAAGAATTCATTCTAAATCCCAAGAATCGGAATCAGATCGATTCTTGAAATTTGAATTGACAGCCAGCCTTGCTGTCTACGGATCACGTTTGAAATGTCGTTGACAGTATTCCTGCCCCAGTGGCCTAATGGATAAGGCACTCCTTGGCCAGGGATTGTGGGTTGAAGTCCCATCTGGGGTGCAAGCAGAATGGCGTAGCGGTAGCATACTGGTCCCATAAGCCAGAGGTCGATGGATGGTATGCTGTGCACTTTTGCACAATGGGTTTGGAGTGCAGGATTTAACTGTGTACATGTGACAGAGCTCAAGATCTCACCATGCGGTCCTTGTGCACCAAGTCAAAGCGTGCACACTTGTAGGTCCAATGAAACGCCTCACTGCTTCTTCTCATCTTTGTGTTTTTTGTTGACAATGAAGAAGGCTTCTGTGTGAAGATGCTAGTTATGAGATGCATTAAGACATTGTTTTTTCAAAAATCCCTTCACAGCACATGTAACTTTTCTCAACCTTGTGTCAAAGTACTTGTCTTGAGGTGCAGTGCACTGCTTTTAGTTGCCCCAAGGAGATTAGGTTTGAAAATGAGCCTGAGCTAGCCAGGAGTCGAACCTAGAATCTTCTGATCCGTAGTCAGACGCGTTATACATTGCGCCACTAGCCCTTGACGTGTCGAGTAGGCGATTGTTATCGTGTCGTACCATGACCGGTGTAGTACTGCAGTGTGAAATGATACGCGACTTAATAACTACCTGAAGTGGAAGATCAAAAGAAATGCCCTGTGTGAGGGTTGAACTCACGACCTTCAGATTATGAGACTGACGCGCTGCCTGCTGCGCCAACGAGGCACAAAAGCCTGTCAAGCTGATGCATATCCACGACCATACTACGATCAAAGATTCTATTGATTCCTGTCATGGCTGTGATTGCATTCATGTCGTCACATGACTGTCTAGCCTGGCACTTCCTGAATACAAAGTACAAGACTTCAACACAAGGTTTTATCAACATTTCTCAAGCTTTTCTTTTTCTTAATCACATTTTTTCATCCAACTTTGTGGAAAGTCAGAGCAATTGTACAGACAAGTCAAAGGTCGCCCTGTGCCTCCAGGAAAACAAAGAGGTTCGCAACAGCCGGATTTTCCGCTGCTCTAAAACACTAGAAAACACTACTCACTACTCAATAGAACATGAAATGAACACTTTTCTACCCTGGATCTGTTTGGGTATTCTGCCCCATAGCAAGTTTGTGGGGATAATTGTCTCAACATTCAGGGAGAGGTTTTGGTCCTTACAGCCGCACTTAACTATCATTACTTTATTAATTTAATGTTGAATGTTACTATGATATTAGCATAAATAAGTCGCATAACTACACAGTCGTGAAATTCAGTTAACAACTAAAACATTTTTTAATACCAGCAATCCAATTTGAGATTGGATCGAACTGAATGGAATCAAAAATAATTCATTCTAAATCCCAAGAATCGGAATCAGATCGATTCTTGAAATTTGAATTGACAGCCAGCCTTGCTGTCTACGGATCACGTTTGAAATGTCGTTGACAGTATTCCTGCCCCAGTGGCCTAATGGATAAGGCACTCCTTGGCCAGGGATTGTGGGTTGAAGTCCCATCTGGGGTGCAAGCAGAATGGCGTAGCGGTAGCATACTGGTCCCATAAGCCAGAGGTCGATGGATGGTATGCTGTGCACTTTTGCACAATGGGTTTGGAGTGCAGGATTTAACTGTGTACATGTGACAGAGCTCAAGATCTCACCATGCGGTCCTTGTGCACCAAGTCAAAGCGTGCGCACTTGTAGGTCCAATGAAACGCCTCACTGCTTCTTCTCATCTTTGTGTTTTTTGTTGACAATGAAGAAGGCTTCTGTGTGAAGATGCTAGTTATGAGATGCATTAAGACATTGTTTTTTCAAAAATCCCTTCACAGCACATGTAACTTTTCTCAACCTTGTGTCAAAGTACTTGTCTTGAGGTGCAGTGCACTGCTTTTAGTTGCCCCAAGGAGATTAGGTTTGAAAATGAGCCTGAGCTAGCCAGGAGTCGAACCTAGAATCTTCTGATCCGTAGTCAGACGCGTTATACATTGCGCCACTAGCCCTTGACGTGTCGAGTAGGCGATTGTTATCGTGTCGTACCATGACCGGTGTAGTACTGCAGTGTGAAATGATACGCGACTTAATAACTACCTGAAGTGGAAGATCAAAAGAAATGCCCCGTGTGAGGGTTGAACTCACGACCTTCAGATTATGAGACTGACGCGCTGCCTGCTGCGCCAACGAGGCACAAAAGCCTGTCAAGCTGATGCATATCCACGACCATACTACGATCAAAGATTCTATTGATTCCTGTCATGGCTGTGATTGCATTCATGTCGTCACATGACTGTCTAGCCTGGCACTTCCTGAATACAAAGTACAAGACTTCAACACAAGGTTTTATCAACATTTCTCAAGCTTTTCTTTTTCTTAATCACATTTTTTCATCCAACTTTGTGGAAAGTCAGAGCAATTGTACAGACAAGTCAAAGGTCGCCCTGTGCCTCCAGGAAAACAAAGAGGTTCGCAACAGCCGGATTTTCCGCTGCTCTAAAACACTAGAAAACACTACTCACTACTCAATAGAACATGAAATGAACACTTTTCTACCCTGGATCTGTTTGGGTATTCTGCCCCATAGCAAGTTTGTGGGGATAATTGTCTCAACATTCAGGGAGAGGTTTTGGTCCTTACAGCCGCACTTAACTATCATTACTTTATTAATTTAATGTTGAATGTTACTATGATATTAGCATAAATAAGTCGCATAACTACACAGTCGTGAAATTCAGTTAACAACTAAAACATTTTTTAATACCAGCAATCCAATTTGAGATTGGATCGAACTGAATGGAATCAAAAAGAATTCATTCTAAATCCCAAGAATCGGAATCAGATCGATTCTTGAAATTTGAATTGACAGCCAGCCTTGCTGTCTACGGATCACGTTTGAAATGTCGTTGACAGTATTCCTGCCCCAGTGGCTTAATGGATAAGGCACTCCTTGGCCAGGGATTGTGGGTTGAAGTCCCATCTGGGGTGCAAGCAGAATGGCGTAGCGGTAGCATACTGGTCCCATAAGCCAGAGGTCGATGGATGGTATGCTGTGCACTTTTGCACAATGGGTTTGGAGTGCAGGATTTAACTGTGTACATGTGACAGAGCTCAAGATCTCACCATGCGGTCCTTGTGCACCAAGTCAAAGCGTGCGCACTTGTAGGTCCAATGAAACGCCTCACTGCTTCTTCTCATCTTTGTGTTTTTTGTTGACAATGAAGAAGGCTTCTGTGTGAAGATGCTAGTTATGAGATGCATTAAGACATTGTTTTTTCAAAAATCCCTTCACACCACATGTAACTTTTCTCAACCTTGTGTCAAAGTACTTGTCTTGAGGTGCATTGCACTGCTTTGAGTTGCCCCAAGGAGATTAGGTTTGAAAATGAGCCTGAGCTAGCCAGGAGTCGAACCTAGAATCTTCTGATCCGTAGTCAGACGCGTTATCCATTGCACCACTAGCCCTTGACGTGTCGAGTAGGCGATTGTTATCGTGTCGTACCATGACCGGTGTAGTACTGCAGTGTGAAAGGATACGCGACTTAATAACTACCTGAAGTGGAAGATCAAAAGAAATGCCCCGTGTGAGGGTTGAACTCACGACCTTCAGATTATGAGACTGACGCGCTGCCTGCTGCGCCAACGAGGCACAAAAGCCTATCAAGCTGACGCATATCCACGACCATACTACGATCAAAGATTCTATTGATTCCTGTCATGGCTGTGATTGCATTCATGTCGTCACATGACTGTCTAGCCTGGCACTTCCTGAATACAAAGTACAAGACTTCAACACAAGGTTTTATCAACATTTCTCAAGCTTTTCTTTTTCTTAATCACATTTTTTCATCCAACTTTGTGGAAAGTCAGAGAAATTGTACAGACAAGTCAAAGGTCGCCCTGTGCTTCCAGGAAAACAAAGAGGTTCGCAACAGCCGGATTTTCCGCTGCTCTAAAACACTAGAAAACACTACTCACTACTCAATAGAACATGAAATGAACACTTTTCTACCCTGGATCTGTTTGGGTATTCTGCCCCATAGCAAGTTTGTGGGGGTAATTGTCTCAACATTCAGGGAGAGGTTTTGGTCCTTACAGCCGCACTTAACTATCATTACTTTATTAATTTATTGTTGAATGTTACTATGATATTAGCATAAATAAGTCGCATAACTACACAGTCGTGAAATTCAGTTAACAACTAAAACATTTTTTAATACCAGCAATCCAATCTGAGATTGGATCGAACTGAATGGAATCAAAAAGAATTCATTCTAAATCCCAAGAATCGGAATCAGATCGATTCTTGAAATTTGAATTGACAGCCAGCCTTGCTGTCTACGGATCACGTTTGAAATGTCGTTGACAGTATTCCTGCCCCAGTGGCCTAATGGATAAGGCACTCCTTGGCCAGGGATTGTGGGTTGAAGTCCCATCTGGGGTGCAAGCAGAATGGCGTAGCGGTAGCATACTGGTCCCATAAGCCAGAGGTCGATGGATGGTATGCTGTGCACTTTTGCACAATGGGTTTGGAGTGCAGGATTTAACTGTGTACATGTGACAGAGCTCAAGATCTCACCATGCGGTCCTTGTGCACCAAGTCAAAGCGTGCGCACTTGTAGGTCCAATGAAACGCCTCACTGCTTCTTCTCATCTTTGTGTTTTTTGTTGACAATGAAGAAGGCTTCTGTGTGAAGATGCTAGTTATGAGATGCATTAAGACATTGTTTTTTCAAAAATCCCTTCACAGCACATGTAACTTTTCTCAACCTTGTGTCAAAGTACTTGTCTTGAGGTGCATTGCACTGCTTTGAGTTGCCCCAAGGAGATTAGGTTTGAAAATGAGCCTGAGCTAGCCAGGAGTCGAACCTAGAATCTTCTGATCCGTAGTCAGACGCGTTATCCATTGCGCCACTAGCCCTTGACGTGTCGAGTAGGTGATTGTTATCGTGTCGTACCATGACCGGTGTAGTACTGCAGTGTGAAATGATACGCGACTTAATAACTACCTGAAGTGGAAGATCAAAAGAAATGCCCCGTGTGAGGGTTGAACTCACGACCTTCAGATTATGAGACTGACGCGCTGCCTGCTGCGCCAACGAGGCACAAAAGCCTGTCAAGCTGACGCATATCCACGACCATACTACGATCAAAGATTCTATTGATTCCTGTCATGGCTGTGATTGCATTCATGTCGTCACATGACTGTCTAGCCTGGCACTTCCTGAATACAAAGTACAAGACTTCAACACAAGGTTTTATCAACATTTCTCAAGCTTTTCTTTTTCTTAATCACATGTTTTCATCCAACTTTGTGGAAAGTCAGAGAAATTGTACAGACAAGTCAAAGGTCGCCCTGTGCCTCCAGGAAAACAAAGAGGTTCGCAACAGCCGGATTTTCCGCTGCTCTAAAACACTAGAAAACACTACTCACTACTCAATAGAACATGAAATGAACACTTTTCTACCCTGGATCTGTTTGGGTATTCTGCCCCATAGCAAGTTTGTGGGGGTAATTGTCTCAACATTCAGGGAGAGGTTTTGGTCCTTACAGCCGCACTTAACTATCATTACTTTATTAATTTAATGTTGAATGTTACTATGATATTAGCATAAATAAGTCGCATAACTACACAGTCGTGAAATTCAGTTAACAACTAAAACATTTTTTAATACCAGCAATCCAATCTGAGATTGGATCGAACTGAATGGAATCAAAAAGAATTCATTCTAAATCCCAAGAATCGGAATCAGATCGATTCTTGAAATTTGAATTGACAGCCAGCCTTGCTGTCTACGGATCACGTTTGAAATGTCGTTGACAGTATTCCTGCCCCAGTGGCCTAATGGATAAGGCACTCCTTGGCCAGGGATTGTGGGTTGAAGTCCCATCTGGGGTGCAAGCAGAATGGCGTAGCGGTAGCATACTGGTCCCATAAGCCAGAGGTCGATGGATGGTATGCTGTGCACTTTTGCACAATGGGTTTGGAGTGCAGGATTTAACTGTGTACATGTGACAGAGCTCAAGATCTCACCATGCGGTCCTTGTGCACCAAGTCAAAGCGTGCGCACTTGTAGGTCCAATGAAACGCCTCACTGCTTCTTCTCATCTTTGTGTTTTTTGTTGACAATGAAGAAGGCTTCTGTGTGAAGATGCTAGTTATGAGATGCATTAAGACATTGTTTTTTCAAAAATCCCTTCACAGCACATGTAACTTTTCTCAACCTTGTGTCAAAGTACTTGTCTTGAGGTGCAGTGCACTGCTTTGAGTTGCCCCAAGGAGATTAGGTTTGAAAATGAGCCTGAGCTAGCCAGGAGTCGAACCTAGAATCTTCTGATCCGTAGTCAGACGCGTTATCCATTGCACCACTAGCCCTTGACGTGTCGAGTAGGCGATTGTTATCGTGTCGTACCATGACCGGTGTAGTACTGCAGTGTGAAACGATACGCGACTTAATAACTACCTGAAGTGGAAGATCAAAAGAAATGCCCCGTGTGAGGGTTGAACTCACGACCTTCAGATTATGAGACTGACGCGCTGCCTGCTGCGCCAACGAGGCACAAAAGCCTATCAAGCTGACGCATATCCACGACCATACTACGATCAAAGATTCTATTGATTCCTGTCATGGCTGTGATTGCATTCATGTCGTCACATGACTGTCTAGCCTGGCACTTCCTGAATACAAAGTACAAGACTTCAACACAAGGTTTTATCAACATTTCTCAAGCTTTTCTTTTTCTTAATCACATTTTTTCATCCAACTTTGTGGAAAGTCAGAGCAATTGTACAGACAAGTCAAAGGTCGCCCTGTGCCTCCAGGAAAACAAAGAGGTTCGCAACAGCCGGATTTTCCGCTGCTCTAAAACACTAGAAAACACTACTCACTACTCAATAGAACATGAAATGAACACTTTTCTACCCTGGATCTGTTTGGGTATTCTGCCCCATAGCAAGTTTGTGGGGATAATTGTCTCAACATTCAGGGAGAGGTTTTGGTCCTTACAGCCGCACTTAACTATCATTACTTTATTAATTTAATGTTGAATGTTACTATGATATTAGCATAAATAAGTCGCATAACTACACAGTCGTGAAATTCAGTTAACAACTAAAACATTTTTTAATACCAGCAATCCAATTTGAGATTGGATCGAACTGAATGGAATCAAAAATAATTCATTCTAAATCCCAAGAATCGGAATCAGATCGATTCTTGAAATTTGAATTGACAGCCAGCCTTGCTGTCTACGGATCACGTTTGAAATGTCGTTGACAGTATTCCTGCCCCAGTGGCCTAATGGATAAGGCACTCCTTGGCCAGGGATTGTGGGTTGAAGTCCCATCTGGGGTGCAAGCAGAATGGCGTAGCGGTAGCATACTGGTCCCATAAGCCAGAGGTCGATGGATGGTATGCTGTGCACTTTTGCACAATGGGTTTGGAGTGCAGGATTTAACTGTGTACATGTGACAGAGCTCAAGATCTCACCATGCGGTCCTTGTGCACCAAGTCAAAGCGTGCGCACTTGTAGGTCCAATGAAACGCCTCACTGCTTCTTCTCATCTTTGTGTTTTTTGTTGACAATGAAGAAGGCTTCTGTGTGAAGATGCTAGTTATGAGATGCATTAAGACATTGTTTTTTCAAAAATCCCTTCACAGCACATGTAACTTTTCTCAACCTTGTGTCAAAGTACTTGTCTTGAGGTGCAGTGCACTGCTTTTAGTTGCCCCAAGGAGATTAGGTTTGAAAATGAGCCTGAGCTAGCCAGGAGTCGAACCTAGAATCTTCTGATCCGTAGTCAGACGCGTTATACATTGCGCCACTAGCCCTTGACGTGTCGAGTAGGCGATTGTTATCGTGTCGTACCATGACCGGTGTAGTACTGCAGTGTGAAATGATACGCGACTTAATAACTACCTGAAGTGGAAGATCAAAAGAAATGCCCCGTG
Source organism: Fundulus diaphanus (assembly GCA_037039145.1). Classification (NCBI taxonomy): domain Eukaryota; kingdom Metazoa; phylum Chordata; class Actinopteri; order Cyprinodontiformes; family Fundulidae; genus Fundulus; species Fundulus diaphanus. Next base: position 36,292,990 of record CM073134.1, read on the forward strand.
TGAGGGTTGAACTCACGACCTTCAGATTATGAGACTGACGCGCTGCCTGCTACGCCAACGAGGCACAAAAGCCTGTCAAGCTGATGCATATCCACGACCATACTACGATCAAAGATTCTATTGATTCCTGTCATGGCTGTGATTGCATTCATGTCGTCACATGACTGTCTAGCCTGGCACTTCCTGAATACAAAGTACAAGACTTCAACACAAGGTTTTATCAACATTTCTCAAGCTTTTCTTTTTCTTAATCACATTTTTTCATCCAACTTTGTGGAAAGTCAGAGCAATTGTACAGACAAGTCAAAGGTCGCCCTGTGCCTCCAGGAAAACAAAGAGGTTCGCAACAGCCGGATTTTCCGCTGCTCTAAAACACTAGAAAACACTACTCACTACTCAATAGAACATGAAATGAACACTTTTCTACCCTGGATCTGTTTGGGTATTCTGCCCCATAGCAAGTTTGTGGGGATAATTGTCTCAACATTCAGGGAGAGGTTTTGGTCCTTACAGCCGCACTTAACTATCATTACTTTATTAATTTAATGTTGAATGTTACTATGATATTAGCATAAATAAGTCGCATAACTACACAGTCGTGAAATTCAGTTAACAACTAAAACATTTTTTAATACCAGCAATCCAATTTGAGATTGGATCGAACTGAATGGAATCAAAAAGAATTCATTCTAAATCCCAAGAATCGGAATCAGATCGATTCTTGAAATTTGAATTGACAGCCAGCCTTGCTGTCTACGGATCACGTTTGAAATGTCGTTGACAGTATTCCTGCCCCAGTGGCTTAATGGATAAGGCACTCCTTGGCCAGGGATTGTGGGTTGAAGTCCCATCTGGGGTGCAAGCAGAATGGCGTAGCGGTAGCATACTGGTCCCATAAGCCAGAGGTCGATGGATGGTATGCTGTGCACTTTTGCACAATGGGTTTGGAGTGCAGGATTTAACTGTGTACATGTGACAGAGCTCAAGATCTCACCATGCGGTCCTTGTGCACCAAGTCAAAGCGTGCGCACTTGTAGGTCCAATGAAACGCCTCACTGCTTCTTCTCATCTTTGTGTTTTTTGTTGACAATGAAGAAGGCTTCTGTGTGAAGATGCTAGTTATGAGATGCATTAAGACATTGTTTTTTCAAAAATCCCTTCACAGCACATGTAACTTTTCTCAACCTTGTGTCAAAGTACTTGTCTTGAGGTGCATTGCACTGCTTTGAGTTGCCCCAAGGAGATTAGGTTTGAAAATGAGCCTGAGCTAGCCAGGAGTCGAACCTAGAATCTTCTGATCCGTAGTCAGACGCGTTATCCATTGCGCCACTAGCCCTTGACGTGTCGAGTAGGTGATTGTTATCGTGTCGTACCATGACCGGTGTAGTACTGCAGTGTGAAATGATACGCGACTTAATAACTACCTGAAGTGGAAGATCAAAAGAAATGCCCCGTGTGAGGGTTGAACTCACGACCTTCAGATTATGAGACTGACGCGCTGCCTGCTGCGCCAACGAGGCACAAAAGCCTGTCAAGCTGACGCATATCCACGACCATACTACGATCAAAGATTCTATTGATTCCTGTCATGGCTGTGATTGCATTCATGTCGTCACATGACTGTCTAGCCTGGCACTTCCTGAATACAAAGTACAAGACTTCAACACAAGGTTTTATCAACATTTCTCAAGCTTTTCTTTTTCTTAATCACATGTTTTCATCCAACTTTGTGGAAAGTCAGAGAAATTGTACAGACAAGTCAAAGGTCGCCCTGTGCCTCCAGGAAAACAAAGAGGTTCGCAACAGCCGGATTTTCCGCTGCTCTAAAACACTAGAAAACACTACTCACTACTCAATAGAACATGAAATGAACACTTTTCTACCCTGGATCTGTTTGGGTATTCTGCCCCATAGCAAGTTTGTGGGGGTAATTGTCTCAACATTCAGGGAGAGGTTTTGGTCCTTACAGCCGCACTTAACTATCATTACTTTATTAATTTAATGTTGAATGTTACTATGATATTAGCATAAATAAGTCGCATAACTACACAGTCGTGAAATTCAGTTAACAACTAAAACATTTTTTAATACCAGCAATCCAATCTGAGATTGGATCGAACTGAATGGAATCAAAAAGAATTCATTCTAAATCCCAAGAATCGGAATCAGATCGATTCTTGAAATTTGAATTGACAGCCAGCCTTGCTGTCTACGGATCACGTTTGAAATGTCGTTGACAGTATTCCTGCCCCAGTGGCCTAATGGATAAGGCACTCCTTGGCCAGGGATTGTGGGTTGAAGTCCCATCTGGGGTGCAAGCAGAATGGCGTAGCGGTAGCATACTGGTCCCATAAGCCAGAGGTCGATGGATGGTATGCTGTGCACTTTTGCACAATGGGTTTGGAGTGCAGGATTTAACTGTGTACATGTGACAGAGCTCAAGATCTCACCATGCGGTCCTTGTGCACCAAGTCAAAGCGTGCGCACTTGTAGGTCCAATGAAACGCCTCACTGCTTCTTCTCATCTTTGTGTTTTTTGTTGACAATGAAGAAGGCTTCTGTGTGAAGATGCTAGTTATGAGATGCATTAAGACATTGTTTTTTCAAAAATCCCTTCACAGCACATGTAACTTTTCTCAACCTTGTGTCAAAGTACTTGTCTTGAGGTGCAGTGCACTGCTTTGAGTTGCCCCAAGGAGATTAGGTTTGAAAATGAGCCTGAGCTAGCCAGGAGTCGAACCTAGAATCTTCTGATCCGTAGTCAGACGCGTTATCCATTGCACCACTAGCCCTTGACGTGTCGAGTAGGCGATTGTTATCGTGTCGTACCATGACCGGTGTAGTACTGCAGTGTGAAACGATACGCGACTTAATAACTACCTGAAGTGGAAGATCAAAAGAAATGCCCCGTGTGAGGGTTGAACTCACGACCTTCAGATTATGAGACTGACGCGCTGCCTGCTGCGCCAACGAGGCACAAAAGCCTATCAAGCTGACGCATATCCACGACCATACTACGATCAAAGATTCTATTGATTCCTGTCATGGCTGTGATTGCATTCATGTCGTCACATGACTGTCTAGCCTGGCACTTCCTGAATACAAAGTACAAGACTTCAACACAAGGTTTTATCAACATTTCTCAAGCTTTTCTTTTTCTTAATCACATTTTTTCATCCAACTTTGTGGAAAGTCAGAGCAATTGTACAGACAAGTCAAAGGTCGCCCTGTGCCTCCAGGAAAACAAAGAGGTTCGCAACAGCCGGATTTTCCGCTGCTCTAAAACACTAGAAAACACTACTCACTACTCAATAGAACATGAAATGAACACTTTTCTACCCTGGATCTGTTTGGGTATTCTGCCCCATAGCAAGTTTGTGGGGATAATTGTCTCAACATTCAGGGAGAGGTTTTGGTCCTTACAGCCGCACTTAACTATCATTACTTTATTAATTTAATGTTGAATGTTACTATGATATTAGCATAAATAAGTCGCATAACTACACAGTCGTGAAATTCAGTTAACAACTAAAACATTTTTTAATACCAGCAATCCAATTTGAGATTGGATCGAACTGAATGGAATCAAAAATAATTCATTCTAAATCCCAAGAATCGGAATCAGATCGATTCTTGAAATTTGAATTGACAGCCAGCCTTGCTGTCTACGGATCACGTTTGAAATGTCGTTGACAGTATTCCTGCCCCAGTGGCCTAATGGATAAGGCACTCCTTGGCCAGGGATTGTGGGTTGAAGTCCCATCTGGGGTGCAAGCAGAATGGCGTAGCGGTAGCATACTGGTCCCATAAGCCAGAGGTCGATGGATGGTATGCTGTGCACTTTTGCACAATGGGTTTGGAGTGCAGGATTTAACTGTGTACATGTGACAGAGCTCAAGATCTCACCATGCGGTCCTTGTGCACCAAGTCAAAGCGTGCGCACTTGTAGGTCCAATGAAACGCCTCACTGCTTCTTCTCATCTTTGTGTTTTTTGTTGACAATGAAGAAGGCTTCTGTGTGAAGATGCTAGTTATGAGATGCATTAAGACATTGTTTTTTCAAAAATCCCTTCACACCACATGTAACTTTTCTCAACCTTGTGTCAAAGTACTTGTCTTGAGGTGCATTGCACTGCTTTGAGTTGCCCCAAGGAGATTAGGTTTGAAAATGAGCCTGAGCTAGCCAGGAGTCGAACCTAGAATCTTCTGATCCGTAGTCAGACGCGTTATCCATTGCGCCACTAGCCCTTGACGTGTCGAGTAGGTGATTGTTATCGTGTCGTACCATGACCGGTGTAGTACTGCAGTGTGAAATGATACGCTACTTAATAACTACCTGAAGTGGAAGATCAAAAGAAATGCCCCGTGTGAGGGTTGAACTCACGACCTTCAGATTATGAGACTGACGCGCTGCCTGCTGCGCCAACGAGGCACAAAAGCCTGTCAAGCTGACGCATATCCACGACCATACTACGATCAAAGATTCTATTGATTCCTGTCATGGCTGTGATTGCATTCATGTCGTCACATGACTGTCTAGCCTGGCACTTCCTGAATACAAAGTACAAGACTTCAACACAAGGTTTTATCAACATTTCTCAAGCTTTTCTTTTTCTTAATCACATTTTTTCATCCAACTTTGTGGAAAGTCAGAGAAATTGTACAGACAAGTCAAAGGTCGCCCTGTGCTTCCAGGAAAACAAAGAGGTTCGCAACAGCCGGATTTTCCGCTGCTCTAAAACACTAGAAAACACTACTCACTACTCAATAGAACATGAAATGAACACTTTTCTACCCTGGATCTGTTTGGGTATTCTGCCCCATAGCAAGTTTGTGGGGGTAATTGTCTCAACATTCAGGGAGAGGTTTTGGTCCTTACAGCCGCACTTAACTATCATTACTTTATTAATTTAATGTTGAATGTTACTATGATATTAGCATAAATAAGTCGCATAACTACACAGTCGTGAAATTCAGTTAACAACTAAAACATTTTTTAATACCAGCAATCCAATCTGAGATTGGATCGAACTGAATGGAATCAAAAAGAATTCATTCTAAATCCCAAGAATCGGAATCAGATCGATTCTTGAAATTTGAATTGACAGCCAGCCTTGCTGTCTACGGATCACGTTTGAAATGTCGTTGACAGTATTCCTGCCCCAGTGGCCTAATGGATAAGGCACTCCTTGGCCAGGGATTGTGGGTTGAAGTCCCATCTGGGGTGCAAGCAGAATGGCGTAGCGGTAGCATACTGGTCCCATAAGCCAGAGGTCGATGGATGGTATGCTGTGCACTTTTGCACAATGGGTTTGGAGTGCAGGATTTAACTGTGTACATGTGACAGAGCTCAAGATCTCACCATGCGGTCCTTGTGCACCAAGTCAAAGCGTGCGCACTTGTAGGTCCAATGAAACGCCTCACTGCTTCTTCTCATCTTTGTGTTTTTTGTTGACAATGAAGAAGGCTTCTGTGTGAAGATGCTAGTTATGAGATGCATTAAGACATTGTTTTTTCAAAAATCCCTTCACAGCACATGTAACTTTTCTCAACCTTGTGTCAAAGTACTTGTCTTGAGGTGCAGTGCACTGCTTTGAGTTGCCCCAAGGAGATTAGGTTTGAAAATGAGCCTGAGCTAGCCAGGAGTCGAACCTAGAATCTTCTGATCCGTAGTCAGACGCGTTATCCATTGCACCACTAGCCCTTGACGTGTCGAGTAGGCGATTGTTATCGTGTCGTACCATGACCGGTGTAGTACTGCAGTGTGAAACGATACGCGACTTAATAACTACCTGAAGTGGAAGATCAAAAGAAATGCCCCGTGTGAGGGTTGAACTCACGACCTTCAGATTATGAGACTGACGCGCTGCCTGCTGCGCCAACGAGGCACAAAAGCCTGTCAAGCTGACGCATATCCACGACCATACTACGATCAAAGATTCTATTGATTCCTGTCATGGCTGTGATTGCATTCATGTCGTCACATGACTGTCTAGCCTGGCACTTCCTGAATACAAAGTACAAGACTTCAACACAAGGTTTTATCAACATTTCTCAAGCTTTTCTTTTTCTTAATCACATTTTTTCATCCAACTTTGTGGAAAGTCAGAGAAATTGTACAGACAAGTCAAAGGTCGCCCTGTGCTTCCAGGAAAACAAAGAGGTTCGCAACAGCCGGATTTTCCGCTGCTCTAAAACACTAGAAAACACTACTCACTACTCAATAGAACATGAAATGAACACTTTTCTACCCTGGATCTGTTTGGGTATTCTGCCCCATAGCAAGTTTGTGGGGGTAATTGTCTCAACATTCAGGGAGAGGTTTTGGTCCTTACAGCCGCACTTAACTATCATTACTTTATTAATTTAATGTTGAATGTTACTATGATATTAGCATAAATAAGTCGCATAACTACACAGTCGTGAAATTCAGTTAACAACTAAAACATTTTTTAATACCAGCAATCCAATCTGAGATTGGATCGAACTGAATGGAATCAAAAAGAATTCATTCTAAATCCCAAGAATCGGAATCAGATCGATTCTTGAAATTTGAATTGACAGCCAGCCTTGCTGTCTACGGATCACGTTTGAAATGTCGTTGACAGTATTCCTGCCCCAGTGGCCTAATGGATAAGGCACTCCTTGGCCAGGGATTGTGGGTTGAAGTCCCATCTGGGGTGCAAGCAGAATGGCGTAGCGGTAGCATACTGGTCCCATAAGCCAGAGGTCGATGGATGGTATGCTGTGCACTTTTGCACAATGGGTTTGGAGTGCAGGATTTAACTGTGTACATGTGACAGAGCTCAAGATCTCACCATGCGGTCCTTGTGCACCAAGTCAAAGCGTGCGCACTTGTAGGTCCAATGAAACGCCTCACTGCTTCTTCTCATCTTTGTGTTTTTTGTTGACAATGAAGAAGGCTTCTGTGTGAAGATGCTAGTTATGAGATGCATTAAGACATTGTTTTTTCAAAAATCCCTTCACACCACATGTAACTTTTCTCAACCTTGTGTCAAAGTACTTGTCTTGAGGTGCATTGCACTGCTTTGAGTTGCCCCAAGGAGATTAGGTTTGAAAATGAGCCTGAGCTAGCCAGGAGTCGAACCTAGAATCTTCTGATCCGTAGTCAGACGCGTTATCCATTGCGCCACTAGCCCTTGACGTGTCGAGTAGGTGATTGTTATCGTGTCGTACCATGACCGGTGTAGTACTGCAGTGTGAAATGATACGCGACTTAATAACTACCTGAAGTGGAAGATCAAAAGAAATGCCCCGTGTGAGGGTTGAACTCACGACCTTCAGATTATGAGACTGACGCGCTGCCTGCTGCGCCAACGAGGCACAAAAGCCTGTCAAGCTGACGCATATCCACGACCATACTACGATCAAAGATTCTATTGATTCCTGTCATGGCTGTGATTGCATTCATGTCGTCACATGACTGTCTAGCCTGGCACTTCCTGAATACAAAGTACAAGACTTCAACACAAGGTTTTATCAACATTTCTCAAGCTTTTCTTTTTCTTAATCACATTTTTTCATCCAACTTTGTGGAAAGTCAGAGAAATTGTACAGACAAGTCAAAGGTCGCCCTGTGCTTCCAGGAAAACAAAGAGGTTCGCAACAGCCGGATTTTCCGCTGCTCTAAAACACTAGAAAACACTACTCACTACTCAATAGAACATGAAATGAACACTTTTCTACCCTGGATCTGTTTGGGTATTCTGCCCCATAGCAAGTTTGTGGGGGTAATTGTCTCAACATTCAGGGAGAGGTTTTGGTCCTTACAGCCGCACTTAACTATCATTACTTTATTAATTTAATGTTGAATGTTACTATGATATTAGCATAAATAAGTCGCATAACTACACAGTCGTGAAATTCAGTTAACAACTAAAACATTTTTTAATACCAGCAATCCAATCTGAGATTGGATCGAACTGAATGGAATCAAAAAGAATTCATTCTAAATCCCAAGAATCGGAATCAGATCGATTCTTGAAATTTGAATTGACAGCCAGCCTTGCTGTCTACGGATCACGTTTGAAATGTCGTTGACAGTATTCCTGCCCCAGTGGCCTAATGGATAAGGCACTCCTTGGCCAGGGATTGTGGGTTGAAGTCCCATCTGGGGTGCAAGCAGAATGGCGTAGCGGTAGCATACTGGTCCCATAAGCCAGAGGTCGATGGATGGTATGCTGTGCACTTTTGCACAATGGGTTTGGAGTGCAGGATTTAACTGTGTACATGTGACAGAGCTCAAGATCTCACCATGCGGTCCTTGTGCACCAAGTCAAAGCGTGCGCACTTGTAGGTCCAATGAAACGCCTCACTGCTTCTTCTCATCTTTGTGTTTTTTGTTGACAATGAAGAAGGCTTCTGTGTGAAGATGCTAGTTATGAGATGCATTAAGACATTGTTTTTTCAAAAATCCCTTCACAGCACATGTAACTTTTCTCAACCTTGTGTCAAAGTACTTGTCTTGAGGTGCAGTGCACTGCTTTGAGTTGCCCCAAGGAGATTAGGTTTGAAAATGAGCCTGAGCTAGCCAGGAGTCGAACCTAGAATCTTCTGATCCGTAGTCAGACGCGTTATCCATTGCACCACTAGCCCTTGACGTGTCGAGTAGGCGATTGTTATCGTGTCGTACCATGACCGGTGTAGTACTGCAGTGTGAAACGATACGCGACTTAATAACTACCTGAAGTGGAAGATCAAAAGAAATGCCCCGTGTGAGGGTTGAACTCACGACCTTCAGATTATGAGACTGACGCGCTGCCTGCTGCGCCAACGAGGCACAAAAGCCTATCAAGCTGACGCATATCCACGACCATACTACGATCAAAGATTCTATTGATTCCTGTCATGGCTGTGATTGCATTCATGTCGTCACATGACTGTCTAGCCTGGCACTTCCTGAATACAAAGTACAAGACTTCAACACAAGGTTTTATCAACATTTCTCAAGCTTTTCTTTTTCTTAATCACATTTTTTCATCCAACTTTGTGGAAAGTCAGAGCAATTGTACAGACAAGTCAAAGGTCGCCCTGTGCCTCCAGGAAAACAAAGAGGTTCGCAACAGCCGGATTTTCCGCTGCTCTAAAACACTAGAAAACACTACTCACTACTCAATAGAACATGAAATGAACACTTTTCTACCCTGGATCTGTTTGGGTATTCTGCCCCATAGCAAGTTTGTGGGGATAATTGTCTCAACATTCAGGGAGAGGTTTTGGTCCTTACAGCCGCACTTAACTATCATTACTTTATTAATTTAATGTTGAATGTTACTATGATATTAGCATAAATAAGTCGCATAACTACACAGTCGTGAAATTCAGTTAACAACTAAAACATTTTTTAATACCAGCAATCCAATTTGAGATTGGATCGAACTGAATGGAATCAAAAATAATTCATTCTAAATCCCAAGAATCGGAATCAGATCGATTCTTGAAATTTGAATTGACAGCCAGCCTTGCTGTCTACGGATCACGTTTGAAATGTCGTTGACAGTATTCCTGCCCCAGTGGCCTAATGGATAAGGCACTCCTTGGCCAGGGATTGTGGGTTGAAGTCCCATCTGGGGTGCAAGCAGAATGGCGTAGCGGTAGCATACTGGTCCCATAAGCCAGAGGTCGATGGATGGTATGCTGTGCACTTTTGCACAATGGGTTTGGAGTGCAGGATTTAACTGTGTACATGTGACAGAGCTCAAGATCTCACCATGCGGTCCTTGTGCACCAAGTCAAAGCGTGCGCACTTGTAGGTCCAATGAAACGCCTCACTGCTTCTTCTCATCTTTGTGTTTTTTGTTGACAATGAAGAAGGCTTCTGTGTGAAGATGCTAGTTATGAGATGCATTAAGACATTGTTTTTTCAAAAATCCCTTCACACCACATGTAACTTTTCTCAACCTTGTGTCAAAGTACTTGTCTTGAGGTGCATTGCACTGCTTTGAGTTGCCCCAAGGAGATTAGGTTTGAAAATGAGCCTGAGCTAGCCAGGAGTCGAACCTAGAATCTTCTGATCCGTAGTCAGACGCGTTATCCATTGCACCACTAGCCCTTGACGTGTCGAGTAGGCGATTGTTATCGTGTCGTACCATGACCGGTGTAGTACTGCAGTGTGAAAGGATACGCGACTTAATAACTACCTGAAGTGGAAGATCAAAAGAAATGCCCCGTGTGAGGGTTGAACTCACGACCTTCAGATTATGAGACTGACGCGCTGCCTGCTGCGCCAACGAGGCACAAAAGCCTATCAAGCTGACGCATATCCACGACCATACTACGATCAAAGATTCTATTGATTCCTGTCATGGCTGTGATTGCATTCATGTCGTCACATGACTGTCTAGCCTGGCACTTCCTGAATACAAAGTACAAGACTTCAACACAAGGTTTTATCAACATTTCTCAAGCTTTTCTTTTTCTTAATCACATTTTTTCATCCAACTTTGTGGAAAGTCAGAGAAATTGTACAGACAAGTCAAAGGTCGCCCTGTGCTTCCAGGAAAACAAAGAGGTTCGCAACAGCCGGATTTTCCGCTGCTCTAAAACACTAGAAAACACTACTCACTACTCAATAGAACATGAAATGAACACTTTTCTACCCTGGATCTGTTTGGGTATTCTGCCCCATAGCAAGTTTGTGGGGGTAATTGTCTCAACATTCAGGGAGAGGTTTTGGTCCTTACAGCCGCACTTAACTATCATTACTTTATTAATTTATTGTTGAATGTTACTATGATATTAGCATAAATAAGTCGCATAACTACACAGTCGTGAAATTCAGTTAACAACTAAAACATTTTTTAATACCAGCAATCCAATCTGAGATTGGATCGAACTGAATGGAATCAAAAAGAATTCATTCTAAATCCCAAGAATCGGAATCAGATCGATTCTTGAAATTTGAATTGACAGCCAGCCTTGCTGTCTACGGATCACGTTTGAAATGTCGTTGACAGTATTCCTGCCCCAGTGGCCTAATGGATAAGGCACTCCTTGGCCAGGGATTGTGGGTTGAAGTCCCATCTGGGGTGCAAGCAGAATGGCGTAGCGGTAGCATACTGGTCCCATAAGCCAGAGGTCGATGGATGGTATGCTGTGCACTTTTGCACAATGGGTTTGGAGTGCAGGATTTAACTGTGTACATGTGACAGAGCTCAAGATCTCACCATGCGGTCCTTGTGCACCAAGTCAAAGCGTGCGCACTTGTAGGTCCAATGAAACGCCTCACTGCTTCTTCTCATCTTTGTGTTTTTTGTTGACAATGAAGAAGGCTTCTGTGTGAAGATGCTAGTTATGAGATGCATTAAGACATTGTTTTTTCAAAAATCCCTTCACAGCACATGTAACTTTTCTCAACCTTGTGTCAAAGTACTTGTCTTGAGGTGCAGTGCACTGCTTTTAGTTGCCCCAAGGAGATTAGGTTTGAAAATGAGCCTGAGCTAGCCAGGAGTCGAACCTAGAATCTTCTGATCCGTAGTCAGACGCGTTATCCATTGCGCCACTAGCCCTTGACGTGTCGAGTAGGTGATTGTTATCGTGTCGTACCATGACCGGTGTAGTACTGCAGTGTGAAATGATACGCGACTTAATAACTACCTGAAGTGGAAGATCAAAAGAAATGCCCTGTGTGAGGGTTGAACTCACGACCTTCAGATTATGAGACTGACGCGCTGCCTGCTGCGCCAACGAGGCACAAAATCCTGTCAAGCTGATGCATATCCACGACCATACTACGATCAAAGATTCTATTGATTCCTGTCATGGCTGTGATTGCATTCATGTCGTCACATGACTGTCTAGCCTGGCACTTCCTGAATACAAAGTACAAGACTTCAACACAAGGTTTTATCAACATTTCTCAAGCTTTTCTTTTTCTTAATCACATTTTTTCATCCAACTTTGTGGAAAGTCATAGCAATTGTACAGACAAGTCAAAGGTCGCCCTGTACTTCCAGGAAAACAGAGAGGTTCGCAACAGCCGGATTTTCCGCTGCTCTAAAACACTAGAAAACACTACTCACTACTCAATAGAACATGAAATGCACACTTTTCTACCCTGGATCTGTTTGGGTATTCTGCCCCATAGCCAGTTTGTGGGGGTAATTGTCTCAACATTCAGGGAGAGGTTTTGGTCCTTACAGCCGCACTTAACTATCATTACTTTATTAATTTAATGTTGAATGTTACTATGATATTAGCATAAATAAGTCGCATAACTACACAGTCGTGAAATTCAGTTAACAACTAAAACATTTTTTAATACCAGCAATCCAATCTGAGATTGGATCGAACTGAATGGAATCAAAAAGAATTCATTCTAAATCCCAAGAATCGGAATCAGATCGATTCTTGAAATTTGAATTGACAGCCAGCCTTGCTGTCTACGGATCACGTTTGAAATGTCGTTGACAGTATTCCTGCCCCAGTGGCCTAATGGATAAGGCACTCCTTGGCCAGGGATTGTGGGTTGAAGTCCCATCTGGGGTGCAAGCAGAATGGCGTAGCGGTAGCATACTGGTCCCATAAGCCAGAGGTCGATGGATGGTATGCTGTGCACTTTTGCACAATGGGTTTGGAGTGCAGGATTTAACTGTGTACATGTGACAGAGCTCAAGATCTCACCATGCGGTCCTTGTGCACCAAGTCAAAGCGTGCGCACTTGTAGGTCCAATGAAACGCCTCACTGCTTCTTCTCATCTTTGTGTTTTTTGTTGACAATGAAGAAGGCTTCTGTGTGAAGATGCTAGTTATGAGATGCATTAAGACATTGTTTTTTCAAAAATCCCTTCACAGCACATGTAACTTTTCTCAACCTTGTGTCAAAGTACTTGTCTTGAGGTGCAGTGCACTGCTTTTAGTTGCCCCAAGGAGATTAGGTTTGAAAATGAGCCTGAGCTAGCCAGGAGTCGAACCTAGAATCTTCTGATCCGTAGTCAGACGCGTTATCCATTGCGCCACTAGCCCTTGACGTGTCGAGTAGGTGATTGTTATCGTGTCGTACCATGACCGGTGTAGTACTGCAGTGTGAAATGATACGCGACTTAATAACTACCTGAAGTGGAAGATCAAAAGAAATGCCCTGTGTGAGGGTTGAACTCACGACCTTCAGATTATGAGACTGACGCGCTGCCTGCTGCGCCAACGAGGCACAAAATCCTGTCAAGCTGATGCATATCCACGACCATACTACGATCAAAGATTCTATTGATTCCTGTCATGGCTGTGATTGCATTCATGTCGTCACATGACTGTCTAGCCTGGCACTTCCTGAATACAAAGTACAAGACTTCAACACAAGGTTTTATCAACATTTCTCAAGCTTTTCTTTTTCTTAATCACATTTTTTCATCCAACTTTGTGGAAAGTCAGAGCAATTGTACAGACAAGTCAAAGGTCGCCCTGTGCCTCCAGGAAAACAAAGAGGTTCGCAACAGCCGGATTTTCCGCTGCTCTAAAACACTAGAAAACACTACTCACTACTCAATAGAACATGAAATGAACACTTTTCTACCCTGGATCTGTTTGGGTATTCTGCCCCATAGCAAGTTTGTGGGGATAATTGTCTCAACATTCAGGGAGAGGTTTTGGTCCTTACAGCCGCACTTAACTATCAATACTTAATTAATTTAATGTTGAATGTTACTATGATATTAGCATAAATAAGTCGCATAACTAAACAGTCGTGAAATTCAGTTAACAACTAAAACATTTTTTAATACCAGCAATCCAATTTGAGATTGGATCGAACTGAATGGAATCAAAAATAATTCATTCTAAATCCCAAGAATCGGAATCAGATCGATTCTTGAAATTTGAATTGACAGCCAGCCTTGCTGTCTACGGATCACGTTTGAAATGTCGTTGACAGTATTCCTGCCCCAGTGGCCTAATGGATAAGGCACTCCTTGGCCAGGGATTGTGGGTTGAAGTCCCATCTGGGGTGCAAGCAGAATGGCGTAGCGGTAGCATACTGGTCCCATAAGCCAGAGGTCGATGGATGGTATGCTGTGCACTTTTGCACAATGGGTTTGGAGTGCAGGATTTAACTGTGTACATGTGACAGAGCTCAAGATCTCACCATGCGGTCCTTGTGCACCAAGTCAAAGCGTGCGCACTTGTAGGTCCAATGAAACGCCTCACTGCTTCTTCTCATCTTTGTGTTTTTTGTTGACAATGAAGAAGGCTTCTGTGTGAAGATGCTAGTTATGAGATGCATTAAGACATTGTTTTTTCAAAAATCCCTTCACAGCACATGTAACTTTTCTCAACCTTGTGTCAAAGTACTTGTCTTGAGGTGCAGTGCACTGCTTTGAGTTGCCCCAAGGAGATTAGGTTTGAAAATGAGCCTGAGCTAGCCAGGAGTCGAACCTAGAATCTTCTGATCCGTAGTCAGACGCGTTATCCATTGCACCACTAGCCCTTGACGTGTCGAGTAGGCGATTGTTATCGTGTCGTACCATGACCGGTGTAGTACTGCAGTGTGAAAGGATACGCGACTTAATAACTACCTGAAGTGGAAGATCAAAAGAAATGCCCCGTGTGAGGGTTGAACTCACGACCTTCAGATTATGAGACTGACGCGCTGCCTGCTGCGCCAACGAGGCACAAAAGCCTATCAAGCTGACGCATATCCACGACCATACTACGATCAAAGATTCTATTGATTCCTGTCATGGCTGTGATTGCATTCATGTCGTCACATGACTGTCTAGCCTGGCACTTCCTGAATACAAAGTACAAGACTTCAACACAAGGTTTTATCAACATTTCTCAAGCTTTTCTTTTTCTTAATCACATTTTTTCATCCAACTTTGTGGAAAGTCAGAGAAATTGTACAGACAAGTCAAAGGTCGCCCTGTGCTTCCAGGAAAACAAAGAGGTTCGCAACAGCCGGATTTTCCGCTGCTCTAAAACACTAGAAAACACTACTCACTACTCAATAGAACATGAAATGAACACTTTTCTACCCTGGATCTGTTTGGGTATTCTGCCCCATAGCAAGTTTGTGGGGGTAATTGTCTCAACATTCAGGGAGAGGTTTTGGTCCTTACAGCCGCACTTAACTATCATTACTTTATTAATTTATTGTTGAATGTTACTATGATATTAGCATAAATAAGTCGCATAACTACACAGTCGTGAAATTCAGTTAACAACTAAAACATTTTTTAATACCAGCAATCCAATCTGAGATTGGATCGAACTGAATGGAATCAAAAAGAATTCATTCTAAATCCCAAGAATCGGAATCAGATCGATTCTTGAAATTTGAATTGACAGCCAGCCTTGCTGTCTACGGATCACGTTTGAAATGTCGTTGACAGTATTCCTGCCCCAGTGGCCTAATGGATAAGGCACTCCTTGGCCAGGGATTGTGGGTTGAAGTCCCATCTGGGGTGCAAGCAGAATGGCGTAGCGGTAGCATACTGGTCCCATAAGCCAGAGGTCGATGGATGGTATGCTGTGCACTTTTGCACAATGGGTTTGGAGTGCAGGATTTAACTGTGTACATGTGACAGAGCTCAAGATCTGCCCATGCGGTCCTTGTGCACCAAGTCAAAGCGTGCACACTTGTAGGTCCAATGAAACGCCTCACTGCTTCTTCTCATCTTTGTGTTTTTTGTTGACAATGAAGAAGGCTTCTGTGTGAAGATGCTAGTTATGAGATGCATTAAGACATTGTTTTTTCAAAAATCCCTTCACAGCACATGTAACTTTTCTCAACCTTGTGTCAAAGTACTTGTCTTGAGGTGCAGTGCACTGCTTTGAGTTGCCCCAAGGAGATTAGGTTTGAAAATGAGCCTGAGCTAGCCAGGAGTCGAACCTAGAATCTTCTGATCCGTAGTCAGACGCGTGATCCATTGCGCCACTAGCCCTTGACGTGTCGAGTAGGTGATTGTTATCGTGTCGTACCATGACCGGTGTAGTACTGCAGTGTGAAATGATACGCGACTTAATAACTACCTGAAGTGGAAGATCAAAAGAAATGCCCCGTGTGAGGGTTGAACTCACGACCTTCAGATTATGAGACTGACGCGCTGCCTGCTGCGCCAACGAGGCACAAAATCCTGTCAAGCTGACGCATATCCACGACCATACTACGATCAAAGATTCTATTGATTCCTGTCATGGCTGTGATTGCATTCATGTCGTCACATGACTGTCTAGCCTGGCACTTCCTGAATACAAAGTACAAGACTTCAACACAAGGTTTTATCAACATTTCTCAAGCTTTTCTTTTTCTTAATCACATTTTTTCATCCAACTTTGTGGAAAGTCATAGCAATTGTACAGACAAGTCAAAGGTCGCCCTGTACTTCCAGGAAAACAGAGAGGTTCGCAACAGCCGGATTTTCCGCTGCTCTAAAACACTAGAAAACACTACTCACTACTCAATAGAACATGAAATGCACACTTTTCTACCCTGGATCTGTTTGGGTATTCTGCCCCATAGCCAGTTTGTGGGGGTAATTGTCTCAACATTCAGGGAGAGGTTTTGGTCCTTACAGCCGCACATAACTATCATTACTTTATTAATTTAATGTTGAATGTTACTATGATATTAGCATAAATAAGTCGCATAACTACACAGTCGTGAAATTCAGTTAACAACTAAAACATTTTTTAATACCAGCAATCCAATCTGAGATTGGATCGAACTGAATGGAATCAAAAAGAATTCATTCTAAATCCCAAGAATCGGAATCAGATCGATTCTTGAAATTTGAATTGACAGCCAGCCTTGCTGTCTACGGATCACGTTTGAAATGTCGTTGACAGTATTCCTGCCCCAGTGGCCTAATGGATAAGGCACTCCTTGGCCAGGGATTGTGGGTTGAAGTCCCATCTGGGGTGCAAGCAGAATGGCGTAGCGGTAGCATACTGGTCCCATAAGCCAGAGGTCGATGGATGGTATGCTGTGCACTTTTGCACAATGGGTTTGGAGTGCAGGATTTAACTGTGTACATGTGACAGAGCTCAAGATCTCACCATGCGGTCCTTGTGCACCAAGTCAAAGCGTGCGCACTTGTAGGTCCAATGAAACGCCTCACTGCTTCTTCTCATCTTTGTGTTTTTTGTTGACAATGAAGAAGGCTTCTGTGTGAAGATGCTAGTTATGAGATGCATTAAGACATTGTTTTTTCAAAAATCCCTTCACAGCACATGTAACTTTTCTCAACCTTGTGTCAAAGTACTTGTCTTGAGGTGCAGTGCACTGCTTTTAGTTGCCCCAAGGAGATTAGGTTTGAAAATGAGCCTGAGCTAGCCAGGAGTCGAACCTAGAATCTTCTGATCCGTAGTCAGACGCGTTATCCATTGCGCCACTAGCCCTTGACGTGTCGAGTAGGTGATTGTTATCGTGTCGTACCATGACCGGTGTAGTACTGCAGTGTGAAATGATACGCGACTTAATAACTACCTGAAGTGGAAGATCAAAAGAAATGCCCTGTGTGAGGGTTGAACTCACGACCTTCAGATTATGAGACTGACGCGCTGCCTGCTGCGCCAACGAGGCACAAAATCCTGTCAAGCTGATGCATATCCACGACCATACTACGATCAAAGATTCTATTGATTCCTGTCATGGCTGTGATTGCATTCATGTCGTCACATGACTGTCTAGCCTGGCACTTCCTGAATACAAAGTACAAGACTTCAACACAAGGTTTTATCAACATTTCTCAAGCTTTTCTTTTTCTTAATCACATTTTTTCATCCAACTTTGTGGAAAGTCAGAGCAATTGTACAGACAAGTCAAAGGTCGCCCTGTGCCTCCAGGAAAACAAAGAGGTTCGCAACAGCCGGATTTTCCGCTGCTCTAAAACACTAGAAAACACTACTCACTACTCAATAGAACATGAAATGAACACTTTTCTACCCTGGATCTGTTTGGGTATTCTGCCCCATAGCAAGTTTGTGGGGATAATTGTCTCAACATTCAGGGAGAGGTTTTGGTCCTTACAGCCGCACTTAACTATCAATACTTTATTAATTTAATGTTGAATGTTACTATGATATTAGCATAAATAAGTCGCATAACTACACAGTCGTGAAATTCAGTTAACAACTAAAACATTTTTTAATACCAGCAATCCAATTTGAGATTGGATCGAACTGAATGGAATCAAAAATAATTCATTCTAAATCCCAAGAATCGGAATCAGATCGATTCTTGAAATTTGAATTGACAGCCAGCCTTGCTGTCTACGGATCACGTTTGAAATGTCGTTGACAGTATTCCTGCCCCAGTGGCCTAATGGATAAGGCACTCCTTGGCCAGGGATTGTGGGTTGAAGTCCCATCTGGGGTGCAAGCAGAATGGCGTAGCGGTAGCATACTGGTCCCATAAGCCAGAGGTCGATGGATGGTATGCTGTGCACTTTTGCACAATGGGTTTGGAGTGCAGGATTTAACTGTGTACATGTGACAGAGCTCAAGATCTCACCATGCGGTCCTTGTGCACCAAGTCAAAGCGTGCGCACTTGTAGGTCCAATGAAACGCCTCACTGCTTCTTCTCATCTTTGTGTTTTTTGTTGACAATGAAGAAGGCTTCTGTGTGAAGATGCTAGTTATGAGATGCATTAAGACATTGTTTTTTCAAAAATCCCTTCACAGCACATGTAACTTTTCTCAACCTTGTGTCAAAGTACTTGTCTTGAGGTGCAGTGCACTGCTTTGAGTTGCCCCAAGGAGATTAGGTTTGAAAATGAGCCTGAGCTAGCCAGGAGTCGAACCTAGAATCTTCTGATCCGTAGTCAGACGCGTTATCCATTGCACCACTAGCCCTTGACGTGTCGAGTAGGCGATTGTTATCGTGTCGTACCATGACCGGTGTAGTACTGCAGTGTGAAACGATACGCGACTTAATAACTACCTGAAGTGGAAGATCAAAAGAAATGCCCCGTGTGAGGGTTGAACTCACGACCTTCAGATTATGAGACTGACGCGCTGCCTGCTGCGCCAACGAGGCACAAAAGCCTATCAAGCTGACGCATATCCACGACCATACTACGATCAAAGATTCTATTGATTCCTGTCATGGCTGTGATTGCATTCATGTCGTCACATGACTGTCTAGCCTGGCACTTCCTGAATACAAAGTACAAGACTTCAACACAAGGTTTTATCAACATTTCTCAAGCTTTTCTTTTTCTTAATCACATTTTTTCATCCAACTTTGTGGAAAGTCATAGCAATTGTACAGACAAGTCAAAGGTCGCCCTGTACTTCCAGGAAAACAGAGAGGTTCGCAACAGCCGGATTTTCCGCTGCTCTAAAACACTAGAAAACACTACTCACTACTCAATAGAACATGAAATGCACACTTTTCTACCCTGGATCTGTTTGGGTATTCTGCCCCATAGCCAGTTTGTGGGGGTAATTGTCTCAACATTCAGGGAGAGGTTTTGGTCCTTACAGCCGCACTTAACTATCATTACTTTATTAATTTAATGTTGAATGTTACTATGATATTAGCATAAATAAGTCGCATAACTACACAGTCGTGAAATTCAGTTAACAACTAAAACATTTTTTAATACCAGCAATCCAATCTGAGATTGGATCGAACTGAATGGAATCAAAAAGAATTCATTCTAAATCCCAAGAATCGGAATCAGATCGATTCTTGAAATTTGAATTGACAGCCAGCCTTGCTGTCTACGGATCACGTTTGAAATGTCGTTGACAGTATTCCTGCCCCAGTGGCCTAATGGATAAGGCACTCCTTGGCCAGGGATTGTGGGTTGAAGTCCCATCTGGGGTACAAGCAGAATGGCGTAGCGGAAGCATACTGGTCCCATAAGCCAGAGGTCGATGGATGGTATGCTGTACACTTTTGCACAATGGGTTTGGAGTGCAGGATTTAACTGTGTACATGTGACAGAGCTCAAGATCTCACCATGCGGTCCGTGTGCACCAAGTCAAAGCGTGCGCACTTGTAGGTCCAATGAAACGCCTCACTGCTTCTTCTCATCTTTGTGTTTTTTGTTGACAATGAAGAAGGCTTCTGTGTGAAGATGCTAGTTATGAGATGCATTAAGACATTGTTTTTTCAAAAATCCCTTCGCAGCACATGTAACTTTTCTCAACCTTGTGTCAAAGTACTTGTCTTGAGGTGCAGTGCACTGCTTTGAGTTGCCCCAAGGAGATTAGGTTTGAAAATGAGCCTGAGCTAGCCAGGAGTCGAACCTAGAATCTTCTGATCCGTAGTCAGACGCGTTATCCATTGCGCCACTAGCCCTTGACGTGTCGAGTAGGCGATTGTTATCGTGTCGTACCATGACCGGTGTAGTACTGCAGTGTGAAATGATACGCGACTTAACTACCTGAAGTGGAAGATCAAAAGAAATGCCCCGTGTGAGGGTTGAACTCACGACCTTCAGATTATGAGACTGACGCTCTGCCTGCTGCGCCAACGAGGCACAAAAGCCTGTCAAGCTGACGCATATCCACGACCATACTACGATCAAAGATTCTATTGATTCCTGTCATGGCTGTGATTGCATTCATGTCGTCACATGACTGTCTAGCCTGGCACTTCCTGAATACAAAGTACAAGACTTCAACACAAGGTTTTATCAACATTTCTCAAGCTTTTCTTTTTCTTAATCACATTTTTTCATCCAACTTTGTGGAAAGTCATAGCAATTGTACAGACAAGTCAAAGGTCGCCCTGTGTTTCCAGGAAAACAAAGAGGTTCGCAACAGCCGGATTTTCCGCTGCTCTAAAACACTAGAAAACACTACTCACTACTCAATAGAACATGAAATGAACAATTTTCTACCCTGGATCTGTTTGGGTATTCTGCCCCATAGCAAGTTTGTGGGGGTAATTGTCTCAACATTCAGGGAGAGGTTTTGGTCCTTACAGCCGCACTTAACTATCATTACTTTATTAATTTAATGTTGAATGTTACTATGATATTAGCATAAATAAGTCGCATAACTACACAGTCGTGAAATTCAGTTAACAAC
Source organism: Fundulus diaphanus (assembly GCA_037039145.1). Lineage (NCBI taxonomy): Eukaryota > Metazoa > Chordata > Actinopteri > Cyprinodontiformes > Fundulidae > Fundulus > Fundulus diaphanus. The sequence goes on from CM073134.1 coordinate 36,313,988, forward strand.
TAAAACATATTTTAACACCAGCCATCCAATCTGAGATTGGATCGAACTGAATGGAATCAAAAAGAATTCATTCTAAATCCCAAGAATCGGAATCAGATCGATTCTTGAAATTTGAATTGACAGCCAGCCTTGCTGTCTACGGATCACGTTTGAAATGTCGTTGACAGTATTCCTGACCCAGTGGCCTAATGGATAAGGCACTCCTTGGCCAGGGATTGTGGGTTGAAGTCCCATCTGGGGTGCAAGCAGAATGGCGTAGCGGTAGCATACTGGTCCCATAAGCCAGAGGTCGATGGATGGTATGCTGTGCACTTTTGCACAATGGGTTTGGAGTGCAGGATTTAACTGTGTACATGTGACAGAGCTCAAGATCTCACCATGCGGTCCTTGTGCACCAAGTCAAAGCGTGCGCACTTGTAGTTCCAATGAAACGCCTCACTGCTTCTTCTCATCTTTGTGTTTTTTGTTGACAATGAAGAAGGCTTCTGTGTGAAGATGCTAGTTATGAGATGCATTAAGACATTGTTTTTTCAAAAATCCCTTCACAGCACATGTAACTTTTCTCAACCTTGTGTCAAAGTACTTGTCTTGAGGTGCAGTGCACTGCTTTGAGTTGCCCCAAGGAGATTAGGTTTGAAAAAGAGCCTGAGCTAGCCACGAGTCGAACCTAGAATCTTCTGATCCGTAGTCAGACGCGTTATCCATTGCGCCACTAGGTCTTGACGTGTGGAGTAGGCGATTGTTATCGTGTCGTACCATGACCGGTGTAGCACTGCAGTGTGAAATGATACGCGACTTAATAACTACCTGAAGTGGAAGATCAAAAGAAATGCCCCGTGTGAGGGTTGAACTCGCAACCTTCAGATTATGAGACTGACGCACTGCCTGCTGCGCCAACGAGGCACAAAAGCCTGTCAAGCTGACGCATATCCACGACCATACTACGATCAAAGATTCTATTGATTCCTGTCATGGCTGTGATTGCATTCATGTCGTCACATGACTGTCTAGCCTGGCACTTCCTGAATACAAAGTACAAGACTTCAACACAAGGTTTTATCAACATTTCTCAAGCTTTTCTTTTTCTTAATCACATTTTTTCATCCAACTTTGTGGAAAGTCAGAGCAATTGTACAGACAAGTCAAAGGTCGCCCTGTGCTTCCAGGAAAACAAAGAGGTTCGCAACAGCCGGATTTTCCGCTGCTCTAAAACACTAGAAAACACTACTCACTACTCAATAGAACATGAAATGAACACTTTTCTACCCTGGATCTGTTTGGGTATTCTGCCCCATAGCAAGTTTGTGGGGGCAATTGTCTCAACATTCAGGGAGAGGTTTTGGTCCTTACAGCTGCACTTAACTATCATTACTTTATTAATTTAATGTTGAATGTTACTATGATATTAGCATAAATAAGTCGCATAACTACACAGTCGTGAAATTCAGTTAACAACTAAAACATTTTTTTAATACCAGTAATCCAATTTGAGATTGGATCGAACTGAATGGAATCAAAAAGAATTCATTCTAAATCCCAAGAATCGGAATCAGATCGATTCTTGAAATTTGAATTGACAGCCAGCCTTGCTGTCTATGGATCACGTTTGAAATGTTGTTGACAGTATTCCTGCCCCAGTGGCCTAATGGATAAGGCACTCCTTGGCCAGGGATTGTGGGTTGAAGTCCCATCTGGGGTGCAAGCAGAATGGCGTAGCGGTAGCATACTGGTCCCATAAACCAGAGGTCGATGGATGGTATGCTGTGCACTTTTGCACAAAGGGTTTGGAGTGCAGGATTTAACTGTGTACATGTGACAGAGCTCAAGATCTCACCATGCGGTCCTTGTGCACCAAGTCAAAGCGTGCACACTTGTAGGTCCAATGAAACGCCTCACTGCTTCTTCTCATCTTTGTGTTTTTTGTTGACAATGAAGAAGGCTTCTGTGTGAAGATGCTAGTTATGAGATGCATTAAGACATTGTTTTTTCAAAAATCCCTTCACAGCACATGTAACTTTTCTCAACCTTGTGTCAAAGTACTTGTCTTGAGGTGCAGTGCACTGCTTTGAGTTGCCCCAAGGAGATTAGGTTTGAAAATGAGCCTGAGCTAGCCAGGAGTCGAACCTAGAATCTTCTGATCCGTAGTCAGACGCGTTATCCATAGCGCCACTAGCCCTTGACGTGTCAAGTAGGCGATTGTTATCGTGTCGTACCATGACCGGTGTAGTACTGCAGTGTGAAATGATACGCGACTTAACTACCTGAAGTGGAAGATCAAAAGAAATGCCCCATGTGAGGGTTGAACTCACGACCTTCAGATTATGAGACTGACGCGCTGCCTGCTGCGCCAACGAGGCACAAAAGCCTATCAAGCTGATGCATATCCACGACCATACTACGATCAAAGATTCTATTGATTCCTGTCATGGCTGTGATTGCATTCATGTCGTCACATGACTGTCTAGCCTGGCACTTCCTGAATACAAAGTACAAGACTTCAACACAAGGTTTTATCAACATTTCTCAAGCTTTTCTTTTTCTTAATCACATTTTTTCATCCAACTTTGTGGAAAGTCAGAGCAATTGTACAGACAAGTCAAAGGTCGCCCTGTGCTTCCAGGAAAACAAAGAGGTTTGCAACAGCCGGATTTTCCGCTGCTCTAAAACACTAGAAAACACTACTCACTACTCAATAGAACATGAAATGAACAATTTTCTACCCTGGATCTGTTTGGGTATTCTACCCCATAGCAAGTTTGTGGGTGTAATTGTCTCAACATTCAGGGAGAGGTTTTGGTCCTTACAGCCGCACTTAACTATCATTACTTTATTAATTTAATGTTGAATGTTACTATGATATTAGCATAAATAAGTCGCATAACTACACAGTCGTGAAATTCAGTTAACAACTAAAACATATTTTAACACCAGCCATCCAATCTGAGATTGGATCGAACTGAATGGAATCAAAAAGAATTCATTCTAAATCCCAAGAATCGGAATCAGATCGATTCTTGAAATTTGAATTGACAGCCAGCCTTGCTGTCTACGGATCACGTTTGAAATGTCGTTGACAGTATTCCTGACCCAGTGGCCTAATGGATAAGGCACTCCTTGGCCAGGGATTGTGGGTTGAAGTCCCATCTGGGGTGCAAGCAGAATGGCGTAGCGGTAGCATACTGGTCCCATAAGCCAGAGGTCGATGGATGGTATGCTGTGCACTTTTGCACAATGGGTTTGGAGTGCAGGATTTAACTGTGTACATGTGACAGAGCTCAAGATCTCACCATGCGGTCCTTGTGCACCAAGTCAAAGCGTGCGCACTTGTAGTTCCAATGAAACGCCTCACTGCTTCTTCTCATCTTTGTGTTTTTTGTTGACAATGAAGAAGGCTTCTGTGTGAAGATGCTAGTTATGAGATGCATTAAGACATTGTTTTTTCAAAAATCCCTTCACAGCACATGTAACTTTTCTCAACCTTGTGTCAAAGTACTTGTCTTGAGGTGCAGTGCACTGCTTTGAGTTGCCCCAAGGAGATTAGGTTTGAAAAAGAGCCTGAGCTAGCCACGAGTCGAACCTAGAATCTTCTGATCCGTAGTCAGACGCGTTATCCATTGCGCCACTAGGTCTTGACGTGTGGAGTAGGCGATTGTTATCGTGTCGTACCATGACCGGTGTAGCACTGCAGTGTGAAATGATACGCGACTTAATAACTACCTGAAGTGGAAGATCAAAAGAAATGCCCCGTGTGAGGGTTGAACTCGCAACCTTCAGATTATGAGACTGACGCACTGCCTGCTGCGCCAACGAGGCACAAAAGCCTGTCAAGCTGACGCATATCCACGACCATACTACGATCAAAGATTCTATTGATTCCTGTCATGGCTGTGATTGCATTCATGTCGTCACATGACTGTCTAGCCTGGCACTTCCTGAATACAAAGTACAAGACTTCAACACAAGGTTTTATCAACCTTTTTCAAGCTTTTCTTTTTCTTAATCACATTTTTTCATCCAACTTTGTGGAAAGTCATAGCAATTGTACAGACAAGTCAAAGGTCGCCCTGTGCTTCCAGGAAAACAAAGAGGTTCGCAACAGCCGGATTTTCCGCTGCTCTAAAACACTAGAAAACACTACTCACTACTCAATAGAACATGAAATGAACACTTTTCTACCCTGGATCTGTTTGGGTATTCTGCCCCATAGCAAGTTTGTGGGGGCAATTGTCTCAACATTCAGGGAGAGGTTTTGGTCCTTACAGCTGCACTTAACTATCATTACTTTATTAATTTAATGTTGAATGTTACTATGATATTAGCATAAATAAGTCGCATAACTACACAGTCGTGAAATTCAGTTAACAACTAAAACATTTTTTTAATACCAGTAATCCAATTTGAGATTGGATCGAACTGAATGGAATCAAAAAGAATTCATTGTAAATCCCAAGAATCGGAATCAGATCGATTCTTGAAATTTGAATTGACAGCCAGCCTTGCTGTCTATGGATCACGTTTGAAATGTTGTTGACAGTATTCCTGCCCCAGTGGCCTAATGGATAAGGCACTCCTTGGCCAGGGATTGTGGGTTGAAGTCCCATCTGGGGTGCAAGCAGAATGGCGTAGCGGTAGCATACTGGTCCCATAAGCCAGAGGTCGATGGATGGGAAGCACTTTTGCACAAAAGGTTTGGAGTGCAGGATTTAACTGTGTACATGTGACAGAGCTCAAGATCTCACCATGCGGTCCTTGTGCACCAAGTCAAAGCGTGCGCACTTGTAGGTCCAATGAAACGCCTCACTGCTTCTTCTCATCTTTGTGTTTTTTGTTGACAATGAAGAAGGCTTCTGTGTGAAGATGCTAGTTATGAGATGCATTAAAACATTGTTTTTTCAAAAATCCCTTCACAGCACATGGAACTTTTCTCAACCTTGTGTCAAAGTACTTGTCTTGAGGTGCAGTGCACTGCTTTGAGTTGCCCCAAGGAGATTAGGTTTGAAAAAGAGCCTGAGCTAGCCACGAGTCGAACCTAGAATCTTCTGATCCGTAGTCAGACGCGTTATCCATTGCGCCACTAGGTCTTGACGTGTGGAGTAGGCGATTGTTATCGTGTCGTACCATGACCGGTGTAGTACTGCAGTGTGAAATGATACGCGACTTAATAACTACCTGAAGTGGAAGATCAAAAGAAATGCCCCGTGTGAGGGTTGAACTCACGACCTTCAGATTATGAGACTGACGCGCTGCCTGCTGCGCCAACGAGGCACAAAAGCCTGTCAAGCTGACGCATATCCACGACCATACTACGATCAAAGATTCTATTGATTCCTGTCGAATCAGAATCAGAAATACTTTAATAATCCCAGAGGGAAATTGTAGTTTCAGTACAATCCCCACAACATAAACAAACAAACATCACAAACATTTTAGGGGGAGACGATTTACTGAGGCCTTCCTGCCAAGGACAACCGCCTTACAAGGTTCCCCACATGGCGCTGTGAAAAGATAGAAGCAACAAAAGGAAGGTGTGACGGAAAAAAACATAACTGATACTTTATCCTATAACAGGATACAGTTTGAGATATCAAAAACCTCTTGCACAAAAAGCACAAATAAGACGAAACACATATAGCAGTAGGTAAACATTTGAGACTAGTCGCGTGTAAGTTCTTCAGTTTATATAAGCATCAGTTTTGTGTGTCTGTTTGGGTGAAGTGTTTATATTTCTGTGAACACTCTCCAGAGGCCATTGTCCTTGATGTTATTAGCCGACCAACAGTTCAGAAAGCATCCGCAGGTTTCAGCGGGGGAGGGGGTAGCATGGGAAAGTTTCTGAGCACTCTCCGCCATAATCCAGGAGTAGAGATAGGGAGGGCATAAACCAAATGTGTTATTTGTTATGAGACAGCTGCCCTGACTTTCCTGTCAGCTTTAAGTCTTTTGCTGGCTCCAAATGATGAAATCCAATTTTCCAAATTGTTGGGCTTTTCCGCGCTTCACTTCCAGATTTTATCCCATCACCCCTTTGAGTTCAACCACCGAAGCCAGTCTGCGTACCAGCACATCCAGCTTTTCGGCTCTACTCCTCCACCTTCCAGAACTGTCCATTCACTCCCTTAGTGAGCGCGTCATATGCAGCCGGCAGCCTGATCAAGGCCAAATGGCTACCGACATCCGCTGTATTTGCTGATACATAAAAAATCCACCAATCCAATTAGTAGAAATCCAAGTATCCTGAATCCAAACATGCAAACGTTTCAAACGTCCAGGAATGACAAAGTCGAAAGACACACCGTTTTCCACCCAATAATATAGGGTGTATCCCACAAAATGAGTCAAATCAGGACCGGACGGGTCCCCCTTTTGTTGCCTACCCGTCGAAAAAATTTGATCAATAGCATTGAGAGACCAGCTTACCAGATCCATGTTTTTCAGAGTTCGGTTGATATGAAGAAAGTGCCCAGAAAGACAAGACATAGAAGCAGAAGCATAAGAGGGGCAGCAGGTGGGGGGGGGGGGGGTGAAAGCTGGAGAGGAGAGAAAAACACGACCGACCTCGAAGAGAGACAGAACAGACGCGTTATCCATTGCGCCACTAGCCCTTGACGTGTCGAGTAAGATCACAACTTCTGTCGTTGTCAGAATTTAAACGCAGGAAATTTAAAGTCATCCAGGTTTGGATGTCATCAAGGCATGCCTGTAGTCAAACTATTTTGTTTAAATTTTCCCACATTTTATTCCAACTGCTTTTACTTGTTTTTTTTCAGTTTATATTTTCCAATGTCTTAATCATGTAAAGCACTTTGCATTGACTTGCACTGAAATTTATTATACACATAAATTTGCCTTGCCTTACCTTACCTTATTGGTCACACACCATCCTGCTGAATGTAAACATAAGTGTGCAATTCAAGTATTTCATTGGTCGATCCGAGCTTGGGTCGAGCAATGGCTGTCTGCTGAGAGCGTGTTGGGCATGCGCACTGCGATTTCAGATGTCAATTATTTGAACAAATGTCGGTGGGCCGCCCTCAATATTAAGGCGCTCCAAGAGGATTTAGCCTACTGAGCTTGTCAGTTATCTGGCAGACTTAGATATTTAGACACAAATGATTCTAACAGAATTTTATTGGTAAGGGAATCGGTATTTTCTTTTTCTACAAAATTACTCTATAAAAAACGATCATGTCCCACTGATTATTGCGAACACAGAGCTCCACAGCGACATCTGGTGTGGATACTGAACACCAGTATGTACAATTCATGTGTTTTGTTGCCATCTAGTGGCTGAACAAGAAACTACATTAACCTCAAGAAACTACATTAAACTTTGCAATGTAACAGTTTAAAGTTATCTATCTGACTTTTATTTATTAAGTATTTACCAATTAAACCGGTAATCTTAGCTACTGATCTTGAGATGTAATATATATATTTATTTACTTATTTATTTATCATGAACGTAGCACAGATCAGCCAGGGCTGGGTGTCTCCTCCTCCTCTTAGGGAGACTGACTGCCACCTGTAAACGCAGAGCTGTGCGTCACGCCTCTCAGCCCACAGCCTCTTGGATATGTGCGCGCTCGGCCCGGGCTGGCACTTAAACATGGTCTGACAGACGCTATGCGCGATGAATGCCACACGGGGTCTTCTGACCGTTTTGAGTCTGGTGTGCCACACTGAATCGATGTGCTCACCAACATCCTACTACAAGAACTGCTGGATCCGACGCTTCCCGGGGATCTTTATCGATATCGAGGAGTCCCATAGAAGAGGAGCGCAGCTCCTCAGGTCCTACCCAGAGGAGACGGCGCTGAAATGCAGCCGCAGCTGCTGCCTCGCCAGAAACTGTAAGTTCTCCCTTTGTGCTTGCTGGTAGGTAACTTCACATACGTTCACCTCTGCTGATCAATTTCCTCTCTTCCTAAAGTTTCCTGTAATCTGGCCATATTTCACTTTGATGTCACACAAGAGAGCGTGAACTGCGTCCACCTCCACTGTCCAACGCTGGAGAGCTGCATCCTGAATCACAGGGAGAACGTTGTCCTCTACAACATTACAAAGGGTAGGCCAAAGCACCCAGAGGAAGTTTTTTCTAACCGAAACGTTCCAACTTTAAGCCGATAGACGCTGGATTTCTAGTGTCAATCCGCCAAGATCTTAACTTTCTGAAAACTAGTGCCTGGTGATATTATTCACACCCTTTTTGGAACTTTTCCCCATTTTCTCATGTTACCACCAAACCCTTCAGTTTATTTTATATGGGTGTCCTGTGATAGACCAACACAAAGTATAGTACATGGTAGTGAAGTGGCAGGAAAACGAGACATGATTTTCACGAGTCCATGTTTAAAAATCATAAAATTGTGGGGAGTATTTGTATTCATTGAGTTCAAACTCCGTGCACCCATAGACTGAACAATCAACAGCGTTCTTTTTAATTTAACCAGCTAAATTGTTAAGAAGAAATTCTTATTTACAATAACGACCTGGTGGAGAGGGAAGCATGGGGACAAATCAAGCAACACATCACACAATACAGTTGTGAATTTTAAAACAATATGAATATCATAAAAAACACTAAACAATGCTCTGATATAAACATATAAGACATTAAACACTAAACATTTCACACATACATGCAGGTTTCAAGCAACATAATAATTAAAGTATTTGAAAAAGTTGCTATTGAGAACTCCGTGTTAGTACGTTTTGAAGCTCATTTCCTGTAGCAGCAGATAATGGAAAGAAAGTTCTCCATACTTTGATTTAACATTGGGAATCTTCAGCATAATGAGCCGGGTCTAGTGTGTATGTCAAGGAGTCATAGAAGCTTGTAAGAAATAGGTAGGAGACATTGTTATTAGACACTTTATATATATATATATATATATATATATATATATATATATATATATATATATATATATATTTTTTTTTTTTTTTTTTTTTTTTTTTTTTCACATTTCATCACGTTTCAACTAACATGAATATTTCCTCGCATTTTATGTGACAGACAAACAAAACGTTGCATATTCTTCTAATAGCCAAGTCTGAGTCTAATTAGTTGGAGAGCAGTTGTGCCCAATGTATTCTACCCCCTTGGCCTTGTTCATGTTTTGTTGCATCACAACCTGGAATTAAAATGGATTTTTAAGGGTTTGCACCATTTTATCTAAAAAACCTGCCCACCACTTGAAGATGTATTCATTTTATTTTTACTACGAGGTAAACAACTAAGAGGACAACATAACACAAAACTTCAGAGTGCATAACTGGTCACCCTTCCTTAAATCACTACTTTGTAGACGCACTTTTTGCGGCAAATCCAGCTGCAAGTGGCTTTGCATCAGTCTATGTGCTCATCACGTCTTGCCACTGGGATTTATGCCCATTGCTGAAGGCTAAACCTCCCTAGCTCCTTGGATGGTTTTTGCTTGTGAACAGCAGTCTTTAATTCTAACAACAGATTATCGTTTGGATTGAGGTCTGGACTTTTACTAGGCCACTCCAACACATTTACTGCAACCACCTTAAGAGTTGCTTTAGCAGGATGCTTCGGGTCATTGTCCTGCTGGAAGGGGAGCCCGCCCCAGTTTCAAATCACAGGCTGACTGACACAGGTTTCCTGAAGATTATCCCTGTATTTTGCACCATCCATCTTTCCCTCGGCCCGGACCAGTTTCCCAGTCCCTGCTGCTGAAAAGCATCCCCACAGCATGACGCCGCCACCACAGTGTTTCACTGTGTGGTGTTCTTGGGGTGATGGGATGTGTTGGGTCTGCGTCAGACATGTTTTCTTGTTGGCCGAAAAGTACATTTTCAGTCGGGTTCTACAAGACCACCTGTCTCCATACATTTTGTGAGTCGTCCACATGGATTTAGGCAAACTCAAAATGTGCCCTTCTTTATTTTAAACACCAAGTAATGGCTCTTTTTCTGGCCACTCTTATAAAGCCCAGCTTTATGGAGTTTATGGCTTTTTCTGGTCCTATGGACAGATCGTCCAGCCTGTGCTTTGGAGCTCTGCATCTCCTCTGGGGTTACCTTTGGTCTCCGTGCTGCCTCTATATTAGATGCCCTTCTGTCCCTCTCGTGAGTTTTTTTTTTTTTTTTGCGGTACCATGTGTTTTCTATTTGAAGGTGATGGATTTGATGGTGCTCTAGTAAAACATTAAAGATTTAGATATTTCTTTAAATCCTCACCCTGACTTGTACTTCTCAGTAACTTTGTCCCTGACGTTTTTGGAGAACCCATTGTCTTCATGGTGCGATGCATCTGGCTTAGTGCTGCTGCAGCCTCTGGGGCATTTTACAAAAGGTGTGTTTATACTGACAGATCATGTGGCACTTAGATTGCACACAGGTGGATTTCATCTCACTAACTATGGGACTTTTAAATTTACCTGGTTGCACCAGAACATTTTAGGGGCTTTATAGCAAAGAGGAGTGACACCTATGCACGTGTGAAAATTTTAAATACTTTTTTTAGATTTGTTTTCTCATTTCACTTACCAGATTAGAATATTTTGTGCAGACCTACAATATAAAATATTTGAAATGATTTAAACTACAGCTTTGAATATGGCAAAATAACTTTAAAAGCCAGGGAGGTGAATACTTTTACAAGGTACTATACCTTTCCATTTTTTTTGTCAGAGTAAAGCTCATCTGTAAATATTCCGTTGTATATTTAAGTTTGATGTCCTGCTACCACAGTCTCGAGTCTTTTGCGGCATCAATCAGGTTTTCTTCCTGGATTGACCTTGAATTAGCTCCATCCATTTTCCAATGAAGTCTTACCAGCTGGTTTCACCGTCCCTACTGAAGAAAGGTCACATCATGATACTGGTGCTGTGCTATGTTTCTGCTGTGTTTCAATGTGGGTGATGTGTTGAGGGTGATGCAAAGTGTTTGTTTTCCATAACACAGGTTTTTCTTGTAGACCAAAAGGTCTGACCAGAGCTCCTTCTTCCATATGTTTGCCGTACTCCCACCTGAGCTGTAGTCTCTGTGCAGCTCCTTCAGAGTTACCTATTGGTTGTATCTCTGATTAATGCTTAGTCTATCAGTTAAGGAGAACAGCCATCACAGGTAGGTTTGCCATTTTGCCATTCTTTTTTTCCCGATTTCAGGTCTATCGCACACAACACTATTAAAATACATTGAATTGTAACAGAACAAAAAGTGAAGAACTTCAAGGGGTATGACTACTATCAGAAGGCTCCAGGTAGATTGCTTGGGTTATATATTATAAAACACACCAAGCACATGGTTTTATTAAACTGTAGGGGTAAAATCACCTAAAAAAAAAGAGAAAATGTGTTATAGGGTATAAAAAATAAATTATTTTTCTTCCTGGTCCAGGTGTGGATCCTGATCTCTTAGTGTTTGGAAAACACTTCACCTCCAACGTCCGTGTGCTGCCCCACCACTACAGCAGAGTGAACGCCTCAGATCCTCTGCCATCAGACAAGCGACAGTTCATCCATCCGCCTCCTCATCCTGTGCGACCTCCCACCTCTGCACCCTCCGTAAAACCTTGGCATCCCGCGACGGAAGCGGACACCACTACAGCACAGCGGAGCGTCCCTCAGCCCACAACGGCTTCTCCAACCAAAACCACAATTTGTTGCACCGAACAAACTTCCCCATCCTCGGAAAAGCATGCGCATACAACAATCCGGACGACTGCTGCAACATCTACCGAGCCTAGCATCACCACATCGAATTTGGTCACCAGCGCAACCTCCATTGACCTGGAGACACCTCCAGGGTCATCGACAACTGCGAAACCCTTCACACCCGTTCCTGTCCATCGTTCGACCACCACCGCCCACAAGCTGCCCAGCAGCTCTTCAACAACTCCAACTCTCATGAGGGACACAGAGAGCAACACCACCACGGATGGCACCGCTGGGGGAAACCACACTGCAGGCGGCGGTGATGAAGGCGAGGGGGACGCTGCACATGAGCTGGGGCCTGGATGGCACGTGGCCGCCCACACCTTACTGGTTGCTGTGGCCATCTGTGTCACCCTCCTGCTGAGCTGCTGTTGCTCCGTTCTGCTGGTGGTGAGCTGGAGGGCCCAGAGGAAGAGGATAGGCCGTTATCGCACCTCGTGGAGAGGAAAACGAGGCTCCATGCGTCTGATTAAATATGTGCTGGTTAAGGAGAGCTGCTGAAATGAGGGGATGCTTAACCCCAATCACGTAGGAGTAGACATTAGCCTGTTACTGGTTAAAAGTTACAGTTTAAAAACCTCTAAAAGTTTCTCCACAGCTACGGTTCCTACGATTTAATGACATGCAGGAGGAGCAGAAGAGATGAGTTTTCTTTAGCTGCATTGACTATAAAATAATATATTACCACCCAACCCCTACATGTTGCTGTGCAATGCTGGTCAGCAAGAAAGACAGATTTGCTTTTTTGGAAATATTTGGTTTAGAAACCAAATCTGCAGCACTTCTTATCAACCAGCTAAAATCAGCTTGTTATACCTGTGTTACTTTATAAATAGAGAAACGGCAAACAGGCAAAATATTCAGTGTTATAAAACCAATACTAAGCTGGGTAGCAGTTTTTTTTTTTTTAAATCTTTTTTTTCCCTTTTGCTGTTGTCTGAGCCTTCATATTAATGAATACATACATGCATGGCCGCAACGAGATACATTCAGGCATGCAGGCTTACTGAGGATGACTTGCTGAAATTCAAACCGAGCATAACAATTTAAATTAAGAAGGAATTTAAGTGTCTTTGACTGGAGCATAGTTGTTTGTGCCAAACAGGCTAGTCTGAATACTTCTGAGTGTTTCTCTTGAGTTTACTGAGAATTGTCCAAAAGAAAAACCATCTACGGAGCAGAGACCGACGCTACAATTCAAGTTCTACAAAATTAGACACTACGAGATATGAAAATTGTTGCCTGATCCATTGAGTCTGGATTCCCGCTGCAACATTTAGTGGTAGGGTCAGAATTTGGTGTAAATAACAGGAAAAAAATCCATCCCTTATATCCACAGTTCAGGCTGATGGTGGTGGTATTATGGTGTGGGTTCATATTTTTTGGCACACTTTGGGCCCTTTTAACACCACCTGATCGTCACTTAAACGCCACAACCTACCTGGCTGCTGTTGCAAAGCACCATTCACTCATCTTGAGACGGCTCATTCCAGCAGGTCTCAACAGTCTCAGTCCAACAAAACACATTTGGTATGTGGTGGATGGCACGAAAGCTTAATTATCAGCTGTCAAATCTGCAGCAACTGAATGACGACATCATGTCAAGATGGACAAAAATATCAGAAGAATCTTCCTGATTTAAGGCTGTTCTGAAAGCAAAAAGAGGTCCAACCTGCGACTAGCAAGGTGCTGTGGTGTACAGGCAGCATTATTATGGCGGTTATACACTGTATGTAGTTTAGTAGCAGACAGTAGGAATCATCATTGCCCATTTTAAAAATTGGTTAGATTGTGCTTTCCATTTTGGTTTTAAATTGTTGCACTTATACTTTAAAACGGTGGGATTTTCACTTAGTCCTATCGTACGGTGAGAACGGCTGCATCTAATTTTGCTGGACCTCCCCTATTTAGTTCAAAACTCTAGAAGACAGACCCATTGTCTTGACTGCATCTAGAAGCAATTATTGGCAACAACTCCAAGGCAATCATCGGTGTGTCGACAACCTGACTTTAATAGCTCTGGTGCAGCGCGTCTCCCCCGGTTTATTGGAGTCCCTCTGACCCCAAAGTACAAAGATGACAGACACAGTACCTTCCAAGAGGGAGGAACTGTTTAGCCAGCTGCAGAGTGCATCCTTTCACTGATGAGTAGGACGGGAACTGGCGCTGGTCCTGGAGCTGTCTGAATGGAGCTTCTATTATTCGAAAGCTTTCCAGCTTTAAAGAGAAAACTCAGAAATGGCCACTTATATTATACTTTTATTTTTGTATTAAAAACACATCATTAACCGGATATTACAGCAAATTTATTTTAGTAAAATAAATACTGCTGACACGCTCAGATATGAAATTATTTAGGTACTAGAACAATGCGGCCCAAATGCTTATGGTCACCATCTTCCTGTGAATATGTTCATTTGCACCTTTGAAGGTTTCACACATTTAGCACCTTCCTGACCGCCTCCTTGTACTGCAACACGCTGCTCTCACTTGCTCCTTCATTCTTTAGCCTCACAACTGAGTCCTTATAATCCTGCACCTCCCCTCTTTCCAGCAGCTGCTTTCTCACTTCGGCGTCCTCTCCCTCTCCGGCCACTTTCATGCGCAGCAGCGTGTCCAGGATGTTCTTTTGGGATGGGCTGTCCTCCCAGCTGTACTCCTCCATGTCAGCGGCGGTCTTCTCAGCCTCCCAGGCCTCCATTTTCTGAAAAACAGAACATCTGGAGTTACAACTTCACAATATCAGCAAAATGTGAATTTGCAACGCTATTGTTGTAAGTGGTGAGCATGCTGTTCATTACGATTAACCCACATTTTTATGATAATTTTCTTCCTTCACCACTAAGCAATAAAATGTACATTGGGTGTGACCATTAAGGGCAGGTAGAGTCCATCCAAATCACCAAATATAAGGCAGATAGGCAGAGCAGGAATCCATGAGACTTGAAACATCAAACAAATATTGCGTCCGAGCAGTCCTTTACGGTTGTGAAAAGCAGGTGCTGATACTGCGAAGATGGTTACGATTGAATGTTACGCAGCTGTCTGTAACCTTAACAGGCAGCTGGAATACAGTTGAACTTTGTCACGTTTCATCAAATTACAACAACAACCATCAATGTATTTTACTGGGATTTTATGATCGACCAAAAACACTTTATAGAGCCGCCTCCATCCAGCTTTCCTAGACTCTGGCCAGCTTTGATGTCCCTGTTGAAAAATGGAATCCCCGCAGTACGATTACTGCCACCAACATGTTTCATATTGGGGATGGTGCGTTCATGATGATTTGCACCACACATGGCGCTTTGCATGTAAGCCAGAATGCTCAATTGTCCTTGGTTGGTGAAGGGAACAAAGCTTTTATAGAGCTGGACAATAATTCAATAACAATATATATCAATCGATAGACGCGTATCGATAGAAGGTCAATAAAAAGTCCAATAGAATAACAGTTTTCAGTCGTTACATCCTCCCAACCAATCATAAACGCAGACCCAGGAACGCTCTGTCAACAAGCTCCGCCCCCTTCAAAGAGCTCAGACAGCATGCGTCTTTTCTTTTTAATAACTTGCAGTTTTGGTAAAAAGTTGGTTGAATAAAAGGTTGAGTTTGAATTCAGTGTTTAAGGGTTCTGTATCTAAAAATAGGTCGCTAAGCAACAGCATAAAATGGCCAGGGCTCCAATTAAGATATATATTTTTAATTTGTTGATAATTATCGAAATCGATCAATATGATTTATATTTTACGGATATGCTTTTTTTATATCGTCCAGCCCTAAGCTCTTACAAATCTAACAAACCTTTCCAAGGACGGCTGTATTTATTCTGAGATTTGCACTGGATTTGGTTTAAGGGTATCAGAGCAAAAAGGGCCTGAGAACAAAACCACATTTTTCAAATTTTTATTTGTAGAAACAACTGAAAAGTTCATATCTGTTTCCTCCCAAATTAAATCTGTACACCACTTGCGTTGATTTGTCACTTAAAACCATGAAATATGCTGAAAAAATTTCAAGGCACATTATATGAAGACTATAGATGGGCCTATAATACAACCACTGCTTTTCACTCGCTGAGTGAAAACAGATCAAAGACTGAACTGAAATAACTTTGTAATTGCTTTTGGCACCAAATGCTAAATAGTTGTATTTCCCATCTTTGACGGTCCTCTAACAAAGAATTTCTCCTGTTCTGTGTGCTGCCTGTTGACATATCATCAGGTTCCCTGGAGAACAATAGCAGGTATTGTCCAGCAGCTTGAAGCAGAGTGGTATGCAGGCATCAGTGGGGCTTGGATCCAGGTGTTTGGGGTTAATGACCATCATTTACTGCGATACGCATCTGATTCTTATAAAATCCTGTCTGGATCTGGTCCAGGCACATCTCTTAAGAGAACCACAGACAGGAGTTGAATATTAAAACATTCAGCAATTTAACAAAAAAAAAAGTATTATAATTAGAAAAAGCAAAAATCCGTGTTTACAATGCAGGTCTAGGCATCCATCAATGAGTATATTGTTCAACATTCACGCAGTTTACTTTCCGGCATGCTTGCAGACAAAAGGCCACCTGTGTTCCTGATTGCATTTGTGTACCGTCAAACAAAACAGCTAGGGACGATAACAGGTGTTGGGCATGGGGGCAAGTCTCCACGTAGGTTACTGAAAGGCTTCTTGCACTCAGCTCCTGAGCTGATTTGGATTAGCACACGTTGGAATTAGCAGGTGAGGTCTGCCTCTCCAAGTGGGGAGATATTATCACCTCAGTGGCTGCTAACAATTGGCTTCTTTGTGGGCTAGCGTTACAACCTGATCACTACTCAACTCTAAAGTCTTCCAAAAGCCCGCTGGACAAGCACTGTGCCTTCCATTGTGTGTCCAAAAGGGCAGCGGACAATGTTCTGCTTCCTGACTCAAACACCTTTTCTCGACCGGGAGATTTTTTCCTTAATGTGGCCAAGCCATGACAGGAAGAGCTCCTGAAAGCAGAGGTGAAGCAACAAAGGGAGTCCTTTTCTTAGATACGCCTGGCTCCAAATGCGTAGGGACAGTGCTGAGGCTAATGACCTGGTGGCGGCCTGGTTTGATGGGCTGTGGTTCGCCCATTGAGAATTAAGGTCAACACCTGATAGGGGAGTCCGTTTTTCACTCATCACTGAGGAAATGTCAGCTGGACAATGCTTGCTGTCCATTTAGCTCCGATGTCTCCCTAATGGCTTTACTTCACCGAGAACGGCAGACAAGAATTACCTGACGGAAGATGCTGGGTCAACCTACAGGACATTTGCCACTGAAGAAATTAAAATCCGAAAAACATACACGGGTCTACAAAATGTAAAACGTGGTTAGGTTTGACCCAATAACTACTGAAACAGAAACTGGTATTTAAAATGGTTATAAAAAGTGTACATGTCTATTAAATGAAAAAAAATTACTACAGAGTGGAATAAAAAGGTTTTTGCCTAGTTAGATTTGTTGTTTTTTGTATTCCGTCACACCTAAATGTCTGTTCAAACAAAGTTTAATCTTAGACAAAAATAATCTGAGTGAACACTAAAAGCAGTTTTCAAATTATGTCATTTATTGAGGGAAAAAGCTCTCCAAAACAACTTGGCAGTGTGAAAAGTAGGTTGAGTCTTTAAAATCCCGGAGAAGGTATTTTGGCCCTCTCTTATTTCTGGAGTTCACATCAGACACATCAGTGTTTTCTAGAGTGGGCAGCCTGTTTAAAGGTCATGTCACAGCATCTGGATTTATGTCCAAACTTTGATTAATCCACTCCAAAAACCTTTATTCTGCTTTTGTTTTTTTCATGGGCGATCATGATGGCCTTGTTGGTGTGCTTTGAGTCACTGTCTTTGTTTGCAGCCCAAGGTAATGCAAGTTTATTTCTCTAGCACTGTTAATGCAGAAGGCAATCTACAGTCCTTTACAAGACATCAAAAGACAAAGGAAAGACAAAAACAACATAAAACCTTGAGGTTTGTGCTTTAAAACTAATCTTATCTGAGAAAGCTGAAGCCCACAGTACTTTAGATGTTTAGTGATGTCTGAATGAGACACTGATGTCTTCTTGAGAGTATTTTTGGTGGTCATCCCTGGGAAGGTGAGCAACTCTTCCATCTTTTCTCCAGGGAACCACAACGAGAGCCATTATCCACAAGTGGAGTCCCAAAGCCTTAGAAATGACCTTTTTCTCTAATATGTTCTTTAACTTTCTTTACATTGGGGGCATTGTATGTTAATTTTCTGAGGTTTTAGCCTTTTTGTTGACAGGTAAGTTCTACTTAAATGGGACATATCATGCAAAATATACTGTTTTAGCTCTTAAATACATTTTTGTGTACTTGGAGTCTCTGGGAGTGCAGAAATTTTGAATGTAGTCTCTCCAGGAGCTGCATAGACATCTTTATATTTTGTTTGGATCATATTTTTCAAGCCGTTCAGTTTACTATTATGTTTTTTGGACAATTATGTCACAGCATTTGTTATGGAGCTGATAAACAAAGTAGTGGACTTCCGGCTAACTCATTTCACAAATCCGCCATTTAAATTTTTTCTCTCCAGATTTTGTCGTCCAAGCTGAAGTTTGCCAAAGCTACAAGTGGATAATTGACAATGTTCCATTTTTGAGTGTATTAGGCCCACACAATTCATTACACCGCCCCCCAGCATACTCCAATAATGGAGTGGATTGCTCTGTGACCTGTAAGGGGGGGTTGGGGGTGGGCGGTGCTTGGTGTGAAGTACCTGGCTAGCCAGACTGAATTACACGTAGCATAAATCAGTCTGGTAAGGCCCCAATCCCTTCGGCCCAAAACAGACCGGACCCAAGCGCGGGAGGCGGGGCTTAACGATGCATCACTGTAAGCGGCAAAATTACCCATAATGCAGCAGCACTTTTCTGCTGCCATAACAGTCAAGATACATAGATTTTGTTGTTTGGTGCCTTGGAAGATTAAGAAAGTGCATGTGAGTACACAGTTTTTTTGACAAAAGCAACAGAAAAATCGTTCACTGGAGAGTTTGCTCGACAGCATGACATCTTCCATGGACAACAAATTGAAAAAACAGAGCGCGTCGCTTGGTGTTATTTGTGTCACATTCGTAGTTATCCGATTGGTTCTAACCTGATGATGCGGACCATGTTAGTCCCGCCTTTGAAATCAGGCTCTACCAGCTTCTTACCAGAATGATACACTGTGTTTACGCCATAAGTCAGCCTGGCTAGGTGTGAAGTACTAGCCTGGGTGCCATTCCGAACTTAGTCCCGCCCACAACGTTTTAGGTCGGGAAGTTTGGTCTGGGATTGCTCAATAGTAGCGCGAGTATGCTCGCCCAATATCTGGCGGGCCAATCAAATTGTCAGGGCGGGCTTTATATGATGATGGACAGATGATCAACAGTAACGTAATCAACCACGTCTCCAAATCGCGCTTGGGTTTATAACAACAATGGCTGCCGCTGGAGAGTTGAGGTGTGTAGATTCTGTTATTAGGTCTGTTCTAGAAGATATCGACAGCAAATTAATTTTAAAAGAGGAACAGAGAAACGCGATCAAGGCATTTGTTGAAAAGAAAGATGTTTTTGGCGTCCTTCCTACGGGATTCGGCAAAAGTTTAATTTATCAGCTGGCTCCGTTGGTCGCTAAGAAGATGGGACACAATGAAAACCCATTGGTCATTGTTGTTTCTCCTTTGGTCGCACTCATGGAGGACCAAGTGAAAGAAGCAACTGAAATGGGCATCACGGCGATGCAACTCAGCGTGAACGACGAGGTGGATATAGCCAGCGGTAAATGCCAGCTCCTTTTCGGAAGCCCGGAATCCTGGCTGCTGAACAACAAGTGGAGGGACATGCTAGGCTCCGATGTTTTTCAAGCCAACGTTATGGGTATCGTCGTGGACGAAGTTCATCTAACTTACAAATGGTAAGAGATCATCTGACTGTCTGACTTAGTAAATAACTCGCAATGTCGTGATATGAATCCCATGTTGTAAACATAGTAGGTAACGTTGTACGTTCTGTTGACAACAACTATGCGTCGCTTAACATACGTCACACACTCCGTTGCTCTTATTGGTTGTAGGTCTATCCAATTGAGTGCAGAGGAATTTTTTTTCCTGGTTCGTTCGAAACACGCCCCATAATCACAGCTCTATGGAGCAGTATCAGACTCAAATTCTGACTAGAATTGAGTATGACCATGTCAGGCTAGTGAAGTGCCTCCTTTGCATTTAAAGAGAACTGCATCAAAACGAGTTGCTCTCAGGCGCACCTCAGAACAGGGGTAGAAAGAGGGAACCTGGGTGTAAATTAATGAAGAATTCAGACCAAATAATTTCAGTTTCACCACAACTGAATGATTTCAATGTGAAAGGGAAGGCATTAAAAAGCATGATATGCCCCTTTAAGTAATTTCTTGAGTTAAAAGTTTTCTAGCCTGGTGTGGCTAGTAAAAGTGAACCAAAAAGTGTGGTTAAACCAGGAACTAACGCGTGCAGTATTTATATTTTCACATAGGGCCATGTTGGATTCGATAGCTATTTTTTTCCTTCATAAATTAAATCATCATTGGAAAACTACCTTTTGTATTTACTAAAGTTATCCTTCCTGAAAATAAAATGTCTTTGATAATCTGAAACTTTAAGTGTAACAGAATACCTAAAACAGATAAATCTGGAAGTTTGCAGGTATATTAAAGACCAAGCATATGTAATACACGATTACATAAGTAAGAACCCGAGACAAACTTGGTCCATTTTTTGAGTGTTAAACACAGTGTGAGGAAAAGTGTTCAGAAACACCTGATCTCAAACAAAAGTGAGAACACGCTAAAAGCGACAATGGGCCTTTAAATTAACAGCTGGCCTTTAAACAAACACAACAGCTGAAAGAAAACAAAAGGTCAGTAAAGAAAAGGTCAGACACTTACGTGGTTTCTGAAGAGGCACAAATATTCTTTGGCAAAAAGACCTAGGACGGAGGTACAGGTACATACTGACACAGCAGAATGAAGAAATAAACCTCTGCTACTCACCCAGGATTCATGGTACAGAACAGTTAGCAGGTACATGGCATATTCATAGTTCTGCTTTCTCAGAGGGCAGCTGGGGCAAAAAAAACAGGCAAAATACTTGAGAATATGTTTGATTTTCATTGACATGTTGTGTATTCAGGGGGCGGTGTTCACCTGTCTGTCGTGATGGTGAGGATGTCTGAGTCTTTGCAGTATCTCTCCCCAACAAGTTTGAGCATTTTCTTGCGTGCATGATCATCCAGGTTCAAATGGGACAACTTTACCTTGAGGACAAGACAGTTTACATAAAACCTTTTAATGCAAAACAATTACACACGCAAAGTTTTCATACGGCCATTACTGCTTTAACATGGAATCACCTCTAAACCCATTCCCGGGATAATGGAGGATAAACAGATTATAAACCGATTACATTTTCTATGGCTCCTTCCCTTCAGTTTTGAAACCGCGCCATACAGCAGCATCTCAATAAATTAGAATATTGTTCAAAAGTTGATTTATTTCAGTGATCTCACTCAGAAAGTGAAAGTCATATAATACAAAGCTTCATTACACACAGAGTGCTAAATTTCAAGGGTTTAGTGAAACACCTGAAATATATCTCTGTTTGAATGAATCTATGTAATATAAATACACATTTGGAAGGTATTTAATTTGTCCAGATACAACTTTGAATTTACAGGTATTTCAGGCTACATGCATCTTACTGCTATGTCACCAAGTATGCAAGCATGCACAGATATGGTCACATAGGTGCAGCCTAAACCACCAGCTCATCCATTACGCCAACAGAATAAAAAAGACTAATGTATCTGTTTCACCCAGACTGATTTAGTTTATTTTCTTACATGAAGAAGCATAAGTCAGGCACAGTGCATTTGTACTAGATTTGTGATTTCACTTTGAGAGATTTGCTCTCCAACCCATCTTGGAGCCTAATCCACCTGGATTAATTTCTAATTCCTACCTTGCTGCTATAATCTAAGGCGGCGACGTGTCAGGAGAGCAGATGGTTGGTGATTAATAGCAAATATGACACTCTTCTGCCAGGGACAGCTATTAATGTGTCAGTATCTTCACTGTCCTTGTTATCTGACCATTGACATGAACAAAGAAGCTAATATTTCTGTTATGTTTTACAAATGTTGCCACAGACCAGGGCACTCTATACTACTCCGTTTACTCAGCTTTGTTATTAATAATCAAGATGCAACTAAGCGGTTTGTCTCTGAACCTTATTGACATCTGGTGTAAGTATTAATATTCTTTGTATTTTGATGTAACGCAATAATGCATCATCTCTTTTTAAATACATCCTTGCTGCTCTTTGCATGCGTTTACATGTAAGCCTCCAGTCTGAGAGAAGGATTGCATATTGATGGATTAGTGGTGGTGCGAGGATTAAGCGGAATATCAAAACGTCTCAGAAAATAATTTGACGGCTAAATGTTTTCTGACTTTTTCCACTGTGAAAGCTGCTGGGGAGGGAACAATAATAAAATAAAACAACATACCAACAAAGTCCCTAGCAAATCTCTGTCAATTTAATAATTCATACTCTTTAGTTTGTGAACGAAAGGCTACGCAACACATATCAACGGCTCACTGTGTAAATCTGCACCTTGAGATTACAGTCGGCATCGTCATGTAAAAACAGGAGTTTTTTTTCCAGAGCAATTGTAGAGACTCACTTTGAGGTGAACAACGCGAGCTGAAGGATTCCTGACAGAGGGGCCAGCAGACACGTAGTCTGTGCTTTCGATTTTAATCGGAAAGTGCTCATCGCATTTGGCATCCGTGTCCAAAGCTGAGGGCCACTCTGTGCAGAAAGCTAGAAGCACACGTTTTTGTGATTACATCAAACACGTGAAAAACACAATGACAATACATGTAAGGGAAGGCAAGTTTATTTATATGGCACTTTTCAATAACAAGACGATTCAAAGTGCTGCAGACAAAACAGGGAATACTATCCTGCCAGTGAGTTGGCAACAAAACTCAGGGCTTACGTTTCAGAGCTTCACAGTGTTTCTTGATGGCTGCTGGTGTCAAATGCAGGAAGTTTGGGATCTGAAACATAATCAAAAGATCGTGTAAAGACTTTGATATCCCAGGGAATTTCAACATGTTCCACTGAAAGTCTGTGGACTTTGCTTAAAAGTGTGATTCAAGCCAGGAAAGAGAACCAATTAAAAAAAAGCCCTACCAATTCTGCTGAGAACACTGGCCTAATGTCTAGAAAGAGTTATTCCAGAAGCCTATTGAGAACAAGCATGTGGTTGGGGTATAGATTACAAAAGGACATTTATCCAAGTAATAATGCGGTTGTATACACCCAATTCTTCCCACGCCAGATGCGTGAAGGGCCGCCAAATAAGCTCAGAATGTCAAAAGTAGTCAAGATTAGAAACATCAGACATGTGGATCCATAAATAAAGCCTTGTAACATCAGGAAAAAGACCAAATGACATTCATTGAACAAATGAATATAAGCAGATTATATAAAAAGTGGAATCCTTTAATGGGCCTTTTAATGTAATGATGGATGTAATAATACTCTACAGTCTCTACCCCTCCATGTTTTAATCTGCCCACTAACCCTTTCACATGTTTCTTAGTAATACATACACATACTTCTACTGGAACGTATAATGAATCAGCAGCCGGAAAATAAACGCATGATTACTTAACCATGAAAACCATTTTTATTTAAATTATTATTGCTTTGTGTAAGGGAATGGTGGCCTAGTGGTCAGAGAGCA
Organism: Fundulus diaphanus; assembly: GCA_037039145.1. NCBI lineage: Eukaryota > Metazoa > Chordata > Actinopteri > Cyprinodontiformes > Fundulidae > Fundulus > Fundulus diaphanus. The sequence goes on from CM073134.1 coordinate 36,337,477, forward strand.
GGGCGCTTGCTAGGACCGGACGATAATTCAATAAAGATATATATTAATCGATAGACATGTGGTGCAATAGAAAACAAAAAGGGTCAATAAACAATTCAAAAGAAGAACAGATTTTCTTACTTGCATTCTAGCCTATCATGTAGGTTAATACTGCTTTGAACTGTTTTGCCAAAGAGCACAATTGTGTGAACAACTGCTCACAGATCAGGCTAACCTCATTTTTTAACAATAAACAGGATTCACAATACACTGGTTTGAAAAAGGAATGGTGAACAAATTGTGAAAAGATAATCCTCCATATCTTTTAAGTAAAGAATATTATATACAACATACAACTGCTTAAAATATCCAATTCTAATGTTGAGACTAGTGCAGATAATAATGGCACCAGACTGGACAAATCAACGATCTACAAGGTGCGATGTTTCAAGCAACTGATGGACAGCAGTGTAGTTCCTCCAGGCAGAATGAAAAAAATTAAATCAATATTGTTCGGCCACCGGGCAGAGCTCCAGCTGTGACGAGCGCAAGTAGTGAATCTGCAAGTGGCTGGAGTCCAGATGGGACAGCTGGTGTTTGGACACCGCAGCTCAGTAATCCGTGTACAGAGACACAGCCGGGACGGGTGCGCAATAGAGCAAAGGAAGCTCCACCAGCACTGCAACAGCACTGACTGGCTTCAGTTGACTCATACAGGAAGAACAACTAAAGCTTGCATTTCAGAGACAATTGTACAATACAAAAAAAAAAAAACCAAAAAAACATTAAGGGACACTTTGAAAACACATCAGATCTCGATTGGAAAACAAATTCTGCTGGATATCAACACTGAGAAGGAAAGGGTAACATGTTAGGAAAAAAGAGGATGCCACATCATTTAATGAAAATTATCAACACACAGAGGGCTTAATCCGAAATCGCAGAGAAAGTGAAAATTTATGCTGCAGGCTAGTCTAGTTTGGTGAAATGTCATTGCAACCACTCAGACTGATACTCGGTAGTTACTATGGTCCTCACATGATGGTATGCATGCCTGACATTGGGACACACTCCTTATTAGATCACAGAGGTTTTCCTGGGGGATCTCCCCATGATCCTGACCAATTATCATTGAGCAAAGTCTAAGGTGCAACTAATGTTGTCAGATGGACCTAAACATGATGTCCCAGAGATGTTCTGTTGGATTTAGGTCAGGGGAGAGTGGGGACCAGTCAGGGGTTTCAATTCCTTCATCCTCCAGGAACTGCCTCCATACTCCTGCTACATGAGGCCTGGCATTATCCTGCACAAGGTGGAACCCAGGACCCACAGCAGCAGCCAAGGGTCTGATAATGTGTCTAAGGATTTTATCCTGTACAGGTCTGTGCATCGCTCCGTGGAGTTGCCTCCCCAGGCCAACACTGACCCACCACCAAACGGATCATGCTAAAAGAAATGTTGCAGGCAGCATAGCATTCACCACATCTTCTCCAGTCCCTTTTACATCTGAGCTTAGAGTGCATCAGCTCTCGTCTGTAAAAAACAAAAACAACAACAGGGCACAAGTGCCAAACTTTCTAATTCTGTTGTTCTCTGGCAGTCGAGCTGTACGGTACCAGACAGTGAGCCTAGGACCTACTAGAGGAAGTAGGGCCCTTGAGGCACAGTCATGAAGTCTGTTTCTAACGGTTTGGTCAGACAATCACAATTGGTCCTGCTGATGGGGTAAGGACCTCCGATAGCCCTGTCCAGCTCTTCTAGAGTAACTGCCTGTCTCCTGGATTCTCCTCCATGCTCTTGAGATGGTGCTGGGAGACACAGCAAACCTTCTGGCAATAGCCTGTATTGATGTGTCCTCCTGGTGGTGATGGGCTGCCTCAGTGGGGTCCAAGTATTGCCTTACGCTACCAGTAGTGACTCTCACCATGGTCAGATGCAAAATTAATAAAAACGTGTCATGAGTTTTCTCAAAATACAAAATACCAGTAAAAGGGCACTCTTTTGATGACAGTGATGCCCAGATTTTGGACAGGGAGAAGGTTTGAAAGAGGGCTGAAAGAAGCCATCTCGTTCCCCTTTAGTGCCCCTGTTGTTAATTTCATCAACACCAGAACAGCCGACACAGATTAATAACCAGATTTACTACTGAACTGCCCAGACCAAGATTCCAGAGGTTTAACTGACTTGTTATAATACTGATTAAAAAGTGTTCCTTTAAAATCTGACCTTTATTAACTCCAAGTTGCCCTTCTTCTCTGGTGGAACGCCTCCCTTCACAGGGTAGCCCATCCTCACAGGAAGGGGGACAGCGTTTGCCCTAAAGGGGGTGGCTGCAGGATAAACCGAGGTCCAGTCCTGATCCAGTGGCATCTTTTCAGTCCTGGGCTCTCCAGGCTAATGTGTCAAAAAATAAAGTTATTTATTAAAAAAAATTTAAGAAACCAAAACCCATCTTTATTTTTTATAAGCCTGAACATTAAAGAAGTGACAACTTACTTCTCTCCTAGGTCTTCTGCCCACAGATCCTCTACCACCTCTTTCTGGGAAGCCTAACAATGACAGGAAATCCAATTTGATCAGAGACAGATTCCTTTAAACAATATACACATATAGATGAGAATAAGATAAAGCTGCAGCAGTAGGTTCAGTCTTAAGAAACATAAGAAATAAATAATATCTCAAATGTATTATTTTGTATTCAGTGTGTAAAGTATGGTAGGCATAATAATATCGAAGTAATACAGTGTATGCACGTGCAATGCCTCAGAGTTTCTACTCTTTCCCAAAGTAAAAGGAAAGCAAAAGTCCGAAGGCTTCTTCGGACTTCGCACACTGAAGTTCAACCAGATTGAATGGAGTGTGTCTGTGAATAGCAATTTTTGGCACAGAATCACAGTTATTTTCAACTTTTACTGCGTCTTTCTAACACATTGAAAAAAACCCACACTGATCTAAATCATTTCATTACCACCCTGGCTACCGTATTTTTCAGACTATAAGGCGCACTTAAAATCCTTCAATTTTCTCAAAAATTGCTGGTGGGCCTTATAATCCGGTGCACCTTATATATGATTACCATTGTGTTTACTGACCCGATTTTATGTGGTACAATTTACTCAAAAATCTGTCAAAATATGTAAGTACAAATTTGGTAAGCAACGAAGCCGCTCTGCTCAATGGATATTTGGAGCATTACGGTACACTGTGTCACTACCTGATCGGACTCCTGAGCTGTCTACAAGAATGAATGCCTGACTGTTATGTATAAACTAGAAGTGCATTGATGTAAGGCAGCCCGCGCCTGGAGTACATGCTACCAACAATATACTAAGTAAGTTAATTCAATATAACATTGAAGTTTATGTTGGCCTTATGTGAGAAACAGGGCAGTGTAGTCCTCCCGACAGAGACGGTTAGATGCATCTGAGTACACTGTCTAAGGATTCCATATTTCTCTGGTTTCTTGTTTGTAAAACATGTTTTAAACCATGTAGGGCACCACACAATAATGCCTTCTGGTGAGAGCATGTCTGAAATTTGTCTCGCATCGCAGCACCTTTCTTTACAAATGCACATAAACACAACTAAAAGTACAGATTAGATGAGAAGAGGACGTCGTTCCAAGCTGGAGAATATTCCACGTTCAGTTTCAATGTGGATTGATGTACACAGAAAACATGTGGACATGTTCAAGGGGGTGTGAAAACATTTGTAAAGGACTGTGTGCAGCCACTGACGGACAGGATAACAAAAGGAAAAGAAAACCTTACACTGCTGGACTTCGGAGGTGCCGGGTTTGAATCTGTAGCTCTGAAACTTTACTAAGGGGGACATGCAAATCGCAAGGGTGGCCATTTATTTTAAATTGTTAAAAATATCATACACACAACAGGTTATTATGCCGACATCCCAGACATTGTTTTATTGCATCTACCCATCTAAGCATGTTGGGTTTAAGGGTCCTCTAAGAGGATCACGTAAAGGTTGACCAACATCCGTTGATTACTACTTAGACATAAGTATTCACATTTCAGCAAAGAACCCAATGAATTTTCAAGTTGAATCACCATCGTAAAACTGTACAGCCTCAAGAAATGAAGCCACTTAGCTTTGCTAACAGAATTTAGCATCAGTAGCTCTCTATTTCTTTCAGCACAAATAACATCTTCAGTGGAAAAACTCACCTTTATTCCCAGAGGGAGAGTTTAAGGACAAAGCCGTGGCATATGTCACTTTGTTTGCGGTTTTGCTAAATACCAAACCAGAAACATTAGTTCGACCTAGGGACAGAAATGTCTTCCCACAGAGCGACATGTTTTTTTCCTCCCCTCATTCACTACGGAATCCGTTGAGAGACATTATACTATAACCGCGAAGCGGTCAAGTCGACCCGTTGTGAGTGTTTCAGCGCCTCCTGTAGGTGAAAATAGATTTGCAAACTCGTCTAGAGTAAGGTAGTGGCGACTCTTTCCCACCGGAGCTCAGGTAAGAGATGTCATAAATGATATCTGTGATTAATTTACCCTCGGTACAGTTATATCCTTGGTTATGATCCATGAACGCGCGACCGTTCCATACGCGCGACCAGCTGTTGGCTCTCCCCCTGCCAGCTGTTGCTTTCCAAACAGCTGCTGCGTTTAAGGACCACCCGTAATATTGCCGCTAGTAATAAACATTGACTGTACTCGATAAAAAAAGACCCTCGATAGCTTGTAGGAGCCAGTTTCCTCCATTTAAAAGCGCAAAATGATGCAGCATTTCATAACTACGAGATAAAACCTCATAGTTATGAGAGATATAATTTCAATTTAACAAATCCGAATTATTAGACAAAGTTATACATTCACCATTTCCGTTGTTTCAAATTCATAATTCTGACATACAAATCATGAATTTTGATTTCAAATGTTCTTAATTCTGACTTTGTAACCCATAATTATGACACTGAAAGTCGGTTTGTGGATTCATGACATATGACGTATCTACTATACAAATATATGCTCAAAATGATCTTTGAAACTTACATTATGAATTTGTATTTCATAATTTGGTGTTTGGTTTTAAACTCAAGATACTTGAGTTTAAAACCAAACTGCTTAAACAGTAGGTTAAATGCTACCTAATGAAACAATTGGATATAAAACGGAAATGGGGGGAAAAAACGTCCAAAAAAGTGTTTCTGATACGGGCAAAGTAAATAGGCTACATAGGAGGTAGTCAGTGTGGTAAGTCTGCTATTACCAAAACCACCACATATTATCTTCTTAAAGCAAACTGTTTCTCCTCATCAAACGAAAACGGTTCGCCTGCAACTTCAATTTGCGTGGAGAGTCAGTGATCATATTTGCGCTGACTTTGACGGACGGTATGGAAATTCCAACAACATTTAAATGTAGCACACGGCCAGGCGCAGCTGCGAAGCACTTCAAGGAGACGGGTCCTGCGGGCAGCGACCGATTGAAGACTGGTGGTTTGATTACATTTGCGAAATTACCTTTGTTTCTGAACGCCGCCGGATGATTTCTGTATCATACGCAATGCATGAATGGGTTTTGTTTTTATGAGAAGCTCAGAAGCTGGGAATTTTTACTTGCTTCATCTGGAATTTACATCACTCGCAGATTACAACTTTATCTTGGAGTTTAAGGTAAATCCGATATTTTGTTGACAGGCTATAATTTTTTACGTCTGTTGCAGAGTAGTCTGTGGCAATAAGGATACGGACTTTCACTTAAATACCCCCTCCCTCCCCACCCCTAAAATTAACAGCTTTTAGGAAATTGAAATAAAAAGATTTTTTTCTACTCAAATCATTTTGTTTTAATGTGCTGCCTGAGGTGAATGGTTGGCTCAGTTTAATGGGAAGTTAGACAACAGTACTCAGTAATTGGAGTCCTGTCTGGCAGTTCGTTGTGTGTGGCAGGTCAGTTTTTAAAGGCAGAAGCAACCCTCATGGTTCCCTGTCATCAGCTCATCTATAGTTGAGGATGGGGTACAGCTGCTTCCAATTGGACCCCCCCCCCCCCCCCTCTGTTGCCCCAGGAGACAATTTCCAATCATTTAGGGTGAACATGTCACCGCTCGGTTCAGTTTCTCTTCAGGTAGGTAATACAACAAGCTGCCCTCCAACCTTAACCAAACACCCCTATGAATGAAAGATGGAAGGTGTTTTGTTGAGTCGTCTGCCTGGTCTGTCAAGCCCTTTTTCATTTTTAAGCGTAATGGTTTTAAATGACAGTATCATGTTCAAAATTTAGAACATCTGCTCCAGTGTGACCTCCTTTCATTATGGGTTTTCGCTTATCTGCACTCATCAGATCGAGGTCGATTACATTTTCGCAATACTGTAGCTCTTAAGTTTGCGATAGGGTTGAGGCTGTAGCACAAAGTGACAGTTTTTAATATATAGGAAATATGCCACACTGCCCAGGGCACCACCACTGTGAGGGAGCGGCAGAAGCAACTGGGATGGGAACAGAAAAACAAAAAAAACAAAACTCACAGTTGCGCCACAAAAAATAAAAAATAAACCTTTTCTGTTGCTGAGTCATGTCAAGTTAGTGGGAATATGGCATCACCAGGTAAACAAACATGGCCATATTTAGTTGCAGCTACTAAAATCAGTATCGAATTGATTCAAAATCCCTAGTCAGTACTAAATTAAAAGACTATTTCACGTTTCAAGGAATTTGTCCTTCACTTTTTCAGGGTTTTGTATGTGCTAGAGTGGTCAGTCCTGAACTAGTTCAATCTAAACCGAACTACATACAAAAATAAAATAAAATAATAAAAATACAGTAAGATTTATGAAGCCTTCATTCTGCCTGTGAAAGCCAAAACTTTATCAGTGCTGTTTTTGGCATCAGTGTAAGTATAGAGGGAAGAAGTGCAAAAGCCCCAATATATAGACTAGGCGTACTTGTTGTTGATTATTCATGCAAAAACCACCACTGAGATCTATTTCTTCTAAGTTTTCAAACCATGCATTCAGTACGTTACATCAACAAATGTGACAGACCAACACAAAGTAGCTCCTGATAGAAAAATGGAACAAAACATGTTTTTAAAGTTTTTGTTTTTGGCCTCCATGCATAACGCTGATTATAACTGAAGACTGACACAGGAGCAACATTGGAACCGTTTGGATCAAAATATGTTCAAATATTACAAAGGCCCAATCAAAGTCCGAACCTAAATGCATTTAAGAATATGTGGGAAGATCTGACAATTGATTTAGATTCTCTCCATCCAGTCGGACTGAGTTTGATCTACTATACAAATACAAATGCATGCCACAGAGATTTTTATTCAAAACAAAAACAAAAAAGCCAAAATGTTACATTTTCCTTTCATAGCAAAGTTTTTTTTTTTTTTTGGTGTGTGTGTTTATCCATCGCCTAAAATCTCAACAAAATAAATTGAGCTTTTTGGTTGAAATGGTTCAAAAGCTATGAACAGCTTTCCAATGGTTTGCATAACAGGCTGATGCTTCGTATCCTATCCACCTGATGCAACTGCTACTGTACAGATAAAATGCTGATGATTAAAAAAAGTGAAAGAGAGCTCAGTAAACAGTAATGCACGTTGCCACGGCTCTCCACTTCAATTATTAGTCTAATTTTTCATCCAGCTGCATGTTGACGTGACAGGTTGTGTTTAACCATTAGACAAAAGGTCACTTTCGGGGGCTTACACTTTAGTGTGGACAGCTGAATGACTTTCTCTAAATATGTTCCCAGCGCATGCGGTGCATCTTTTTATGCCATTCCAGATGGAAGAGGAGTGGATTGGGTTGGGGGGGTAGACGTCCATCTAGAGTGATCCAGCAGGATGGCGATTTCACAAAAGAAAATCCTCAGCGAGAGACGGTGGAAATGATCTGGTGTGTTGAACTCTGGGAACGTTGCAAAGCATTACATGTTAAAACTGCCTATGATGTCGACAGAGGTCACAGGAATGTAACCTCTAGCATTTGAATAAGGCTGGTTTTTATGAATGAAAATCCTCTTTCTGCTTCCAACACAGGGCAGTCATTTGAGCTCCAACAGTGAAAGACAACAAAGTGCTGTTAACCAACATCCTGTGCGCAGCATGTTTCTGATTCAGTTTAAAAGTGTGAGGCTGAAGGGAACTTTCTTTATTCTTGAGTGTGTTATCCGATACTCTCCTTAAGACAAAGAGTTCATGAAGCTTAAAAACTACAAAGAATTAATATACATTTTCGAGCATCAGAAGAGTGGTATCAAAGTGTTCACTTTGCTGACCTCAGATCAGGCCCCAACATAATTTACAAATACTATCCACAGCTCACTTTAAGCAATACATGAAGTCTAAATTCTGCAATAGACTGGCGACCTGTCCAGGGTGTACCCCGCCTCTCACCCATTGACAGCTGGAGATAGGCACCGCACCCCTCGCAACCCCACAAGAGATAGATGTGTTAGACTTAGAGAATGGATAGATGGATATAGAAAGCCTGAATGAGTTTTAAATAGATAATAAGATAACATTGCAGTCCAGGCAGTTCCTCATGATATGTATATTGCATACACTGCAATATATTGTGCAATCCATATAAATTTGGTATTGTATCATTTCACATTGGACAGCACTACAGAAGAGTTAAAAACATATTTATCCATGGCGGTCTGAGCCTTGTCTCCAGACGAATGAAGATAAAAAGTAGCTGATTTGTGCTCTGCATAGCCTCGTCCCAAAAGTTGTAAGGAATCTGGGTTTACCTGTTGCAGACATAAAAACCCACCATGAGAAATTGATAGCGGACTTTTTAAGGTGACACTGGTCGGTTCATTGCTGGTGAATTTCTTTTTTACCTGCATCAAAGGTCTGTCATTACTTCATGTTTTTATGAGTTAAGAAATATTAGTAAACTGAATATAATATCCAGTTTGGAGATGGTGATGAAGATGATGATAATTCCGCCTTTATTTCCTTTATTTCTATTTGTACAAGCCTCGGTAAAGCTACTCTGGGCTGTCTGCTGCTTGTCATGGCCACGTTACATCGTTTATGCTAAACTACACTTCTGCTAAAAGGGAATAATCAAAGTAGTGAGTTAGGTGAGAGAAAATCAATGCAACATAGAAATGTTTAAAGATGTTAAATAAGAAGTAGCATGACACTGGAGGGCAAGGTTGTGTCCAGTTCTTACTGTACATTGTCATGACTCATGTCACCTTTTCCTTTTTAGGTATGGAGACATATGCGGCCCTACAAAGAGCGTGCTTCTCCGCCGCAGGTAGCTAGATCTCATCTCCTGCTGGGCTGCTTCCTCCCACCAGAACCTTGGTCTGAACCACCAGGATTTTAAAGTCCCCAATTGCCCCCCCCCCCCTCCCTTTGCCCCAGCTGGGCTATCCTGAAGGGGCATAATGGGGGAAAGGCGAGCACACTCCTTTCACATGACCTGCCATGTGCAGCGGGACTATGGCAGCAGGATGAGGAGCTCCTTTATACGCTGCAGCCCCAATGGATGTGCCGGCACAAGCATCAGCCTCAGCCTAGACCAGGAGATGGACCTCGCAGCCTCCACTGGTTCCACCACCGGCTGCAGCGCCCTGCGGGTTCCCGCGCCTGACATCGCCCACTACTCCCCAGTTTCGCTGGAACTGGACCCCACTGCGGTGAATAATGGATCAGGCTTTCCCTGCTTGCCTTCAGCTGATGCAAAGGACCCGGAGCTGCAGATTGCACACAGCCAGCCGTCTATCACCCCTGTCCCGCCGCCTCTCCCCCGCTCCAGTTGGCTGCGCCATCATCAGAAGGAGTTCCAGAGTCCTTACATTAAGACTAGCATGCAGGGGGATGTTTACAACTTTCTAGAAAGACCTGCGGGGTGGAAATGCTTCCTCTACCACTTTCTAGTGTGAGTACCCATCTGCTTCTGTGTTTACTTATTTAGGTTCAAACTTCAGATGAACTTGACGGTGAGCTCATAAACCTAATTGCAAAGAATAAAACATTGAGAAAAGGTCCTAGGTACTTAACCTGAGTGTCCTGACTGAAGGGTCTCTGTGCTCTGCCTCGCCGTTAAATACATCAGGGCTTCTTCCAGTATTAGGATTTTGTTCCCAATAACAGAAGACGTGTCCATTCCCATCTCTAGCCCCTTTTCAACAAAACTATTGAGAATTTTTTTAAAAAATCTACCATTAAAATACATGGCATGCTGCATCCATAAGACCTATCATTTAAAATCTCCCATCTCTAGCCCGTTTTCAACAAAACTGGAAATCCCTTCCTGAAGCATGGATTCTTCAGTTTAAAATGTAGATTTTGGCAGAAAAAGGGTGTGGCAGTGGTGCATGAGTAGAGCTTGTGACCCAAGTACAGAGGCCACAGTCCTCAATACAACCGTCGAGGGTTCGAGTCCCGGCCCGTGGACCTTTACTATATGTCTTTCCCTTGTCTCCCAACCCCATTTCCTGTCATCTTACTGTTGAATATAGGCCCTTAGTGCCGTCAAATAAAAATAAATAATCCCAGAAAAAAATGTTTTATTCATATTGAGAATGTTTTTTAAAAATCTACCATTAAAATACATGGCATGCTGCATCCATAAGACCATCATATAAAATCAGGCGCAGCCTCTAAATAGCAAAAAGAAAGAAAATATGTCTCCACGTTAAGGGGCAGCATGGATTTTAGCAGTTTGGCCATTTTCATAAATAAAAATATTAATATCAGAAATCCGAGAAAGCCCTGGTGATATGTGAGAGAAAGAGGTTCTATGATCTCATAAGTATTCCACAGTTTAGCCATTGTAAGCCTGAGGCATAAGGATTTAGGTCAGATTAGATCAGAAATATGAATAATATTCATCATTGAAGTTCAACTGAAATGCCTCCACTAAAACAGTTTACATTCATTTCTAAATGTACGATACCTTGCTAAAATTGTCATACTCCTTGACCTGCACCACATTTGTCATTCTACCACCGTAAGTGTCACTTTATTTTCCTTTAATGTGTCACAGATCAACACAAAATAGTACATAATTACAAAGTGAAGGAAAAGATTTGCTTTTCCTTGCTTTTTAATTAAAAAAAAAGTATTATGAAATTCTGAAAGGCATGTTTTTCAGTTATATCCAGCCTTTCTGACTCAATCTGTTGAACATGTACGTTTTTGCTCATTCATCTTTCAAATTATTGGATGGATAGTTGACGTTAACATTCATTTTCAAGTCTTGCTCCAGCTTTCCAATTGGATTTAGGTCTGGATGTTGACTTGGACCCATTGTATGCTTTTATCTATACGAAACCATCCCATCGTAGTTCCAGCAGTGTGTTTAGGCTGGTGTTGACTCTCAATCAAACAGGACACAGTAATCTCAAGTACTTTAACCAGAAGGTAAATTAACTTCTCGTGTTTGTTGAAGACATTCTAATTCGACTTGCACCAGAAAGGCTCTTTCAGGCCTGCTAGAAGGTGAACCTCTGATGGGTTTCCGTCCAATATTACATTTTGTTTACCTACATTCATCTGTCCATAAACTCTGACCAAGTCCGACTAAGTTATTCCTGCTGGCCAAGACGATTCGCACAGCATGATGGTGCCGCCATGTTTTACTATGGGGATTGTGTGTTCGAAGGGATTTCAATGTTGTTTCAGTGTTGTTCACTCAGTGATTTGCATGAGGGCCGGAAAGTCAAATTTTTGTCTCATCATACCAGATCACCTTTTTTCACACGAATGTTGGCAAATCCCAAACAGGAATTCATTTGGCTTTCTTTCAACAATGGCTTTCTGCATGTCTTCTCCCTCTCTCTCAACCCCATTTGCGGTCTACTTTCGAATTAAAGCCACTAGTGCTGCAAAGAGAGAAAATAAAAATAAATGCAAGCTACACCATTTGAGAAGCTATGCATCATTCTTCCTCTTCACTGCATTATGTACCTCTGTCACATAAAATCCTAAGTGAACAAACTGAATTTAGTCGTTTGTAACATGACAAAATGTGAAAAGGTGGTACGAAAGCATCAAATAATTTTTTCTAAAGGAACTGATTTATCAGCAGTGAGTAAGCAACATAGTAATGTATTAAAACCGTTTTGTGCTGTAACACAGTGTTTCTGTTTGCATTTGTTTGTGGTCAGACTGACACATAAGTAACTTAGAGGAAGGTGGGGGAGGCAGCTCTGCGTGGGTAGGTTCTTTCAGATCAGATAATATAACTGAACTTCCGATGTAGTTGTGCATCTCAAATAAACTACTTTGCAATTGAGACTGTCATTGACATGGTTGTGTTGGACATCAGCAAGCTAAACCAGACCAAACGTCTCGTTTTCTGTTCAGTTTGTTCAGTTTTTGGTATTTCTTCCATCTTAAATTAAGTACAGCCCATCTTCACTCTGTAGAACCACTGACATTTGTTTGTCAGTAATGTCTAAATACAACTGTTTCATGTCCAGTGTATATGGATTTTTTTTATTTTGCTTGCTTTTAAAGTAAAGCTATCTTGTTGTGGATCAGCATTGTGGTGACACACTGATCTGACGGCAAAAAGCGTCTTCACCCTTTCTAACGTGGGGTTCGGATGCACTCCCTGTGTGTGCATATATATGTCATTCATGCTGTGATTTTTTTTGACTCGATCAGCAGACATGCTGGTTAAATAGGGATCTTAAACAAGAGACAGGTGTGAGAATGCACAATTTAATGTCTTTTTCTAGAGTAGAGCCTTAATCTGCGTAAATTGGGAGGGGGGTGATAAAGTAAAAAAGTGCATTTTAAACCCTGAATAAATTAATCCCTTAATCTTAATTCCTTATTTTAAACTGAGATAAACAAATGCAGCCTGTAATACAAATTCTTCTCAATCTAATTAATTTGTACCCAGGGTAAGATAAACAAATATAACTGCATTATGACATTTCATTAATTTTCAATGAATCAGGTCAATTAAACCCATTTTGTTTTTCACCAGCCTTCTTTTCATGATTGCTTTGCTATGAGGTAGCTCTGTGGATTAGTCTTAGGCTGTGTTATTGCTCAGAGATGCTTCTTTGTCTGTTTTCTCCATTGAACTCATTATCACTGATAGGGTTGAGTTTACTCTCATTTTGGAAGTTTTTTTATGATTATTGATTCTGTGGCTTTCCATCTTTACAATTCTGCTAAAAAAGTGGAATTAGATAATGACATCCCTCTCTGTAGGATTTAGGCTTTGTAATCTTTAGAGATATTGTTAAGGGTGGGGGCATTTAAATTTAATAGGCCTAAATCAAATGGTTTTTCATGTGGCCTTTGAGCTTCTGAAGATAAGTACGTAAAAGATATGATAATCCTGCAGTGATTAAGAGATTCAGGCCTGTCCCTTGAGTTGAGGGATTCTGACTGAAACCCACAAACTTCTATAAATTATATTTTTAAAATGCCGTTCAGACATTGTTGAAATATTTTCCATGCAGTTTTTCAGAGAGCAACGACACCATCCCTAAATTTACCCGAGTCATCCTTCTTCCCCACATCACGATGCTGCATCCCCCATGTTTTACTGTGGAGATGGAGAGTTCTTTGTAATGTGCTGTATCCCCTACATAAATTGTGTCAAACTGCAAACGGGATTTTCAGCAATGACTTTCTTCTGTCCACTCATCCAGAATTCCGGAGAGCCCGACATATTTTGTCCTCTTGACAGATTCTCCCAGCTGAGCTGTAGATTTCCACTGCTCCTCTAAAGTTACAATGCACCCCTTGACTGTACTACTGATAAGTGCTCTCCTTCCTTGACCTGTCGGTTTAGGTGGATGGGCATGTTTTTGAAGGTTTGCAACGGAACTACACTTCTTTTATTGTTTTAATGATGAACTGTAGACGTCTCTGTGAGATGTTCAAGGCTCTGCATTTGCTTTTGTGCCCAAACCCTACTTTAGACTTCCCTAAAGGTCTCTTTATTTATAACCTGGGCCTGTCTGCTGTGTTTCTTGGTCTTCATGATGCGTTTTTGTTCTCTAACGTTCTGTTACAAATGTCCAAGGCCTGGACATCTGGTTTTGAACTAAATGAGTCTTTTACTTGGTTAAATAAAGGTTTCATTAATCCTCATTATTGTTGCTCCACACACCCCTCTTTTGCCCCTGTTCTAAGGTGTGTCTGAAAGCAACTAATTTTGGTGTGGTCTCTGTAAAGTGTAACTCAACCCCATGTAAAACCATATTTCCATCCCCAGACAAATTTGAAAGACTCCATCAAAGTGGGCAGGGATACACAGGAACGGAAGGGGAAGGGTTGTGTTCAGGATGGGGGGGAGCAGCCGCAAGCTTAATTTGCCATATTGACTCATGGGGAGTGAGCGGAGTGCTGGTAGTTACACCAAGGTTCGGTCTTATGAGGTGGAGGATTTTTCACCCCCCTCGTCCTTGGAGTTTGAGGGAGGCTTGTGGAGCCCAGCGGGCCAGAGCCTTATCAGTTTGAGATGCTGGCTCAAGGCGCTGACTGAGCAACGCCCGAAGCCGGCGCTGTCAAGGCAGTGGAGGACAAGATCGGTCCAGTTATATATTATCATATTTATTGCCCGCTTTGTAATACAGGCAGGATCACTGGCAGCTTTGCGTATCATGATTTATTTGTAATGTGGACATGAAGCATGGTCGATCTTCTCTTTGCTCTGACTGCAAGACGCAGATTTCAATATGAGGGAAGGCAGAGAGGGAAGTTCACAGCAACCGCAGTGAAGTTAGTTTTACGTTGGACAGTGGATATTTGCGCCGATACAGAGAGACTGATCTGGGGATGTGGCTCTCTGTCTGCTTGCTGGCTGTTGAAGCCACGGAGCGCGAATATCCAACGTCCAACCCAAATCCAACTTCACACAGCAGGCCCTTCCCAGCTGCCTCAAGACACTAACGGCAGAACAATTGGTTACATTCACGTAAATACGGCAATAACATAAAAAGTTGGTAGATTTGTTTCTAGTTCCTTTTTTGAAGAATAAAGTTGCTAGAGGGTTTGAAAAGTGCAACAGCGCTCTCTATGGAGGTGCAAGATGAAGGGAGCTGTGTTTTTTGTTGTTGTTAAGACGGAGCTGCTTTTATAACCCACAGAGGCAGAGCTATCAAGTCACAGTCTCAGAATTACGTCCCAGCCACCAAAAGCAATGTTAATTTGAAATTCAAAGCAAGACCACAAATATGCACTAATTTTTCAAAATAATGACCAGGATATGTAGACAGTACTATAACACCATGTTAACAGTTTATTGGCAAAAAAGTTGATTTGGGGGTCATTTACCCTTTAAATGCAAAGGAAGCACTTCACCACCCGCCCCCCTCCAAGTCACAGTCAACTCCACCCCGATCAGCCATTTTTGTAGTATGCTGGGGGATGGTGTATTGAATTGTGTGGGTTAATACACCCAACAATCGGATATTTTCACAAACCCACTTTTAGCTCTGGCATCTTTTAGCTAAAGCTTTTTTTTCTAAAATAAAAGCAAAACAAAACACAACAAAAGACCAGGAAGCAGAGCCGTAGTTTAACACACCTCTCTGCAGCTTCTGTACTGTTACCCACCCATTATCCTATTGAGACGGTGTCTTTCTCACGGCCAAAACTTAACAGATCAAAAACTGATCTAAAAGGAACAAACCATAGAAATCTAATAAAAATCAATACGGCTCACCTTGAACCAAAAAATAAAAGAATTAAATGTGGTCTATTAAATATAAGGTCTCTCCCTCCAAAGACTTTGTTAGTTAATGAATTGATTTCTGATAATCAGATTAATTTGTTTTGTCTCACAGAAACCTGGCTACAAGAGGACTACGTTATTGATCTCCACTGTGAGATCAATAAAGCTTATCTTATCTTATCTAGTATAAATGAGTCAACTCCCTCCAATTATTCAAATTTCCACATTCCCAGATCTGTGGGAAGAGGAGGAGGAGTGGCAACCATCTTTCAGTCTGATTTATTAATTAGTCCCAGGCCAATTAATAACTACAGTTCTTTTGAGCATTTAACCCTCAGTTTCCCTCATCCAAACTGCAAAGCAATAAAACCTCTTCTGTTTGTTGTTTTGTATCGTCCACCAGGCCCTTACACTCAGTTTTTGGATCAGCTGTCAGACTTCTTATCTGATTTGGTGATAAACACTGACAAGGTTATTATAGTCGGTGATTTTAACATCCATGTTGACACTGAATGTGATAACCTTAGTGTAGCCTTTAAAACTATCCTAGATTCAATTGGTTTTGCTCAAAATGTGCATAAACCGACACACTCTTGGCTCCATACTTTAGACCTTGTACTGACATATGGCATTGATTGTGAGGTATTAACAGTATTTCCTCACAACCCTGTCCTATCTGATCATTTTTTAATAACATTTGAGTTTAATCTAACTGAGTTCTCCACCCCCAAAAGAGGGTTCCATTATAGTAGATCTCTATCGGACAATGCTGCATCAAACTTTAAAGAGTCTGTCCCCCTTTTAATATCCTCAGTATTGCAGAAATACCCTGTAGATGGCAGCAGTGCTGTTTCTTCCCATTCACAAATCAATACCTTTGCTAACAATGTGACTTCGTCATTGCGTTCTGCATTGGACAATGTAGCTCCCTTGAAAAAGAAGGTGATTATTCACAGGAAGCTGGCTCCCTGGTTTAATTCAGAGCTGCGTTCCTTGAAACACAATGTTAGGAAATTGGAGAGAAAATGGCGCTCTACACACCAAGAGGAATCCTACCTAATCTGGAGGCACAGTCTATTGTTCAATAACAAGACCATTCGCAGAGTTAGAACAGCATATTTTTCATCATTAATTGAAGAGAATAAAAATAATCCTAGATTTCTCTTTAGTACAGTTGCCAAACTTACACAGAGTCATAGCTCCGTTGATCCATCCATTCCCTTAGCTCTTAGCAGTAATGATTTTATGGGATTCTTCATAAATAAAATTGATTCCATTAAAAATAAAATAATTGGCATCCTCCCAACCATGATTACCTCGTCCTCAGTAAGTGAGGCAGCGTTGGAGGAATCTTTAGAAACTGCGCTGTGTCTGAACTGTTTAGAAGCAGTAGAGCTTTCTGAGCTATCTAAAATATTAGCTTCATCTAAACCTTCTACCTGTATGTTAGACCCAATCCCAACCAAGTTGTTTAAGGAGATATTCCCTTTGATCAGTGGTCCTATTTTAGACATGATTAATCTATCCTTAGTAAATGGATATGTACCACAGGCTTTTAAAGTAGCTGTTATTAAACCTTTACTTAAGAAACCTTCTCTTGATCAAGATGAGTTAGTAAATTACAGACCTATATCTAATCTTCTTTTCTTATCTAAAATTCTTGAGAAAGTAGTTGCTAATCAACTTTGTGAACATTTACAAAGTAATGACCTACTTGAGGAGTTTCAGTCAGGCTTCAGAGCTCATCATAGCACTGAAACGGCTCTGGTGAAGGTCACTAATGATATTCTCATGGCCTCAGATAATGGACTTGTGTCTGTACTTGTCCTGTTAGATCTCAGTGCTGCATTTGATACAGTTGATCACAATATTCTCCTACAAAGACTTGAGCATACTGTAGGGATTAAGGGGAAAGCATTAGGCTGGTTTAAATCTTATCTGTCGGACAGATTCCAGTTTGTTCATGTTAATAATAAATCTTCTTCAAGCTCTAGGGTCACTTGTGGAGTACCACAGGGTTCAGTCCTTGGACCAATTCTCTTTACTATATATATGCTTCCGATCGGCAAAATTATCAGACAGCATGGGATTAATTTCCACTGTTATGCTGATGACACTCAGCTATATTTATCCATAAATCCTGATGAATCCAATCAATTACTTCGACTGCAGTCATGTCTTGATGACATCAAAAGCTGGATGACTTTAAATTTCCTACACTTAAATTCTGACAAGACAGAAGTTATAATCTTTGGACCAGAGTCCTCAAAAAATAAACTTCTTAATCATTCACTGAATCTGGATGGCATTAACTTGGCCTCTGGTAATAAAGTAAAAAACCTTGGTGTTATTTTCGACCAAGACATGTCATTTAAATCCCATAT
Organism: Fundulus diaphanus; assembly: GCA_037039145.1. Lineage (NCBI taxonomy): Eukaryota > Metazoa > Chordata > Actinopteri > Cyprinodontiformes > Fundulidae > Fundulus > Fundulus diaphanus. Next base: position 36,355,495 of record CM073134.1, read on the forward strand.
TAAACAGGTTTCCAGAGTTTCCTTTTTTCACCTCCGGAATATCGCCAAAATTAGAAACATTCTGTCCAGGGGTGATGCTGAAAAACTAGTCCATGCATTTGTTACTTCAAGGCTGGACTATTGTAATTCTTTACTATCAGGAAGTCCACAAAATGCAGTTCAAAGTCTTCAGCTGATCCAAAATGCTGCAGCGAGAGTTCTGATGAAAATCAACAAGAGGGATCATATTTCTCCAATTTTAGCTTCCCTTCATTGGCTTTCTGTTAAATCAAGAATAGAATTTAAAATTCTTCTTCTAACGTATAAAGCCCTTAATAATCAAGCTCCATCATATATCAGAGCTCTGATTACCCCGTATGTTCCTAACAGAGCTCTTCGCTCTCAGACTGCAGGTCTGCTGGTGGTTCCTAGAGTCTCTAAAAGTAGAATGGGAGGCAGATCCTTTAGCTATCAGGCTCCTCTCCTGTGGAACCAACTCCCAGTTTTGGTCCGTGAGGCAGACACCCTGTCTACTTTTAAGACTAGGCTTAAAACTTTCCTTTTTGACAAAGCTTATAGTTAGAGTGGCTCATGTTACCCTGAGCTACCTCTATAGTTATGCTGCTATAGGCTTAGGCTACTGGAGGACATCAGGGCCTATTTTTCTCACTCTACTGATTTCTACTGTTCTCCAGTCTACTGTTCTCCAGATTTGCATTGCATTACATTGAAATGACTGTTGTCATTTCAGCTTCTAACTTTTTGTTCTCTCTCTTTTTTCTTCATAGTAGGTACACCTGGTCTGATGTTCTGTTGACTGTGAAATCATCCAGGGAGGACAGATCACCGACTATAACCATCTAATGTAGAACAGATTACTAGATCAATGTGTGCTTCTGTGCTTTTTGTCTGTCTTGTTGTGTCTCTGCTCTGTCTTCTGTAACCCCCAGTCGGTCGAGGCAGATGACCGTTCATACTGAGCCCGGTTCTGCTAGAGGTTTTTCCTTCCCGCTAACGGGTGTTTTTTCTTTCCACTGTCGCTTCATGCTTGCTCAGTATGAGGGATTGCAGCAAAGCCATGTACAATGCAGACGACTCTCCCTGTGGCGCTACGCTTCTCCAGGAGTGAATGCTGCTTGTCGGGACTTTGATGCAATCAACTGGTTTCCTTATATAGGAACATTTTTTGACCAATCTGTATAATCTGACCCAATCTGTATAATATGATTGAACCTAACTTGTAAAGTGCCTTGAGATGACATGTTTCATGAATTGGAGCTATATAAATAAAATTGAATTGAATTGAATTGAACAAAAGCCATTTGGCCAAACAGTCTGAATACAGCGGCTGGCTAGAAAGTATTCTTTGAGTATTTCTTCAATGAAACTTGGTGGTGACAGCATCATTCTGTGGGAGTGTTATTTTGCCACAGACACAGAAAGAATTTGTCTCAGAACAGAAATACACATAATGGAAAGCTTTCAGGAGTCCACACTTTGTCAGGAAAAAAATTACAAGAAAATAAGTCGTGTTCTATCCCATCTAGAAAAATACTCAGCATGAGTGTGGACCTTAATGTAACCAACCTAGCATAGACAACCTTTAACACATTTTCTATGCTATACTTGAACATTAGAGCTAAATAGTTTACATAAAAGGTAAAGCTTAGGTTGCTGTGGCGTATTTAACACTTCCACATTTATGTTACATGGCTTAGAGATTAGGTCTGTGCTCATGGGTAACCTGTGGCCCAGACTTCTGGCTGTTGTGTAATTATTTATGAGCTTTTAACTTATAAAGGGCTTTGTTACACTGTGGTTTTGTTGCCTTCACTCTGCCTGATTGTTTAGATTCATTCAACTCAAACTTTAAAAGAAGGGTGCAGACATTTTTCTGATTTTGCTCAATCAATGAATCGCTTGAACCTAAATATTTATGTAAAAAGAGATTCTCTCGTCTTTACACTCATGCTTCCTGTGCTCTTTAGCAATGGTAATTCTTACCAGGTGTAACTGAAGCTCTGCTGTTTCTCCCTCATAAAGGAGCAGGAACCTGATCATCACCTTCATTTAAAATTAAACCCCTTTAACCGTTCATCACAAACGCTCTTTTAATTAACTCTTGATTGTCAATGCCGATTGCTGGTGGCCATCCATTCTCCTGTCCTCTTGGGTGATCACCAGTGGGGAAGAGTGGTATAAAGGGTGGCATGTGGCTCTGATGACAGCCTTAATAGGACAGCTCCAAGGGGGCTGCTCTACATTATGATCGCAGACAATAAATAACACACACACAAGTGGGTGATTAATTTATTCTGGTCTACTGTAGGGATCCTCATTATAGGAGCATTTAACCCACAAAACACGTTTCTTTTTCTCAGATTTCACACTTTCATTTACCTAAATCTGGTTACATCAAAGGCCCCATTAATGGAAAATATTCTCAGACATCCAGTGATGTTAACAATGGATGGAGGAGGCTGCCATACCAGCAGGCTAAAGACACAACGACTGAGACGGTCGTAGCGAATCGGCAACCCATCAATTCCTGCTCCACTGTCGCCTAAAAAGTCATGAAAAGTTTTAAATGTAATAATTCTGAGGCCTTAAAAAGTCATGAACAGGTCCAGACTTTCTATCATGGGTCTCATGGGTCTTATATTTCTTCTTGTCACATCCTTAAGTTGAGATATATTTTTTCCATTTAATTACTTTTTTTTTTTTTTTTTTTTTTTTTTTTTTTTTTTTTTTTAGAAATACACAAGCAGTAATTTATTCTTTGTTTTAGTTTTGGCTTATGAAATAAGATTTTATCAAAAATGTACGGCTCATGATGGAGGAAAGTAACCAAATTTATCGTCCAATGTTTGCATTTCCCACCAAATGTCAAAATAATAAGTTTCATAAGGGGTCTAAACTGTATTTGCATTCCAAAATACTCTAACATTTATACTACTCCAATGAACATTTTTTAAACAAGGTTTGAGATTTATAAAGCCTTTATTCTGTTTTTCAAAACACAAAATGGGAGAATTTCAATGCATTTTTGCCACTAATTAGATTAGATAATTTAATGAGCATAAATACTACAATATGTGCACTGGTTAAACCTGGATTTGAATATTTACAATGATTAGCATGATATGTAAAACTCCTAATTTGTGAAAAAAGGAATGCTTTTTAGATTATCTAAAAATATTTCTGAAGTAGGTTGTTATTCTTGTTAGCTGGATGTATCGTTGTACCCCTGTGATGGAGAATGTTTCAATTTATTTCATTTCTCACAAGATATTCTCTTTTAAAACTTTCAAGTTTAAGACATAACATTCAAAATTCCCTTTGCTGCATACAGGTAAAAGCCAGTAAATTAGAATATTTTGAAAAACTTGATTTATTTCAGTAATTGCATTCAAAAGGTGTAACTTGTACATTATATTTATTCATTGCACACAGACTGATGCATTCAAATGTTTATTTCATTTAATTTTGATGATTTGAAGTGGCAACAAATGAAAATCCAAAATTCTGTGTGTCACAAAATTAGAATATTGTGTAAGGGTTAAATTTTGAAGACACCTGGTGCCACAAACTAATCAGCTGATTAACTCAAAACACCTGCAAAGGGCTTTAAATGGTCTCTCAGTCCAGTTCTGAAGCTTACACAAACATGGGGAAGACTTCAGATTTGACAGCTGTCCAAAAGGCGACCATCGACACATTGCACAAGGAGGGAAAGACACAAAAGGTTATTGCTGAAGAGGCTGGCTGTTCTCAGAGCTCTGTGTCCAAACACATTAATAGAGAGGCAAAGGGAAGGAAAAACTGTGGTCAGAAAAAGTGTACAAGCGATAGGGTTCACCGCGCCCTAGTCAAGATTGTGAAAAAAAAAAAACATTCAAAAATGTGGGGGAGATTCACAAGGAGTGGACAGCCGCTGGAGTCAGTGCTTCAAGAACCACCACCAAGAGACGCTTGAAAGACATGGGTTTCAACTGCCGCATACCTCGTGTCAAGCCACTGTTGACCAAGAAACAGCGCGAAAAGCGTCTCACCTGGGCTAAGGAAAAAAAGAGCTGGACTGCTGCTGAGTGGTCCAAAGTCATGTTTTCTGACGAAAGCAAATTTTGCATTTCGTTTGGAAATCGAGGTCCCAGAGTCTGGAGGAAGACAGGAGAGGCACAGGATCCACGTTGCCTGAAGTCTAGTGTAAAGTTTCCACCATCAGTGATGGTTTGGGGTGCCATGTCATCTGCTGGTGTCGGTCCACTCTGTTTCCTGAGATCCAGGGTCAACGCAGCCGTCTACCAGCAAGTTTTAGAGCACTTCATGCTTCCTGCTGCTGACCTGCTCTATGGAGATGGAGATTTCAGGTTCCAACAGGACTTGGCGCCTGCACACAGCGCAAAATCTACCCGTGCCTGGTTTACGGACCATGGTATTTCTGTTCTAAATTGGCCAGCCAACTCCCCTGACCTTAGCCCCATAGAAAATCTGTGGGGTGTTGTGAAAAGGAAGATGCAGAATGCCAGACCCAACAACGCAGAAGAGTTGAAGGCCACTATCAGAGCAACCTGGGCTCTCATAACACCTGAGCAGTGCCAGAAACTCATCGACTCCACGCCGCATTAATGCAGTAATTGAGGCAAAAGGAGCTCCAACCCAGTATTGAGTATTGTACATGCTCATATTTTTCATTTTCATACTTTTCAGTTGGCCAACATTTCTAAAAAATCCCTTTTTTGTATTAGCCTTAAGTAATATTCTAATTTTGTGACACACGGAATTTTGGATTTTCATTTGTTGCCACTTCAAATCATCAAAATTAAATGAAATAAACATTTGAATGCATCAGTCTGTGTGCGATGAATAAATATAATGTACAAGTTACACCTTTTGAATGCAATTACTGAAATAAATCAAGTTTTTCAAAATATTCTAATTTACTGGCTTTTACCTGTATGTCTGTCTGATTTTTCTCCCCCTTGGGGAACAGATCTTCTGTTAATCATAACCAGAGTTATAAAGCATTACAGGCATTAATAAATGGTAAAAAAAATTATAGTTTTTGATAAACAAAATGATAAAAAGAATCTAAAATGAATCCATTCATTCATTTTGTAGACTTTTTCTGTTCAGGGTTACAAGGGGCTTATACAGGATCAACGACAGTGTGGGCAGGTCAGCAGACTATCACAGAGCTAAGATAGAAACAGACCACCCTACAGACGTCACACTCATACAGGGATAGTAAGAATATGTAACCTCCATGAACCAGATAGGACATTTAAACATAGAGCTGCAAGATATTAGAACATTTTATGAATTTGGTAAAGATTGCAATGACAATATCAGTTGTAGTATATGCCTATTTTCTTCTTTCCCCTCACAAATCCATGATAAATTGTTGATAAAATCCTGGAATCTAACACAGAGTCATTGTGAAGAAAGAATCAGTGATCTGGTATTTGTCATGTTCTAAAATTATATAAGTTTACAAATGTGCATGCCGTTATTTTGACAGAAATAAAAATGTATTTTTGGGAAAACTACGTACACCCTAAAAGATCCAAATACGTTAAACCTTATCCTTTAGAGGAGATTCAAGTCCCTTTTACCATGACTGGATTTAGTTAGATAGCACCTTAGTTTTAAAAATTTTAAGACAAGCTTTCTGAAAACTGATAATGAGCAGAACGCATAACTGAACGCATGCATCTAATCATGTATTGTGTTTCCATATGTGAGAGGCACTAACTCAGACCCTTTTCAGTTCATACCTTGCTTTGCAATAGTATTCATTCCTGTTGGACCTAAATATGTTTGACTGGGACTTTATGTGATTGTTCTTTAATAAGTTGTGCAGAATTGAGACACAACGTTTTTTGCAAATAAGTATCTGTAAAGTTTCTTGTGCATTTATATGTAGCCCCTTTATTCTTTATCATATTAGAGAATAAATGAAACCCACCACAACATCTTCCCTGAAGAAGTCATTGAAACTGTAAACTGACTCCAACTATTGAAATTAATCTCAGTATATACAGCAATGCTTTGAAGCATCAGGGGGTTAGTCCAGTGTGTTGCTTCGGGTTGGATCTGTAGATAGGAAATTATTAGTTATGCATTCTGAAAATATGGTGAGAAAAAAAAATACAAAGTTTTAAGTCTAGTCTAGTTTTAAGTCACCTATATTCTATATTGGTGACAAAACACATCTAGAAGAAGGATATCCTCTCAGATCTACTTGCACGACACTTGCGTGGTAGAAAATTAACACCTCACCCCTGCAGTGAAACATGGTGATGGTAGCATCTGTGGGGAGCATCTGTGTCAGAGGGCACGGAAGGATGGATAGGGCTAAATACACGGCAATCCTAGAGTAAAGCCTGTTCCAGGCTGTGCTCAAAACCATTCAAGTTTGGACTGAGGAGGCCTCCTCAGCTTTACAGGACTGCTTTGAGCACACTGACTGTGAAGTGTTTAAAGAAGATGCTGATTTAGAAAGTTGCACATAATCTTTGCTGTCTTATATTCACTTCTGCACTGATACTGTCCTCCACAAAGACAATCAGAGTGTTTCTTAACCAGAAACCATGAGTGGACAGCTCGGTGCGGTCCCTACATAATTTCCCGGGATGCAGCGTTAAGATCACGAGACAAACTGGCCTACAGCAGGGCTAGAAGTGAACTTAAAAAAGGCATGCAGAAGGCAAAGCACAGATACAAGCAGCGCATCAAGGACCACTTCAGCAGCAACAATCCACTCAACATGTGGAGAGGCATCAGGACTATCTCAGACAACACGCAGAGTGACCAGCAGCCCAGCAACGACCCAGCTCTCCCTGCCAGCTTAAACAGCTTATTTGAGTCTCCAAGCAGCAGGGGGCCTGAACATCTTCCCCAGCCAGAGATGCAGCATCATCCCTTCGTCCTGCAGCTCCACCTAGTGACCTCTTTCTTAGAGAAGATCAACACCAACAACGCAGCAGATCCAGGCATGATGTCTGGTCGGACGTTAAAATCACGTGCTGACCAAATAGCAGGGGTCTTTCTGGACATCTTCAACCTCCCTGTAAATCTCAATGGTCCCTGTCTGCCTGAAATCATCCACCATCGTGCCTGTCCCTAATAAAACCAACCATCACCTGCCTCAATGATTATTGTCCTGTTGCTATGACCCCTGTCATCATGAAGTGCTTCAGGAGGATCCTGCTGCAACACATCCAAGACGCCATCCCTGCTGGCACGGGCAGCCTGCAGTTTGCCTACAGGGAGAATCGCTCCACGGAGGATGGTGTCTCATTTGCACTTCACTCAGCTCTGACCTATCTGCAGCATCCCAACACTTATTTTAGGATCCTGTTCATGGACTTCAGCTCAGCATTCAACACCATGCTCCCAGATTTGCTGGTTCTGAAGCTCCACAACCTAGGATTATCCACACCTCTCTGCGCCTGGGTCATAGACTTCCTCACCAACAGGCCCCAGGTGGTGAGGATTTTGAAACGCACATCTGCCCCACTGCTGCTCAACACCGGCACAAGGTTGTGTCCTCAGCCCTGCTCTCTTCACCCATTATTGCTCTGCTATTCACCCCACAAACATGGTGGGGAAGTTTTCGGACGACACCACTGTAGTGGGTCTCATCATTGTTGGAGATGAGACCCACTACAGGGAAGAGGTCAGCAAACTCACACAGTGGTGCTCCAGGAACAACCTGGTCCTGAACACTAGAAAGACCAAGGAGGTAATAATGAACTACAGGAGGTCCAGGAAAACGGAACACGCTCCTCTCTGCATACAGGGGGAGGTAGTAGAGCGTGTGGACAGTACTGGGTTCCTGGGCATTCACATGTCCTCCGACCTCTCCTGGTTTGTAAATCAAGTCAAGTTTATTTTTATAACACATTTCAGCAGCAAGGTGGTTCAAAGTGCTTTACATCATTGTTCCAGATTTGTGGAGTATAGGAACTAAATGATGCTTCTCCATGTTTGGTTCTGGTTCTGGGTATGCAGAGTAGACCACAAAGAGAAGAGCTGAGTGGTCTGGAGGGATGAAACAGCAACCACAGGTCTTTAGTGTATTTTGGTCCTAAGCCATTCAGTGATTTATAAACTAACAGAAGTATTTTAAAGTCTATTCTCTGAGATACAGGGAGCCAGTGTAAGGACTTTGGAACTGAGGTGATGTGCTCTGTCTTCCTGGTTTTAGTGAGAACACGAGCAGCAGCGTTCTGGATCAGCTGCAGTTGTCTGACTGATTTTCTGGGAAGATCTGTGAAGACACTGTTGCAGTAATCAATGTGACTAAAGATAGGCACATGGATGAGTTTCTCTAGATCGTGTTGGGACACCAGTCCTTTAATCCTGAAAACGTTCTTCAGGTGTTAGAAGGCTGACTTTGTAACTGTCTTTATGTGTCCTTGAAGGTTCAGGTCTGAGTCCATCACTACACACAGATTTCGGGCTTGATCACGAGTTTGTAGTTGTAATAACTGAAGCTGTGTGCTGATCCCAGTTTGTTCCTCTTTAGGGCCAAAGATAATCGCTTCAGTTTTGTTTGTTTTGTATTCACCTCCCACCTGGTGATGGAGGCCCAACAACAGCTTTTCATCCTCAGAAAACAGAAGTGGACTGGATTTTTCACTAAGCTGCTAAACAAAAACTTTACATTGCTACAATAGAAAGTATCCCAGCATAACAGTGTGGTACGAGAGCTACACAGTGCAGGAGAGGAAGGACTTAGCACGGGTGGTGAGGACAGCACAGGGAATTGTGGGATGCCGTGTGCAAGAACTGAACTCGGTTTATGCTGCACAAGTCCAGAGAAGGGCCAGATGCATTGCCACTGAGCCCACCCACCACGGGCAATGCACTGTTGCCCCTCTTCCATCAGGCAAATGTTTCAGGAACATCAAATCCCAAACTAACAGACTAAAAAAAAGCTTCTTCACAAAATCTGTGAAGGCTATCGCCCCCTGCTGAGAAGACTGAGTCTGTTACACATCACAATAACACTATTTTCTCAGTCTTAACTTATCAAAAATGTTTCATTGCACAGTTCTGTTTATGAAGTTTTAAGAATATTGCACAAAGGCATGAATGTATCAGCAAAGAACCTTTGTGTGAATAATTCATGCAACACACTAAATCATATTGCTTAAAAAGGACTGACTTAAAAAAATTCACCACGTTAACACGGGGTGGTAATAAATAGATTTATTATTGAAAACACTTTAGATCGGACTGGAGCTTCACCTTTCAGCTACAGGGGAAGAAAATGTAATTTGTTAGAATTGCCCACTCAAACTCCAGGCCTAAATCCTATTGAGAATGTTTGGGGAGGCCTAAAAAATTAAGTTCACTGATGCTCTCCATGACTGAAGTTGGAAAGAAGAATGTGTAGAAATTTCTCAAGAGGCAAAAAGCTGTCAGAGACATAACCCAAAAGCCTTATAGCAGCAATCACTGTTAGAGGAGGCTCTATAAAGTATAGACTCACAGGGGCTAAATATAAACACACACTAGAATTTTTCATGGATTGGCGTATTTTTATACTTTAATTCTTTAAAAAATTCTTTAAACGCAATAAAGTTGAGCGTCGTCAGCAACAACCTGTGGCGGTGAGCAACCCCCCCGTCGGCTCCCTCACGTTTCTACCACTCCCTATCAGCCATTCCATTACTCCTCCATGACCTTCCAGACAAGTCAGATGTTTAAAGTAAAAAGGTTAGAGCTTGAAATGCTCAGAAGAAGTGACATTAGCATAAAAACATCAGCGTTTAAAAATAAACACTTTTCAGTCATTAAGAGGTCATCACATGATGCTGCAGAATCTTTTTTTTTATCCTATCATAGCCTCACTGATTTAGAGTAGAGGATGAATGCCACCTGTTCTTCCTCATGAAAATACAACAGGCCAGATGCTGTCTGAAAGACTTGGATGTGTTTTTACATCTGGACAGATTACTGATATAACTGCAGCGAATCCTCAGTTTCCATTCCCCACCCCCACCCCTCTGTTTGTGAAAAGGAAAATCTCGTGTTGAATTTTTGCAGATCAACAGATTACCGTTTGAATGAAGAAAACTACATAGGTCACTTCCAGTTTCACTTCCAGTAGTTTTTGCATGACATATCTTGTGTACGCTTTTTTTTTTTCTACAGAGCAAAAAGGCATACATCCGTGTGCCTTTCAAAGCCTCTACACAGGAAAGACATAACCACCGGTTGACCCTGTTTTTATCACTTCATTGCAAAAGATCAAGTCCTAGTCTTTATTGGTTGTAAGGTTGTGGCAATCTTTTCCCCCCCTAATGATATATGGGGATTTAACCCAGCCCATCTGATCTTATCCTTTTTTATGCAGCTGTGTTGCTAAGTTTTTACTGTTGTTGGTGCTTGGCTTTGCAGCTCAATCGACAGCTGAAGCCAGTTATTTACATACACTGTATAACAAAAACATAAAGACGTTTTTTCTCATTGTCTAACAAATAATCAGACTAAGCATTTCCTTTATGAGTTTCTTCAGATTCAACAGTTTACATATTAAAAAATGACTGTGCCTTTAAACAATTTGGGGCAAGCCCAAATGATGGTTTCATGGCATTGTAAGCTTCTGACAGTCAGGTCATTTTACATTTAAATAAAGGCACACCTGTGGATGTATTTTAAGGAATGCCTCCTTGTTTGACATCATGGAAACATGACCAAGAGACCAAAAGCAGAGTCGTGGACTTCCATAAGTCTGGTTCATCATTGGGTGCAGTTTCTGTATGCCTTAAAGGTACCCCTTTCATCTGTTCAAATACCATATGTAAGCATTAACAGTGTGGGAATACTCAGCCATCACACCGTTCAAGAAGGATACGGGTTATGTGTCTCATTGATGTACAGGTTTTGTACCAAGAACAAAGGGAAAATAACTTGTGAACATGCAAGACCAAGATTTTCCTGTGCGAAACGAGTCCTGTGTGACATGGGATGGCCACATAGAGGAAGAAAACATTTCTCCAAAAGCAACAATTATGCCACTGTCTGCAGTATTCATGGCATATTTTGTCAATGATGCCCCTATACTTTTGAAGGAAAAGATGAAACTAGCAAGCCTGAAAAGTACATGGTTGGCAGTATCATGCTGTGTGGCCGTTTTGCTACAGGAAAGACTGGTGCACTTCACAGAATAGATAGATGTGCCTGGGCACAAATAGGTCTTCCAAATGGACAGAGACCCAACGCATATAGGAAATTAATGGTGGATTCAGGACAGCAAATGTCATGTTTGTGAGTGGCCATTCCAAAGATCTGATTTCAGTCTCATGCAGCATTTGTGATCAGAGATGAAAAGCTTTCACTAAGGTGTCTTTAGTACAGCAGTTCTGTCAGGAGGAGTGAGCCATATATGTTACGTTTACATGCACAAAAGGAATAAAAATACGCCATGTAATCACGGCAATCGAAATATTGTAATTGGAATAAGATCAGTCAGAATAAAATTGTATTCCAATGAGAGGGGTGGTTTATGCCGATTGATAATCCGATCAACGTACTTATAAATGCTTGTCACGATCAAGTTATTCCGAATGTGGCAAACTGACCCGAGTGTGCATGTACGCCCGATGTAAACGTGCCATTTTTCCGCGTTGTTGAGTGGCGGAAATACGTTAGGAAGCAAAACTGTCAGTTCTCCCAATACAACCGTTTTATTGGAAACATTAAAAGACCTCTAAATTATTATTTATTCAGTTGTTTAGCAATGACGGAGGTTCTTCTGTGTTTTTTATTGAAGAATTTGATAACTGTACATGTCAGGGTGGTTCTATTCTGAGTCAAACCAGGTGCATATATACGCACATTATGATCGGATTAATTGTGTGCCCATATAAACGGTACAATCTGATTGTTTTTTATTCGAATACATTTCAATCCGATCGTGAAATTTTGTGCATGTAAACATAGCTAACTACAGCAAACTATTGCGAGAAGCTTTCTGAGGGATATTGAAATTATACAGAAAACAAAAGGCAATGCTACTAAATAATAGGAAAATATGTCTAAACTTCTGATTCAATTAAAGTTCAAATAAATTCAAATAAATCATCTTAAATGTTCTTTTTGGTTATTCTGATATTTAGCAAAAATAAATATTTTTTGTAATCTTGATTGACCAAACATGGTTAAAGTTTAGTCTTATGTGTCTTTTTAAATAGTGAATGTAAACATTTAGTTTGAATTTCACATAAATTACTCGCTACTTGTCTCAATGAGTGCATCTGCCAAAACCAAGGAATAAACACTAAGTCAACATGAACATTTATCAGTAGGTGCATTTTCAAAAAAAAAATAGTCTTCATCACAAATTATTAACCGACCTTTTGAATTTTGTTTTTCAACAGTCTGATCCATTCAACCCCAAAAGAGATTCTGACTGTACAACACCAACCAGGCATAACTGCACTGTCTTGGTCACAGAATATAGAATAAAACACGATGGCTAAGCTCAAATGGAATGACCGTATTTGTGGCTGGATGCTGATATGGTGTAATCCACTCTAAGCTCCTCTTTGCGATGAAATGGGGAGGGGGTCAGAAAAGAGTGCTGTGGGGGTCTACTGTTAACCATGCTAGTTGGCAACAATGTTTTTTTTAAAGTCCTAATTTGTTTAACTGTGTAGATTCCTTGAGCCTGCCCTGAACTGTGTATTGGTGCTTGTGGTTTGCACAATCACCATCAATGTCTAAAGGATGTCTATTTTATATCTTATCTGGAGCCTAGATCTGTGGAGTTTGATTGCTTCTCACATGAATGAGTGGGTTTTCTTGTTTTGTGTTCCTCACATAGCATCTTAGGTCAATTACTGGCTTTAAATAGCTAGTAGGTGTGAATGTGTTTATTTTTATTCATGTTGTCTCTTTATTGGCAATGCAATGGACTACTCACCAGTCCATCGGATAGACTCCCCATGTGACCCTAAATCACGATAGAACATAGGAAAAGGAATGGATGCATGTTGACTGTAAATAAGCCCTATAAGCCCTATTGTAACTAAATATGATTGTCATCATTCAGTAAATTATTTCTGCAAAAGTCTTTGGATTGTTAAGTGACAACTAAACACTGGACTGAATAGAGGGAAGGGCTAGTGCCTAGTGAGACCTCAAGGGCCCCCTTGATGACCTAATTAGTGTTATTGTTCTGACTTTAACTTTTAAGCATGTGACTTCTAACTAGTGTTCAGAACTGGAGAAGCCTATTGGATGAGAGTTGGAATATCTTTACAAAACCAGAGAAGAAGTCACATTGGTCTCTGTCCAATCACTTAGGGCTGTCGTGTCCTAGATCAAAGGTCTTCCATCCTGGTCCTCAGGACCCACCGTCCTAAATGTTTTAGGTGTTACCCTGCCTCGACACACCTGATCTAAATAAATGGGTGATTAAAAGGCCTCTGCAGCCCTTAATGGCTGCTGAGGTGGTCATGCGATCATTTGATTTAGGTTTGCTGGAGCAGAGTCACATCTAAAACATGCAGGATAGCATGTTTTAGATGTGATTAGGTGATTGTGCAGCACTCCAATGTTCTATGCAAATTTAATAAGGGCAAGAATGCGTTTCGACTCCACGCAGAACCAAGACAAACAATGTGTCTTCATACAGAATAGAGAATTGGCTTATATGTTCTTTTGCCCTATTAAAGTTGTGTAGGGGGCCCCCCTCCCACCACGCAGAATCACCTATGCTAGAAGATTATTGTCATGTTTAGTTATTGAACCCGAACACAACCACAACAGAGTTAAGTTTTAACAGTTTATTGAAATTTGTGGATAGTGGAGGACGGAACCAAGAGTCTGACAGGTGTGCTGAATACTGGCTAATTAGTAGCTGACAGGTGTGGATGATTACTGAACTGGAGACTGGAGCTGTATGGAAGGTGGCAAGTGTTTTGAGTCTGTGCATGATGCAGCAGACAGGCTGAATCATGACAATTATTGACACAAATGTCACGCTATAATGTTATAGCGAATTATAAACGAATAGAGTGAGGTTATGTATTAATACAAAATAAATAAATTAACGATTAGGGCTGGACGATATAGAAAAAAAGGCTTATCGATAAAAAAAAATGCATATTGATCGATATCGATAATTATCAATAAAATTTAAAACCTGGCTCTTATGATATTGCTAAATGACTTACTTTTAATAAAGAACACATAAACACTAAATCTCAATTAAATCCTTATTTAACCAACATTTTTACCCATAACTGATTTTTTTTAAAGAAAAATAACTCAACTTAAGAGACCTGGGTGATGTTATTAAATACTGACAATGAATAAACTAAAGTGACCAGTAAAATGACCAAAATAAACGTAACAAATAATTAAATAGAATAGCCTATTTAGGTGGGAATAGTACACTAGTTACTCCTCAGGTTCCATTCTCTGTCTATATAGTCAATTGAGAGGCTGATGCGGGCTGAGGTCCGAGGTTGTGGCGTGGGAAGACACAGATTGCAGCTCATTTTGCACTGATTCCCTGCACTCGTTGCACAATTTAGGGAGCGCTGTTAGAGAAAAACTTGCGGCCCGGAACTTTATTTTGCGGATCAAGAGTGGCAGGTAATTGTTTGAAGCCAGGTTTTTCAACTGCAGACAACAGCAGCATATCCATCACTATGAAGCATGTTACTGCATGCGTGATGTCCTTATGCCGCTTGGACGCTTTGTCATTTTATCACAAAGAAGGGAGTCCAGTTTAACTGCTATACCTGCTTTGTTTTGGAAGAACTTCCATCAGATTCCTCCGAAGACGACGCGGAGTCGCGCAGGGCCGACACAGCTCGCGCTGCTGCGGGTGTGAGCAGCTTACGTGATGAAACAAGTTGGTTGCATTACCAGACTTTGTTTTTACCGGTTCTTTGCAAATTTTACAAATCACTGTGGTTTATTTCTGTCAGACTGGTGAACTAGTAAAACTCCGTTTTGGGACAATTTCCTCCGCCGCTCCTTGCTGCGACATATTCACATGCTGTGTGTTGTGGTTTGAGAGGGCGGCGCTTTGTGACGGCGTGCCTGGGTCCGCGATTACGATTGGTCGAGAGGAAGCAGTGACTGTAGCATCAACTAATATGATAGGCTGAAAGGAAGGAAGGAAAACTGTCTCTATATCGAACTTTTATCGACCCTTTTTTCCCCTATTGCGCCACACGTCTATCGACCGATTATTGTTATTGAATTATCGTCCAGCCCTATAATTGTTTATACTTAAAATAATTTGCTCTTTTATTAAAACTTCTGAATCCAAACTGTCACAAAACATATTAAATAAATGATTTCATCATCATTCACTCATTCATTTATATCTCTTGTTTGTTATTTAATTGTAAAAAAAAAAAAAAAAAAACGATTGGGGGGTGGGGGTGGGGGTGGGGGGGCCCTGTTAGCCAGGGGACCCCAATCAGCCGGTTAGTTCGCTTAGGCCTCAGGCCCCCTTTCTTTTTGGAGTTATGCACACTTGTTTTCTTCTGTTGTTAAGTCTTCACAGATACCCTCCACCCAATCAGATTGAGATTTTGCCATTTTCAAATAAGAGTGGGGAGAAGATTTATTCCCTGGGTATGCAAACCTGGCAAGGGGATATAAATACATGCTACACTTTTCAGATTTTTGTTTGTTAAAAGATTTGAAAAGCATGGTTCATTTTCTCATTTTCATGCCACTTGACCCTTGTCTGATATCTGAAATCACAGTAAATTTAGGCCCTAACATGATAATTTTCATGAAAACTTCTTCAAATTTCCTTTTTTTCTCTAAAACTCATTCTTAGCCACAGCAGTGCAAAAGCTCTGACTTAAAAGGAAATTGTTGATTTAACTGATGACCTGGCCTAGATTTAAACCAAATGGCTTTTCTGTTGTCTTGCAATACTAAGAAAGTGTTTGCGCGTAACACTGTTGTTGCTTTGTGAAGAAAAGGTTTACACATGTTTCTGTTAGCTTTAATTTCAATGTATATATTTGATTTTACTTTAACTTTGAAGGTACCCATCTTTGATATGAAAAAAAATCTGAGTTTAGTCTTGTGTTCTCTTCATATGCTGCATATTTTATTAATGTGCACAGTATTTTATGTTTTTAAGCTTTCATAGCCTGAGTGTCACTGCTGACTGAGTGGATGATTTGGTGTGGCACCACGCTCTATTTTAGTGCAGCTAGACAGATTTGCAGTCAATAACACTCGCTAAAACCCCAGCTGTTTTTTTTTTAATCAGATCCCATGGGTTTCGGCCTGGCCAAACAAGGTTTGCAAATGGCTGTGACTGACTCGGTCATGTCTGCAGGAAAAAAAAAAAAAACACACCTCCCTGCAGCATATGCTGAAATACTTAGGACATGACATTAGTGTCAACTAAGACAACTGCTGTCTGCAACTGATAAAGTGGCATCACTTAAAAATACGGCAGCATTCACATTACTTTTGTCATGGGTAGACTCTGCATGTCATAGTCCAGGCCTAGGTGCAGGTCGGGTTTTCTCTCTCTCCCTTCTCAGCAGGGCTGGACAGGCAGGTGCTCTACATTTGAGCTGATTACCACCCTTCATAAGGAGCTGGAACCAGGAGGAGGGCGTCAGAGCGGGGTGCGGATGATGACCGAGAGGAGTTGGCTGGGAGAGGAAGATTGTGAGCAGAGTGAAAGTCGGTAGGAGTTGATTATTTCTGGCGGATTGCATAAACTGTACATTGAATGTAACTTTATGGCTTCTACATCAGGTGGAAATAGTGGAGAAGAAATGGAATGGATGATGTCTAGGTCGTCTAGGAGAAAGAGAGAAATAAGACAAAGACAGGAAAGAGATAGAAGTTGGTCAGATGGGAGTGAGGTTAGAGAGGAAAGAAGTAAAAAGACAAAAACAATAAAAAGTCTGGAAAAACAAGTACAGGGAGAGAGAGGAAATGGGGAAGAGGAGTGGAAAGTCACAGTCGAGTTTAAACAAGAGGGAGGACATCTTCATCCGATAAAACTAACAAAAGCAATAGAGAAAGAAATTGGACAAATCAATTCAGCCAGGATAATGAATAACCGAAAGATATTAATTTTTGCTACTAGCAAAAAACAACAAGAACAGATTCTTAAAATGACAACCTTGGTAGGTGAAAGAGTCAAAACATTCATCCCTGGTGCAGCTGCAAGATTAAGAGGAGTGATTACAGGAGTTCCACTAGACATGACAGTTGAAGAAATCAAACAAGAAATAAAAGGAGGCAAAGTTATGGAAGTAACAAGGATAAAACACAAAAGAGACGGAGTAGTTAAAGACACAATGGCAATAATATTGATGTTTGAGGATGTTGTGCCGGAATCTGTACAGATAGGATACATAAATTATAGGGTGAGAGAATACATTCCCAATCCAATAAGGTGTTTTGTTTGTCAGAGAATGGGTCATGTAGCAAAGGAGTGCAAAGGGAAAATGAGGTGTGCAAGATGTGGAGGGTCGCATGAGTATGGAAAGTGTGATAAAGACGCCAAAGTGAAATGTTGTAATTGTGGAGGAGAACATAGTGCAGCATATGGAGGGTGTATAGTACAAAGAGAAGCAAGGCAAGCACAAAGAATAAAGATAACAGAGAAGGTTTCATATGCTGAGGCATTAAGGAAAGTTAGAAAAGAAAGTACAAATAATTTGGGAAATAAAGAACTTAATCAAGGAGATTTAAATCAGGAAAATAATGATTCACAAAGAAAACAGAAGCAAATCATTGTTAGTTCAACAGCTGAAAGTAATGTATGTAAGCACAAATGTAATGTTGATGAGAATACAATGATGGTGAAAAAAGATAATTTTGTGGCATTTATTTGTCACATTATTAATGTTACAGTGCAAATGAAAAAGAAAAGTGATAAAATCAAAACGATTGTAGAAGCAGCAGGAAGGTTTCTGGACATGAAAGAGATTCAAGCAGATCAAATTCATAAACTTCTGAGTTCAGCTGGAAATGATCAAGAAAAGGATTAAAAAAAAAAAAAAAAAAAAAAAAAAAAAAAAAATGGTAATTCATATTCTACAATGGAATGCTAGAAGTCTTATAGTAAATGGTCAAGAACTTAAAAAATATGTACACAAATTAGAAACAGTTCCAGATGTTATTTGTATTCAGGAAACTTGGCTAAAACCATCTTTAGATTTTAAAATTCCAGGGTACAGTTCAGTCAGAAGAGATAGGAGTAACAATAGTAATGGAGGAGGTTGTGCAACTTTCATTAAAGATGGATTGGCATTTAAAGAATATCAAGTACCTGGTCAGTATGAATGTGTAAGTGTAGAATTATATAATTTAGAAAAAATTGGTAATATTAGGATTCTCAACTATTATAATCCATGTAAAAGGTTAGAAAGTGAGGTGTTTAATAACATTTTAGGATCAATAACAAGAAGAGAAGTTTGGTGTGGGGATTTCAATGCACATAATAGCCTATGGGGAAGCAGACAGACGGACAATAATGGTAAAATAGTGGAAGAAATGATGGATGAAAGGTCACTGGTGTGTCTTAATAATGGACAGGGAACAAGAATTGATATACATAAAGGAACTATGTCATGTCTTGATCTAACATTAGTATCCAGTTCAATAGTAAGTTCTTGTGAATGGGGTGTGAGGGGAGAGTCTACAATAGGAAGTGATCATTTCCCTGTTAGCACAATTATTAAAGATAATTTATTTAGACAAGATGAAATTAAAATAACAAGATGGTGCTTTAGTAAAGCAAAATGGCAAATGTTTAGAACAGTATGTGAGCAAACTAGTCATTTAGTGACATTAAAAGGAAATATAGATGAGTGCACTAAACAGGAAACGGATCATATACTAAATGCTGCAGAAATAAGTATTCCAAAAGCAATTATTAAAGGAAAGACAAAAATTGTGCCATGGTGGAATAAGGATTGTAGCAGAGTGATTAAAGAACGAAATAAAGCTTTTAAAACTCTTCAGAAAAATTTGACAGGAGAAAATCTTATTAAATATAAGAAGAGAAGGGCAGAGGCTCGTAAAATAATTAAAGAGGCTAAGAAGGAAACATGGAGAAATTATTGTTCATCTATAGGAGCAGAAGTTAAACTACAAAATGTTTGGTCAATGTTCAAGAAGATGGGTGGGAAAAGAAATCAAGTTAGAATTCCAGCACTGGTTAGCGGTCAAGAAGTAGTGGTGTTAAATAAAGATAAGGCAGACGTTTTGGGTGAGGCATTTGCAGCAGTGCATAGTGGGGAGCACCTAGGAAATATACATAGGAATCAAAAAGAACAAAAACTCAAAGAATTTAATGATATATACAAAAAGAAAGATAGATCTGTATCAGCATTAGATGAAGAAATAAGCATGAATGAAATAAAAACAGTTATTAAAGATACTGGATATTCAGCTCCAGGAGATGATAATCTTTGTTATGCAATGTTTAGAAGATTACCGGAAGCAACGTTAAAATTAATTCTACGACTTTTTAATAAAATTTGGAGAGAAGGTGAAGTTCCAAAGAAATGGAAAATTGCAATAATCCTCCCATTTAATAAACCAGGAAAAGATACTTCAGACCCAAATAATTATAGACCAATAGCATTGACATCTCACTTATGTAAGTGGATGGAGAAAATATTAGTTAAGAGATTAGGGTTTATTTTAGAGCAGAGGCAGATATTTAGTAATTATCAATGTGGATTTAGAACAGGAAGGTCTACAATGGATGCACTAGTGAGAATTACTAATGATATAGAAAAAGGATTAAAAATGAAGGAATTGATAATAGCAGTATTCTTTGATATAGGAAAAGCATATGATTCAATGTGGAGGGAAGGTTTACTGATTAAGTTGGGAAATATGGGAATAGGTGGAAGAATGTATAATTGGATAGCAAGTTTCTTTGCAGATAGGAAAATTAGAGTTAAAGTTGGTGATAATTATTCAAGAGATTTTAAAGTAGAAAACGGCACTCCTCAAGGGAGTGTAATTAGTCCTTTACTTTTTAATATTATGATTAATGATATATTCTTAAATATAGATAAATGCATTAAATCAGCACTATATGCAGATGATGGAGCCATATGGATGAGGGGAAGGAATGTTTCGCACATAGTAAAAAATATAAAGAGAGTTGTAAATAAAATAGAAAAATGGTCATATGAATGGGGATTTAAATTGTCAGTAAGTAAATCTTGTTATATGATTTTCAGTAATAAAAGAAATATTGATATAGGAGAAATAAAATTATATGATCAACCTATAAAAAGAGTAGCAGAATTCAAATATTTAGGATTATGGTTAGATAATTCATATACTTGGAAAATACATATTAAACATTTAGAAACAAAATGTAAGAAAGTAATAAATCTCATGAAAGCCGTGGCTGGGAATGATTGGGGGGCTGATAAGCAGTCACTATTGAATATCTACAGGGCACTTATGAGATCAGCAATAGATTATGGATGTATGGTATATGGAGCAGCAGCTAAATCATCATTACAAATAGTAGACAAATTACAATATAGGGCATTACGAATAGTTACTGGAGGAACTAAGACTACCCCTATTAATGCTCTTTTAGTAGAGGCTGGAGAAACTCCTTTGGAAATGAGACGGGTCAAAATATCACTTTCATACTGGATCAGAGTTAAAAGTAGTAGTCAAGAAAATTTAGCAACAAGCATTATAAAGAACTGTTGGGAATATTCCAAATTTACAAGAAAGGGGTTTGGCTGGAATGTGAATAAATGGGCAAAAATATATGAGTTAGATAATAAGACATTTTCAAAAAATAACCCAATTAGTGCTGTGCCACCATGGTTGTTTCCAGAAACCAAAGTTGACCTTAAAATACATGAAATGAAAAGAGAATGGAAACATAATGAAGTCGGGGTTAAAACTAGTATATATATTAGACAATGGTATTATAGTTATTTAAAAATATACACAGATGGTTCAAAAAATTCAAAGGGAAATGTGGGAATAGGGATATACATTCCAGAGTTTAATATATGTAAATGTGAAAGATTAACAGACCTGTTATCGATATATACAGCAGAAATGGTTGCAATTATTTTTAGTTTACAGTGGGTGGAGGAGGTTAGACCAGATAGGGTGGTAATTTGTACAGATTCAAAAGCTGCAATAGAAAGTATTCACTCAGGAGGAAATAATAGGAAAGACCTTGTTTTAGAAATTTATCAGAATTTATTTAGGTTAGTTAGATATGGAATAGATGTTCAGTTCTGTTGGGTACCGGCACATGAAGGGGTGATAGGAAATGAAAAAGCAGACAAGCTAGCTAAAAAGGCTTTAGTAAAGCAGAATGTAGTTGAGATTACATTTGGGAAAGGGGAAGGGAAATCAATAATTAAAAAGAAAGAAACAGAAATGTGGCAAAAAATATGGGATGAAGATGAGAAAGGAAGAAGATTATATAGGATTCAAAAATCTGTAATAATTAAAAATTATGGAGAAAGAAGCAGAAGGGAAGAGATCATTTTTACTAGATTAAGAACTGGACACACATATCTGAATGAGTTTTTATATATATTAGGGAAGAGAAATGATGATATA
Source organism: Fundulus diaphanus (assembly GCA_037039145.1). Taxonomy (NCBI): domain Eukaryota; kingdom Metazoa; phylum Chordata; class Actinopteri; order Cyprinodontiformes; family Fundulidae; genus Fundulus; species Fundulus diaphanus. Next base: position 36,377,068 of record CM073134.1, read on the forward strand.
TGTGAGGGTTGTGGAGCAAAAGAAAATGTGGATCATGTTCTGATGAAATGCATTAAATATGCAACGGAAAGAGAGAGGATGAGGAAAGTAATTATGGAAAATGGGAGAGAATGGAGTATTAAAGGAATATTAGGGCGAGATGGAGATGGAGAGGAAATTATGGTCATTAATAAAGCATTGTTTTTATTTTTACATAACACAAAATTAAAAAATAGAATATAGTAGGTTGAGCCATAGAGTTACACACTCATGTACAGTAGGTGGCGGTATGCACCTATAAGTTGTTTGCAATCCGCCAACAAAAGGAAAGAAGAAGAAGAAGAAGAAGGAGGGCGTCAGTTCGTTAGCGCTCCTGCGTTGGTACAGACCGATCACTTTCCAAGCCTTGATTCCTTGTGTTACCAGAGCCTAATCTTGTTCTCGCATGGAATAGCCTTCATTTCTAAGAACAAGAATAGACTGTCGAGTTTCAGATGAAAGTTCTCTTTTTCTGGCCATTTTGAGCGTTTAATTGACCCCACAAATGTGATGCTCCAGAAACTCAATCTGCTCAAAGGAAGGTCAGTTTTGTAGCTTCTGTAACGAGCTAAACTGTTTTCAGATGTGTGAACATGATTGCACAAGGGTTTTCTAATCATCAATTAGCCTTCTGAGCCAATGAGCAAACACATTGTACCATTAGAACACTGGAGTGATAGTTGCTGGAAATGGGCTTCTATACACCTATGTAGATATTGCACCAAAAACCAGACATTTGCAGCTAGAATAGTCATTTACCACATTAGCAATGTATAGAGTGTATTTCTTTAAAGTTAAGACTAGTTTGAAGTTATCTTCATTGAAAAGTACAGTGCTTTTCCTTCAAAAATAAGGACATTTCAATGTGACCCCAAACTTTTTAACGATAGTGTATATATATAGGGATACTGTACAGTGCTTTGCAAAAATATTCACTCTTTGAACTTCTTTGAATCAAATTTTGTCACTGTTAAGGACTCAGGAACTGGACCTGATAATTAAGACTACACCAAAGCATGTTTAAGCATTTTATTAAGATAATTGATGTAGCTAGTGCAGGAAACTATGGGAACTGGTTCTGGCAGCTCTTAATAGGATCCGTAATGGACACTGAATCCAATGTGTGAGCTTGATGTAGATACAGAAGTTCACCCCAGAAGCGGTTAGAGGAGCGGTAATGCTTAGACAGTCCAAGGTTATACACAGGCTGGCAGAGAAAGGCAGAGTCACCAGTGACGCAATCCAACAGGCTGAGTCCACAATCCAGTCCACGGTCAGTAATATAGTGATGTTACGTGATGTGCCGAGGCTTCGAGGCGTGTGTCGAGTAATGGAGAGGGCGTTTCCGTTAAGAGCGTATCAAAGCTTGCTTCATTTAGGGGAGGAGCCGAAAACGATGACGTCCGAAGCCTCGCTTCCTGGCTGTACCACGTGACTGCTTCGGGAAGTGGCTCAGATTTTGCCAGATGACCGGTTCATTCAGAACCAGTCATGGCTGCACGCTGGATCATTAAACAGTTCTGCTAACCAGATGCAGTTTAAAACGCCACTTAGTCTGTTTATAAGTTTCGTTTTTATTAATTCTGCATTTTTTAACTACATGCACCGTATTTCTGTGCCTCAGCGCTTGCTCCTCTCCCCCCTCCTTTCCCTCGGAGCAGGTGCTTTTATCACCTTTCACCATTCAAAACGTGAATCACTACGTTTAATGTCCTCACATCGGTAGCAACGTGTGCCAGTTAAAGTCAATAGGAGAGTTAGTAGCTGTGTTTCATGCTCTTTTGTTTTTAACAACATAGAATCAGTGGCGCTTCGGTGGGCGTGCTGCGTTGCGCTTTAATTCAGGTGTGCACTTTTAAGGGTCATTTTAAAGAACTTATAACATCAGGGCCTTCATCTCAGATCTGTCAGTACCCCTGTTCCCTTTATAGGAGCCCTTTACAGTATTTAGTTATGCATTTTCCCCACTGTATATCCGTCGCACGCAGCGCACCAACGGGGTAAAATCCGCCCACCGCACCGCCGCACTGACGAGAGCAATAGAAATGTGTCTGGTCAGCGCGGCGACTGACTGAGAAACCTGTCGCTGTGAAAGGTGATGAGAATGTTATAAACTGTAACAGTCTAGAAGTGCATTGAGCTGAAAAGAGAGGAGACATCAGCAGCTGGATCGTGTGTAAAGACGCAGCGGGAACCTCTGTGTGCTTCAGTGTTGCTGCTGAAGGGAAATTGTTGACCATAATCCCCCCCCCCCCCCCCGCCCCCAAAATTAGCATAATCTCACTCTTAACTTTTGATCAAAGTTAAGAGGTCTGATTATTACACACCATGCCATATCACATGACACTACTATTTTGGGAATAATTACACACAGAGAATACATTCAAACAATATTTTATTATACAGATATGTGCATACATAATTTATGTAGACAAATGATTTCGTCCTACACCTTTTGTGAAGTCATTCCCAAGAGCCATAATAGACAAAAAATCAATGCATCACACGTGTTAAGATACAGCTGGCTGTGATTATACATCTGGCCAGTAGGTGGTGTCGTGTGCACATGAAGCTCCAAGAAATGAACCCTTTTTCGAACCAGTTGGCTCAAGTGGTTCAATGCCTCATGAGGCTTCATCTCCCCATCACTAGTTGGCAGGCAGAAATCCAAAAACACAAACAGGGTCACTCACAGGTAAGCAGGCTAGGAACGCTGGATGGTCTACTCACACAAAGGTTTTCGAGAATCTGGCACCAGAGCTCAGGAGGATGCAGGCTTAAGTAGCGCCACACACAGGTGAAGCCGAATCAGTAATCAGGCAGAAACAGGTGCAAGCAATCAGGGGAACTTGCTGGAACAATCCAGAGTCACATTACAACTACAAACCGTAATGCATGTAGCAGGGGTTGCTTTCAAAAGACTCACGGAAACCCGACCTGTGCTGTGCCACTGCACCACTGGCAAAGCTGGAAGCGATGCCAAAAAGTCCATCCAGTATCGAAGGTGTAATTGTGGTAAATATTCTGCAAAACTATTGACTCAATGGAGCTGAATGTAGATGCATGCCACATTATCAGATTTTCCTTTGTAGAAATTTCAAATACCATGTGTCCTTTTCCTTCACAATTGTCCCCTCCTTTGTGCTGCTCCATTACATAACATCCCAATAAAAGACATTGAATAAAGAATCTTTATTGTCATTACATGACCATAATGACATTTTGGTGAGAGCTGAGAGTCTCACATGTCTGCTGTTCCTCGCGCTGCCATCTTGGAAAGATTTTAGCTTGTGGTTAGAAAATGACTAAACTTGATAAAGTTTAGGGCTATGAATAGTTTTTCAAGGCGCTGAGAAGAATCACCCATTTTCTCATGAAATCAGAATCGCTGCTGTTGGATGGAAAATATAATTTTCCAGAAATCGAAAAACAAACCACTTTTCTTCACTCTTTGAATTCCCACTGTTTGGTCAAAGTTACATGCTCTTTTCGATCATTTTCACTTGAATTGCATCAGTGAAACCTCAGAAAGATTGTTTTATGCTGCATTTTTTGTTGTTAAGTCAACTATTGTCTCAACTAATGTCTAAACTCAATAGTCTGGTAAATGTTTTTGATGACAGTCTTGACTTTAAATAGACGTATTCTGCAACGAAGGAGTGGTCCAGCACTGATGACATAAAGCAACTCTCCGGGATAATGTGTTCTTCGGTCATCTCAGACAAAGCAATTTTGTGCTTATCGGGAACACACAGAGTACATGAAAGTGTGAATGAGCTACATCATTAAAAACTGATAGGGGATCGTATTCTAACAAAATGATCAGATTTCAACAAAACAGAAATGGATCTTGTGGCCATGTTGTAATTGGTCCTTTTAACAGCTTTTCTTTCTGACCAGTAGTCTGAAAGCAAGTTGTTAAACCCTTGGGAGAAAAATAAATTGTTTTTTTTTTTTTTTGTATTTTCTTCCAATCAGTGAGACTTGAAGACATTGAAGACATTGTAGGACTGCAAAAGTTTAGGAAATCATGCAATTTTTATGTTGTGGTTGATTATTTTCAATCCCTTTTTTTGCCCTTATTATAAACATTTGTTCAGTGTGATGAATCTTCATCTAACTGGCTAAGAAATATTATTAGTATGTAAAACATGAATTAATGGCACTTGAATCATTTTAGCTTAACACATTTTGTTTCTAAGCAGTTCCTGGTGATTTTGATATTGCACACATTGACATTTCAATGACAAATTCAACCTAATAAAGCTAGGCCCAGTTAAGGTACTCATGATATAACCATGAGTAAAAATACAAGTTAACGTATTTATTCAAAAAAGTAAAATATGTATCAGTACAATAAAACATCAGGAAACCCACATTTACTCCTACTGCTGCTGCAATGAACAAACACAAAAACTATTCCAGTTATAATAATGTCATCTATTGTATTTTTTTAAATCACTGTTTTCTAATAAGAGCTGTATGGTAGAGTAGCTGGTAGCACTGTTGCCTTGCAGGAATAGGATTCTGGGTTCAAATCTTCTACCGTCCAAAATAATGACTGTTAGGTATTGGTCTCTCTTAATTACCCTTAGGTGAGTGTGTGTGTGCCTGTTTGCCCTTTGAGTCTTTTTGTTGTCTTGTAATGGACTGGCAACCTTCCAGGATGTACCTCTCACCCAACAACTTCTGGAGATTAGCACCTGGCCATAAATGTCCATGTCTTTACATGAATTTCCAGGCTGCAAATTCATATAACCTGTAAGTGAGGTAGAAAGGCAGTAGCTTCTTCCTGCCAGCTGACCAGTAGTGCACAGCAACAAGTATGGGAGCAGCAGCACCGTTACTCTTCCTTTATACAGCTGACTTTAGCCATTTTTAAACCATAAGCTTTTAAGATCTCTTCATACCTTGATAACATCATGAGCACCCATAAAGTTTGAGTACTTGGTGTTCATTCAGCTGAATCTTTTCACATTTAGCCATGTTACAACTACATACTTCCTGTTTTATTTTGGGATTTTACATGAGAACCATAAACTCTGATTTCATAGCTGCTAAATCATATCTAAAAAACATCAGTTGGATGTTCTTTAGATATTTTTCACAAACACAAATCTGAATAGGCATGCATTAGTATTCAGTGTCCTTCCGTTTGATGCACCTAAATAAAACCTAGTGGAACCAGCTGCTTTCATTTTCTCAGCAGATTAAGGCACTTATGTGAAAAACAAAACACTCACTCAACACGCTCTCCTTAGTTTTCAAAATAAACACGCTGAGTCCCGGGGATGTGTTTACATTGTATTTTTTTATGCTTTTATATGGAAATGCTTTAAATCCTTTAGTCCCTTATGTTGAGTGCTGTTCAAGCAGGCATTAGATTAAAATCTACCATTCCAAAAAGGAGACTGTCTGATGCACTTTGTAAGCCAAAACAATACATCCAGGAGGCATTACAGAACTTCCTTGTTTTACGCTTACCCAAATATACAGAAAATGCTCTTGGATTTGTGAGAGCGGGATAAGAGAGATAGAAGTATGTTTCTGACTGAGTATGTGTCTCTGTGAGCAGTTAACGCTCTAGAGTTAAACCACTGTTCCATCTGGCCAGCAGGTCATGTGTGCATGAGGGGAATCCTCTTTCAGCAGTCTTCCTCATCACTTCACGTTGCGTTAACCTCACATGGCCTGAAATTGTGGAAAATAATCTGTCAAGCAGAACACATCTTAGCCTTTTCAACCAGATCATCAAAGAGCCCAGGTCCAGTCTGTTTCTCTCTCAGGTGAAAGGAATAACTCAGTGGATTATGCAGTCTACCTGTTGTGCGGGTTTGTTTGTATACAATTTATAACCTGATGTTTCCTCCTCGGTCAAAAAAGACAACTTTTTCCCTCACTGACATTTAATCAAACTTCATATTGCATGTTTTAGGTCAGTTGGGCTTGATATTTATATTTTTGTAAATGCTAGAATAATAGGAAAGATGTTTTTAGTCATGTTATCATTATTTTTGTTGAAATTCAGAAGCATTCAGGTGACTTTTATCTTGATGACAGTGCATCCAAATACTACAAATCATGTCCCTAAGAAGCTTTTTAAAAGGTTTTAAGGATTATCCACCTCTCATAGTGGAAATGCTTCTGATTTTCCTTTTAATCCTTGTTGTGCCAAGAAAGTTGTGTCAAGAAAGGTGAAACAGCCTGCCAAGGGCTTGAGGAAAAAGTGTGGAATCAATTCAATGATTTGTAAGAATAGTGCTGTGGATTAAGGAGTAAAAACATGCCAAGGGCGGAAAACTAAATATAGCTTTGTTGGGGGAATGGCCTTTCTCTCTAACATGTGATGATAAATGAAATTTAGGTTAAAACAAGTCATTTAAACAAAAATCACTGAAGCACCGGTGGTAACAAGAATTGTTTAAATCCAGAGAGATACGGGTGTGAAAAGTATTAGGTAAAGACGATTTTTGCTTTTGGGAGCCTCAGCCATTTAGTATTACTTTAGTAACGTTCACATTTTATTAGTAGCACAGGAATCATATCTAAGCAAGAGTCCCATCTTTGTCTCACTGGTGCTTGAAATTGACCAGTTTTCTTGTTTCTATTTGTCTGCCTTTTTAGATTTGCTGAAAGATGTAGATTATTCTTGATGGTTAAGTTTTTTTTAACCTTTAAGAATCTTTTGAGTCATCCTTTTTGCCTTTGTGAGATGGTGCTCTATCTTGCTGGAAAAGTCACAGATGATCACTGCACTGTGTCCAGATTGCTGGGAGAAGTTGCTCTTGGAGGACATTTTTATAGCATTTTAACACCAGTCTTTATTTATTTCTATTTTGCTTTTTATTTATTTACTGTCAGGACCTCCGAGCCGTGTACTTGTTTAGTTAATTGGACTCACCTGTTGTTGCTTTAATCCCCAGCTGTATTTAAGTTCCCTTGGTTTGTTTCCCCGTTGTCGGGTCATTCTGTGTTGCATCCCCGTGTTCCTCTGCGTTGCTCCGCGTGGAAGCCTGTCCCCAGCCTGTGTTTTTCCCCTGGACCTCTGTGCCTCCTGTAAGTCTCCTTTTTGATTAAAATCTCCTTTTTTGCATCATGCGCCTGTCTCCGCCTCGTTGCCGCCTAGGTCCTCGCACCCACATCATGACATTTACATTTAATTATAGTGTCCCTTTTTCAAACTTATTGCACCTCCTTTTATATGTCGCATCTCTGGTGTAACTATACTAAAACTATAATGAAGAAACTGTGAGTGGCCTATCAGGATGCTTTCAAAATCCTCCTCAGACTGCCAAGATGGACATCTGTAAAAATCAAATGTTTGTCATGACTAACATTCCAACTTTTTATGCCTTGCTGAGAAACGACATGTATGAATTTAGGTGCCGTTCGGATGTTTAAAACAATTCAATTCAATTTTATTTATATAGTGCCAATTCATGAAACATGTCATCTCAAGGCACTTTACAAAGTTAAATTCAATCATATTATACAGATTGGGTCAGATTATACAGATTGGTCAAAAATGTTCCTATATAAGGAAACCAGTTGATTGCATCAAAGTCCCGACAAGCAGCATTCACTCCTGGAGAAGCGTAGAGCTACAGGGAGAGTCGTCTGCATTGTACATGGCTTTGCTGCAATCCCTCATACTGAGCAAGCATGAAGCGACAGTGGGAAGAAAAACTCCCCATTAACGGGAAGGAAAACCTCCGGCAGAACCGGGCTCAATATTAACGGTCATCTGCCTCGACCGACTGGGGGTTACAGAAGACAGCAGAGACACAACAAGAGAGACAAAAAAGCACAGAAGCACACATTGATCCAGTAATCTGTTCTACATTAGATGGTAATAGCGGGTGAGCCGTCTTCTTTGGATGATGTCAAATTTAACAGAACGCCAGACCAGGTGTACCTACTATGAAGATAAAAGAGAGAGAACATAAAGTTAAAGCAGAAATGACAACACGTAATGCATAATTGAAGAACAGTAGAACTCTATAGAGTGAGAAAATTAGATCCTGATGTCCTCCAGTAGCCTAAGCCTATAGCAGTAAAACTATAAAGGTAGCTCAGAGTAACATGAGCCACTCTAGTTATAAGCTTTGTCAAAAAGGAAGGTTTTAAGATTAGTCTTAAAAGTAGACAGGGTGTCTGCTTCACGGACCAAAACTGGGAGTTGGTTCCACAGGAGAGGAGCCTGATAGCTAAAGGATCTGCCTCCCATTCTACTTTAAGAGACTCTAGGAACCACCAGCAGACCTGCAGTCTGAGAGCGAAGTGCTCTGTTAGGAACATACGGGGTAATCAGAGCTCTGATATATGATGGAGCTTGATTATTAAGGGCTTTATACATTAGAAGAAGAATTTTAAACTCTATTCTTGATTTAACAGGAAGCCAATGAAGGGAAACTAAAATAGGAGAAATATGATCCCTCTTGTTGATTTTCATCAGAACTCTTGCTGCAGCATTTTGGATCAGCTGAAGACTTTGAACTGCATTTTGTGGACTTCCTGATAGTAAAGAATTACAATAGTCCAGCCTTGAAGTAACAAATGCATGGACTAGTTTTTCAGCATCACTCCTGGACAGAATGTTTCTAATTTTGGCGATATTCCGGAGGTGAAAAAAGGAAACTCTGGAAACCTGTTTAATATGGGATTTAAATGACATGTCTTGGTCAAAAATAACACCAAGGTTTTTTACTTTATTACCAGAGGCTAAGTTAATGCCATCCAGATTAAGTGATTGGTTAAGAAGTTTATCTTTTTGAGGACTCTGGCCCAAAGATTACAACTTCGGTCTTGTCAGAATTTAGATGCAGGAAATTTAAAGTAATCCAGCTTTTGATGTCATCAAGACATGACTGCAGTCGAAGTAATTGATTGGATTCATCAGGATTTATGGATAAATATAGCTGAGTGTCATCAGCATAACAGTGGAAATTAATCCCAAGCTGTCTGATAATTTTGCCGATCGGAAGCATATATATAGTAAAGAGAATTGGTCCAAGGACTGAACCCTGTGGTACTCCACAGGTGACCCTAGAGTTTGAGGAAGATTTATTATTAACATGAACAAACTGGAATCTGTCCGACAGATAAGATTTAAACCAGCCTAATGCTTTCCCCTTAATCCCTACAGTATGTTCAAGTCTTTGTAGGAGAATATTGTGATCAACTGTATCAAATGCAGCACTGAGATCTAACAGGACAAGTACAGACACAAGTCCATTATCTGAGGCCATGAGAATATCATTAGTGACCTTCACCAGAGCTGTTTCAGTGCTATGATGAGCTCTGAAGCCTGACTGAAACTCCTCAAGTAGGTCATTGCTTTGTAAATGTTCATAAAGTTGATTAGCAACTACTTTCTCAAGAATTTTAGATAAGAAAAGAAGATTAGATATAGGTCTGTGGTTTACTAGCTCATCTTGATCAAGAGAAGGTTTCTTAAGTAAAGGTTTAATAACAGCTACTTTAAAAACCTGTGGTACATATCCATTTGCTAAGGATAGATTAATCATGTCTAAAATAGGACCACTGATCAAATGGAATACCTCCTTAAACAACTTGGTTGGGATTGGGTCTAACATACAGGTAGAAGGTTTAGATGAAGCTAAGATTTTAGATAGCTCAGAAAGCTCTACTGCTTCTAAACAGTTCAGACACTGTGCATGTTCTAAAGATTCCTCCAATGCTGCCTTACTTACTGGGGATGAGGTAATCATGTTTGGGAGGATGCCAATTATTTTATTTTTAATGGCATCAATTTTATTTATGAAGAATCCCATAAAATCATTACTGCTAAGAGCTAAGGAAATGGATGGATAAACAGAGCTGCAGCTCTGAGTAAGTTTGGCAACTGTACTAAAGAGAAATCTATGATTATTTTTATTCTCTTCAATTAATGATGAAAAATATGCTGCTCTAACTCTGCGAAGGGTCTTGTTATACAACAATAGACAACAAAACAAATTAATAGTAAAAGCTCTGTCAACTGTAACATGATGTTAGATATGCCTCAGGCTTTTAAAATATTGGAAAAACTGTCTGTTTGTGATGGATGAGTTTTTTTTGTTTGTTTTTTATTTTTTACCTGATGATCTGTTTTTATCCATTTATGGAATGGACTATTTTTTGTGTCTCAAAATAAAGAACGGAAAAACCTTTACTTAAAATGCCTTCATTGAGAGAGAAGTGGAACTAAAGTCGATTTCCTTGTTTGTGAGCAGAAATATGGTGATTAAAGCTGAGTTCCACTCGTCCCAAAAGGGATTCATCAGAGAAAACAACTTCGCCTCAGCCTTCTTCTTTCCATCCCTGCTTTTTCAAAGCTGCACATAAGCTGAAGTCAAACTTCAGTGTTTAATCACACTTTGGCCATGTAACATACAATTTCCAAATCACCAGCATACCTGACATAATAAGAAACGGCGTTAATTAAAGCAGTTTTAGATGGAATATTCTTAGCGGCATGTTTCTCCCAAGGGAGGTTGTTTTGACAACAGTGATGGCTGTAAACATTTTCTTTGCCAATTAGATTGATAGAGTTTTGATGGAATAGTAAATTAAGATAGACTTTACTACAACTAGACATGTACTCATGATATATTAATGCAGCTAGTATGCACTGTTGTGATCACTCTCTACAACAATCTGAAATTATTGTGAACACACCAAAAAAAAAAATCCTTTATCCATGACTGTATTTCCTTCTTTGCCTTCTCTCTTCCTTTACTTGTTAAGTCCCGTCTCCCTCTTCTCCACCTTCCTCATGCACGCTCCTCTTCTTCCAGCCTCATTTAGGTGAGCCGCCCTTGTATGTTTAGCTCAGGAGGCCGTATTTGTAGACGATGTATGCACACTGACAGATGGAGCGTCTCGTCGGAATGTTTCACAGTTGCTAGGTGATGTGGAAACACCCGGTCGGTTAATAATACAGACAGGTTGATGAAAACAGAGGAAAACTGGGACAAGGTACCTCAAACTTTATACTGCGGGCTGATTTATTTTGTTGTCTTTTGGTTGGAAACAGCATAAATTTATATCTTGGTTGAGGTGGTGAATGGCCGTTAACTGCCAGGACTCTTCGACTAGCAGTTTCAAAGTTTTTATCATTTGCTTTTCAAATTACAGACGCCATCTGGATCCCTTTTTAGAAATATCATTAGTCTAGAATAGATTCAGCCAATACACTGCATAATCTCTAAACTGAAAAAAAAAAACAAACTAATAAATATACTGACCCATTAACAGGTTCCTGTAAATATACATCACAATAAACTACAACATAGTTGAAAAGCTAATGATTTTTTAGTAATTACATTCAAAAACTGAAACATATGTATTCATTATATGCAAAAGGATCTGTAATTGTTTACATGTACTGTAATTAAAATTGTATATTGCATATGACCCATAAAAATGACTTTGAATACAGCCATGTTACGATGTGGCTGTGTTATGGCCAACAGTATCATGGGGACGACTGCTGACTTTACAGAGGTCCAGAAGATAGTCATTGACAACGTCCACAAGTAGGGTGAGGCACAAAAGGTCATTGCTAAAAAAAAGATGGTTAACTGAGTGCATATTAATGGAAGATTCAGTGAAAGAGTGTACACAGAAAAAATTTACACAAGCAGCAGGGACAATGGCAGCCTAGAGATGGTTGTGTAGCAAAGACCATTGAAATGTGATTCAATTCAATTCAATTCAATTTTATTTATATAGCGCCAATTCATCAAACATGTCATCTCGAGGCACTTTACAAAGTCAAATTCAATCATATTATACAGATTGGTCAAAAATTTCCTATATAAGGGAACCAGTTGATTGCTTCAAAGTCCCGACAAGCAACATTCACTCCTGGAGAAGCGTAGAGCTACAGGGAGAGTCTTCTGCATTGTCCATGGCTTTGCAGCAATCCCTCATACTGAGCAAGCATGGAGCGACAGCGGAAAGAAAAACTCCCCATTAACGGGAAGGAAAACCTCCAGCAGAACCGGACTCAGTATGAACGTTCATCTGCCTCGACCGACTGGGGGTTACAGAAGACAGAGCAGAGACACAACAAGACAGACAAAAAAGCACAGAAGCACACATTGATCCAGTAATCTGTTCTACATTAGACGGTAATAGCGGGTGATCTGTCTTCCCTGGATGATGTCACAGTTAACAGAACGCCAGACCAGGTGTACCTACTGTGAAGAAAAAAGAGAGAGAGCAAAAAGTTAAAAGCTGAAATGACAACAGTCATTTCAATGCAATGCAATGCAAAACTAGAGAACAGTAGACTGGAGAACAGTAGAAATCAGTAGAGTGAGAAAGGCCCTGATGTCCTCCAGTAGCCTAAGCCTATAGCAGCATGACTATAGAGTTAGGTCAGGGTAACATGAGCCACTCTAACTATAAGCTTTGTCAAAAAGGAAAGTTTTAAGATCAGTCTTAAAAGTAGACAGGGTGTCTGCTTCACGGACCAAAACTGGGAGTTGGTTCCACAGGAGAGGAGCCTGATAGCTAAAGGATCTGCCTCCCATTCTACTTTTAGAGACTCTAGGAACCACCAGCAGACCTGCAGTCTGAGAGCGAAGTGCTCTGTTAGGAACATACGGGGTAATCAGAGCTCTGATATATGATGGAGCTTGATTATTAAGGGCTTTATACGTTAGAAGATGAATTTTAAACTCTATTCTTGATTTAACGGGAAGCCAATGAAGGGAAGCTAAAATAGGAGAAATATAATCCCTCTTGTTGATTTTCATCAGAACTCTTGCTGCAGGATTTTGGATCAGCTGAAGACTTTGAACTGCATTTTGGACTTCCTGATAGTAAAGAATTACAATAGTCCAGCCTTGAAGTAACAAATGCATGGCATAGTTTTTCAGCATCACCCCTGGACAGAATGTTTCTAATTTTGGCAATATTCCTGAGGTGAAAAAAGGAAACTCTGGAAACCTGTTTAATATGGGATTTAAATGACATGTCTTGGTCGAAAATAACACCAAGATTTTTAACTTTATTACCAGAGGCCACGTTAATGCCATCCAGATTAAGTGATTGATTAAGAAGTTTATTTTTTGAGGACTCTGGTCCAAAAGGACCAAAACAAGGTTTTAAATATTTTTGTGCTTTTTGTCACTATTAAATGTTTCAGATCATCATAAATAAGAAAATAAAAAAAATACAAAGTGCATTGCTGAAGAAGCTGGTGATTCACAGAATGCTGCATCCAAGCATAATAATGGAAAGTTGAGTGGAAACATATCTGTGGCAAAAACAGTGTTAACACACAGGAATGTAAAGCAAGGTCTGCAAGAGCTACTATACAGGCAATCTGTCCAGTACATCAGTTGTTGTATTCCTTCTGTTGAGCCACTCCTGAGCCAGAGACAACAGATTGTTTGTCGTCCAAAGTTAGATTTTCAGAAAAAAGTAAATTTGGCGTTTCATTTTGAAATCAAGGTCCCAGAGTGCTGTATCCAAGGATGTTAATGGTAAGTAGAGTGAAAAGAAAACGTGGTTAAAAAGGTGTACAATTAACAAGCGAGTTCTGTGGGCAACTCCGTTTTCATATTGTCAGACAGACAGACAAGCAAAATATATTAAACACAAAAACTAGATGCATAGTAGTCAGTCACCAGAGCCACTTTAAGACTTTTTGAACGCTTTCTACATCATCTCATTCCAAGCTATCGGCATAAATTAAACACTTCTAAGCCTGTGGTCAGGATTGTAAGCAAGTGGACAGGGCAGTCAAAGCAAGAACCTCAGGCCTGCTTTGACTGCACGGATTGGGTTGTCTTTGAAGCTTCAACTACTGTTCTGAACAATCTTGCCAAAACTGTGACTTCATACATTAGCTTTTGTGAGGACATGTTTATGCAGACTAAGACCTTTGACACATTTAAAAACAATAAATCACAACTGAGGAAGCTGCGTCGGACCAAGGAAGGAGGCCGCAGCAGGGAAAGGGCCATGTAATAATCAGACCAGGAACAAACTGATTAAGTTGATCATGGCTGCCAAGAAGAGCTAAAGCAAGAAGCTAAATAACAACTTTTCAGCAGATAACCCAATATGGGTCTGGATTGGTCTACTCACTACGGCAGCCCATCCTTCCACTTTGAGCAGAATCCTCATCTTCTGCTACTTTTCTCCAACTCTCCTAGCCTGGCCAGCCAGACTAACTTTTGCCTCTCTTCGATACGGCTGAAGTTAGTCTGGAACTGCTCCCTATGAGGGGGTTAAGAGGCGCAAAGTAAATCAACCAGAGAAACTGCGGACATGTCGTAAAAAAGGCCCAATCAGACTTCCGCTGTCAACATTTCACAACATAATTCAACATGGCGAGACGCGGTTGAGCGGAGACTAGGGTGAATGATTCTTTCTGAAACAGAAGAACGCGCACTAGCAAACTAACGCTCCATAGCGGTGGCCATCTTATTTGTTTGGGCTGAGGGATTCTCGGGCGCTGCACGTCACTCGACATATAATGCCCGCCCACGCCTGTGATTGGTCGGTATCAGGAAAGAGGGCTCTATAGGAGCAGTTCCAGACTGAGTTCACTGTTTAGCAAAGCGAAAGCGTAACTGAGTCTGGCTGGTCAGGCTACTTTTCTCCAGGTTTGAAAAGCAGCTATTCACTCCTCCCCCTAACTCATCAATGTCTCACTCCAACACAGACCTCTGCATGCACCAACCACCGTACTTTCCTCAGACCCCCCTACCTGGACTTAATATCTGTGAGGAAGCTGTAAAAAGGCTCTATTTCATCAGAAGTCAAGGAGAGCCTGATAGCTTGTGCTGACCTACTGGCCTCCAAATTTCAGGAGCATTGTCAAGTACCCTCATGCTGCACTCCACCATCATCGTGGTGCCCAAGAAACGCATGATCACAGGGTCAAATAACTACAGGCCTGTTGTCCTGACAACTATGGTCATGAAATCTTTTCATGACCACAGATGCTGAACCCCCCTAGGAAAACAGGTTGGCAGATGATGCCATCAATTTAGGACTACAGTTCCTCCTACACCACCTCGACCACCCAGGGAGGTACGATCCTGTATGTGGACTTCACTTGCCCTTCAACACCATCAACCCAAACATCCTCCACCAGAAGCTCACCCAGTTGGCACTGCCGGCCTCCACCTGGATCCTGAGCTTCCTCACTGACTGGCAGCAGCAGCTCAGACTGGGAAGGATCTTCTCCTGCAAAAGAACCATCAGCACCACCGCCCCCCAAGAATGTGTCCTCTCCTCACTCCTCTTCTTTCTGTACATAAATGACTGCAGCTCAGTGGCATCTGTGTTTCACAGAAGACACTACTGTCATTGATCTGATCCAGGACAATAATGAGTCACACACATGGTGTGGATTGGCTGGTCCACTTGTGCGGTCAGAACTACCTGGAGTTTAACCTGTTCAAGAATGTGGAGATGATGGTAGACTTCTGGAGAACACCCTCAACAAAACCATGTCTGCTGTGGATCATTTCAGGGTCCAAGGAATCACTCTTTTTGGGACCTAAGAGGTTCTCACACTGTTTTGGAAGAAAGCCCAGCAGAGACTGTACTTCCTGCAGCAACTTAATAAGTACAACCCTTCACAGAACCTGCTGGTCATCTTCTACAGTGCCATCATTCAGTCTGTCCTGCGTTCTTGCATCACTGTGTGGATTCAGGACTTATACAGGTTTCTGTTTAGGAAAATGGTGGCTAAAATCTCTGTAGCCCCGACTTATCCTGAGCACAAAGTGTTTAGACTTTTACCTAAAACCAACCGCCACAGAGAGTTTCGTTCTCTAGGCTGTCACTGTGACTACGTTCACACTTCAGGGAAATGCGACCCATATCAGTCTTTTTCATGGCAGAGTGAACGGCCCAATTCCGATCTTTACACACCCCAAAAACTCTGATTTGTGCCACTTCCATATGTGGTACTAATTTGGATACGTATCGGATATTTTTCAAAGCCTCTGCATGTCGCATTTTATTAGAGTGACCAGCTGTCCCCGATTTCCGGGGACAGTTCCCATTTTCGATGACCTTGTCCCCGGAAATGCCCCCGGTTTCAGTGTATCATGATGGCGTTAAAATGTTTAGCGCAACAAGAGGTATTTATCTGGTCTTGCCGCTGTCTCGACGTAGTAGAACATCTGAGCCGAATGTGCCCTCCCCGCCCCGTCGGCATTACAGATCAGACAGAGATTCTGCGGCGTTGTCATCGTCTCCAGTTTTCATTAGAGATATGGTCACCTTACATGTTATCCATCTGTTATGTCACTCTTGCTGGCTCTCATTATACATCCGCACATGGTTGTAGCGATTAGCACTCCATAAAAGACCATTGTTAAAAGCTGTGCGCTTTTTTTTTTTTACCTTACTTCGTCTTGCTATGATGTGGTCTTAATGTTGTCGGCTCCCATTGCTAGCAGCTTTCTAATAATAGAGACACTTTGAGTTTTTTTTTTAAACAGAACTTTATTGAACACTTCTATAAACAATTACATTCACCATTATATCCGTAAACAATGCGCCGCTGTGTGACGTCTCCTTCTGTTATCTGCGCATGCGGGTCGCTTTGCGATCTTGAATCGTTCGGACAGAAGTATGAACAGCCACCTCAAAAAATCTGATTCCAGTAAAAAAATCTCAATTGAGCATTAAGAGCTGCAGTGTGAACGTAGTCTAGATAAACTCAGCGTTTCCAAATCAATACCATGCCTATTTGCAGTAATTCATATTTGTGTTTTTCTGTTGTAAAGCACCGTGAATACACAAATTTACAAAAAAAGTTCAAATATTTAAAATTAGTATGCAACGTGGAACCTGAAGTCAGATTTGTGTGCACGAACTTGCTGCTTAGCAACAATTGTGAAATTATAATAGTTTTGTAATGAGTGACACTGATGAACTCGATATTCAGCCAAGCACAGAGTTACGATTAAAAAGGTTTATTGAAGGGGATGAGTAATGGCAGGGGAGGCAGGCGAGCAGAACCAGACTAGACAGATGAATTATGTCTGAAGGTGCAGGCTGGCAGGGATGAGCAGGAGAACAGAAGATGCAGGTAATGACAGACCAGAACAGGCGATGTTGACCAGGGAACCACCAGAACGGGCAGAGCTAGTGGCTGGAACTAACGGGGAAACAGGCAGACTTGTGCAGCATGCAGACACAGACAACTTTTATCAGAAGAGTCCAGCAGGCTGAGCACACAGGAACTGATAGAGGCAGGGCATATCACACTAGATGAAACAAGATGAGACGAGACATTCTGGCCGTGAATGGATGACTGAGGCAGGTATATGCAGGCAGGTGAACAGGTGATCAGAGTTGACAGTAATTAGTGGCAGCAGGTGGAGATGATGTGTGCTAATTGACTGGTGGCTGTGGTGTGGACAGAGCTGGGGTCCGTTCTTCGTACGTTGCTTAAAACATCCAAGATCAAATGAGACATCCGAGATGATTTCATCCGGCTAATCATGATCCGGCTAATTGGGTTCTTCGAACACAGCTGTTGTTTATGATTAGTATCACTGGATTGAGTTATCTGAGATAACTGCGCGTTCATGCATTTGTTTAAAAGGGGAAATGTATCGATAGTAGAAACATTGATCAGCAACGCTGCTATTGGCTGTTCAGCATGGCCAAAGAACGTCCACAGTTTTTCTCCCAAGCAGAACAAGAGCTTTTAATGGAAGGTTATGCCGAATTTCAGTCATTAATTAAAACACCTCAAAATCTGTTAAAGCCAGGAGAGAGGGCTGGCAAAAAGCAGCAGACAAATTAATGCGTAAATACTGTCCATGGTAGATGTTTCTATCACTTTCTGCAGTATGAATTTTTGCATTTTAATAATCTCATATTTACTTTGTTCTTTTATGTCAGAGCCTCCACAGGACCCACTAGAACATGGGGACAAGTAAAAGTGAAATACAAGAATATTCTACAAAATGGTAGCCTTTAATTATTATACTGTATTTTAAAAAGGCACTTGTTATGTCAAGAGATCCAAATTTCAGTGTCATTCCTTAGACACGGGAAGTAAAGGACATGTGCAAACTGGGAATTTTAACAAAAAAAATCTTTATCCATAAAAAATGAAAATTTTCCTTTTCCAAGTCATCCACAGTTTACACGGTAAAACTGTATTGCTCCGTGACTAGATAATCCATCCATAGTTTTTTCTAATACAATAAACGGCTCGACAGGAAGCAAGCCTTTCAGAGTAAACTAAACTTCACAATAAAATGGCCCGGACAAATCTTCTTACTGAATAGGATAAAAATAAAAAGCAAACCATCATACAAATAACTTAAATATTTTAGATTTATGGCTCCAACACCACTTTTTCCTCTTTAAAAGCCACTGTTAAATGATGTGTTTGTTTATAACAGCCAGCAAGAAAATCTCTCTACAAGTACACTGTCGCGCTGCGCTAAAGGATCCTGTCTATTGCGCAATACGCGATTAATTCGAAAAAACTCTGCAAATTATTCTTGCACCTTCTGCAACAGGTTGCAGTCGTAAAAATGGACATGGCTACGGCAGACTTCCCTATCTCCTCCGCTTATACAGCCGTGATCTAATCTTGTTTACATGAAATAAGCCTGCTCTCGAGCAGGCTTAAGCTGGCGCACATGTTGCTATGACAACAAGTGCAGGATGTCTTTCGAAGAACCAAACGATCCAAGATCATGCCAAATCGTCAACAATGAAATCCTGCTAACTGAGTTAGCGACGTACGAAGAACGGACCCCTGATTGGGTGGTGACAGATGGCCGTTGGCTGAGGAGAGTGGAAACTAATTAGTCCAAAACAAAACAAACGCCATCCAGATTAAGTGATTGATTAAGTAGTTTCAATTTCAAAGACTCTGGTCCAAACATGACAACTTCTGTCTTGCCTGAATTTAAAAGCAGCATTTATCTGAAGAGTCCAGTAGGTTGAGTACACAGGAACTGGTAGAGGAAGTACACATCACAAAAGATGAGATCAGATGAGACGTTCTGAGTGAGTGAAAGACTGAGGCAGGTATATGTAGGCAGGTGAACAGGTGACAGTAATTACTGGCAGCAGGTGGAGTTGATCTGGGCTGATTGACTGGTGGCGGAGCTGATTGGACAGTGGCTGGTGGCTGAAAGGTGACAGGCTGATAGGATGGTGGCTGATTCAGAAAAGTCAAAACAAACAAATAAACAAACAAACAAACAAACAAAAACCTAAGTCATGACCATTTTTTTGTGTTTTATAGGAAGTACAACATTACTATTTGATGCAAGATAATGACTGGCTACCCCTTCTCTCTCTGCAGCTTCCTCATGGTCCTGGTGTGTCTTATCTTCAGTGTTCTTTCTACAATAGAACAATATGCAGAGTTTGCTACAGGAACACTCTTTTGGATGGTGAGTATTTTTATTTAGATAAAAAAAATCTGAAACAAAATATTTATACACTGTCACAGAATTACACGTGGAGTTTAAATAATTTCTTACTTTCAGTAATCATAAATAGAAATTTCTCCGTGTTAAGTTTAGCATTAATTTTCCCCCTTGTGTCTTTGTACTTTTTATCTGTTTAAATCCTTGTTTTTTGTGTTGAGGGTGGATTATTGATTAACTTAGAGCTTCGTTTAGATATAAAAACTCAAATTTTCCCAAACAAAATACATTAACGCAAGTTAAGTTGTAAACAATTCCATATTTAACTACATCCATGTGAGGATGTCTACTATCAGGCACTGTTATTATTTGATAAGACTTTTAAAATGTGTCTGTGTTGTTTTTAAAAATCCTTTAACATGGTATAGAGAAACAATGTTCTGTTTAATCAAAATTACAAAATTGGATTATTTTTTTGTATTTACACCTTGGGGTTCCCTTCTTATATTTTGATGTCTTTTGTGGATGTTGTTGTTTGTTTGTGTGAGGGGTTATTTTTGTACATACATAGTATATACATAGTATATACATAGTATTATACAGTATTAATCAATACGAAAATGTATAAGGTGGTAGCCAAAGATAAGCGGAGACTTGAGATGTCCTTGGGAGAGGGAGCAGTTCAAACCCAACCTGACAAATGGACAAAAAACAAACTTACAGTCTCAATCACTCACTCACTCACTCCCAAAATTGGATTTTGACATGTTTTAAAATGAGCATTCATCTGGTAAGGAGTTAAATGTAGATAAATAGGTTAGAAGTTCAGCACAACTTATCAAATGCTCAATACAAAAGCTTTGAACCAACTCAGCTTTCTGCTGGAGAAGTTCCACAGATATATAAACTTCAAATTAAAAAGAGTTGACATAGAGTAAAATTGTACAGTTTGATTGGTATGTAATAAAATGCAAAGCAATTAAATCAGGTCAAAGTAATCAAAGCAGATAGGAGCTGCAATGAGTAACTGCAGTACTGTTTTTTGTCCACTGGATGGCAATGTAAGATTTTAGTTTGAGGAGATTTTACCTGCCAGCCATCTTGATCAGTCCAGAGATATTACTAAGCCCAAAGGACTAATGACTTTTGGCTAATGCAAACAATCTGACACACACTGCTTTTGCTGCACTTATCCAAAGCCCCTAATAGTTACATGTCTTTTAAGGCTTTCATGATCACAGTTGTTATGTAGAATGATTTGGCTCCACACAGGCTGCGCCTGCTGATACTCGCTGGTTAGATTGACTTTTCTGTGGCTTAGTTGCCTATTAGGGTCCTTTAAGTGATGCAATAAATCGAGGTCCTACAACAGAGTGAAAAAAATTATAGCCGCCGTTTGGAAACCCTACAAAGAGCTTGCATCATCCATCTCCTGCAGCACACAGGGAATATAAATACACACGTAGCTTCTGAACTGAATGCATGCACACAGTGTGCACAGTCATACAAAAGCTGCACAAACACACGTAGCACCTCCAGCTAGAGCACAGAGTGGACACTGTGTTCTGTAAACTTTTGGCCAGTGACCTTTAAGGACCTATTATCGTAGTTTTTCTATTTTTTTGATCTCAGTCAATACTCTTTAGGTTGAAACTCTTCTCAAATAATCATGCACTTTTTCTGTTGAAACAAAAAAATTAAATAAAGTCAGCACTCAACATTTTTTAGTTAGCAGTTTGCACACTTGAGTTATGTTTGCAGGCTTGTAAACAATTGATTTAGGTTTAATATTAATTGTGAGATAAGATATCTAGGCGTGTGTGTGGTTTTTTTTTTAAAACTTGTCCCTGTATGTGCAGTTTGTGTTTGTAGGGGTCTGAGTGTCCCGATGGTGTAGGCTGGTGGTAGTAACTATACTTAGAAAGTTCAGGGTCAGCTCACATTGGTGAATCACAAGCTGCTTGTTTTGGATGGCAGAGGGGACATTAGGCCTTGAGGATATTTGGCCTTCGGGGCAGCTGCCAAAGTAAAGCAAGGCAGACTGGGCAGCAGGACACACACACATACACCCACTGTTGCACAAACTTCAGTTGCATATCTTTTTTGCTTTTCTATTCTGCATTTACATTTGTAAAAACTACATGTGATCCGGCTCTGCTGACTTATGCAGCTGTTTTTTGAAACGTCAACTTTTTGAAATGGCAACTTGAGTGGTAATTCGACAGAAACAAATAGCTTTACTTGCTGATTGCAATTTTTTTATTAACTATGTTGATGATTTTATTTCTGTTTTTTAATGTGCTTTATAAAAAACAATAGTATATAATGGTTTGTAGAAAATTAAAAATTGGGTACATTTATCCAGTTAAATAAAAAAAAAGTACTTTTTTAAAAAAAATAACCACAGCCACAATCAGTAGTGCCTTGAACAATGCACACATACTGTGAATTCATATTTGTTTTTGTGTATTTGAATGGGATATCTTGCCGAAAACCTTCCTATTACCCTGGGGTATGAATATGACATGCCGCTGATGTCCAGTTTTCTTAGCCAGTGGCCAGTAGCTATCGACTGCTAAGCACAGTGAACAGGACGGTAGAGAAACCGCAACAAACGATTAGAGCTGCAGAGAGGATCATCACGTCTAAGCTTGCCTCCATTCATGACCTGTTCAAGTCCAGGGTCAGAAAAAGGGCCGTTAAAATAGCTGTCTGTTCTACTCATCCTGGTCACAGGTTAGTCAGACTCTACCCCTAGGCTGTGTCTCTGATGAACACTTTACAGTCAGGGTAGCCGGTTATTGTGCTGCGAATAAATAAATAATAGAAATTCCCTGTACATACTTTTCCTATTCTTAATTCTGTCCCCTGAAAATGTGGGATGCTTCTCCTCCAAAGAACCATGCTATAATGCATGTAATCATGAAGCTTTTGAAATTTAAAAGAAAACTCTGGTGTGCTGTTAACAGAACATCAAATATTGGCCATCACTTGGCCTTTTAAGAAGAAAATGGTCCAAAACATAAAACCATCTTTGTGCAAAGATGAATAGTCAAAGATCAGTACTCCAATTTTGTGAAATGTCCTAGACTAATTTCTGTCCTGTTGGCAAAAGGGAGTTAGGCAAAGTTTTTACTCCAGAATATGAAAATAGACTATTAAAAACTTTTGTGTCTTTGACTAGTTTACAAAAATAATTATTTCTTAACATGTTTCCCATTATCTATTGATTTTACGTACAGGTGTAAAATTATGCTGATGCTTTTTATGCATCTTTACTGTTAGGGCCAATTGCTAAAGATGCAGCAGCAGCTCAGGCGTGGTTTTCTGAATGTCATTTATATACAGGAAATAATATTCACTGTTAATTGTCAGTGGAAAGCATGTCTGAACTAGACTAAATCATTCAGATTACATTATCCTCCATTAGGAGGGAGGGAGCATTAAAGATCCTATTCTGCAGGTCAAAAGAAATCTGACAAATCTGTTTTTAAACCATACGAAATTTATATGACTCTGAGAAAGTGGGCACAAGTTCAGCCATTTTTGTCACAAGAATTGGAAACATTAATAACAAGCCTATCCTGTTAAGGTTTCATGCATTTTATGAATCACACAGCGATACAACAAAACTCAGGTGGCTCTTTGTGTGTAATGTGTAAGTGTGAGCCTTTTGTCCTCTCGGTAGTGAGACACCATGCAATCTAATCACATTTTCACATGATGCTCCTCTAATGTGCTTCATCCTCCATACTGGCTTGACAAGATTATCGCTGCACAAACGGGCAGCTGTTTCCAGTGAACACGTAGTTGCCGGTTCCAGGCCCCCACCAAAACATAAAAAAAAAACATCCGGGTGACCCATTTTATGGAATTATTACAACTAATCTCTTCAAATTTCCCAAATTCATATGTACCTTTTGACTTTCAGATTTCATCCATCTGTCATAAAGCTCAATAGGTCTGTGTGTTTTTTATTTATTTTTTATTTGACAGTGTGTATGTGGGAGGGAGTGCTTTAGCTACTGTGTCAGGCTAGAACTAACCTACTTCATCACTAATAGCATTATCAAATACAAATCTTTTTTGTGAAAATCCGAACGAATATGCTATTTAAAATGAACTTGAAACTGTAATCTGTTGCTACAGTCAAGTTTCTGGTTTTGTTCCAGTCATCTGAATCCTACATTTCTGATTTGCTTGTTAACATCACTAAATGAAATCCAGTGCAACCTAATTTTTTCAGAAGTCACCTAATTAGCACAATAGATAATTTGCTAAGTGTGGCAGAAAAATAATAATAAACGTTACGTTCAATTCACCATCCCTGCTGTGAGACGTGGGGGAGGCTGCCTCATGTGCATCATTTATTTAGGAGAAACAGGGAATATGCTCAGAATATATGTAGCTGTCATACAAGAAAAAATGTTAGTGCAAAATGACGGGAAACGGAGGCATGCCACGCCTTTCAGATTTTTAACTGCAAAGAAACTTGACAACCATGAATCATTTTACTTCCACTTTAAAAATATGCACCACTTAATGTTGATCAGTCGAATAAAATCCCAACAAATACATTAAAGTTTGTGGTTGCCCCGTCCCACAAAGGGTAAGAATTTCAAGTTGAGTTAATATTTAATACCGACGTAAGATTCTTTGTCCCAGACTGTAACACAAGACTTTATTTCAGGAGGAAGACTGTTGTGATTGACAGGTCATTGTTTTGCAGGCTTGTGGTGCTGTGTTATTGCGGCAGGGCTAATGGTATTAAGTTTCATACAGGGGGTGGTCAGGGAACAGGCCGCTCAGGCAAGTGCAGTCAATAAGGAGGCCACCCACGTGGCCTAAGCCTCAAACAGACAGTATGGTGGCTAAATGTTATGGAAAGGAAAATGATCTTCATCAGACAGAGTTATTTAAGTAAGAAAGCCTTTTGCACAATGTTAAAGTATATTCCCAATGGTGAATTAGGAAATAAAGTAAGAAAGCAGTAGATGATGCACAACGTATCATCACTGCCCCTCGTTTTTTGTCAATTAAAATCTGTAGAATCATCTGGGCTAGACCTCTACCCCTTATACCTGTTAGAAAGCTGTGTGATGCCATTTCTTCCTCGGGCTTCATTCACTTAGCCATTGACCCTGTCTCAATATAAGCTGTCATCAACCATGTTATCAAGCTCCATCTCTCCCTGAGGGTGGATGGGTGGTCCGGCTAAAACCAGACCACCTCAGTGTCTCTCTTCTTCTGCCTCACACACCTGTCATTGCTCCCTCATATCGCATTGTCAATCTTGGTGATTGATTCTAATGGCCTTAAATTAGTCTCGATGCATGGCCTTGTTATCACTGCTTCCAGGGACGAACATGTTATCTGCTTCTACATCCGCTTGTCCTGTGTGTATGTTTTGCTGTTTTGTCTCTGAGGCTGTGGATTAAGGTAACCCTTGCTACCCCTTTGCATTGTACTTCGCAGGAGATCGTGCTGGTGCTGTTCTTTGGCACGGAGTATGTGGTCCGGCTGTGGTCGGCGGGCTGCCGCAGCAAATATGCAGGCATCAAAGGACGCCTCCGCTTTATCAGGAAGCCCATATCAATCATAGGTGCACCTGGCGTTCTCCTTTGTTCTCATTTAGTGCAAGTCACGATGTAAAGTTTGTTGTGTTTTATTTTACATTACAAACCTTTTGATCCTTATAGTAACGCTTTTTTGTCATTCACCATTTAATTAAAACCCAGCCTGATTCAGTAGCTAGTTACTTTTTCCTTGTTTTTGTATTTCGTTTTCTCACAGATTTGATAGTCGTCATCGCCTCCGTCATTGTGCTCGGCGTGGGGTCAAATGGACAAGTGTTTGCCACATCCGCCATCAGGTAGCGCAGTGTTTTCTTGAGCCCCAAGCTATTTGTTTAACACCTTGAACTGCCTCAGAGAATTATGACCGAACAGGTGGTGCTGTGTGTTCCAGGGGCATTCGCTTCCTGCAGATCCTGCGCATGCTTCATGTGGATCGCCAGGGAGGAACATGGCGGCTGCTTGGATCTGTTGTCTTTATTCATCGACAGGTGGGTGAGGGGGAAAAACCTCCACATGGTCATCCAAATTTTATACTCTAACCCATGCGCTACCAAGTCACATTTACATTGCTGACAAATGTATTCGTGACCCTTGAACTTTTAAACATTTTCTGGAGACATTTCAATGGAATTTTATGATAGACCAACAGAGGTAGCTCACAATGATTACAACTGCTTACAAAGAAAAATCGTGAAAAATGTGGTGTGTACATATATTAAGTCCTGAGGCCAGCTTAGCTCATCTAGAGCTTTATCCCCGATCCTCTGCAGAATGCCACCTCACAGTCATGTTGTTGGACAGGCTTTGTGGACAGCAGCTTTCAAGTCTTGGCAAAGGTTTTGACCTCTGACTGGGCCATTCTAGGATCGTTATTTTGCTGGAAGGTGATTCTCCAGCCCATGTGGTACCAGTGTCTTCCAGTCCCTTTGGCCTACATTTAGCTTCATCTGTCTGACCAGCTTCCAGGTCCCTGCTGAACAAAAGCATCACCCCTAGCATGATGCAGCCACCACGATGTTTCATGCATGGTATGGTGTGTTCAGGTTGATGTGCAGTGTTGGTCTAAGTTCACACTGCAGGGAAATGCGACCCAAATCCGATCTTTTTGCCCATATGCGACCTATATCTGTCTTTCGAATATCTGTCAAAATCAGAATTGAGCATCAAGACCTGCAGCGTGAACGTAGCCTCAGTTTACTGCTACAAACTAAACCTGCTGCCACTCAGCCAACCACAGCATCTACTCACACGTTTGCTGTGTCGCTTACATTGGTTGTGGCAAACTATAAATGGGACTCTTCTTTTTTTAAAGTTAACACTTTTGAAAATCACACACTTCTTTATTTATCACCTTAAATGCATTAAGGCATGTGATTCCATCATGAATAAACATAAACTCATGACTAAAGTAGAAGTGATATGAATACTTTTGCCAAGGACTGCGTGTAGATATATAAACAGTACCTTTTATACATAAGTCCAATTGAAGGTATAAGCAGAGTGTCTTCAGTGGGCTGTCTGTGGGGAAAAAAGTACTGGCATCTCTAGTGCTTGTACACAAAGTTAAAATCCCCATTAAATTTACTCCTCATGACATGACGGTGTGCGTGCATGAGCAAAAAATCTACAGCAGAGCTGGCTTTATAAGGAGAAGAAAAGAAGCAGTCAACCTTTCCCGCTCATATTTTTTTCTTTGTATTATTGTGCACTTGTTTTAGATTTGTCTCTCGCGGATACACAATAGGCTCGTAGGATGTAACACTCTCCTTAATCCCTGGAGTACACAGTGTTCCTTTGGTTGTGTCTTTCACACACAAGGGGCGCTGCATTTAGCGTTGAAGAATGAAAGGAGGGGGTCATTAAGTTACTTCTAAGAGTGAGTCTAATGTGATTCTTTGTCTTTTCTGCCTTATTGGTTGAGTTATCAAATGACATGCTCTGTTTAGTAGAAGACCTTTGCTTTTTAAAGTAGCAGATAGAGGGGGAATACACTCAGGTCCCCTTCATTGCACTCCACATCCTTTACACCAGCTATTTGCTCTTATTGTCGCATTCACAAAGCAGATAGCAATAATGATATCCTGGCCACATTTGCATCAAGTCATCGTTGTCCTCCATTTCCATCATTTAAACATGACTGTTTGACACAAAAATAATACGGTACAAAACTGAATGAAACAAGGAGAAAAATGTTTCCTTAAAGGGAGCTTCATGTCTTCATGCATGGAGAACTGAGGCATTCCTCCAAACTGAAGAAAAATCTCATTGGATATATGAGGAGACACTGTAGATGTTTGTTTATGCACACCTAATGGTTTTATAAAACTGTGGAATACTTTACTTATTTAAGTGATACAAACATTAAAAGTAAATTAAACTTAGTGTCAAAAAGTCACATTTACAAATAGAAGTAACATGGTATGTATTGTACTCATTGGTGAAACGTTGTCATAAAATAAAATCGTTCGTGTTTTCTTAATTTTTATTATTTATTTATTTTTTTACTGTATTATTTGCATGTAACAATAAAAAGGGCTTCTTCGGTGCAGTCCCTGACAGAGGGATGATGCGTGAACCCTTCCTGATGCGTAAAGTCCTACTCCCTCCACACATTAACCGACTGGAGCAAACTGTCCTCAGTGTTTCTTAACCAGCATTGTGTGACAAGTTTATTCATCCTGTTCATTGCGTCAGGGTGTGACGCGTCGTCCTTTGCAATTTTCTAGAGTCACAAGGCTGGATCTGGATGTGACAACATGATTGGATTGAATTGTTGTAGAAAGAACTGGTCTGAACTGAATTTGGCCCAAACTGGATTCTCTAGACTGCGATGGACTGGTGACCTGTCCAGGGTGTACCCCGCCTCTCACCCAGTGACAGCTGGAGATAGGCACCAGCACCCCTCGTGACCCCACAAGGGATAGACGTGTAAGAAAATGGATGGATGGATTCTCTAGATCTGTGTTAATAGGCCCTGCCTGTAAATGGCCTTCAGATAACATTTGCTGTAATGTGGCACTAATAAATGAACTGAACTGAATGAAATTTTAAGTTTGTTTTATAAGTTTAAAATGGCAGGAAACAGATTTAGCGAAATTTTTACAATTTTTATGGTTAGATTACAGAAATAATGCAGCACTCTATTTGTACTGTTGTGTTATTTTTACCTAAATCATTGGCACTGTACATATCCCCTTGGGGTATGAATTCATTTGAGATAACTAGAATGCACTCAATGTGGGTGTGATGTAACCTGACCCTAGCCAGATTGATATTGCTCCGCCTAGCTCCGCCTAGCTTCACTCACATCCATCTGGGACCTCTCCCATAGGAGTGATTTCTCCAACCAATTTTATTGTCCAGCCAATCAGGACGCAGGGCTGGAGTTTCATAGATGTGACGTAGTGGAGACGCGACCATGACGTGAGACTGTTTTGATAGCAATGGCGGCTCGTCGAGGAAGCAAGCGTTAACATTGATGCTGCTATTTCTTCCGTGTTGTCCAATCTATCTAATATTGTTTCATTAAAAGAACATCAGAGAACGCCTCTGAAGGCTTTTGTTGGTGGAAACGATGTTTTCGCCCTTCTCCCGACCGGATTTGGCAAGTTTTGTTTTCCGGGGCGCACCAGTGGCGGAGCAGTTAGCGCAAACCATGTTAGGAGGCCTTTAGTCCTCGACGCGGTCGGCCTGGGATCGACTCCGACCCGTGGCGCTTTGCCGCCTGTCTTCCCCCCTCTTCCTGTCAGCTCACTTTCAATAAAATGCGTGCCACTAGAGCCGCAAACACATTTAAAAAAAAAAAAGTTTTGTTTTTTCCTGCGTCGCTCTCACAGCGTCACGGGTTGGCTTCGGTGTGAGTGGTTGAAATAGCACGTTGATTAAGATGACAGACAAGTGGCTTATCCAATCATATGCAAGGATTTTTGATAAGGCTCAGCCTTCAAAAAAGGCCATTCCTATGGATCAGTGCCAGATGGATGTGAGTGG
Organism: Fundulus diaphanus; assembly: GCA_037039145.1. Classification (NCBI taxonomy): domain Eukaryota; kingdom Metazoa; phylum Chordata; class Actinopteri; order Cyprinodontiformes; family Fundulidae; genus Fundulus; species Fundulus diaphanus. Next base: position 36,406,040 of record CM073134.1, read on the forward strand.
AGCTAGGCGGAGCGAAATACATCTGGCTAGGGTCAGGTTAGGTGTGATGCACTCCCCTGGTATGATGCAAATCAAGTGCAGCTTAATTAATTACAACATCAAGATTATGCACTGGAATGGGTTGCTGTGAAATTCCAGACCTGTTCATGCAAAACTAGTGATGCAGCAGGTTGCTGTTTTCCATTTATTTTCCTGTGTCATAATAACTAGCAGCCGTAAGGAACCATTAAAATTAAATGTCCTATTTTTGTAACAAACAGACTTTGACAATAGATACTTTTTTCCGCTTTGCTGCAATTTCCATAAATGTGGTCAGCTGTTCTGCAGCACATTTTCCTTTGTGAAGACCCTTAGCAATGAGAAAATGTGCACAGCAGAAAGGCGGGCTTTGGTCAGTCATCAGCTGCTGGGTTGATGTTTCTCAGTAGTGATTTGAAACCCAGTTTGTTTGAAGTAGTGCTATTATGTTTTTCATCAGCCTAGTAGCTTTAAAACATTTTGTCAAAACTGTGTGCAGTTTGTGGAGCCAGGTTTGACATTTTTTTGCAGGTGAGGGTTTGGCATTTACATGAAAAGAGAAGCCAATGAATAAAACCATTTGTGTCATGTTGAAGAGCGATTCTTCATTTAGATATTTGTTAGGATTTCATACTTTATTTCATTGTTTCTCCACTTCCTTACCTTTATGTTTTCAGGAGCTCATCACCACCCTGTACATTGGCTTTTTGGGTCTGATCTTTTCCTCCTACTTCGTCTACTTGGCGGAGAAGGACGCAGTGGATGAGGAAGGAAAGACTGGTTTTTCCAGCTACGCTGATGCCCTATGGTGGGGCGTGGTAAGGCAGCAAGACAAGAAACTAAAATCCGTTGTGTTCAGAGAGTCTTGTTGTTTTTCTTTCTTTTTTTTTTTTTTTTATAAACATGCACTCTCTTTGTCATGCTAAAATGTTTCAGATCATCAAGCTAATTCTAATTTGAAACAAAGATAACAGTGAATACAAAAGTTGTTTTTTAAAATAGTTATTTAATTTAAAAAGTAATTGCACCCAAAACATATTAGCAATAACTGGTTGCACCAGTCTAAACTGCAACAACTGACATCAAAAGCTTGGAATGGCAATGAGTGCTTTTATGGTGCTGTGGAGGATTTTCAGACCGGTCCTATTTCCAGAGCTGTTTTACTTCAGCCACATTGGGTGGTGGTGGTGGTGTGTGTGTGTGCGTGTGTGTGTGTGTGTGTGTGTGTGTGGGGGGGGGGGGGGTTCAAGTGTTTAAGGTCATACCACAGCATCTGAATTTAAATCCAGATTTTTTTTTCTTTTGAGCCATTTACATGTAGCCTTGTCAGGGTGCTTTGGTTCATTATTCTACTGAATAAACTTATTGGGCTTGAGTTTAAGGTCACAAAATGGCAGCTGGGCATTTTCCTTTGGGATTTTCTGCTCAAGAGCCGAAAACATGGCTCCATAAATCACAGCAAGTCACCCAAATCCTGAAACAGCTATACAGACCATAACAGTACCACCACCCTACTGGACTGTCAGTATGACATTCTCTTTCCAAAATGTCATGTTAGGTTTAAGACAGATGTAACACGATGCAGCTCTTTGGAAAAACCTTTTACTCATCAACTCACAGAATATTTTGCCAAATGTCTTTGGGATCATCAACCTGCTTTTGGAAAATGGTAAATGGCTTGTACTTGTATAGTGCATTATCAAATCCGACGACCCCAACGGGCTTTACATTACAGTCAATCATTCACACATGCACACCCTGACGGTGGTGAGCTATGTTGTAGCCACAGCTGCCCTGCACAGACTGACAGAAGCGAGGCTGCCATACATCGGCGCCACCAGACCCTCTGACCACCGCCAGCAGGCAACACGGGTGAAATGTCTTGCCCAAGGACAACGACTGAGACAGTCGGAGCAGGGGATTAAACTAGCAACCCGTCGGTTACAGGACGATTGGAGTCAATGCACTCTTGAAATAACCGTTGCAGGTCGACCATGTCTGGAAAGGTTCACCAGAATTTCTCCCTTTGTGGAAAATGGTTCTCATTGTGGTTTGCAAAGCCTTAGAAATGGCTCTGAAACCTTTTCTAGATGCATCTGTTATTGGTTTTCTTTAGTTTAGGGCATGATGTGTTGCCTTTTTAGTTCTTAAGTGTTACTTCATATTTTTAGACAGGGTCTTGATTCTTCAGCTTCTACCATCAAAAAGGCCTTGGTTTGCCTTGTGTGTGGGTGAGGGTTAGCTTTCTTTCTTAAAAAAAACTTTACTCAAAAAATTGTTTTGTATTTACTGAAGTTATTTTTGTCAGATAATAAAATTTGTTTCATAATATGAAACATTTGTGTGTAACAAAAAAGCAAAGTAAGAAGAAATCTGTGGGGGTTCAATACTTTTTCGTTGCACTGTATAGTTGAAATCATTAACACTGACTGAAGCTTCCTAACTTAAAAAGTTGTTCTTTTTGTTAAAGATCAAATTATGGTTAAAAAGCACATTTAAGAAAAGAGTTTATTAAAAATGAATGTGGTCACACAGGTTGGATCACTCAGTGTTCCTTTTGCTTTTACCCTCAGTTATTTTTCTTTCTTCTCATTTTTTTTGTTTTGTTTATTATTCTGAAATGTGACAGAAACAGTTAACCCAGACACAGCAGATGTGTTGATGTTTTCCATGCTTGGAGTTGCTTTCACCCCTGCATGAAGGCTCAGGTTTCCAGAGGAGTTAATTAAACTTTTGAATTGAAAGTGCAGAATAATGAGAAACCTATGGCAGCCCTGTGCAAGGGATCAGCGTGCCACAAAGAAGACGGTAATAAACCATTCACCTCTTGCATCTTTGCCTCAAAGAACTTTTAGAGCACCAATATAAAGTGTCAGTTCCCTTAATTAAAACTTTAATTGCAAGGTTGCTACCTTTATGTAACACGGGTTACGAGGGTCACGTTGCTCCTCCCTGCTATGTGCAGGCTGTTATTTGTGTTTTATTTTCACAGAATACAGAAAAAAAGAACCCCACTCAGGGATTTGCACCTCTTTGTGGTTTTCTGAAACTGTAAACTTGAGTCATGATGATATGCTCTTACAATAGGTGAGCGAGGAATGCAAGCACTGTGTGCGCACTTGCTGAAATGCAACTGTGCTGATTGGAGCCTGCTAAGCTTTTCCACAGTGCATTCCTTCTCTTGGCATAATTTGAACATTCGGATGTGCAGGTGCACCACACAGCTGGAGGACAAGCCAATCCCATGATTCATATCCAATTCTCCTTCTCCCAAAGCCTTGCTCCCCCCACTCCCAATAGTCCCATTTATTTTTCCCATTTTACTGTGGCTAATGGTTTAGATAACCACAGTTTTGATTATCAAAACCTTATTCTCAGTGTGGGTTGTCTAAACTATGTCTCTTCTTTTTGAATATACTCCGCAATTAAAATGGGTGCATTTAAAGATTTAGATTAATACAATGTCAACGTATTCTCGCCCCTTGTCTTTTTTGTATTGTCACATTGCAGCCACAAACTTCATTGTATTATATTGGGATTTTTGTGATAGATCATAATAGTGTATGTATTATTTAATTTATAACCTGTAAGCAATCAGCTGCTTCCACCTGATTCATGAAAAAGTTCTCACCTGTGTAATCAGTTGTGGACAAAGTACTCAGTCTCATTACTTGAGTCAAAGTACAGATCCTACTGGTTAAATAATACTCCAGTAAAAGTAGCTTTGTCAAATTTTTACTTATGTTGAAGTACTGTAGTATGTGCTCTCAAAAGTACTTAAGTATTGAAAGTACTTGAAAGCTGTCTATTTTTATGTATGTATTTCAATTGAGCGTAGTTGAGAATAATGTGATTTTTTTTCTGCTTTACTGGACAGATCAGTAACTCCAAATATATAAGACTAACACAGTAGTTCTATATATCACTTTTCTAGATGCTCAAAGACGCGTTCCAATTTCAGGCATTATTTATTCACTCCTCTGTCGTCCTCTCGGTGGTGTACCGCAGATGCCATTCTGCACCTGTGGTCCCTCCAAACCACCACAATCTCACTAACACACTGCTACATGGGTAAGTTGGGTTAAGTGTCTTGCCCAGGGATACAACAACAGCATTCACTCGAGCAGGGATTTGATATGGTGCCTCTCTAGTTGCACGAACATCTACCCGTCATTACCATGTCCGCGACAATGCAGGAGATGTATGTTTGTCTGTCTGTCTCTGTCTGTCTGTCTTTTTAAACATGCACAACAGACTGGTGGCACAGATATAATGCCATAGATACATACAGCCTGCCCAATATGAGCCTGTACGGCAACACTAGTAGGACAAAAATTATTGTTGTTCTTCTCCTCCACCTACCGTATAGGGTTGAGGTGTGTAATCTTAGAGGTTGTGGGTGGGAAAAATATGCAAACTACATTAACAAACAGCCAACAAAAGTAATGAATGCCTTTATAGAAGCTGAAAATACCAGCTGCTCAGGTGGGGCCATCTGACATAACTATTAGTTGTTCACCACCAACCTGGCCTGTGTGCAAAGGTATGAGAAGAAAGCCAGCTTTAAAAAAAGCTATATGAAGTCTGGGTTTCAGTTTTCTATGCCATTCAGTTCAAACATTTTAACCTGCATCTAAATGCTAAATGTTTAGAAAGGGCTTGCCAGTGGGATCATGGTACTTCGGAGATGCTTCTCTATAGAAAGGACAGAGTAGCTGGTTAGAGCTCATAGGAAGATGGATAAAGCTAAATACAAGGCAAACATGTTAGAGGCTGCAGAAGATTTGAGACTAGGGCAGAGGTTTACCTTCCAGCAGATATTGACCCTAAATAATCAACCAGAGCCACAATCAGGTCCAATAGTTGGACGAAACTGCCCTGTTTCTAACATAAGGCCAAAATAAACGTAACTTTTATATTGCATTAACTTACTAGGTTTATTGTTGCTAGCATGTACTCTGGGCGTGGGCTGCCTTACATGAATGCACTTCTAGTTTAGACATTACAGTCAGGCAGTCTTGTAGACAGCTCAGGGGTCCGATCAGGTAGTGACACAGTGTACCGTAATGCTCCGAATATCCATTGATCGGAGTGGCTTGGTTGCTAACCAAAGTCGTACTTACACATTTTGACACTTAGAGATTTTGAGTGCATTGTACCACATAAAATCGGTCAGTAAGCACAACAATTACGTTAATCATATGTAAGGTGCACTGGATTATAAGGCACACCATCAATTCTTGAGAAAATTTAAGGATTTTAAGTGCGCTTTATAGTTCCGAAAAATATGGTTCATTAAAGTTTGTTGTTGCATGCTGTAAGGGGGGTGGGAATACTTTTGCAAGGCTCAGTGCGTGATTTAAAATCAGGTCTCTGACATGTGCACGGATTTGAAGCAGTTTTGGCCCCACTCTCTACAATCTGAATGAAAGGACCTGTTTTCTGAATAGAGCATTCCACTCTTATGTCAGGAGGACATTGTTTAGTCATCGGATTTGTGGATGAGTGGTTAAATCCCCCAGAACTCCACCCACCCCTAACATACACCAACCCGCCTCTCCCGCCTCCACTCTTTCTTTCTTTACCCTCAAAGCTCTTTAAAGTATCTCACCTTACATCAGCTGCTTTGTGTTGGCGCACAGCGGTGGCTCACCCAGCGATACCCCACAGACAACCACACTAAGCCGAGCGCACTCTCAATGTGTCAGAACTGGCTCGGCTTTCAGAGTGGGGCGCACATGCGAGTGCGAGAGCTATTTGTTTTCCCTCCTCAGCCCTGCAAATTCCTACACTCATTGAGGATTAGTGGATGGGAATCTCATTCCCTTGGAGAAGAAAGAACCCCAAATGCCTCAGCAATCGTTCAGACAGTTGTGGGGCAACTCAACAATGGCTGATGAACTTCTTTATTGTCCAAATCAAGATTTAAGGTCTTTGAATGACCATTTTATATCAGTTGCATTTAATTAAAATCAAAGAGGATTTATATGTGTTTTCTTTGACATATAGAAATTCATTTAGTTGTAAATGCAAGTTTTGCAAAAAATATTGTTGTATTTGTACAAAGGTTGGGTTTAGTAAATCTCAGGTTTCATTCTCGTGAGCACTTTGAGTCTGATTTTGTCTACATTTAGGGTATTTTAGATAACCCCGTTTTGTGTGTGAAAATCTTGAGTGCTTCTTATTCCCCAGGTGACTGTTACCACCATCGGATATGGAGACAAAATTCCTCAAACATGGATAGGGAAGGCCATTGCCTCGTGTTTCAGTGTCTTCGCTATCTCTTTCTTCGCTCTACCTGCAGTAAATATGATTTTTATCTAAATCACATCAATTTAGTTTGCACTCCACCTTTGGATTTTAATGTGTTGTATAATTATATAGTACAGATATTATCTCTGGTCTCCAAATCCAATGTTAAATATTTGCCAGTGTGAGTATGAAACTTGCACTCTTTTCTTTTTTCCTGTCCAGGGAATTTTGGGTTCAGGATTTGCCCTCAAAGTTCAGCAGAAGCAGAGACAGAAGCACTTTAACAGACAGATCCCTGCTGCAGTCTGCCTCATCCAGGTAAGCTCTCTGGAAACCTGCACAGCTTTCTCTTCAAAACGTGGAAGGACATTAACTCTAGCATCTTTCTTTTACATGCATTCCTCTTAAAGTTCTCTCAGGGGTTTCGTGTGATTTATTTTCTTCTTATTTTTTACCAACACTTTTGTTAGTCAAATGTAATCCTGAGCTTTGAACACAAAAATTGATTGAGACATCTGTTAATTTTAAGTTTCAAGGGGCTCGAGGCACACCATGTTCAGCTGGAGATGCTTAACAATTTTATCGTTGACTTGTCTGCTTTATTCACTAATGTTCTCTAACAAAACTCTGAGGCCATGACAGCTGGATTTGTACTGAAAGTAAATTATAGCTGTTGACTGAATTAACTGCAGAAGGGTTTCCTTTTTGTGCTTGATTTCAATTACAGGTATCAGTGAAAAGGGGCCTGAAGACAAATAAAAGCTATAGTTTTGAGATTTTTATTTGTAAAACAAATTTAAACCCATCTTACTTCTCCATTACGAACAGCTTTCTGTTTCAGTCACATAAAAACCTTGTTCAGCAAAAGAAAATGTAAAACAGGGATGCTTTTATTAATCTTTGTGCTTTGTAATTATAGACAATTGGGTGGACAAGTACAATAATTACCCTTATCCAGTGTTTAACAACATATGAAAAAAATAGAATTACACTATTTTGTTCATGCTATAAACAATTCTTACCTTTCTAACTCTTCTCAGTAGTGTGGTGGCAGTTGTTTCCTTGATAGGTATTATCCTTCACATTAAGCAAAGACAAACCCAGCATAGCTCCATTGGATGTTGTGGCATTTTACCCTAATGATCCTAAAAGTAACATTTGTCAGCAAATGGCAAATCTGTGTGGAGTTGTCAGTGAATTGGTTAAGCAGCACCGTGTAAGTTTTACATCCAAGTATTAGCTTACATTGAGATATATTAACGGATTTTTCTGGTCAATATACATCACTTGCCGTGTATCGATGCTCAGCGGAGGCTGCCCTTCTCAAAAACTTGCCTATGTAACTTGAGAGAGTTGGATCCGGCTCTGAATGGGTCATGTGACCTAGAGCACCGCTTTATGGCAGTCTGAGCTCCCCTTAAACATACGAGCTAACCTTATGTGCTTTTACTTTTCTTATCCTCGAGTCTAAATTGGTCATGGCTATGATTATTACAAAATACTGTAAATTTAGTTCACAAACCTGCTTGTCAGCTCCTCTCCTCTGTTGAGGTTCCTACACCCTTTCAGCTCCTGGAGCCATGGAGGAGAAGGACAGGGCAGACCACAGGCTCAATCATCTGATTATGAAAGGGTGTAGGAACCTCATAATCTAGAGGTGTGAATGTGATCTTGTCTTTAAATGTGACTCCATGACTTCTCAATCAGCTGGTCCAAAGAGGTCTGCTGTCAAATTCCAAAACACGGAGGGAGACGTTTTAATTTTGCAACAGTGCAGTGTTGCCAGTGGCCTTCAAGGGGCTAAACCTGGAAATGATAGGTCTAGTGCCCCTAGTGGCTAAGAGTCACATGGTGCTGCTTTATCTGGTCCCAATATGATTGGTAGAGAGCCACTAAAGATGACCCGCATACACCTGGCTGCCTCTCTCTCTCTTGTTTGCTCTAAATGAATTAACCTGTAAATGAAAATAGTGGCTATTTAATATCATTTTGCATGAAATATTTATAAATTAAGAAGAGGTTGCTGTTCAGGACTACAACAGTGGACAGTTCAGATTTGTGGTCTCATATTTTTTTGTTTGGCCTTTGTTACAACTTGTGCTTCCCAGACACTCTGGAGGTGTTATGCTGCAGAGAAACCAAACGGCTGTGCTGCTACGTGGAAAATGTACGTCTTAACCCCAGAGGGCGTAGCCGCAGCACAAGCCGACAACGGCAGTCCCAGTATCAGGAAACTGAACATAACGGTAACTGTTTCCTCACTTTAACACCCCAACCGTTTTTCTTTTTTTACATTTTCCTCATAGTTGTTCAGAAACTGTCTTGCTGGAATATTTCACACAAAAAACAACTCCTCTTGTTAAAAGTCCTGATGAAAAAGCTGTTAGACTGTATTACATTATATTGCAATTGTACACATGTGGCCTTGACTGTATTGTCTTTTTGTGCAGTTCACCTTTTGCAACAATATTAGCTATACCGTGAAAAAAAAAAAAACAAACATAAAAGGGTGAGCAAAGTTCCCACAAATATACACACACACACTGAGAGACACAATGCACAGAAAACACAAATACCCTCACCCAACAGCTCCTCCTACCCCAAAGGCTTGACTCCAGCAGGATGACTCGAGGCCTTTGTCTCCGCTGGACAAAAGCCCAGTCAGTTGAGATGATGTCACCACCGCCTTTCTCATGGGAGTAAACCTTTGTCAAGTAGTACAACGACAAAAAAATCTTTGTGCCACATTGAGCCCACACATATTGGAGAGAATGAAGGATGTTTCCGTTCTTTTCAGTTTTGGCATGTGACTTTCGACGTTGACTTTCCTCCTTTCTGCCTCTTCTCAGTCTATCAAGATGCATTCCCAGGTTTTCCTGTAACTGACTCTCTGTTTTAAACTACTGTCTCTTCTTGTCTCTTTTATTCCCAATGGTTTTCCTTGACCTCTTCCCCATTTTCAGCAATGCTGACTTTTCTTGCTACCCACTTCATATGCAACTTAATGAGTGTCTCTAATCATATTCTTGTTTCTTTGTTTTCTTGCGATCTAGGTTTAAACACAGTCTGCCACTGTTTCCTAATTTCCATTAATTCCTCACCAAACCTTTAGTCCCTTTAGACTTAACTTTACGCACATCTGGCAAATACCCAAGACTGACCCAATCAGTCTAAATACTCAAGCTGCTTTAAAGGCCACATCCGTAATGCTTGCTGTTTGCTGTTCAGATCTGCCTGGTGACAACATTTAACTTCTCACATAATACACAGCTGTGATTTTGCTCTAGGAAACAGATTAAACAGGTAACACTTATATCATCATAGCTCAAGTTCATGATTTGGTCAGACGGAGATGTGTAATGGAAGAAATGTGTTGTTAGTGTATTGTTGTTGGCACGGCCTGGCTATTTGACACCAGGGTGAATGGCTAATTATATATAACGCTATTATTTTGAAAAAAAATAAGTGGAAACATTTTCCAAAAACCTGCTAAGGACCCAAAATCAGATGCACAGACTGGATTTGTAAGCCAATAATGACTACATGTTTGCTTTAAAGATAAAAATAATGTTTGCTTGGTAAACTGACTATAATAGATCAAGCACTAGACCAACTTGTTTTTGTTTAACATACAGTATTAATAATGATTATTTCTCCTAAAAACACTTATCCAAATCAAACTTTTACTAGGACTGTAATGACACCTCCAGTTAATGAGACAAGATGGTCCACGACACCGGCTTTCGGAGAATGATGCCAGGCAATTGTTTCAAAGTATTTTTGGGAAAACTAAAAATCTTTTGTGCTTTTTTGCCAATGGAGTATCAGTTTCACAGAACAGAAACTGTGTTTCGGTGACTCGGTCTTTCTCAGTATAGAACAATTCAGTCGAGGTTTGACTAGTCGACATGTTGTGATTTTGTTGTGCTTTTCTACATCTAATGTGGTCCCACGAAGTCTAAAAAGCTAATTAAAGGTAAACAAAGTAGGTCAGAATCAATAAAGCCTGAAAAAGAAGCCTTTAGTTTAGTGTCGACTGGATGCTTCCAAGTAGATGCTCGCTTTCTTACAGTCTTCAGAGATTACAAAACATTTGTAACTTTATCTCTCACTTTTTGTTTACTCTACAGAGTACCCAATCTGCTGCAAAAAACAAAAAATTCAAAGTGGCTATTGTAACTGAGGGTTGTCAGTCAGCCCTAGGGGTCATTATTAGCCGACTCCATCAACAAAACAGGGTGAGAACCACTTCATTTTAAGCTTCTGAATAGGAGGGTGTCCATCTACAGACTTACTTCCCTTCTAATATCACATCTTTATGCCATGACATCCTGTGATACGTATTAGACCGGGATATAGACCAGATTATAGTGCCGAGACCAGAGCCACAGCAGCACAGCAGGATCACTAATATGTTGCCGTTCCACCTGCAAGTTTCTTTGGAATAAAATCGAACAGCAGATGAAGGCAGGGAGTACTGCTATGTTCTGTTTGCACCCAGAAGTCGTATTTCCCTTGTGCCCAGTCGGAGATGCAGTAACAACACCAAATTAAACCTGAATTTGAACTGGAAAAGACAGTGATCTCAGAGCCACCCTGAGTTATGTATCCAGTATGGCTGCTGCTGATATGAATGACAGTCAAAGTAACACGTATAACTGATTTACTGTTGCTTCTGATGGTTTCTATCTCAAAACCCAGGGACACACATCATGCTGTACATTATCTATTTGTCAGCATGTTCCTACAGTATTTAATCATATAAAACTGGAGGTAGTATTTTGGACTGCTATTACAAGTTAACACTATATCAATTAGGAAATCCCACCAGTATTCTGATTGTTCCACTGATTCTTGTTATTAACACAAGCAGTGAATCAGCCAATCCCATGGGAGCATCTCAATGTATTTAGGCATTCAGACGTAGTTAACATGACTAGCTGAAGTTCAAACAAGCATCAGAAAGCGAAAGACAGTGGATTGGTGCCAGCTGGGTTGGTCTGAGTTTTTCACATTCTGTTTATCTTCTGTGATTTTAATGCACAACCATTCTTCTGGTTATTAGCAAATGTTTTGAAACAGCTGTATTTGAGAATGCCTCAGCCTAGGAGGAGAATAGGTTAACTGGGTCAAGGAGACATAAAGCCAATTGTGGTTCAAATAACCAGTTGCTAGAACCAAAGTATGCAGAATACCATCTGAAGATAATACATTGAGACAGATATGAAAACAACAGCAGAACATCACTCCAGGTGCCACTTCTGTCTGGTAAAAACAGGAAGCGGATGCTACAATAAACACTGAGTCACTGGAATTGGGCAATAACAGAATGGGAGAAAAATGCCTGAGTCTTAATTTTAGCTGCAACATTCAGGTGGTAGGGTAAGAATTTGGAATACAAAAACGAAAGCAAGGTCCATCCTAACTTGTAGTACTGGTTCTGGCTGGTAGTGGAGGTAGAATAGTGTGGGAAATATTCCTTGGCACACTTGGGGCTCCAACCAAATGATCTTTCAAACACCATAGCCTACCTGAATATTGTTGTCTATCCCACCTCCATCCCTTTATGATCAGAGAGCTTCCATACTCTGATGGTCACTTGCAGCAGGATGTATCACATGGCAGACAACTCAAATCATCTCAAATTGATTTCTTGAACATCACAATTAATTCACTGTACTCAGTTGTCCTCCACTCGCACCAGATCTCAGTCCAACAGACACCAGAAGCGCCTGCGCTTCTCTTGTTGTCCCTCTATTTATCAAAAGATCACCACTGCTGTATCAAAGTAGTGTTTGAAACAAAGAGAGAATATGAGAAGTGAATATGAATACTCAAAATTCTGATAAGTTGATGTACTAAGATTTTCAAAGAAGTCAGCCAATCATTTTTGAATATTTACTAAAGGAAAATGCTAAATTCAGGGAGAAAGCTATTTGGTTAGAGACACCTGTGACTCACAAAACTGTAGGACCACCTGGAATCTACTGCAAGCTATTTTAATATGTTTATTATAATTCATATTACTTTAGCCTTAACTTGAAAAAGAAGCCAATGACTATATCGTAAATGGCCATTTTTTTTAGTTGGCCAAGGGCTGTCCATGTTAAATGTGTAAAGACTGTTCTGGAAGAATTTCAAAGCTTTTCTTTGAATGGGACAGTATTGCTTTGAGCAGTAATTCTTAGTCCAAAAAGGTAAAGGTAAAGCTTCACTTATTTGTTGATCACACTACATTTTATATTCAACAGGAACTGTCTCAACAGCGAGAACTATAATTCACAAATAACTCGTAATGTCTATTTTACTCTGCTTTAGAATGGGGTACTAATGCTATGATACAGTCTTTTTAACAAGGCGTCATGGTTCATGAGGCTTGTAAGAACTTTTTGAGATCTTTTTCACAAACAAGCTCTTTTACACCTCAGTATAAAACCTCCATGTACATAGCCTCAGTGAAAATTATTTAATTAGCCAACCAATTAGCACATTTCGAGAGTCTATATAATTCTATGTAGCTGATAAAGTAATTAGAAGTACAGAAGTTTGGTCCAGTTGTAGACACCACCTTTTCAACACTCAGCTTTCAATACGGATCTGAAATATTTTGTTTATCACAATATATTTGGAAAGCAACACTTTTTAAATGTAGTGCTTGTATTTTTGGTTCCTGTTGAGTGCTAATATAACCTTGATCCAGGCTGTTTTTGCCAATCGGTGCAATACGATTATAGAGTTATAGCGTTTCTATGACAAAAAATATGGAATCAGTGGGTCTTATGAGATAATGAAATCATAATTATAAGAAAAGATCTCGTAATCATGAGAAAAGTTAATTACGGTATCTTTTCATATAATTCTGAGACGCTGATCTTGTAATTATGAGATTGTCTATTTTTTTCCGTTGGTGAATGCAATGCACTTCTGTAAAAAAGCTCTGCTGAAAACTGAATTATCAAGAATCTCTAAGAGTGAAGCAGAATTTACTAACTACAAAATATGCACCCAGTTTTTCCCCCCTTTAGTCAACCTTTAGCACCTGCTCTGGTGTGCAGTTTGGATGTAAAACTACTTGAGTTGGATTTGACTCTGTCTCTCTCAAACCAGAAATAGCATTCATATGTGAGTGTTTCTAAACCATCTGTTGCTGTTCAGTGAGATCAGGTCAGTGTCTGCAATGGGGAAAATCATTAAAACATCAAAACATGACCTCATCTTGGGAACCTTCATTTTTCTTTTTTTTTACCATTAACTCCCTTGGATTTATTACACTGCAGTGTTTAAATGACTACGCTTAGATCTGTAGGCCATGATGACGTTGACCTGATGTTTCATTTGTCTGGCAGAGAAAGGGGCCTAAGAGAAGGCTAAAGGCCAAAGGAACCGGTTCTTTGGGTGTTGCCTCAGAGAGGGCTGTGTCGATCCCTCAAATCACCTATGATCACATTGACGACTCAGTGGAAAAGAAGGATGTCTCATTTTTCATCGAAGAGCAAAGGGGGACAAATGAAGGTAATGCTATACTGGAAAAATCCTTCCCCTCATATCACTTGCAGCTACATACTCATATCAAATGCTAATTTGGAATATGCTCTGACTGAGCTCCTTTCATTTTGGCAGATTTTTCAAAGGAAGCCTCCTAACCTTTATAAATTGCAATTCTTCCATCAGCCCAAGCGCATGAACTTGCCAAGATTACACATGAAAGCACCAAATCCCACTTTATTACTGCTTGATTAAACCCACTCCTTTTGGATCTCTTGTCAAGAGATTTTGTATTTAAACTTGACACCTCCAAATGATTCTCCGAGGGTGTTTTTAAACAGGAACTTATATGGCATTAGAATTGGATTTGCTCTTTTAAAATTGGTGAAACAAAGCTTTGCTGGATAATTACACTGCCTTACAAATCCATCAACCCATTGACGTTTATCACATTTCGCCAAATTACTTCCACGTATTTTGATAGGATTTTATGTCCGACACAAAGTAGTGCTTAATTGAACTGTGGAAAGAAAATGTTAAATGGTTTCCAAAATCGGAAGTCTTAAAGTCTGTACTTAGATGTCCACCATACATTTGTATTCAGAGCCCCTGAGTCAAAACTTTGCAGAACGACCCATTGCTGCAGTTACAGCCACAGGTCTTTTGACGTATGCCTCTTCCAGCACATCTATAGATTCCCCTTATATTTAGGGTCATCAATGTTCTCATCAGCTACGACTACCTTCGCTGTAACTGCTGGTAAAAAAGCATGATGCTGGCTCCACATTTCATTATTGGGATTGAGTATTCAATGCTATGTGGATTGCCAGTTTTCTGCTAAGTACAGCGTCTTTGGCAGAAAGCCACCTTTCATCTATGAGACCCAGAGCAGTTTTTTCATTTGCCCTGGCCATTTTTTTTTATTTTTGTATGCATTTCCTCTGTGTGGTTCAAAATACAGCCATGACACTCAGAGACATTAAGCCGGTAACTCATTCCTCTGTAGCTGTGTTGAATGTGGTCCAGGATGTATTTTGCTGTTGTTGAATTTCATAATAAAACTGTAACTAATGATCGTGTTGCAGCAAATACACTTTCTGATTTATACGGAGTCACTGCGACGTCCATGGAAAGGTGTTGCTGTAACAAATTACGAAAGGAATTTTTCTGATACAGGCAGTGCAAGAGAGAGAAGAGACACTTCCTCTCAGGATCACATCAGGCAGGGAAGCTGTTGTTCTAGCTGAGAACGAGTGATAATTCCACCGGGTTTACTCTGTGAAACTGAACTACAATAAAGTTCATAACATTTAGAAATGATTAATAAATAAACAGGTGAGCACTAACGGAGCACACAGTTTGGCTGTCTTAATTGTGCCTTAGAACAGGTCTAAATACCATAACAGGTCTAAAACCATGAAATAAGAATAAACTTTTTTCATATACTGTAGCACCTTTCACATATAAAAACATTAAGTGCTTCACCAAAGACATCTGTTTCAAATAAAATAAAATAATGAAAAGCAATCAAAGCCCAGTTAACTGAAAGCTCGAGTAGATAGAAATGTCTGTTCTGCTGTTTTTGGAAAGAATCAACAGACTCGATCACACAAAGGCACAGAAGAAGGTTATTCCACAATTTGGGGCAACAGCTTGAAAAGAGTATTATTCACTAGGGGTGTCCAAATACCAAGTACGTGTACTTCAGTTTAGATACTTGCCGATTCCAAGTACCGATACTGAGTACTTAATAAATTGGTACTTATCGCAAATAACTTAACAATATCATTGGCCACCAGCGATGAATTCGGTTAGAGCTTCAGTTATCTTCTCTCCTGCTTTTTCTTTTGGAGGGTCAGCAAACAACCTCCTGGTGTATAGCACCACTACCTGGTATGGAGTAGTATCTAGCCTTGGAGTTGCAGTGTAGTCCAGCCTAGAAGGAAAATTGGTATTGCTTCAGAGTATCGAGTTGCTTTTACAAGTACGAGTATGAGTACTTGATACTGGTATCGGAACCGATACCAGTATCAGTATTGGGACACCACTATTATTTACTCTAGCAAATAATATTTATTTACTAGAGTGGTCACTCCTTTACTTACAGGCAGGTGTAAACAGACATAGATGATTTAAAACCTATTATAGTTAATGTTAAAACACATTTAACTGGGACAGAGGTTCACCTGCCAGCCGGACAATGACCCAACGCATACTGCTAAAGCAACACTCGAGAGGTTTAAGGGGAAATGTGTGGGAATGGTCTAGTCACAGATCAAACCTCAATTTAACTGAGAATCTGTGGTTAGACTTGAAGATCACCGTTCACATGTGAAAACCATTCAGCACTAAAGGCTCCCACATACTCGGGCATACTGTGCACATACTATGAGCTGCGCCGACTATGCTCTGATTCTCCGTGGATGTTTTACGCTTCATAGTCGAGCGTACCTATTGCCTACATTTATTGTGGCAAATTCCTGCTATTACCACACTTTCTGCCAGCAGGACTACAGCTAGAATTGCTGTAAAAGGTGGCTCTAAAAAGTACTGACCTAATGGTAGGTGAATAATTATGCCCACTGAAGTTTTCTGTTGTTTTGTGCTATTTGTTGCTTGCTTCACAATAAACAACATAATACATCTATTGTGTTGAAGGCTTGTTCTGTAAATGAAATGGTGCCAAATCTCAAACAATTAATTTTAATTCCAAGTTGTCGGACAACAATACTTTTGAAAAAAAAAATTGTACCTTTGTATGGAACTTTACTGCATGTTTAAAAACAATAAATGATGACATGCTGCTTTCAGGGCCTTTGAAATCCATGTTCTCAGCAAAATGTTTGTTACAATCTGAGGGGAATAATGGGTTCAAAACAACCTCATTGTGAATGCCATGTTTTTTGTGGCATTTCATAAATGCATGCAAATAGGTTTTTCTTTTGTGTTGTCAAAATTATTTTTGAAAAACTTTGTACACACCTATTCATCTAAAATGAATAGGTAGGTGTGTCCGGTCGTTTGACTGGTACTGTGTGTCTATGCTTTCAGTGGAGTCAGAACAAAAGGTAGAAATAGATATCTTGGCGGTAAAAGAGTGAAGATAATGAACTGAGTTGGGTTCTCTCCACTGCAGAGTGAGAAAGCAGACATAATGGCTTTTTGGGCCTCTCTTTGGGCCGTTTTACATTATGGTGGGAGAAGCTGTTATGGGATGGCTCCTCATTTTCACGCAGTAAACAGAGACTCTGTCCTCCTCCGCTTGGAGCCAAGGTGGCTGCCAGGTGCCTCCCTTAAGACACATGGAAGCCATTACAGCCTCAGTGGTGATTAGAGGTCATAGTTACAAGCTCTTTACGGCTTCAGGAGCCCCCCCTCGCTCCGGCTGGCCACAGACACTCTCATCAGGCTTAAATGGAAACTACTTTAAAATACCATCTTGTCAAAGTTACAAGTGGGAATTTCTTGTAATCCCGGTTACAGTTTACTAAGGCAGTCACATCAAAGCCAATATGTTTATTACTGTACACATGGCAAAGATTGATCAAAGAGTCTTAAATCAACAGTTTGATCTGTGTGTGTCTAATGTCAGGATGGTTTAAAAATGTAGACCGATGCACACAATATAAGACCGATGGAGGGTTATTGGGGTGAGGGTTTGGCTTCCTGTGTTAAATGCCATCTCAAGCAAATTAACTGACCTAGATTCCAAGTTAATAAACAGACCTTATGAGTTTTTCCTGTCAAAGCACACTATCGTAAAAAGAGCTGTAGTGACATAAACATGACATAAAGGCAAACCATCACGATAAGAGCAGCTACCAACACCCGGAAGAGCTTTAGTCGCCTCCTTAATTGGGTCTGTCTTGGAAAATGAGCAGATGGCTTGGCTTCATGGGAAAGAAGCAATGAAATTGAAGAGACTTTGAATCACTTAGACAGCACATAATACCCTCTCTTCATGCACAGGGTATTTCTTGTATTTGTGTAACAAATACTTAATAGTCATCAGTAAAGAAGTGTACATGAGGAAAAAAAACAGGATGGGCCTTGAGGGACGTTATAGGAGTAAAGAAGCCAGCATCTGCAGTCTGATGTCTATGACTGTGATGTCTGAGTTGAAAGAGCATGGGGTTGTAGGATCTTTGCTTAAGATTTATCAATGAATGTCTGTCCTATAACCTGATAGTGGTGGGTAATGAACTATTTTTTTTTTGGGGGGGGGGGGGGGGGGGAGTCGCACTAACACAGTTTAGTTTACACCACAGTAAACTATACTTGAACAAAGAATCATTCACAGTCACTGGCCTGCTGCTGGATTTTTATGTCCAGATTGTTTGGTCCAAATTATCTTATTCTATTATTTTGTAAATAACCGACAGAATTTCTTTTGCTGTGCTCTTCTTCTCTCCTTTCTTGTTGGTGTGGTTGTCTGACTCTTATGCTGCCATTTGCGTTTTTAATTTACATTTGTGCCTGGGCATCTAGGCTACCAGGGGCGTGAGTTCGATTAACAGAAATGAATTAATCAGATTGGGTGAATGAGGACACAAAAAGCACTGATCGGCCACAGACGCAGATAAGTTTGCCTAGAATCTAACTGATTAAAATTAATCAATTAGAAAGCTGTAATGAATGATGTGGTGAAGAACCCAGAATTCAGCCAAACACTGTAGAAATGCTTTTGACGGTGTTTTAATGGAGGGAAGGTGAGGAGAGGGAATCAAAACAGTCAAACAGAACAGGGTCCAAAAAGGGTAAGGCAGACATCCAGACAACTTGACAGGGAACCGGCAACAGAACTGGGCAGAACAAAACAGATCAGGTTACAGACAGGATCAATGTGCTGGGAGCTCTTACCAAACTGAGGCAGCAGACACATGTGTGACAAGTGTGACGAACCGACGGGGAGCAGAGAACTAAGGCAGGTTTAAATAGGCGGATAGAACAGGTGAGTGGAGGGAAACTAATCAAGGACAGGTGGGAGTGATTAAGGGAGCAGACAGGACACTAGAAAATAACCCTAAGACAAAACCAAGCAAACCAAGCACAGAACTAAAAGCAGAGCTAAAACAGGGACCAGATAACTAACACAATAAAGGGGCTAAACTAGAATCCAAAAACGGAAATAAATCCAAGGGTGAAAAGAGCTACTTTAACCAAATAATAAACATAAACCAGAACAGAACGTGACAGAAAGCAGCAATAATTCACATAGAAGTCAAAAGTTTGAGAACATGCATACAAGCAGGCTGTCACAAAAATAAACTCAAAATGGAATGGGAATGCCGAAGAATGACGAGGCAACCACATTTTATGAGAGAACAGACCTTATTACTTTTATTTTTGTAATTTATGTTCACTGTGTCTATACCTTTTCCTGCAATTTTGATTGGGGTGACGCCTGACTCACCCCTATTGACAAGGCGCCATGCTGTGAACCTAAAAAAGTGTTTAAAGATGGTACATTTAACTACCAGGTTCAAAATTTCCTCAATAATTATTTATAAAGAGTTGTGAATAATCATCTGCACTTTTTAGCTAAGTTGGAATTTGAAATATCATTAGCTCCTATTGATTCTTTTATATTTACAGTAATTTCTTCTGCAATACATATAAAATATTGAAAAATATACCACATTTTTCATTTGATGACAAAAAGACAATATTGGTGTTAATTTCATAAACTTACAGGGGAGTTGCATTTTCTACTGAAATCTTGTAAAAAATAAATAAATATGTTTCCCTTTCTTTGCAGGGATGTCCAGAATGTTCAGGAAAACGGGTGAGTTCTTCTACAAACCATTAAAGGGAACATGTTCATTTCAATGCACAGTGCCTTGCAAATCAATGTATACCCCTTGAACGTTACTGAATTCTGTTATAACTTCATGTGAAAGACTATCACAATGTTATGGGTAACTGTGAAGTAAAAGGACTCATGATCTTTACATTTTTTCCAATTAAAAGTCTGAACTCTGTCATTCATATAAATTGAGCAACTTTAGTTGGATACCGCTAAATAAAGTCACCTTATTTGCTAACCGATTCACCTGGGTATAGATTAATCTTAGTCTAAATCCAGTCGCTCTGTGAATGCCTCAGAGGTTTGTTAGAAAACATTATTGAACAAACAGCATAATGAACACCAGGGAACACAGCAGACAGAAATAGGATAACCATCTGAACTGGAGAGAGTATGACACTGCTGCAAACCTTCAAAGACATGGCTGTTCACTTTAAATGAAATGCTTAGTAGAGTATCCATCTAAGAAACAACCAGCCAAATAGAAACTTTGGGCAAACATGTGAGTTTCAAGATGTACAAAGTTGATAGACTTACTTCAAAAGACTTGCAGCTGTAATTGCAGTGTAAGGTAATAGATAGATTGAATGCCTACAATGAAATTTAATGTTCCAATTTAAGTGCAAACATAAAAATCTAGCAGTATAACATCAATAAAAACATACAATAAATACAGACAAATGCACATAGTTTTCACTTTTTAATATGGGGAGGGATTATTTGGCCTGCATAGTTTTGGAAGGCACCACATGTTTCAGGTGAGTGATTTATGTGAAAATAATACTTTAGGTATCCGGTCTTGTACTATATTCTTATTTATGTCTTATGTTAGTGTTTGTCCATATCAAAACAGATATAAAGCTTGAGCATGTAGTGTCAATGTATGTTCACTGTTGGACTTCACCAAGTACTCCTATTTGCTATTAAAAACCCGTCTGTGTTAATTATTAGACAGCCTGCCCCTTTAATGTGGTCCAGAATGTATTTAAATTAGACTTACTGGGTGGCTGAGCCTTTGTCCTCAACCGGACCAAACCAGAGCCAAACAGAGACACTCTCAAATACCGGTCACAAGTTGACCCGGCCTGTTTTCTTTACTGGGTGCCCTGCCAACAGAATGGGTGAGCAACAGGACTTGTGTGGCTAGATATGGGCCGAGTCCTTGTGGAAACAGAGCACAAAAAGGCTGGAACAGTAAAGAGAGGTAGAGAGGTGGGGAGCAAGGGGAGATGTAGAGTTGATAAGCTGCCATTGTGGAGTTCCAGTGGTTAGAAATGAACGGGTCATTGTTTGATTTAGTCATTCCATTTATCTGTCTGGCTCAGCCCAGCTCCCCCTGTCTGAGAGAATAACAGTGCAGTTCAGTGCAATTTCTCTATCTTATCATTTTTTTTTTAGCAGTTTTTTTTCTCCTTGTTTTTCTTTCACCAGTAGGGCTACTTATCAAACTGTATTCTGTGCTCTTAGACAGTAATATAGGTTTACATCCATATAAAATTTATCCTAAAGGCAGCTCTGGTCATGTTTGGATATTCTACTTATTATTTTACTTCCACTTCCTCTTTCATCCCCTGTCTCCACTTCCACATTTGACATTGTCAGACAAAGCGGATGATGGAATACAAGTGGCTTTGAAAGGCTTTTACTTGAACTGGAATGGTCATTCAGTACTTGGACGCAGATTTGCCTTGCCATTCTTCATCACAATGGAGGCTTGGTGCTTTGGAGGAGAGACATGTCAAACTCTGCTGACAGTCTGGCTGCAGGTCAAGACCCGGCTACACATGTTGTTCTCTGCTGTTGTTTTTAGCCGCCCCCAGTCAGCCAGCCAGCTGCACTGCTTAAGTGGAGCTCTGCATTTTCTCTGTCCGCCTGTGTTGAGTTAAATTTCTCTGAATACCCCTTAATATTTTCAGGTTTTGCCGCATTAGAGGCACTAACTTCCCTTACTCAAAAGACTTAAAGCTAAGACTCCTCTAAAAGGAGGCTTTGCAGAATATCGACTAAGGGGGGCTAAACACAAATACATGACATACTTTTCAGAGTAAACAAAAAAAAACGTGTAATTTTCCTTTTTTTCACAATTATACACTACTTTCTGTTGGCCTATAACATAACATGCCAAGGAAATACATTGCCATTGGTAGTTGTAATGTGACAAAACAGTGAAAAAGTCCAAGGGATGTGAATACTTTTGCAGGGGGCGTAAATCTGTGACCTATCCTGTAACCGGCTTCCTATTCTTTCTCTTTTCTTTTATGTTTTTCATACTTTTAGGTCTTCCTCACCACTCTTGGTCATCTTTTACTCTGAGCTGCCCTGCTTCTCCAGGTATCCTTCTGCTTATCTGCTTTTTTTCTCCAGTTTTCTTATTTTCATTATAACTAACAGCACACAGGAGTCTCTGTTCCTTGTGATGTTAAATCATTTGATCATAAGGCAAATTATATTGATTGTGAGACACACGTTCCTTTTATCCAAATAATCTGACAGTTTAGTCTAATAAAGCAGTTTGAACTTTGTACACGGTTTCGTAGTTATGGTCCTACTGGTAATTTAATCTTGTGTCTTCGTTCCTTACAGTGAAAGGGAGTGGCGATACAAGCGCATCCATAGACATTTCCCGCGCCAACAGCCTAACCGATGACCTGGATGACATGAGTGAGGATATACCCTTGCCTGTGGTCACCAACAAGAACCAGTAAGTCCCCAAAGGTTTTCCCTCAGTGCTCCCCTGGAAGGCGTCACCCACTGTTGACCTCCATTATCAGATTCATTTTAGACTGATTTCCCTGCTAGTCATAGTGCCTGGAGTTCTTTTGTGAGAGCAGAGAGCCACTTTAGCTGCTTTCTAAATGAAGCTGTTTTGTTGGTGTTTCTCGAGGGTTAAAGAGACTCTTGAGGGCCAAGACCATATCAGGTACAGAGGGTTGTGAAGGGGATTATCCCTTCAGTCTTGAGGAAAAAACGTCTTTGACATTTCTTTGAATGGGTTGGAAAACATGTTATAGTACAGATGGCTTGTCATCACATGCCCTCACTGAACTCACGGTTGTTTGCTGTGTGAATCCAGAGTGAATGCTGATGCTCTCCTTCCCTCCTGACATAGTCATTTAAACTGCTTTCATTTAAGCAAACCTCAGTTTCATTAGATTTGGTTTGCTTCCTGTGTTGTGGCACTTCCTGTGCTGTTGCAAAGCATGCTGGCTACTTTAGTGACGAACTCTCTGTCATCCTCTAACCATCCATCTTTTTATCAGTTTCGACACCAGAACTACAACATTGTTTTTGTTACACGTGTAATCATGAAACAGTAACTGCAAGCATCACTAGAAGAAGGTAGACGTAGGCTTCTGTGTTTCTCCTTCTGAGGATGCAGCTTGTATGGCATCTTTACGTCCGGATTAGAAGGTGTAGACTAGCGCACGGTGTAGTTCCGTTGCACCAGGCTGCAAAACTACACCATGCCTGGGGGTCAGGCTTACGTGCACTGAAGGCTTTAGGTTGCAGTTTTCATGTGGCGCTGTGACACAGTGACATGATGATCATTGATATTTCAATAGGTGCACTGATCAGAGATACTATGGCTTATTTCCCATCATCAATTTTGCAAAGCTGTTACCTGCCGATTGCTATTTTAGGTGATTTCTATTTCTTGTCTAAAACAATGAATAACTAAAACATGTGCATGTAAATATTAAAAACAATAAGTTTTTTTATGCATGTCCTTTTTTCCTCCTTAAATTACAGTGTTTGGCTATTTTTTCACACCTGAAAATGTAATGGGCCACACTAAGGAATAGCTGTTGGCATTGTTGCCTCGCCTTACAGCAGGAAGGTCCAAATTCTGGCCAGGGCTCTTTTTGCATGGAGTTGCATGTTCTCCTTGTGCAGGTATGGGTTCTCTCCAGGTACTCTGGTTTGCCCTGTCAAGGACTGGTGCCCTGTTCAGAGTGTACCCTGCAATGGAGATAGGCATCGACCCTCCACAGATTAGCGACTATAGACAATAGATGGATGGATGGAAATGTAAAGGGCTTGACACAAGAAATGTATTTTTTCCCTTTAAGATCCATTCAAAAAGTCATGTCAAACTTATTATTTGAGGGGAAAAATCATCCTCTGTGAGATTCCAGACAGTGTTACACAGCTCGGCATGGATATAAAACCAAAACATGATTAGAGAGTTTACATTGTACACAGTGTTTAGCATCATATGCAACCAAAAAGCACAAGTAGTGTGGTAAGCATCACTGACAGCTGTCATTATATGTGTAATAACTGTAGAGTCTGTTGACTCTTGCCTAAAACTGTGAGATTTCCAGTCCATCAGTCTTTGTTTCCAGCCAGCCAATCACTGATCAGGGCCAGTCAAGCATAAATTGGCAGATTCTGGCAACTGATTTTTCAGTGCATCTCTAGACATTACATTTGTCACACTTGTTGAGGAGAAAAGTTGTATGCAGGAGTTTTTCTCTGAAATCTTTTGCATACAACTACGTAATCAACATTTTGGGTTGATTATGTAGCATTGTAAACAATACAACATTCTTCAAACAGACATAAGAATTGAGCATTTTTTCAAATGTAAATGCAAATTTTATCATTTAATTTCATATATTTTTCGATCAGCTAAAACACTAATATGTTTTCAGTCTGTTTTGCTCAAACAGTGCGAGTTAGGACTCTTGTGTCTTAATATCTGGAAGTTTTTCAAGTGCTGTTTTGTTCCAATGATGTTCCCGTTTGCCTTCACGTTTAATAATTTTGACTGTAAGCTTAACCTTATTTTGATATTTTATTTTTATTATATAGCAATATTATTATTACCAGATGATAGTATTTGTATTTATTCCAAAACTAAAATACTAACAACTGTGAAATTCCGTCTGAAACCCTTCCTGTTGCTGGATTTCACTTGCATGGGTCTGAAAATGGCTTCTCTGAGAGCAGTTTTGTTTTGTACGGTCCTCTAATGTCTTTGTAGCATTTCAGCGTAGTTGCAAAATGTTTATTTAACCTATTTGATAATGGGTCCTTATTTAGTTTGCCTATACGCAGCAGTACAAAAACAAAACAAATAAGCTTAGCTTTGTATCACAACTAGGAAGATAAACTGTTTACCCTTTTTGTATCTGTAAGGAAACCAAATTGTTCATATGTTCTTAACTGTTGTCCATCAGTTTAATTCTTTTTATAGTTAAGTATATATTTTTATATAAATTGTGGTGCTTGATAATCATAAAAATGCTCAACTCGCTAATCTAAATTTTATGATATATTTTCAAAATATTGACTGAAAATAAAATATTGACTGAAACATTTTTGTGGTTAATTAATTAACCATAAAAATTAATTGTGGTTCTGATCTCCATTTGAGTCATATAAAGCTATCATGAAATATAAGAGCAGATGTGACAGCAGATCAAAACAAATAACTCTACTGGTAGGTAATATTTATTGTTGCCACATGATCACATTTCCTAATACCTCATCACCCTACTGTGTGTTAACCTCACTTTTCTGCAAAAGTAGCGTACCCTAACGACGCAGCAGAGCACTGGCTTTCACACCCTTGTAAACCATACACATGCAGCATTCAGAACTGGAGCACATCAAAACCTCAATGTCATGATTTTGTTGTGGATGAACCCGGACACAGCACGCACACACAAAGGAGTTCGTTAAGACAGTTTATTGCAGGTGGATGGTGGTGACATGAGAAACCAGAGTTTACCAGTCGGAGGTGAAGGATGCAAGAGCTGGCTGCTGGCAGGTACAGAGTCCAAAAACATGAGCAATAATCCCAAGGCAAAGTGGAGCTGGGCTGCTGCGGAACAAGGAACGAGACCAAGACGAAGTCATCAAAAGTTAGCAGCGCAGCCAAACAAAACCCAAACCTGACGAGACAGGAACCAAGGCGGGGAAACTGGAGCAGACAGGCATGATGGTCAGGAACAAACATTACGAGCCAGCGACGAGGAAACAACTGAGGTGAGTTTATAAGGGGAGCCTGGCAGGTGACGGGAATGAAGACTAATTAGTGTCCAGACAGGTGTGACTAATTGCTGAAGGAGGGTGAGCCGAGTGAACTGCAAAAAATGACAAGAAAAGAAACCAGACAAAACCTAAACCATGACACTACCCCCCCCTCAAGGCCGGACACCGGACGGCCCAGAACATCTTACCCTGGGTGGGTGGAGGGGGTCCCAGGACAGCGGGCAAGAGTCAAAACTGAAAACTGAGGGAACAAAGGGCCAGCGAACACAGAGAACCAAAGGACCAGAGAATACAGTGAACCTAAAGGTCAAGAACACGGAGGACCTAAGGCTAGAGAACACGAGGGACCTAAGGCTAGAGGACACGGGGAACCTAAGGCTAAAGAACACAGGAACCAAGGGGCTAGAGAACACTAGGGAACCAAGGGGCATCTTAACAAACCAGGGAACAAGAACAGAGGGCGTCTAAACACGCCGGGGAACCGAGAACAGAGGGCGTCTAAACACGCCGGGGAACCGAGATAAACGTAAACACCAGGAACTAGAGGGTGAGCTAGGCAGCAACAGGCCAGGCGCGCCAGAGGGCACAGACAGCGACTTATAACCACCGGAGGGCTCTGGCGGCGACCTGCGTGCGCTGGGCAACGACAGGCTGGCGCACCAGAGGGCTCAGCCGGCGACATGGGAGCGCCGGAGGGCTCTGGCGGCGACTTGCATGCACTAGGCAATGACAGGCTGGGCGCGCCAGAGGGCTCAGCCGGCGACTTGGAACGCCGGAGGGCTCTGGCGGCGCCTAAACACGAGAACAACAAGAACTTAGAGGGCTTGGAGAACAGAACAGAGACACCGGGGAACTAGAACAGGGAAACTAGGGGAGACCAGAACAAACAGAGAACTTAACAAGCGCAGGGACCCTTAAGAGCGCTGGAACCCATCCAACGCAGGAACCCATACAGCGCAGGAACCCAGACGGCGCAGGGACTAGACACAAGACAGAAACAATAAGGCTACAGGACTAAAGCAGGAACTTGAGAACGAAGACAGGAACTACAGGGCTGAGACAGAAACTAGAAAATCTACGTGTCACAAGGGGGGAAAAAAAAATTGATAACTGGGGCAGGAACAAGTACACTAAAGTAGGAACTAGAACACAAAGCAAGACCGAAACTAAGGAACTCTAAGAAATCTAAGAAGCACTTAAATACACTAAAACTAAGGAATGTTAAGTAACTCAAAACACAAGGACCAAAAAATAACTCAAAACAAAAGGCAAAATAATGAACGCTAGGACTAAGACAAAATAACATTACTTTTAACTAGGGAGCTCAGGAACCTTTAATGAGCGCCGGGACCTTTAATGAGCGCAGGAACCCGAATAGCGCAGGAACCTATGGAGCACAAGAAAAAAAAAGAAATCAGACAGAATAAAGTAAAAACATACCAAACACAGACGAGAACTAAGCACTATAGGACTACAAGTTAAGCTAAATTAGAAAACAACGCCGAAACAAATACTAAAACTGGAACCAAAACATAAAGCAAAAACTAGAAACCAAAGCAGAACCAAAAGGTGCGCAGCGGCAACAGTTAACGCTGGGCAGCGACGACGAGGAGCGCCGTCTTTAATGCTGAGCAGCGGGGAAGGCGGACCAGGAAAACAGAGTCAGAGGCGGGGCGTCGCGGATGCGACCCCGGCAGACGAACCAGAAACGTGGCGTCGCAACTCCGCGACCCAGGCGGGACGAGACAGAAACGTGGCGTCGCAACTCCGCGACCCAGGCGGGACGAGACAGAAGCGTGGCGTCGCAACTCCGCGACCCAGGCGGGACGAGACAGAAGCGTGGCGTCGCAACTCCGCGACCCAGGCGGGACGAGACAGAAGCGTGGCGTCGCAACTCCGCGACCCAGGCGGGACGAGACAGAAGCGTGGCGTCGCAACTCCGCGACCCAGGCGGGACGAGACAGAAGCGTGGCGTCGCAACTCCGCGACCCAGGCGGGACGAGACAGAAGCGTGGCGTCGCAACTCCGCGACCCAGGCGGGACGAGACAGAAGCGTGGCGTCGCAACTCAGCGACCCAGGCGGGACGAGACAGAAACGTGGCGTCGCAACTCCGCGACCCAGGCGGGACGAGACAGAAACGTGGCGTCGCAACTCCGCGACCCAGGCGGGACGAGACAGAAGCGTGGCGTCGCAACTCAGCGACCCAGGCGGGACGAGACAGAAGCGTGGCGTCGCAACTCCGCGACCCAGGCGGGACGAGACAGAAGCGTGGCGTCGCAACTCAGCGACCCAGGCGGGACGAGACAGAAGCGTGGCGTCGCAACTCAGCGACCCAGGCGGGACGAAACCAGAGGCGGAAGCCGCAGAACTGTGAGTCCGGCGAGACGAAGACCTTCCTGGAGCTCCCGGGTCGAGGCGGAGCATCTCCAGCGGCGGATGGCACCCACGGAGATCCCGGGTCGAGGCGGAGCATCTCCAGCGGCGGATGGCACCCACGGAGATTCCGGGTCGAGGTGGAGCATATCCTTCCCGGAGCGGATCCTGCCAGCTCTTGCATCATGACTCTGTGTGTGCTCGAGTTCATCCTTTGGCTGGCTCGTACTATCATGATTTTGTTGTGGATGAACCCGGACACAGCACGCACACACAGAGGAGTTCGTTAAGACAGTTTATTGCAGGTGGATGGTGGTGACATGAGAAACCAGAGTTTACCAGTCGGAGGTGAAGGATGCAAGAGCTGGCTGCTGGCAGGTACAGAGTCCAAAAACATGAGCAATAATCCCAAGGCAAAGTGGAGCTGGGCTGCTGCGGAACGAGACCAAGACGAAGTCATCAAAAGTTAGCAGCGCAGCCAAACAAAACCCAAACCTGACGAGACAGGAACCAAGGCGGGGAAACTGGAGCAGACAGGCATGATGGTCAGGAACAAACATTACGAGCCAGCGACGAGGAAACAACTGAGGTGAGTTTATAAGGGGAGCCTGACAGGTGACGGGAATGAAGACTAATTAGTGTCCAGAAAGGTGTGACTAATTGCTGAAGGAGGGTGAGCCGAGTGAACTGCAAAAAATGACAAGAAAAGAAACCAGACAAAACCTAAACCATGACACTCAAACTTATTTCAGATAATTAGTTAAATAATGTTCCTAAAGTCCTATTCTGATGGGATTAGTTTTACCTGGGGACCACATGTGATTTGTAATAATTACGGAGATTGTGTCGTTAATACCGTTCAAATTGGTCATGTCAGTAATTTGTAAAGTAAAAATTCCCCAGCAAATTAGGTACTTTTTTCTGAACTCCAAGGCAATACTAATGTGATAATGCTAATCCAATCTGAATAGGCATCCCTGTGATTTGAACAGAAATGGGTGGGATCCGATACGTGATTAGGCAGTTTCTGTTTCCTGGGCACAATTTTTTAAGAATGGAGGCTGCATTGGAGTCTTTAGAAAGCCTTTTGGTTAAGAAAAAATCGTTCGGACCGTAACGTATGGCATCAAAAAGAAAAGTCTGAAGAGAAGGAGCAATATCAGATGCAAATGGTGAATCACATCATGTATTACACTGCGATAAAAATAATTTTCTTCTGTTTGTAGCCTTCTGTTATTCAGTTGGCTAGCACTGACAGTAACACAGCATCGACCTGCGGCCATAGCCTGGAAATTGTTTTAACATCAACTCACACACTGATTCACGTCATTCCTCGAGTCAATTGACAAAGTATGTGACCAACCAGACCTTAAATTATACACATAAGGCAGCACGTTAACATCACATCTGGGAGATGTCTGTGAATTTCAGCAAAATCTCAGGTTTTGGTTATCCCATGCAAATGCGGCTTAAGATTGGTATGAGTTGACAATGTCACCTTGACATAGGGTGGGTAGGAAACATCTCATGCTCAATGTGTTTTTTTCTGCACCCAAGAATGTTGGATACAAAAATACCAACAAATGCCAACATATGAAATAGTAAAAGGACAAATTGACCCAGACCCATTCACTTCTAACAATCTAAACAAGAGCATTGGACCAACAGTCAGTCCAAGGGTTTATGATGGTTGCAGAGGAATCATAAGGAGAGTGTTGCCTTGTTAATTAACCATTTTCAACATAAGATTCTAAACATTCTTACTGACAAAACTGCAGAAAAAATAAGGTTTTGGGGCTTATTATACTACCTACAACTGGTTGGTTTGAAAAAAGAAGAGAGGATGGGTAAAAAGACAGTTGTTGTACCTTATTGTGGACTTCATGAAACGTTTAAGTAAAAACAACATTGAACCCAAACACAAAACAGTTTAATTGACAAATGTTTTTTTTTCCACGTCTGAACTTTTACAAAAAAAATTTTGTGACTTTTCACATTTTATTTCATCGTGCCTAAAACCGTATTAGCAACATTTACATAATTTTGAAAAAAGCTCCCTTTATTGTCTGTTATTGTTGTATTACCGATGCCATTTTGTGACCAGTCCTATCACTCATCCTAATGGCCATTTGTGCTGCAACATAATTATGGAATTAGATACCTCGTCTTTGATTATGTAACACATGATATTGAAGCTAAAAAAAATTGCTTCAAACTATATTGGCAGATAACAAATCAAATATTGTTTTTATTTTTAGGCCTTTTTATTATTCTTTGGATGCTGTTCTCTACACTGGGATCTCTGTATTCATGTTGGTAATTTAATATTGTTTGCTTTGAAGCCCTCTGTTTCTTTTAAACCAGTAATTCTTTATTTACCCTAGCTTTTTGTAATTCATTTTACACTAATCTTTCAGTATAAAAATAAAAAGGACGATGAAACCTAATATCAGGTAAGTCAAATGTTAGTGCACCATGTTATGTATTCAATATGTTATGTATATTCCAACTAAATATAATTACTTTGCAGGGCTAAAGAATATTCAATGCCAGTTTTTATAGTTAATCTAACATACTTAACACTCTAAAGAGACTAATCTCCACCCTAAACTGAACTAATAAGCTAACTAAAGCAAGTGTAATGTAAAGCAGTCATAAGCGGGAAGATGCCTTTTCTCTCTTTTGCAGTCAGTTGACCTGCCCCTCCGTGGCATTGGTTATGGACTCTTTTTCCACACATCAGTTAAATTCTGCAAGGTACAGTACTGGGCTTTACCAACACTGGCTTTGTCTTTTTCATGTTCTTCACCTCTTAGAAAAAGTATCTTATATTTACTGCCATCAGATCATCATTAGACGCTGCCCAAACATAAATCAGTCATTTAAAACATGACCATCTCCATCATTATCATTGATGATGTGACTATTCAAAGATTTGTATAATTTTGTTTATTGTCTTCGTCCTTAAATAGAGGTTTTTTTTTTTTTTTTTCTATTCCTCAAATAAATTTGCGTTTAGGAACTGAGAGTAATTTCATTACCAGGGACCTATTCCAGGATGAGGACCTCCAGACTCTGCCAGATTCTGCTGATATTGTTTGAGCTTGATGTGCGAAAATAAATAGATTCCTACAGCCACAAGGACAGACAATGTATATTTGTATTATTTGTAGGGCTGCTGAGCCCAAAACTCCAAAGCCTGGGATTTCTGGGCACTCCCATAATAGCTGGTTTGTTTTGCCCTTGGTGTCACGCCACTACGGACATTGCTGTTGTTTGGCATCTGGATCTCTGCAGACAGCTCCCAGATGCACTCATACTGCCTCAGGCACCTTGCGTGCACATCTACACCATATCACTTTTCTGTTATTTCATATTCAGAAATGTCCTGAAGTTTCTCCACACCTTCCATTTGTAATGCAAATTTAACACAGACTGATTCCTTTCTTGGCTGATGTTGCTGCTTGTTCAAACAGCTCTTTGACAATACTTCTGATCTCTCTGTCACTTTAATTTGTCAGTGGCAGCACAAACTGGAACATTCCACTGTTTGTTTGGCTTCGCTGAGGAAGCCCTCCCGTCCCAAAAAAACTTGCAAGAGAAGCATCCATACTGCTGGCTGTAATGACGCTGGGCTTCTGAGGAAGTGGTGTTTAGTAATGTCTGCACACAACCTTTTATTTTTCTCTCCCTGAACCCAAAACACATAAATATACTTATCTGCCTTGAGAAAATAAATCTTTTTTATTGGTCTTAGTTTTTTTTAAATCAGCTCATGCTGATTTGTTGAATTTTATGAAGTTTGTCAGTTTAAAAATCAAAACACAGACACAAAAAAACACAGAATACACAGTTGTCAACATAGTACTTCCCTTTTAATTATAAACACTTCCTTCACTGTTTGTTTATCTACTCTTCCGCAAAAGAGACTTGATCTTGGTCCAGTTCAGACAAACTCTGGTTTCCCTTGATTGTGTGCATACATCAGTGTGTGAGAACTTTGATGATTGGTGTTGTTGGTTTGGTGTGAGGCAGTTTGTATATACTTTCATACAGAACTTTGATGATGTCAATTTTTGAGATTTAGAGGTTGAATAACATCAACATTCTTGGAGAGTGAGTAAATATTTCTGACACACATCTTTGTCCGTAAACAGAGGAAGGTCTTGTTTAACTGATTGCAGTGGTTGTGTCGTTTACTCCTACCTTATTCATTTTTTTTGCCTCTTGTTGGTCTGTTTTAATGACTATTTTTTAGATTATCTTGTAATCTAATAGGAGTTTAATCAGTTATGAAAACATTAAATCACCACAATATTTCCTTTTAAAATAAAGTCTCCTTTGCAAAGGGCTATTCATTTGAGTTTAATAACCATCTATTACTGGCTATTAATACTGCTACCCTGCTGCTAATCTAGTAAAGACAGCTAATTGGGCTGGCAGACAATCCACTGTTACATAAACCCCGATCCCCTTTAAATAATTTATGTGGCATGTTTTTTCGCTGCTCTGTATGAAATAGAAACATTAACAGGCAGAATGTGAATGATTTGTGAGCACTGTGAAAGTACCCCGGATAGCTGATGGTTAAGTTTGGTATTGGTTTATGCTGGACGCATGTATGTTCCATGTGGAAATGAAATGCACTAAATCAAGTTGACACAACTTTTACAGCACTTATACTCCATATGGCTTTTCCCCGCTGTAGCAAACATTCTCCTAGACTCGAGGGGGCAGTGTAAGCCCCTTCGGCAAGCATACAACACCACACTACATGTAGAAGTAGAAAACAGTCGTTTCAAACATTTTCAACGTCTCCTTGTGTTTTCCATGCCTGGTAATAATTTATTTCAAAGAATTGTTCACAATCTGTTGTTTGTTTTAATCTTTATGACCAAAATTATAATGGTGAATCTCCATCAGAAGAAGCTCTTGCTCGTCCGCAATGTTTTTCTTTTAGAAAATGATTTCGAAAATTTCCAAGGTATGCGTTGCTAAAATTCTGTGCAGCGCGGAGGCTGCGCAAAGGGGCGTGGTTGCTTAAGTGATATTATAGGGCCACACGGCACTTTGTGGACGTTGCGGTCGTGTCAAGCATAAATCAAGCTTTAGTCACTATTGATGCTAAAGTCGGCTTCTGCTTTGGAGCTGTCTGTTGCCTCTAAAGTAAATGGCTAGTTGACCGTTATTTTAATGAGTCTGGGCTGCATTTGATTGTATTTAGTTCAAAATTTTGAATGCTTATTGCTATGTTTCTCAAGCTGTGGTAACAGTGGTGCTACTACGGCTGCTTTTAGTCCCACTCAGAAAAAATTATATTTGTTTGACAAAAATGAAGGACTTGATTACTTGTACGTGTTTTATTTACTTATTGTCAAAACTGTGATCTGGGAATCACATCTAAGCCACTGTAGCCATGTTAAAACTTCAGTTTTAACAGTATATTAGCTTATTGGTATGGTCACTGACCACTCTCATACTCTACATACAAACTAAAGATTCTCTGCATTTTGTATGTTCAAATTTTGTGGAAACATGTTCACTCAAGGAAGCTGTGTAAGCCTGCTTCATTGAGATACACATTTTCAAAAGTGAGAATAATATATTTTTACAGCAAACCTTTTTGCACAAAGAAGATACAGTGGATCAGTTGATGAGAACTGTATCCTCCAACCAATTGAGCATTGCCAAGATATAAAACCTTTGTTTGTTTTTGCTTTTATGACATTACACAAAGAAGTGAAAAGATCCAAGACATGCTCCAATACTGTTTAAAATATTTAAGATAGGGTTATTGGAATACTTAGTTACTTCTTATTAAATGTTGAAAACTACTGCGTGACCATATTTGAATTGAAATTCCTTAAAGCCCCAGTGTGTAAGATTTACACAATGGCGCACCATCTAGTGGTGCTCTAAAGAAATTGCAAATGACCTCACCATTAAGCACATAGCCACAGAGAGTCATAAATGTGACAATGTCAACATGTCCTCCATGTATTTGGTACCAAATAGCTAATAGCTACCGTCATCGTGTGAAATGGTTTTTGGCACTGTTGTGCAATTATACACTGTTTAATGTTATTTAATGTTTAATAAATAAGTCTCTGTCTGTTAGGTATTGTCCGGTGAATATTAGCTCTAGAGCTGATATTAGGACAATAGTTGAAAGGAATGATTCGAGCATTGGCATTCTCTTAACAGCAGACTCTGCACACTGTTATTAACAGAAATAAAATTAACATCCAGAGAACATCACTATAGAATGCTGTTTATCTCAATTAGCACTAGATTTCAATCAACAAATCCTCTCTACTAGGCTCGTGAAACTTAACTAAACTACTAAGCCAAATGAAGATAAAAGAAGCTAAGGAACTATGTACACACAAAGAAACAAAGGAGAAAATGAAGATAGTTGAAAATCATCAGAATGATTCAGTGAATCCTGGTTCACTGCAGATCTAAATTAAAGAACCAAAGTTCATCTTAAAGTATGCAATGAGATCAAATTAGCTTGACTAATTTGGAACAACATTTGGTATGTGTTCCAACTCATTCACAATGCAAAATAATGAGTTAAACAAAACATTATTTCATAAAATAACATTTTAAAGAATGATTTTCTCAGTAAAATCCGTAACTTTAGGACGCTTGATTTTATTAATGCGATTATTCCTCTGGGAAGCTAGGGTTCGCTGTAGTGATCGGTCGCTACTGGGCCGTAATGAGCGGACTGGAGAACACAAACATAATATCTCATCAATGTATAAAACCCTTATGGAAATAAAGTTTGTTATAACCGTAAAAACACACTTGAATTGCATCAGCATGGCATGGTTTCCAAGATGCCTGTTAGCTCAGTCAAGCTTTAAAATCACCATGAAAACCCATTAAGTAAACCATTCTAAATAAACCATTTAACTTTTCTTGCTCATGTCTGCCAAACCTGTCTGTGCCCCCGTGTCAGTTCAGTTCACTTTGGGAACACAATTGGAAGCTGTTGAAGCAGGCAGGGTGAAGGCTGGTTGGGTGAAGGCTGTTGTTCGTCTGACCAGCTGTAGGCAGCTAGCCCTGAGGAGGCGGCTCTGCGTCCTAGGCCGTAGAAAGCTCAGCACTGTGGGGCTGCAGCATGTGTGCGTTCGGGCTGTGGAAGGGAGGACCTCTGCTCGGCTTCCCTGGCGTAGCTGCTCCTGTGGGAGCGGGATACTTCAGATCAGCCCCTTCTCTCAGCTTAACCTGGCTGCAGAAGAGGAGACGCCATCTTGAGTCAGCTTTCCTGCAACAGCTGCGAAAAAATCACAAGGCTGGTTTCAGCATAGATGGATTCTTTACTCCAGTGTCTGGTTACGCAAAAGATGGACTGCAGACTTAGCTTCGATCCCGTTTGCGGTTCTCCGAACTCCAGTTGGAACCTCCCCTCTGCAGAGGAGGAGGCGAGTGTTCTCCCCTATGCCGCTCCAAGGTAGCAGCGAGAGAAGAGGGCGATTGTATTCGGGCAGCAAGTCTTATACAGTGAGCCCCCCTGTTGTGAGAGGCAGTCCCTTGGTGCCTGTAAAAGTCTCACATTTCTTTGCTTACAACTCATTGAGTTTTTCCTGATTTTCCCTCATGGCTTGCTTGCACAACACAATGATGTATTCAATTACATTTTGAACCTTTTGTCAGATTTGGTGTAGTTGTAGCAGGCCCAAATCGCAGACAAGAGCTATGAAGCCGCATGTTGAGATAATTCAAGATAACATGACTTTCTGGCAGGGTTGATTAAGACAATGAAGAGAAACTGACCCAGAAGCTGATGAGCTACAATGGGTTGCATAACAGAGGATCCGACGAGGGGTGAGGGGCAAATGGCATTATAAATAGGAGAGGAGACTGGGGAAGACAGGTGAAAGTAATCAGCACAGGTGCATGAAATGATGATCCTGAACTGAAGTGGAGAGAGAGCAATGAGATGAGAGGAGACAGGGAGGGAAACAGAACCTAACAATGATATATATTGCTGCAATAAAATAAACAGACTGTGACAAAATGACTCACAAACTGACCTGACAACTGGCAAGGAAGGAAGTAAGGAAATAACTGAAACAAAAGTAACTAACTAAATGCATAATGAACAGAATACTAAATAATGACAAGAAACAAGAAGGAAAGAACAGAATCTACAGACTAACAAATAATACTAATAGGTGAAAAACACAGAGATGGCACGATCCCCCGGAATCTAAAAATAGACAAACACGTGGGGAAACAGGAAGTACTTGGCTAGCCCCTCCCACACGCATATCCTGGATGTAGCATTTGAACAAAAGGACAAATAATAGTGAGTATACTAAAACACACAGGCCTACATATGCTTGGATGTAAATTATAACAAAATACTCCCACAAACAAACCCGACATGGTATGTTAAACCAAAGCATTATGAATGACTGTAAAATAAGATGCAATAAAATACTGATATGTTTAAGAAACAAGTGTTAAATAAATAGAAACTCAACCACTTTTGCCACAAAAAGCCAGTTAAGAATTAGCGCAACAAGTAACAAAACTGAGACCCTCCTGGTAGGAGCAAAATCTAGACTATCCAAAGTGGATAGTTTCTCTCTCTCAGTTGACAGCTCCACTGGTTTATTCACTAATTACCGATTCTTCAATACAGATGTTGACTTATGAAACCTTTACTTTTTCTGAAAACAATAAAATAAGAATATAACCATTATCTTAATCTAACATATTGCTAAAGTCCTGTCTCTTGCACCCAACATCCTGTATCTTTTTATCTCGCAAGCTGGATGTATTGTTACACCCCTGCTATCTAATTGCTCTTCCTCTGGTTAATTACAGCGTCTTGCTGACCCAGATCAGTAATGAGTGTTGTCCTGAGACCCGAGGGAGTTGCCTCCTTTTCTCCTGCTGATTATGGTCAGCCTCTTTGGACTTCTGCTCCTTTTAGTCTCCTCTGGGACTCATAAAAAACAGTATGTTCCA
Source organism: Fundulus diaphanus (assembly GCA_037039145.1). Lineage (NCBI taxonomy): Eukaryota > Metazoa > Chordata > Actinopteri > Cyprinodontiformes > Fundulidae > Fundulus > Fundulus diaphanus. The sequence goes on from CM073134.1 coordinate 36,442,963, forward strand.
CCTGCAGACTCCCCTCTTAATTAGCTCCCCTCTCACAGGCTAGCAGGACATAAACAATGAAAAGCCACTGCTGCACAACAGGAGGGTTCCAGACAGAAGCATATCCCTCATGTCAAATTCGTCTTGGAGATAGAGGTTATCTCAAGTGAACGAGGCTTTGTGCAAAGCTTTGAAGAATTTTACTTTTTGTTTGTTTTGTTTTTTTGGCCTGCTTGTCTTGTTCTCTGCAACTTCATTTTGATGGCATAGATATTTTTAATGATGGCATTTAATCAAAAGAAAAGGCTATAATGCGTTACTCTTTGTTGTCATATGGGTCCTTTTGTAAACCTTCAATGTTGTCTGATTGACAAATGCTTCTGAATTAACTTACCCTTAGTATAACCTCTCCTCCTACCTCCCTACTCATTTTCATTCCACCTTCATGCTCAATCACTTCAAGAAACATAAGTCATGTCATGGCTAGTTACTTAGTTAATCTTCTTTAGCACTTTTCCATTTATGCTAATATAAAGGAGACATTTTTATACAGACGAATAGATTCTGTGGTGCAGATTTTCTGTCCTGAGGCACCAAAGAGGTTCAGACATGACCGCATTATGTAGAGGTAGAGTAAGGAAATAAAATAAAAGGGGAAAAGCATATTTGTAGCCTAATCTATTTTAATATATCTTGCTCGTAGAGCTTTTCAAAAACAAATCAATTTCCATAACTTTCTGCAGGGTTTTTCCATGCTAGCCGCTTTATTTCTAAGCCAGATTTATGATGCAGATCGCACAAAATACATGCAGATGCAAACACGCCCACCACCTCCAACACATGGGAGCAATTTGCACCTACTTTTGTGACAGATTGCGGCTGTCCTTTCTTTAGCCACAAACACAGCAGGTGCAGAAGTGATCAAAGAGACGGAGAAAAAGATTTCCTCGCAGACAACGCTAGTTCCTGACAAGATCTAAGCCCTGACCTTATTAGAGAGGTATCACATGGGAACGGTGTTTCTAAATCAATAAGGGATGTAGAGGGATTTAATGCACTGCTGCAGCTCACATTTGAAGAACAAATAGGATGGATAGAATTAAAAAAAATATTTCAGATAGCAACGTTATCTCAGGTAGTCTATACAAGTATGTGCTGTATGAAACTGGAATGTGTTGTCAGGATAAAAAGAGACACATTTGCATGTGGTTATATCCTGTTATTTGCACTTCGTAAAAATATCTTTCGCTCAACTCAGGGAGTTCACGAATTGAACACAAAAATGGGCAAACTTCCCTGTAAATTCATGCTTAATATGCAATGACTGTTCTAGTATTGCATTTGACTTCCAAACAAAGTTTGCTGTTTCAGACTGTTTGTTTTGTGTTAGGTAACAACTTTAACTAGTAAAATGCATTTTGAATGAGTGGAGTTACTGATGGCTTTTACAATTACTTAGATCTATGATTTCAGAATTCAGTTTTTTTTGTTTAATTTCAAGACTACTGAGAACAGAGGGCAAATATTGGTCCAGTCTTAAGATAAACTCTGGAGTTTTCTGTCAGAAATAAAACTAATATTTTACTGATATGGCAAAGCAAAACATCTTTGGCCCCAGGAAATACATTAACCGTTTTTTAGTTTTAACGTGTCCTGTCTGGCAGTGTAGCACTAAGAATAGTTTTCTTGGTGCCAAATGGAGCAGAACACATTAAATTTCACAAAAGTGGGAATCTGGAAGAAGTCTATTGCTGAAACATCCAACTCAGCGCAATAAACTTTTTTTCATGAGGTACTTAATTATAGTGTTTTATTTTTGGCTTGATGCCGGCGGTCCTGCATTGAAAACAGTCCTCTTGCTGCTCTTATATAGAGTGAGTATTTACACCACGTTAATGTAGGGGGATGATTCCAGTGTGGGTGGTGAAGACCAATACAACAACAAAAGGCTTTCAGTATGACCTGTACCGAGATGTTGGGGAAACCCAGGTTCTCAACAAGCGCGTATTACAAAAACAAACCATCTGGATCTGATAAAAGTTAGGTAAGTATTTTATGAATTGTATTAGTATTTGATTGTGATATACCAATATAAAGTTGTACTTTATTGTGAATTGGAAGGAAATTGATATACAATTTTCAAAAACTGTCACCCATTAAAATTTGAAAATACATTTAAATCAGCACCGTGCAACTTTTAGCCACTAGGGGACACTTGACCTGTAACTTTCAGGTTTAGCACCGCTGAAGACCACTGGCAACACTGCACTGTCGCAAAATTTAACAGTTTCTGTGTTTTAGAATCTGACATCAGACCACTTTGAACAAGCAGATTAAGAAGTCATGGAGTCACTTGTAAAGACAGGGCCACATTCATGCCTCTAGATTATCGTCAGTCTCTCATTGAAACGGTGAGAGGACGAGGCAATGCCAGGAGGAGAGGGAGAGGGAGGGGGAGCTCCAGGAGCTGTGGAAGAGAAGGACGAAGCAGACCACAGGCTCCATTATCTGATTATGAAAGGCTTCAGGAACTTCAACAGAGGTGAACTATATTTACTGTATTTTGTGATAGTAACTATGGCCATGAAAAACTTTACCTCGACGATGAGAAAAGTAGAAGCATGTAAGGTTAGCTCTTGTAAGGGGAGCTCAGACTGTTGTAAATTGGTGCTCTAGGTCATATGACCCACTTAGAGCTGGATCCGCCCCTCTCAAGTTACATAGGCATGTTTTTGAGAAGGGCAGCATGCACTGAGCATCCATATGCACCAATTACTGTATATTGACCTGCAAAAATCCTTTAATATATCTCAAACTAAGCTAATACTTGGGTCAAAAACGTAAATGGTGCTATTTTAAAGTCAGCTCCTAGAGTCAATAATTCCAACACCTTAGGCTCCAATTACTGCTGTAATTTTTTTTACCATTTAGACTGAGATTCTTGCCCATTTTTCTTGTTAACATCAATTTTCAGGACAATTTTCAAGTTTGGACTTTCACTAGGCTATTGTAATCTTAAACAGTCCTTTGTAGCTCTAGTTCCATGTTTCTTATAGATTTACTTTTAAGACTTTACTTTAGGTTTTTAATTCTCCAATGGTTTAGCACCTCACTGATTCATGCAGCGAAAACAAATCTTTGCGCAGCTATTGCAAAAGTTGAAGCTAATGCTAAAGTGACTAGCAACACTATGAGAGACTTGTAAATGGCGTCATCTCCTCACTCGAATACAATTGCTTTGCTGGAGCAAGAAGGTGCTGCAATGAGGTCTGAGGTTACCAGACTCAAAAATTTGAAAGTTTAGAGTCAGTCTCTCGAAGAAATAATCTCAGGATTATGGACATATCGGAGGGGCAAGAAGGAGCAAAGCCAGGGACTTCATAGCCAATATGCTAAAAGATGCCCTCGGCTTGGATGAGACGGCTCTAATTAATAGAGCGCACCGATCCAACAGACCACGACCAAATGTTTCGGAATCTCCACGGCCATTCATCCTACATCTGCACTACTGTCACACAGTCGAGGACTTAAAAAGGCAGTCAAAGCGAGTGATCTGCAGTTTCAGGACATGACCATTCTGATTTTTCCAGACTATCCTCCAGCCATAGCAAAGTGGAGAGCGCAATTCCACAAAGCCAGAGGTCTTTTGCGTGGCAAACCCGGAGTGAGATATGGTCTGCTTTACCCAGCAAAACTTATCGTGACCCATGACAGCATCCAGTCCTCCTTCGCCGATCCACAGTAAGCTGAGAAATACACAGAACGTCTGCCTTCTACCTCGCCGAGTCCTGCTCCAGGCTGAGAGCATTAGAGGAGAATGTGCAGCTGGATTATGCTGCCGCAAATTGAGCCTGCTGTCTCTCCAAATATTTTAAAGTTTTGCAAACCAGACTGGGTCTGTTCTGTAAGTTTTGCCACAAAAAAGTTTAATGAAACTATTTCAAAAAAATTATTTTTGATATAAAGAGAAAAACAGCCTTAACTGTTTCTTAATTGGCCTTAGATAAATATACTAGAGAACCTACCATCGAAATGAGTAACAGTCTTAGCAAATTAAGTTACTCAGACAGGGAAGTGTTTTATTTATTTATTTGTTCTTTAAATTTCTTACTTCCAACAAGTTTCTTTTGTTTCTTTTAAAATAGTTATTTTAATGTCACAGAAACCATACTTTTTTCAACTTCATTCACAGCTTTTCACTCCCCTCCACCATTGCTGTTTCCAGTTAAAAAGTTTTCTTCAACCCGCAATGACTCATGGGTTAGGATTAGCAATGTAGGATACATCTGACCCATCCTTCAAATCGGGGAAAAGAAGGAGACTTTTGTCAACCGCATTTGAAGGAGTCTTTGAAGGATTCAGACAGCCTTTGTCACCGCACTGTGACGTAATTGGCCTACAAATACATCCTTCGAAGGATGCACACCCTGAATTGACTGTAAAGATCAGAGGCAGGGGACCCAGAATTCAGCCAGACCAGCAGAGGTTCAGATCAGGTTCTTTATTTACAAAATCAAAGACTGGGGCAAAAACCAAAAAGACTCCACACCCAAAAGACGGCACAAAAATAGACAGGAACAAACAGGCAGAACAGGCTGGCTCAGGTTTCTGGAAACAAGAGGGTCAAAAATCCAAAAGCAAAAACAAACTGAATGTTGCAGGAGGAGACTCACCCATAAACTCAACAAGACGACCTGGCACTGATGTCTGGTCCCAACAGTTTATATGGAGGTGGAGGCAGGTGAAACCGGTGAGAGGTGATTGCAGCAGGGGTAGAGTTAGGCAGGTGTGCAGAGTGAGTAATTAGACCAGACATCAGTGCTGAGGCTCAAAACAAGAACAGATCAGAAACCAAACCTAAAAAGCTGACAGGACAAGTGGACAGAAACAAACTACACCAGACTTGATAAAAAACAAAACAACCCCGAAGTACAAACCTAAAACAGAAGATAAAGCTAAGACTAAAACTGATGACAAAACAGGATAAACTAACAGTAAATAAGAACCTAGACAAGACAAAACTCAAAGCAACCAGATAACCTAAGACAGGAGAGCAAAATAACAAACAGAACCCAGAATATTACAGAGAACCCCCCCCCACCCCCTCAAAGGCGGATTCCAGACGCCCTCCAACATCTACAGGAGTCCAAAGAAAACAAGTCAGACCGGGCGGGTGGAGGGGGTTCCAGGATGGAGGGCCAGCTTCTGAAACAGAAAGCTGATAAGGTCCAAAACAAAAGTCCAAACAAAAAACAACCCTCAAAGGGCGAACCAAAAACAAACAGAGAATGGAGTCTAGTGGGCATCCCGGAGGATGACCCCGGCGCATCACGCAGTCCGGAGGACGACCCATGCGTGACAGGTGCTCCGGCGGGCGTCCCAAAGGACGACCCCGACGGGTCAGAAGGTCCGGCGGGCGTACCGGAGGACAGCCCCGGAGAGGCAGGTGTCGATGCGGGCGTCACGGAGGGCGGCCCCGGCGACTCAGGTAATCTGGCGGGCGTCGTGGAGGGCGGCCCCGGTGACTCAGGTAATCCGGCGGGCGTCGATGGACCAGAGTTTCAGGAAGCCAGCGACGGATCTCTCTCACCTCCTCCTTGTCCCTATCCTAAATAAACAAGTGCTGAAAATAGACTCACCCGCGCTGCACTATGTTAGGCTCACAGTTAGCCGGTCTCTCATCTGCATACAGACACCTCTCTCTCCGTCTCTCTAGCTGCTTTGAGACTGACCGTTCATTTCTCATTTGACCACAGCATCTTTTACATTTCTGCCGTGTATCCTACATGGCTTGTGGTAAACTGCAAACAGGACCTCTTGTGGCTTTTTTCTTCTGCTCTTGACATGAGATAACTTATTTGATCATGATCATAAATCTTTTAATGCAAATTTGATACAATTGAGAACAATAAAATGTGTTTAAAAGAGGGACTGAATAAAAACACAGGGCCACATATTTTTGTTTTAGTTATGGAAATTTTTAAAACTGAGTGTTCTTTTCCTTCCACTTCAGCATTGGGCACTACATTGTGTTGGTTTATCACATGAAATCCCAATAAAATGCATAGAAGTTTGTGGCTGTAAAGTGACAAAATGTGAAAATATTTAAGGGGTATAAATGGTCCTGCGAGGCACTGTAAACGCCACGTTTGTTATTGTGCAGGGAGTGGCTTAATAAATCTCAGCTGCGCTTCTGGCTCCATCAGCTTTAGCAAAAGGAGCCCAGGGTGCATAAACTAATGGACTGAAGTGAACTCATCACAGCATGCTGGTTTGGTACGTATCCCGGTGTGCAATGTTTCAGGCTCCAGTCCAAACTCAGCATGAATAAGTACTCTTGAACAAGGGCAGGCTGAGTAGCATTCACCACTGCAGTGCATAAAAAATAGACAAACAAGAACTATATTCATAACCCCGAATTAAGTAGAACCTGATATTGTTTTTAAATGTAACATATTCATACAATACAGTTTGCAAAAGGTTGATCATGCTGCTAATTTGAGCCAACGTTTACTGTAGCTTTTGGAATTATGTTTGTTTTGCATTTATTGTAACTCACACATCCTGTGTAAGTAGGAGCGGGCATTTGAAATATCCACCAAGATGGATCTGTTATCCTCCAGCCTGTCTTGGTTTTTTCACCAGATTCTGTTTCAGCCTAGCCTCTGTAAAGAGCTGTGATGCCACAAAGACAAAAGGAAAAACAAAATGCACTTAATAAGGAAGTAAAAATAACTCAGGGAAATTGCTGTTTTCACTACATGAATCATGGAGCCCCTCAGTGACGTCATCCCTGCTCTTGTTTCCGTCCAGGACAGGGGCAAATTTAGAAAATAGGACAATGACTGGCATAATTATCGGAGCGCTGTTAACAATTAAATACTTGCAGAACAAATGTAATGGCAATTAATGTTTTTCTCAACTGCCATCATCATTTATTATTCCTTCTAGCTTGCTCTTGGGTAATTTCAATGTTAACCATGTTTACCTTAATGGGTTGTGGTTTTAACACTGAGGTTAAATAGTAATTTTAACATAATTACCCAGCACAATTAGAGAAAATTAAACTGTTAGGGTTCTATAAATGGAAGCAAAGTTATGGTATAGCTTGAGGATATTTTAGTTCTGTGCAAGCACATCTATTGATAAACTAGCAAGTACATTTTATTGATATAGCATCTTTCTCAGGCAACAGTCACAAAGTGCTTTGTAGTCAAATATAATTTAGAGCCTTTAAAAGAGAAAGCAAAAAAATAAGCTAATATATAATATCAAAGTGTAAAACACATCATAGCATAATACAATCAGCCATAGTAACCCTTGGACCGGTGAGGCTAAAGTGCTTGTTTAAAAAAGAAAAATATCTTTAATTGCTTTTTAAAAGCATATTCAGAGAATCTCATACCAACAAGCCAGTATTGCCTTGATTAAAGATGAATGGCATGAGTTTTGAAGTTAAATATAATTTATTTTTTTCCCACACACCTAACAATTGCCCGGCGTGTAAAATGAGTTATCCTCTATTTAATGCAGTTCATGAGAGAGTGATTCGGGCTGAGCACGTGGGTGTGATGCGCTGCACGTTCTCATTCACCTGGCTACTTTGTTTAGTCTTCGCCGTAATTGATGCATTAGCGAGACAACACGGGGTAACTTCAATATTTATAGCTTTCTTACCTCAGAAGACATTACAACTCTAAACAAAAGAGGTTTAAACAATCGCAGCGGCACTTGCTTTTCCTCTTCTCCCATGCACAAGCACAACACTGGTGTAATTTCAACTTGTCGCCAGAGGGGGCAGCTTTGTGTAAAAACTCTTTTACAATGTAGAAGACTCATTGCCAATTATCTTATACTCTCAATGGCAGCCTTGCCGCGAAAGGCACCACAACCAGTTTGTGTGTTTAGAGGGTATATTTAGATAGGTTCAGGTTGGTTTGGAAAACTTTTTCACATAACAAATGAATTCCTCATTTGATATCTTCAGCAAAAGCAGAAGCATATATAAGGCACACATAGTTTTTTCCCAGCCCTATCATACTGTTACATAGCAACAGATGCAGCAGTGTTGTCATGTAGTAAGCCTTATTTTTAAAACAACTGCTGCAATTTAGCTGAAGTTCTTCTTTTGTGTTTGTTAAAATAGTGACAGACTTACAGACATAGTTTTGAAGCTCTGACATGGCTGAGCCTACTTGTTGTGGCTTTATCTTTAAAGGCATACTATGCAACATTTTTCAGTTAATTAATGTGTTCCATACAGTTTTGGATGATTAAATTAGTCATTTCAGGTCGAAAAAAAGGTTTTCTCGGCCGCCCTGGTGGTCTGTAGGGGAAATACCGTACTTGCAATTGCAGGAGCCCTCGGCCCGCACCCACAGGCTCAGAAGTCTCGTGCATCGCGAGAGTCGGTCTTGCTTTACGGCGAGAACTGCTACACGCCCCCAGTGAAAGGCATTCTCGTTGCTAGCGCAGTGGAGATAGTTGTGCAGTTATCATGGCGGAACCAGCGAGAAAACAGCGAAAGCCCATGTCGGAGCAGGAAAGAAAGAGGAGTCGTACACGGGTGAACATTGGGCAAGCTTTTTTCGAATGGCGAGAGCTAAAAGAAAAAGAAGGCTGCAAGGCTGACGCGGACCTTGCGTTTCTGCTGATGCGATTGTAAGTAACATTGGAATGGTTTCTCTCTCTCTCTGTGCATGTTCATACTTTCACTGTGTTAAGCCGGGCATACACTGTACGAGTTTTTCAGTCGTGGTACTTGTATACATCTTAAACTGTGCGACGGAACCGCGGGGTTTAAAAGTTCACCGCTCACGATCTGTGTTCTCAAACTGTACGGCGCGACGCTCGGACGCGACCGGAGTGCTCACACTGTACATCGTGCGGAGGGTGACAGGGACCCAGACCAGGGGGTCGAGCCCGGCTCGGGAGGCACCGGGCGTCGGGGGGGGGGGGGAGAGGGGAAAGACGAGACGCCCTGGCGGCCGCGCGGCATACGGAAACAGACGGCTAGCGCGTCGCGCGGACCGGAACGCTCGCCCTCCCCAACCGCCCCGCGAGCCGACGTCCGGGCCCAGCGGGTCCCGGGCCGGGCGGAGGTCGCTTCGGGGACGCCCGCTCCCCTCACTCCACTGGCGGGGACGGAGAGGAGGGGAGGGCGCCCCCTCGTAGCTCTGCTTGAACAGCTGGATGGTGATTCGCTGCGTTCGCCTGTCTGCTAAGCTCAAAACAACCGCGCCTGGCTTGACAGAGAAACCAGGAGAACAGCTGAGCATCTTTACGACAGTGCACTTTTACTTTCGCCCTCTGGGGGGAGCCTCGCTGGAAAATCAACCCCGGTTGCATAGTATATCTTTAATATGACAAAGCTTAACCTGTTACTTCAGCTGGTGCATGTTAAAGATGGACTATTGTTGCAAACAGTGGATTATTATTACGATGATCATGTTGGAGATGTTGAGGAAACTGTTTTCATTGAGTGATTGATTCAATACTGTGAGGAAAACGATGCTGAAATGTTTGTGTATTTTGATTTCCCTTGTTGCACAAAGGACATGCCCTAGGACATGTCAGTCCTCATGGGTCTGAGACCTTGTATTTAGGTAACACAGCAGACTTCCCTATAGTATTTGCTCTAATCCTGGAAGCTCTCTTTTAAAATATTGGCAAGTCAAAAGGGCTCAACCCAATCTTCTGACTGGACGTAGATGCTCCTCTGTCTATTATAGCAGTGTTTTCCTCGCTGCTTCTAATAGAAGCAGCTGTATAAATAATCTTTATCGTTTCCCCTCTGCCTTTTGCTCCATGTTCTCCTCTCCCTCCTCCCCCATCTCCTGTATGCAGCTCAATTTCTTCTTCTATCCTGTTAATGAAAACAGTAATCCAGCACCTGAGCAGCCTGTTTGCACAACCAATTCTTTAGCCTTTCATGGCTCTCCTGGCCACCTGAGCAGCATGTTTGCACAACCAATTCTTTAGCCTTTCATGGCTCTCCTGGCTACCATTTTTTTGGGGCCAGACTTCCCTCTGATCTGAGGCCTGCAGGTTCTTTCACCATTTGATGTGGGTTATTCAGAGGTTTATTCAGGTGTGGTAGGTTTGAGGAGCAGTGCTGCAAACGCATAGCCTCTGATGGTGCGTCCACCGGCTCCCAGGTGCTGGAGCGCCATCAGGGAGCCCACTGTTCTGGACCATGGTGAGAATAGAGGGCTTATTGATGAAAAGTGTCTGCTGGGCTCTGTGGTTTCTGCCCTCTTAAGAGCAGAAGCAGGGAAATACAGTGGACCAGGGCGTTAACTTGCTGCATAGAAAGAAGGGGGTGGCAAAAAGGGAGCTGTTACATCCTGGCCCAAGGTTCCACCAAAGGGATATTTATATTAATATTAGAGTGTGTGTGTGTGTGTGTGTGTGTGTGTGTGTGTGTGTGTGTGTGTGTGTGTACCTGTATTTATGCTGGCTGCTGAATGAGAATTTTTTTTGCTATTTTTACTAGTAAAGTGAGGACTTTGATATAAAATAAGGACCTGTTTTCGGTCCCCACTTTTTTCTGGGCTATGGATTAATTTTAGGATTAGGATTTAGGTTTAGGTTAGGGTGAGTTTTGGGTCTGTACTGGTAAAGGTTATGTTTAGGGTCCGATTAAGGTCAGGATAAGGCCATAGAAGGGGTTGAAAATGAATGGAAGTCAATGGAAATCATGGCATGGTCCTCACCTTGTAATTAAAACAAGGATATGTGTTTGTGCTTGTATAGCTATCGTTATGAGGTCCAAAACCTGTCCGTAGGCCAATGTTGTGTGGACATTGGCATTGTGAGGACATTTTGCAAGGTCCCCACAATGCAAATTAGGCTAATGCATAAGGTTTAGGGCTAAGGTGCGAATTAAGTTTATATTAAGGTTAGGGTTAGGTATGTACCCATGACCTTAGGTTTAGAGTTAGGTTCAGGGTTAGGGCATAGAAAGGGTTAAACATTAATAGAAATCAATGAAAGTCAGTGCAAGGTCCTCATAACGGGTAGTAAAACAAGAATGTGTGTGTATTTGTGTGTGTGATCTCCTAGCTCCGAGCCCACCCTGGGTAAGTGGCTGCCCCACCTGTGTAAATGAGAAGCTGCAAATGACTTAAATGGGGCGGAGCTTCAGCCTCAAGCAGGGCAACAACCCTAAACATGCAGCATGAATTGGAACAGATTAATTTAGATCGAAACATCTTCATGTGTTAGAATGGCCTTGTCAAAGCGCAGAACTAAAGCCACGGGAGAATCTATGGCAAGACTTTAAAATTGATGTTCACAGACGCTCTCCATCCATTCTGACTAATCTTGGCTCTGTTGCAAAGAGGAATGAGCAAATGTTTCAGTCTGTTGGTGTGCAAAGCTGATGGAAACATACCCCATCAGAAGATGGTTGTATAAAACAATGACTGATGAGATTTATTCAAATGCATATCTACAAATGTTAGATTTTAAAGACAGTCAATCTTTTCCCTTCCACTCTACAATTATGCTCTACTTTTGGCAGGGTTTGTGTGGGAAAACTCCAAATAAGCCAGGCCAACTTTATTTATGAAGCACTTAAAAAAACAGCAGACACTGACCAAAGTGCTGAACAAAAGGAATCATTAATTCCTTTTGAATGAATAAGGCTTTAGCAGAGCTTGTTGTTTGATATTTTGTGGAAATATTATGACTTTTCATAATTTGTGTGTTAAAAGTCAGTAAGCAGAAGCCACAAATAATGTACGATGGGCCATGCATTCCTTTGAAGAAAATTTCAGATTAGAGCTCATAAATAAAAACATTCAAATTTAGAACAAATAAGATAATAATTAAAAGTAGAAATGAAATAATCCAAGTAAAATTAGCTAAATGAATTGCAACACTGACGAGAAAAAAAATAAAGGAATTGATTAATACAATACACAGAGGTTGGTGGTTCTAATGTGACAAAATGTGAAAGAGTGGTATGGGCTAAGAATATTTCTGCAAGGTAATGTAGTTTGAAGTGTGACATTCTATTGGTGATATACACCTAGTGGGTCTTTGTCTATATTGAATTGCACGTGCCAGTAAACATCATTGATTAAAGGAACCAACAGTACCTCACCACAGTTAAAGGCAGACCTCTGCAGGCTTTTCTGAGAAGCAGAGGCTTTTACTTCCTGGTAACATGTGCAGAGATTTAATGAGATTTCTCTGAAAGACAGTTCCTATTTTCAATTGAAATTCAATCCCTCAGAAGTTCTCTTTATCTCGCTGACCCCTGTGAGAAAAAAAATCAACACCCTAGTTGCTTTGTCACCTCCTATCACAACAGCATCACTGGGCTGTTGCACTTTGCACGTCTTACAGGCGGCAGTCACCACTTCCTCGAACCTTTGTAGCTTCACCACAGAATACAGTGGAAATGGCTTTTCAGCTGCTTGGAAAAAGTTAACCACAGAAGCACTGTTTTTGCATTTTTGACATGATGTGGAACTTGACTGTAACTTAATTTACATCTTAGCAGTACGAAGAAAAGGATGCAGTAAAGAGAGAAACAGACTTTTGTGTTTCTCTGAACATCTTAATACTACTTGACCAAAGCTGAAAGTTTAGTTAACAGGGGATCATCTATTTTGAACACATGATTGTTCGTCAAGTTTCAGTTAAATCCAAATATAGCCTTGATCATAATGAAAAAGACTCCCCTGTGACCAACAAGTAGAGCTGACAAATAATGTGCATAGTCATCTGTCATGACTGGTCTTTTTGTGCTATATGTGTTGTAAAACTAAAAATCTGCTTTAATCTTTTCAATCAAAGCGACTTAGTAAATTAGATAGAAAGTGTGTGGTAACATTGGCAGGCCCTCCCCATTTAAAGCACTGAGAACCAGTGAAAATACTGGCAGTGCCATTCCATATCTATTCGATTTTGCTCTAAATATCTTTAATTATTGATACTTAAAATTGCTTTCACCTAAGATAAGAAAAATCAGAAAGGTAATCCTAAAAACACATGTGATATTTTATTTTATTCATCTAATCTAATCTGTGTACATTATTTTAAAGACATTTTCCAATCGAGTGTTTCAGAGTTCTTTTCTGACTCTGACATGATTACAAATGGCTGCTGATACCGATGATTCCAATCCAGAATGCTTTTATTTGAGCATTTAGTGTTGTTTTTGGTCACTGTACTGGATGAGCTAATATGAATAAACAGCACAGCCACTGTCGGTGATGCTACAATTTTTGCCTATATCTTTAGTTGTATTTACATTTATCATAACTGTCTAACGTTTCAGACAAAATAAAGAACAAAACAAAATAGTAGCTCAATAATGATTTGTGTTTTAAAAGTCAAACTTTGGCACATACACCAGCACGTTCTTGATGTTTCACGCAGGTACAGGTTGTTTTGATCCGATTTAGTCAGTGGAGGAAACTGTTGATAATCATTCCTATTCATAGTGGGTGGCACAGCCACACAGAGGTTTTAAAAACAGAGACTTTAGGGGGAATTATCTGATTGACATCAATTTCCACTAACACTACCATAACGTTTCAAACAGGATTAAAACAAAACAAATAATTCCTTATTCACTCAATTGTAGAAAAGTACTAAATTGCTACTTCAAAAACAATTAATTGATTTAGATTTGATTACGTGTAAAGTAGGGCTGTGCAACTATTTATAAGTTGTTTGACCATAAAGTCAACTGATTCACTAAGACTGAAGTCAAAAAGGCCTTAGCTAAAAGGCCTTAGCTACAGCTGAATTCACAGGAAGATGAAAAACATGGTTTAATTTTAGTTGTGTTTCATATCTGAAGCAAAGCAAGCCTGTTTGTCTATATAGCAACATTTGTACACCAGATAATGCAAAGTGCTTTATAGGGAAAAACAGGCACAGAGTTAAAAATAAAAATCACATTAAAACATAAATATTTAAAAACAATTATGGTAAATTTAAGCATGAAATGAAAAATAAAAAAGTTAAAATGCTAGTTTAAAACAAATTAATAATAGTTTTCTCTGACATATATGGAGAAGCTGTTGCAAACAGTAATGTTTTCAGTCCCAATTTAAAGGAGCCAGCAGTTTGTGCAGCAGTGATCATTTATGGATTAGCCATATTGTCCAGAAAGTTTTTATTTCTGATATGTTTTCCGATATTTTAGGAGTTGAATAAAAAGACGAGTTGAAAACACATTGACTGTCTGGAAGAGGGAAGCTCAGTAGGTTGAGTTCCCCTTCATGACCAGCAGGGTGCAGTGTTGCAACATCCCTCCTCTCCGCAGCCTTACACACATGCACACACGCACATATGCACAGAGGTAGAGCTACATAATTTTTTTTCCTGCTTCAGATGTTTTTAGTGTGGATGTGATCAGCTGTTTTTGTCCTGGATTTTCACAAGGGAAAATAAAACCAGTGGTTCAGCTTTGTTGAAATTTGAGGATTTTCTTTCTCAATTTTGGTTCTAATTCAGCAGTTGAATTGTGACCTTCACAGCTATGCAAAACAAGCTCAAATTCTCAGTGTCCTTCTCTGTCACTGTTTCTGCTTAACTTCTCTGTTTTTGGACCTGAAAATGAAAACAATTGACCACACTTTCCTTCATCTGTGAGGTTTGCGTGCTTCCTGCCACTCAGCACGTGTTGTTTCTCATCGGAGTAGGTGTTTAAAAAGATAAATTAACTGATAATAAGTACTTTTATTTTTTGTGGATATGTGTGCAAAGCGTGTGTTTTTCTTTCAGCCTCCACATTACCTTTGTTTTCTTACTGTAGGTCAAGCCCGGCTCTTTTCCCCTCCCTCCCTCTGCCTCTCTGTCTCTTTCACATTTGGGCAGGCCTCAGTACAAGTAGGAGCAGTTGTCAGTTTCAGGAAATGCACTGCGCTCTGGCCTTTGGGCCAGCCGTTTCTTTCATTTTTCCTTTTTTTCATTTTATCGACTTCTTACGGGAACCACCACCCCCCTCCCCTCTTTTGTTCTGACTGCAGTAAGAAAGATGAATATCAAAGGAAAGTACTTATGTTCATGTTTTCGCTTCCTGAGCAACTTGTCATCTGTGTGACAGTGGAAGGTTACCTGATTCCACATGTTTACACATTCACTTTTACACTATGATAAACACTCTTTTAGCCATTTGTTTTTATTCCAATATTTGCTGAAGGCCTTTGGAGGCAGCATTGCATTGTGTCGAAGTGTGTTAATGTCTGAGTGGAAAAGCAGGGAGAGCACTTTGAGTGCAAACAGGATATTGTAGTACACGTGAGCCCAGATTCTTCTTCCAGCACTTTGGCTTGGTGGGTTCAGAACAGCTCTATGACAAGGAGACGGCGGGAATGATGACATTACACACATAAATGCAAATAATTTACACTAGAACAGATGATGTCAAGCCTGCTTGAGAACCGATTTGTAAAGGTTTTCGACTTGTTTGTTCTCCAAAATCATTCTGCTTATTGTCAGGCCCTGGCTGAAGTAAGAGGATTCAGTCGACAGGTTGTTATCTGATCGATCTGTCAGTTCCACAGAAATCCTTTTTTTTCACTTTAAAGAATCAACTGTAGTGATGTTATTTAAAGAGGAATAACAGGCTCGCGGACCAGAAAAATCCTGCAACAGCTGGTTTCTAGTGTTGTTTGATAAAGCTGATGATGTGTTTGTTTTTTTTAAACTCGTTTTAATAGGAAAACCATACCTTACCATACCACCATACCTTCTGCCTCCAAAAGTTGGTCTGTGCTGACATTCAGCTTGAAGACCATAGAATATGGTTGCCTGGTGCAAAGTTTGTGAGTAGAAAAGCTACTTCTGATTTTTGAGGACATGTGAGAGGAGGGCAGCGTGTTCTGTTTTAAGCACAGGCTCATCTCACGGGGTTGTCAAGAATATTAAAACAGGCTGTTTGTCAAAATCCAGCGTCTGCAGCACCTATACACTTGCTCCGTACCAAGCACTTCATCTTTAGACTGCCGCTGAGGCAGAGAGAGTCTCTCGGCAAGGATTGGAGCCTTTTTTGATGAAACACAGATAAAGATAGTCTTGTCAAAGGGCACCGTCTGAAAATAATAATTCTGTTTGGACAAATTACAAACAAGGACTAAACTTATTGCTTGAAAGAAATAATTTCCTCCTTTTATTCTGTGCTCTAGTCTCAGCAGTTCTATGAAAGTAAATATAATATTTACTGACTATTTTTAACAGGGTTTGGACATTTATTTATTTTCAAAATTTTATTCCGTTAACATCCAGATTTCTTGGTCAATTTTGGTGCATTTCAAAAAATCAACAGTAGATAGTTCTGTGGTCCGACTTTTGATGTGTAAATTGTTTAAATTGCAAGAAAAACCACTGGCTTGGCAAAAAAAGGAACAAAAGGAGCAAGTAAACAACTATTTTTTTTGCCATTTTCTATACATGTTTATGGCCTAATAATGTAAGGGTTTACACTGATCATTAACCCTTTTGTCACCTGGCAAATATTTGCCCACAGAACCTGTGCAGGTGGTTGCATTAATTTGTCCTTTCCAAGACTACTACACCTAAAATATTAAACCCAATACTTAACATGATGAATGAAGAAAAAAATCGTACATTATGCTAATTATGACTAAAGTTAAACTTTTGAGCCGATTGGTGTAAAAAAATTCTTCTTGGAGAGACTCATTTTAGCAAGATTTGAACAGGTTATGCGGGCTGGGAGTATATGGTGCTGGCTAGCTGTCAGCTACTAACGCGTGCCAAAGTTAGCTGCATCTTCGCAGCGTTCCATTGGCTCTAAACTAAGGTTGTTGTTTTTTTAAAGAGGCTTCACTGCTTTCAATCAGATCTAATTCAAAATACGAAATACTTGAAGTTTAAGATTTCTGAAATCTTTACTTTATTTGTGAAAACACAAAAGCAGAGCCTTTGCATCAGGGTTACATTATAAATGAGGATGTTTAAAACCTGGAATACAGATTCTTTAGGTGCTGATTTCATTTATAGTTAATAATGCAATGTAAACCAAAGCCATATTACATTTTATTTTATATTTTATTCAAAGCATTTTTTTAATCTCTCATCTTGTTTTCGCACTACATGTTTAAGTTATTTTATCTCCCATTCTGATTTATTTTATTATTTCATGAGCAAAACTGCATTTTCAGTCCTCACGACAGCACACTACTGAATATCTTTCCATGGTTGAACAAGGCTCTGCTAAACCCCTACTTGAACCAACCTATGACCTTTTTATTTTATTATTGAGTCATTTCTCATGTGTGCTTTCCTAATTGCCAAAGTTAAAAGTGATGAAAGGTGAGCCCATCCCACTACCCTTGCTGAGAATTGATTCATACTGGCCCCCAAGCAGGGAAAAGCAATATGAAGCCAGAGCAATAAAAGGCTTTGACATTGATGGGCCTGTTTCCCAAACACTCATAGGACCTTAAGTCTGGCTGGAGGGGCCGGGGCTCCACTTCTTATTGCTGCGTCTGACTGGAGTCGCTATGCCGCAGAGAGGCTCGACGTTCAGTCTCTACCCCTTAGCTCCTGTCTGCCCATCTCTATCAGCCACTTGAAGCAGCAGTGGGTAGGAGGTTGAGGAATTTCTGTGTGTGTCGAAGGCGTTTGGAACATAGTCTCCACACTGTCAAAGCAAATATAGAGACCTGTTCAAAAACTATGATTTAGTCTGAACTTCCAATTATTACACAGCAGGATAAAAGAATCAAGAAACAAGAACCTTTGTCATTATGCAGCAATAATAAAATTTTGGTCTGACGTCAGCTCTTAACACACATAACACACAGGCATAAATCAAAAAAACACCAATGGAAATACAAAGAATGAGCATTCCTAGAAAAAAAACCCTCAGAAATGCAAAAACACAAGATGAAAAAAGCTAAATTTAATGTTAAGCTGTGCAAGAGATGAGAAAGACTTATCAGAAGTGAAAACATACTGTGCAATTATTAGAGATAATCCATCATATTCAGGTATTATGAGATTTTTATGTTAAGAAGAAGAGAAGCCACAGACAATTTACACTGATGTAAAAACTGTGCAATTTGCATGAATACACCTGACAAACACACCCTGAGAAGCTAAAAGTGTGCAAATAGTCAGCATGTTATAAAAGTGACATGTTTTTGGCATTAAGACAATTCTTATTGCCACATTGCCAGACAGGACACTATATAAAAAAAGAAACATTCAAGTTAAGAAAAGAGGAAGACCAGCAATCTATTCACAGAATGTTATAAAAAATTGCAATTTGTATGAGTGTCCAAACAAGAAGAAGCTAAAAGTGTGCAAATAGGCATTAGCAGAGAGAGGTAGTTTAATAATTCTCAATCAAGTCGAGAATCTGTGGAGCCAGTAGCACATTTGGAAAAATGTAAACAGACTATGAACTGGGCGGGTGGTTTATTTGATTATCAGCAAGGACAAGTTAAAGCTAAAATATGTGTTACACTTATGCAAAAACATCTGAGTTTCGTCTCAGTTTACTTATCTACATCACCGGGTAAATCTTGGAAAATCCAAAAACAAATGACAAGAGATGCACATAATGAGTCTTAAAATAACCAAAACAATTATTTTCAAAATAAAAAAATATGTTTTTTTTTGTTGTTTTTTTTTTACTTTGAAGAGACGGGAAGTCCTTACAACCTCCATTTTCAAGGAAGCAGTTGGAAAGCCTCCTCTCAATGCAACATCCACCAGTCTCTCTATCCTTCTGTCCAACCTCCAGACGACCATTTGCCTTTTGACTGGATTAAGTCCATGCACAAGACTGCTACTCATGCCAGCAGATTGCTCATGACAGGCCCTTATGCAGACACCTAGACTGCCATGAGCAATTAGTTTAAATACGCAAGAGAGGCCCAGCACAAGGCTGACCTGTGGGAGGTAGTTAGAGGAAGGTATAGAGACTGAGGCAAAAGTGAA
This sequence comes from Fundulus diaphanus, assembly GCA_037039145.1. Taxonomy (NCBI): domain Eukaryota; kingdom Metazoa; phylum Chordata; class Actinopteri; order Cyprinodontiformes; family Fundulidae; genus Fundulus; species Fundulus diaphanus. The sequence continues at coordinate 36,461,875 of CM073134.1, forward strand.
GTGAAAGGACGCACCCCACAACTAATTCATAAAAGACATAAAAGCAGTGTTTCATTCCTGAGGAACACTTATTCACTATGTTTCATGAGTAAAAGGTGTAAAAAATGTAATTCATGTTAAACTGACATGAAGCTCTGTGTAGAGTTATGTAGCCATTGTTGGTCATCGGGTTGCATTGCCATCAGGATTTTATGGCTAAATGCTTTTGACATTAGCGGCGCTGAAAGCCGTTCATGTGTCTGTTCATTACAGCAGTTCAGAAGGTTGTGGCTGTAGATGTATCTGACGGATCTGGTAAAGCTGATCTGTTCTGCCCTCGTTGAGCCCAGTCAGTCTGTTGACCAAGTTTCACACAGATCTGGACTGTCTCTGTTGCAGCACAGGTCTCGTTACTGTCACTGTGCTTCTGCTGCACATGCTCTGTTTCACCTCAGAGAATTTAAAAGGTTGAGGGCAGTAACGACAGCACAACCATTGTTTCTGGGATCTACATTTAAATGAAATACATTATGATTTTCCATTTGAGATAAGGAATAATAAGCAAAATGTTTAAAAAGTGGACACATCTGTGATTTCGCATCATTGGTGTTTGTGTGTTTTGTGACTGAAAATATCTCAGAAGCTACTGAACTATGTACACACAAAAGAAACAAAAGGACAAAATCAGAATAGTTGAAAACCATCATCATAATGATTCAGTGAATCCTGATTCACTGCAGATCCAAGTTAGAGAACCTAAGTTCATTTTAAAGAATGTGGAATGAGGTTAAATTAGCTTAGCTAATTTGAAACATGTGGTATGCGTTTCGACCCATTCACAATGCAAACCCCAAGTTAAACAAAACATTATTTGAGGAAATAACATTTTAAAGAATGATTTGCTCAATAAAAATCTGTACACTTTAGGACACTTGATTTTATTAATGCAAGTATGTCTCCCAGAAGCTGAAGGGCACTGTAGTGATTGGTCATTAGCTTGAGGGGCAATCCTAAAGATACAAAAAAAAACCACACACACAATTAAATCAACATTAATCATCCCTGTTAATGATGTACTAACGCTCCTAGCGCTATTGAATGATGGCGGAGTGAAACAAAAACAAACATTATGTTTACTTGATGGTAGCTCTAATTTTATCTGGGAAGCTAATAGCGCTATATTAGCGGACATTCGGCACTGATATATATATACAGGGGTTGGACAATGAAACTGAAACACCTCTCATTTTAGTGTGGGAGGTTTCATGGCTAAATTGGATCAGCCTGGTGGCCAATCTTCATTAATTGCACACTGAACCAATAAGAGCAGAGTGTGGAGGTCCAATTAGCAGGGTAAGAGCACAGTTTTGCTCAAAATATTGCAATGCACACAACATTATGGGTGACATACCAGAGTTTAAAAGAGGACAAATTGTTGGTGCACGTCTTGCTGGCGCATCTGTGACCAAGACAGCAAGTCTTTGTGATGTATCAAGAGCCACGGTATCCAGGGTAATGTCAGCATACCACCAAGAAGGACGAAACACATCCAACAGGATTAACTGTGGACGCAAGAGGAAGCTGTCTAAAAGGGATGTTTGGGTGCTAACCCGGATTGTATCCAAAAAACATAAAACCACGGCTCCCCAAATCACGGCAGAATTAAATGTGCTCCTCAACTCTCCTGTTTCCACCAAAACTGTCCGTCGGGAGCTCCACAGGGTCAATATCCACGGCCGGGCTGCTATAGCCAAACCTTTGGTCACTCGTGCCAATGTCAAACGTCGGTTTCAACGGTGCAAGGAGCGCAAATCTTGGGCTGTGGACAATTTGAAACATGTATTGTTCTCTGATGAGTCCACCTTTACTGTTTTCCCCACATCCGGGAGAGTTACGGTGTGGAGAAGCCCCAAAGAAGCGTACCACCCAGACTGTTGCATGCCCAGAGTGAAGCATGGGGGTGGCTCTGTGATAGTTTGGGCTGCCATATCATGGCATTCCCTTGGCCCCATACTTGTGCTAGATGGGCGCGTCACTGCCAAGGACTACCGAACCATTCTGGAGGACCATGTGCATCCAATGGTTCAAACATTGTATCCTGAAGGAGGTGCTGTGTATCAGGATGACAATGCACCAATACACACAGCAAGACTGGTGAAAGATTGGTTTGATGAACATGAAAGTGAAGTTGAACATCTCCCATGGCCTGCACAGTCACCAGATCTAAATATTATTGAGCCACTTTGGGGTGTTTTGGAGGAGCGACTCAGGAAACATTTTCCTCCACCAGCATCACGTCGTGACCTGGCCACTATCCTGCAAGAAGAATGTCTTAAAATCCCTCTGACCACTGTGCAGGACTTGTATATGTCATTCCCAAGACGAATTGATTATTGTGGTCTAAAACCAGGTGTTTCAGTTTCATTGTCCAACCCCTGTATATATATTTCTTTAAGCGCTATTTGGTCATAATGAGCGGACTGGCCAAGACAAACATTAATATCCCATCAGTATATTAAATCCTTTATGTAAATAAAGTTTGATATAACTGTAAAAACACTCTCAAACCACATCAGCAAAGTATTGTTTTAAGGATGCCAGCGGGTGGCTTAGCCTGCTAGCTCCCACTCTTTTACCCAGTCAAACTTTAAAACAAAACAGAGAAAAAATCTGATTAAAACTAAACCATTCTAAACTTTCCTTGTTTAATTCTCTGGCAAACATCTGCTTTTGTCTGGTTGTGGCGACGGGGCACCGATTCCAGTGAAACACTCCAAGGTAAAAATGGTTGTCTGAGCAGCGAGGCCTGTCTAGCATGGGGGACCTCCGCACAGCCTTCCTGGTGTGGCTGCGTTTGTTGTCTGGAGGGGCTGCACGGTTTGAAGGGCGACTTCAGATTAGCTTTTCTCCTGAAAAAACTGAGGAAAAGGTTAGAAGCAGCCTGCTTCCATGGCAGTCGGCTGGTTAGGTTCCGACGTGTAACAGCTGGCTGTATTTAGCTGCAGTTCTGGACTGCGGCAAAGTTTACCAGTCTCTCAAATGTGGATGCTTTCATAGTCTACGGAGAAAGAAAAAGATTAATCCAAAGGGGCTTGGTACATAGCAGTGTTGGCACCCCCTGCTGTGATGGGCAGTTCCATGGGGGCCTGTAAAAATCTCACATTTCAGTAGCTTTAAACTTACAGTCTGATTTTATCCTCCCTGTGGCTGATTGCACAACAGAAGTAGGGAAAACTGTAGGAGCCTTTTTTCAGTCAGCTGACTGGCAGTGTGATAGAGTGGTTTGCACTATTTATTATATATCTAGATTAAACTTCAGTCACTTTGACACTTTCGCCAGCATTTCTTTAAAAGGAGTTTAATCCACAGGAACAGCGTGATGGAAAACGTTTGCAGTTATAAATCTTTAGCATTTTAAAATCAAAGTCAAATGGCACCAAAGAATGTAGACATGAAATATTAATATCTAAAGACACAGAAAAGACAGACAACAGCCATACTATTTCCCAGGGACCAAGTAGTAAAGGACAACGACAAAGATATAAGAAAATAATTTTAATTTTCCCAGCAAAAATAGTTGTCAAAAATTCATGAAAAAGCAAATATTTAAAAAATCTTGAAATGGGGCCAATGAGGACAAACATGGCTAAGTATAACAAAAAATACTGTCCTCCTAACAAAGAAGACACAGGGTAATATATACATAATACCCAACAAGAAAGAAGCAGGGGGGCAGAGGACGTAAAGACAAACCAACATACATAAACCTTGGAAAGTAATTCAAACCAACACATAACTACAACAGAAATGTTACAGCTAAAACAAAAAACACAACACCGAGATATTTCAGTTATTAGATTTTAGTGGTCTTTGGGAGCTCCCCCAGGGTCAAACTTTTGACTGGTAGGGTACATCTGTAAATCATACATTGTGTCTATCTTTTGGTTCACTGTCTCTCTTTAGTTACTCTGATAAACTCTTCTTTAATGAAGGGAACTGCACCAGGATTCACAGATTAGTGACCCGAGACCCACATTTTCAGGCAAACCAGAGTTTGCTTGTTTGGTCACCATTAGCTTTCACATCAGACCAAACAGAATGGATAATTTGAGGAAACCAACTTGGGTTTGACTAAACCAGAGCAAATGCCTCTAAGGTGATAGCACCCTTAAGAAATGTGGTAAATTAGGGAATCCCACATCAAGAGTATTGTGGGGTTTAGCACCCGCTGAAGTCATGCTGATGTGCACCAATAGATTACTGCACCTCCGTCATTGATAGTTTTACCAGAAATACTGATGCTTCTTATTAAAACAGGGCTGTTGTGGGTTGTTTAATAAAAAAACATTGTGGGGCAGCATCATATACTGCTGATGTATAGGACGTCTGATCAAACCATAATACAGCTAGTAGATGTTATTTGCTGGAGTCATAGAACCACATTTCTTCTCAGTACTCAATGGGTAATGCGTGCAGAAAATTATTGTCATAGCAGGTACAAAGTCCCTTTGAATATATGAATTCATGCATGTTTTGTACACAATATTCTGGAGCAGATGTCCCATTTCATATCAGAAAAAGTAGGGTATGAAAAAACTAAAACTACATTGTTCCAAAATGGTAAATGGGCCAAATTAACTGCACCTGCAAAACATTTCCAATTGTTGTTGAGGTTTTTAGCATTAAAAGCAACGGTGATCCCGAGAGATGTAGGACATCTACGTCATCATTTCCACAACATCAGGATATCCAGTTCAAATGGACACACTGCAAATGGAGTTGTTAGAATTTGAAATGTGATCTGGAGGGCAAACAAAGCACAAAAAAACAATAAAATATACAAATATCTCTGGTAGTGAACAGACCCTTAGTGTCTGAACATCAGCAGCTGATGTAAGCATATAATCTTAGAAAAAAAAGAAGTGGCAAGGCAAACAGCTTGTGAAAGTGAGCCAAAGCTGTTCAATTTGCTTGCCTTTTCCCCCCTTACTAACATCTTTCTCTGCAGTTATCTCCTTCTCTACGTGTTGTCTCCTCTGTTAATGACACGCATGGTATAATAATGAGATTGTTTGGAGCTGCTGAGCTGTTCCACATGTGAAGGGTGCGTCAGATCAAATTAGGCCTCGCTGACAAAGGGCCTTTTTATACACAGGTGCACGGTGGGCGAGCTGGGGGGCTGTATTCAGCCACGCAGTCCAGAAGCCAACCAGCAAAGCAGCCAGTCAGTAAGTTAATCAGTCAGCCTGCCACTCACACAGCAGAAACTTCAGCCGCTCCACATGTAGCCCCTGAATCTGCAGGGTTTTGACTTGACTTAACCGTGTTCCAACAGAATCCTAAGAAACGTCCTCAGATGTTTTTTGTTTTTTTTATTTAGGCAAGGCAAGTTTATTTATAAAGCACTTTTCAGTAACAAGACATTTTAAATTGCTGTGCAAGGAAAAAAAAACATTACAAAGTAAAGAAACATTACAGACAGGGAAAATATTACAGATGAGGGCACATTGCAATGGAACAGAAGCAGCAGGTCAGATACAGTATAAGACAAGTGGGGCTTTACTGCATCTATTGCTTTTCCTCCGTGATAAAGCAAAAAAAAAAAAAACAGTTTATAAATTAAATGTCACCAAGCTCTGCCTTTACATTCTGCACTGCAGCAGATCACAACACACAACCAAAATCGCAACATGATGTCAAACACTGCCTTGTCCAAATGACATGCACAATCTCTAACTGTTTGGTACTGTGTTTATCTTCCCTACCCAAAGTTTACTACATTCTCTCTCCTGGTTGTCACTTTTCATATGTGCACATAAATCCCATCCACACACTCAGCGGCAGCCCTGTAGGGTAACCATAATGCAGCTGCAGCAGTGCAGGCTGAGTTATTACGTTTAATCCGTCTAATGGTTGTGTTTCATAGAATGGGACCCAGTCTGCCTTGCAACTAATTCTGTCTGAGCATTTTGTTTAATTCGCCACACTGGGCCATAAGCTCCTCCAAAGGCAGGCTGCCCCCCCATTCTTTTCTTTCCACCCCTTAAGAATATAAACCCCTTATCCCCCCCCCTTCTCTTATGGATGGCAGAACACTGGGTGACTTGTGCTAGAGAGTGATTTCTCAACAGTCCATAACACATTCTTTTGACGTTTTGGACATATGCAACAGTGCGAGGGGAGAATGAAAGTGAAGCTATCATGAGTGGTGAAAAAGGCACAGCAGCTCCAGCGTTGCCGCCCAGCACTTTTTTTGACAGCAATATTGTGTAAGTTGCATAAGCTCACTGGGCAAGGCATGGAACATATGGAAATTGAGATAGTCATCTTGGATGGCTAAAAAGAGCCACACTGAAAGCTTCACATGCACAATATGATAGCTCAAAAAGCTTCGGAAGATTATTCCTGCCTGGAAAACCGAATGTGCAGAGCCCTTTTGCACGTGTGCGTGTACCAGCTGGTGTTTACTTGTTGCTTCTGTACCAAAGCAGAACTTTAAACTTGGATTTAACGTGATCGACCTGGGTCCAATCTCATTGGAAAACAATGCTGCCCTAGCTGAGGAGGTTTGGTGGTGGTGGTGGGGAGTTGGATTGCCTCGTCAGTTTGTTGCCTGGCTGAACGGTGATAATCCGTGTTCACAAATCCCGTGCGTTTAGTCAAATTATTCCAGTCTTTAAGGATCCCATTGTGGCCACTTGCTGGTGAGCTGCTGTCTGAGCCCCCCAAGGGGACAACAATGCTGCCATTCAGGGGCCATTTGCTGCGACCAACGAGTGATTTCAGGTGTGAATCGGCTGTGTAGCCAGTGGCTTATATTAAATGATCTGAGTCATGACCTTCAAGGGTGAGACATTTTCATAAAAAGGAAAATAATAGGGAAAGAAACAGTAAGTATTTTGAGAAGAAAAGAAAATAGTTTAAAACACAGTCTTTTCACTTTTGTTCTATTCAATTTTAGTTCTATTAGTTGTTGTTTTTTCTCTACTCTGCAGGACTTAAAGGCTGAGCTGCATTATCTTTAAAAAAGATATCACTGTCTATGCCTGCTAAATCTCTTTTCTTTCCTCCCACCTTTCTTCTATAATGTGCTTTTAATCATATCTTCTTGGCTGGCCTGCTTGCATGAGTTATGTCCAGGGCCCTTTGATGGGGATCTGCGATGCGCCTCGAAGCCTTTTGAAGTGGCTGGCCGGAGAGTGACGGGGGCTTGCTTTAGAGCCTGGAGCTTTGATGTGCCAAGGGTCTGGAGAGGCCGGCTGCACGCTGCCCTGCACAGATCTGTCAGTAGCACAGCTGCACAGCTTGCTGGGGAACCCCTGACTTCAAACCCTCCCGGCTGGTTGGCTCACATGCCGAGTTACTCACCTAGGTGACTATATACAGTACATTGCATACCAGCAGTATTTGAAGATTTCTTTATTGATTCAAATCAACCTGGTTCTACCTGTGTTAAATCATGAACTAACTGAGATGGACCATGTTTTTCAAATATGTGATTTCAGCCTTAACAAGGCATTGTTAACTTGAGACCTGTAGAAACAAGAAATCCCCTAAAAAAGAACCTGTCCGGCAGCCTGAAGTAGACTAAAAGATCTCAAAAGCAGCAAATCATACCCTGTTCTAAAGGAGTTTAAGGATAAAGAAAACCATTGACATCTATCACTTTGGAAAAGTTAAAACGCCATTTCTAAGGCTTTAGGAGGCCAGGGAGAAATAGTATAAATGGGAGAGTTCCAACTCTGCTGACAGAAAGAGCACCAATACTAATCTCACATTTGCCAAAAACATCTTGATGATACCAAATACTTATGGGGGATTTGGGATATCATTCTAGGAGTCAAGGAATCTGTGGACAAAAGTTGAAGTATTTGAATCTTATGAAGTTCATCTCTGAATTCCTGGATTAAAAATATAACAAAGGGTTTTTGCTGGTTTCAATGCATGTAAAATATTTATACAAACAGCCATGTGCCAAAGTTTTTTTCATGTAAAATAGCTACTCCCAGTTTATGCAATTGCTTAGTATGAGCTGATGTTGGCAAGGCTGCTACAACATTTCATTAAGTTTAGGGGGATATAAATTTTTCACAATGGGCCACGTAGGTTATTATAGCTTTTTTTTTTTTTTTTTACTTCTAAGTTAAATCATCACTCGAAAACTGCTTTTTGTCTTTGCTTATCTTTGTCTGATATTAAACTTTGCTTTATGATCCGAAACATCTAACCTTAAAAATACAAATAATAACAGAGGAAAGTTGTTAGAGGGTAAATACCATTTCACTACACTCTACATGCCCGTTAATCCCAAACCTGCTTCTGTCTGCCATGCTGGTCTCTTTGTTTTTAGTCAAACAGCCCGCTGAGAAGATTTTTTAGCAGACAATTTTTTTTCAAATTTTTTTTTTATGTTTTTTGCTTAAAGTCAACGTAAATGTGCCTTTGGGAATTTTCTTCTGTGAATTTTGCCAAATTAAATCGGTTTTCAGTGCAGCTGCATGAAACCATTAAAAGAGACCAATATGTTTGGTTTCAGTCAAGCTCAACCTTGGCTCAACTCTCAACCTGGAAAAGAGTGCGGTTTCCAAGGCTGAAGCTATTGACACTTAGCTCACTGCAATATTTTTTTCCTTCCAAAAGAGGTTGTATTAATTGCCTGACAGCTCTTTCCTTATTTCTACCTTGTTATTGTTTTGACAAGAGTATTATGCTGTTGGCTTTAAATTCAGTTTTTTACTATATTCTCTCTATATATTTTTCCAATGTTTTTTTCACGTTTATGTATATTATGCTGCTCTGATCTCTCTGTGAGGTCTGGTAATTCTAATGTAACATTTTACAGCTCAAGGGACAGGATGATAGACAATAAAAGATCCTAAATATCTCAGATTTCTATCATTGCGATGTTGGAAATCATTTCAGTGCTACAAATGATTATTTGTGATCTGGACTCATCAAAAAACAAATGCTAACTTTGGCAATGTTGGTGGCTAAAAGTTAGCAAATCACACAATGTTCAAAGAGAGTCGCTCAACCATGGGCGTCTCAATTCCTGGTTACCCACATCATCTCACCGCACTGCTGCATCACCCAAGCATAAATAAAATGAATGGCAAGTGGGCAAGGTAATGTCAATCTTATTGACATCTCACTATGTCTAGTTTTTGCTAAAAAACTTTTTACGTGGCCATAAAATGAGCCCTGGGTTATGTTAAGTGACTGCTCAACTACACATTCTTTTTTTAGGAGGAATCTACTTAACTTTGCCTTACTAGTATGTATTATATATTACCTCCCCCTGTCGCCGGTCCTCCTGATCCTTCTACCCTGGAGGAGCAGTCTTTTTTCATTAATGCCTTCTTTAGTAAGAAATTATGCTTGAAAGAGAAACTATACTTTGTCATTTTCCCTTTTTCCTGCATCGTGATCAACAAAAGAGCCCAGTACAGAGCTGTACCATTTCACTGGCTTGTTTAGATCAAATGTGTTAAAGACTCCAGAACAAAGGTAACATCAACATTTTGAACTGAGAATGTACACTCCCATGCAAGGGAGCATACCCATATGACATTGGTAGAGAATGTCTGACCAGATTCTGGAAGTGACCAGGCTCACCTGTTTTCCTTTATCAGTCCATTTTGTCCAATCTAAGTATGTAACTTCTCTGACGTCCACAATTTCTATGAGTCATCTGTTATTTTCGCAGTAACTGCTTTCAGCAGCTCCAGCAATTTGTAGTTTCATATAACATCTAACATATAGATGACGTGTTTTTGACAAAAAAGAAAAGTTACAGTGAACCACACGGGATAGAAAGAAAAGCACCAATGTCCTCCCCTCCCCAACATTAGAAATGCTTCTGACACCACTGTCCTCAACATTTCTTTTTTTTCTGTCAAGTACCTAAAATTCTTGAAGATAAACAATTTAAAGTTGGTGGAGGTCTTTTTACTTCTTGTGTTAGTGGGGTTTGCCTGCCCAGAAAAGCCCAAAATTTAGAATACTGATCTCCAACTAGTATGAATACAACATGTCAAACCTAAAGTCCTTTCCTTCACATCTGGGGATTATTTTTGTTTCTTTCACACAGCAATTCCATCATAAATCCTCAAAGATGATCCGCATCTCAGCTGCTGTTGGCTTTTAATGAATCAGTAGGGGAGACAACAATAAGATACACAGCTGACTTTTCAAAACTGAAGAAGTTCAGAATGACAGGGGGTGCCATTTGGCATCAACGTCAACACTACCCATCTGAGTTGGAAGTCTCTCCATACTTTTCTTTTTAAAACAGTAATGTACAAAACTCAGCATAACAATCCTGAGATCTAAATTATACATCTCAACTTCTTTCTCTCCTTGTCGGAAACTTTTTCAGAGCCCTGTTTACGTTTGTAAATCCTGTGGCAGGCAAACCAAACTTTACCACTACATCACTCCCTTGACCTGGGAAACTAGTGTGCTCCCCACACAAGTCAGCCAATATGCGCCTGTCTCTACTTCTCTTGGTGAGTCAAGGGCATAACAGAGGTGAGCTGACTTATATCCCCATTGCCACGTCGATCCTTTGACAAAATACATGGAGACAGGGTCCGAAATGAACACTCGCCAGTCGCCAAATGCGAGTAAATTTCCCGTTTGGCGAGTGAATTTCAGAGGGCTAGGTGCCACATGGCGAGTAAATGTTTGTACCAAATAAATTAAAAATAACATAAAAATAACATCCGCACCCCATCTGGGCTGCGGATGACCCTTTTACAGCTCTGTCCATCCAGATCTAAACTCCGCCTTCTGCGGAGCAGGTGGCAAGGGGGGAGAGCGGCTCCCAGATAAAGCTTTCATTCAGAGCCAGTCATGGCTGCACGCTGGATTAGAAAACAGTTCTGCTAACCAGATACGGTCTAAAACGCCAATTAGTCTGTTTATAAGTTTCGTTCTTATTTATTCTGCATTTTTTTAACTACGTGCGCTGTGTTTTTGTGCTTCATCGCTCTTTCTGCGCCCCCCCCGCCCTCTCGGAGCCAGGTGCTTTTATCAGCGGCCAGCCTTCAAAACGTGAATCACTACGTTTAATGTCCTTCCACTCGTACCAAAATGTCCCAATTAAAATCAATAGGAGAGTCAGTAGCTGTGTTTCATGCTCTTTTGTTTTTAACGACACAGAACCAGCGGTGCTTCGGTGGGCGTGGTTCCTTGCGCTTGAATTCAGGTGCGCAAAATTACGTTACATGTAATTTAGGGGCGGACTTTTAAGGGTCATTTTAAGGAACTTGTAACATCAGGGGCTTTAGCTCAGACCCATTTTTCCTTCTGCATAAATGAAGACTGTAAAGGAGCCCTTTACAATCTTCATTTATGCATTTTCCCCACTGTTTATCCAGCAACTTGATCATGCGTAAAGACGCAGCGTGAACCGCTGCGTGCTTTAAGTGTTGCAGCTGAGGGAAAAATGTTGGACTGTATAGGCTTGATGAAACTCTGCCTCATTCACAAATGAGACCAACATGGATATAATAATGATAATCTGTAGTGTTTTTTATTGCCTGTATGTGAATCTGATAATTCATATTGTGCCTTTTATAATAAACTTAATATTGTCCTATCAAAGGTAGGAAACAAAGATTTCTCTTCCAGGGTTCAGTCAGCCACGCCCCCAACCACGCCCCCCAAAGATTAACATAATCTCACCTCTTAATTTTTGGTAAAAATTAAGAGGTGAGGATTAATATTTTGGCCGGTAAAAAATATGCCTGGCCGGTTGATTTTTACATCTACCGGCCAACTTGGCCGGTGAATCAGGAAGTTAATTTCGGACACTGCATGGAGACGTGCCAAAGAGGCACCTTAAACCCATCTTGAAGAGTTTTGTGAAAGGGTCTAATAATAGTTTGCATAGTCATATAATGACAGCAACCAGATACTCGTTTTTTTTTTTAAACACCCATGTCCTCTTTCATAAGCGTTCATGTTTAAGTAGTCCCATTAGACATAGTTTTATTGCGTACAAAGCATATTTCTATTACAGACATAATCAGACTTTCTGGCTGTACTCGCCAAAACAGAGATTGTAAATGTTTTTAGGATCAGCATAGTTTCACTCATCATTATGGTACACATCCATCATTTTGTTCCACTTTTCAAGCAGGTCTAAAGTGTACATAGTATGTTTACTTTGCCCTTTAAAAGATTAGATGGACCAAACAGTATGCTCACTCTTTCTCAGTGGCTTGCACATCTCAGTTATACACTTCACATACTGTATGTCACACCTGGTAGTTGTACTGTCAAATTTTACCCAAGTTCTCAGCACCTGTGCATGTTTTCCTTTAAGAATTTTGCTACAGAAAGTCCGTCGAGGCATCAGATGGGACAGTGCGTTCATTTTGTACAATAGCCATTTTTTAAACAACGACCTTGTTTTCTCAGACAGCAAAAATGTTTACGCTGAAAAGTATGGAACACAAGCAAGATTATAGAGTATAGCTAACTAATCTTCGTCTAGTTTTTGATATCAAGGTTAAATCTTTGTTTTGTTAGATTCAATTAATCTTTAGGAGATCCCAGAGATCGTACCAAAGTGACAAGATTTTTCTAGCTCTTTAGCACAGAGTAGCACAGAGATGTCCCTTCCCCATTATTTTTCTGGATACTTCAGGTGAACTACCTACTTCCTCAGTCATTTTACATTTGAATAAACACAAACAATAATGTTATAGAAGCAGCGCCACCCACTACTTTTATTAAAACTGCAGTTAGCAAGTTACAAGGGCAATCCATTTGAAGCAGTTACCCGCAGGCTATCTGCAACCAGATAGCCCAACTGATTAAAAAACAAATATCTGGCTGTTTAAGTTCCAGTGTTACTCAATGAAAAGCTTGATGTCAAAGAGGGTTAGGTGCTGCTGCTGCGTTACAGACAACATCACTTAATAGCTTTTGCTGCGCAGCGCAATAATCAGAAGAAGTTCTGTCGGAAAAAAGGCCAAGCACCAAATAAGTGACTTTACGTTGGAAAAAAAAAAAACGCAACCTGCAACTGTTGTGTGTGCAGTGTCTTTAGAGGAAAAACAAGTCCATAGTCACTTATAATAAGCGGACTTGGCAACACTGGTGCTGAACGTTAGATTAAGAAAATCAGGAGTGAAGCATGACTAATAGATGTCACTGTTTAAGACCAATCTGTAATTTTTAAAGCAGCACCATGTAAATTTTAACTCAAGTATTATGTTAATTTTGAATATATTAAATGATTTTTCAGGTCAATAGACAGCACTCGGCTCGTATTGATGCTCTGTTAGAGCTGCCCTTCTCAATAACTCGCCTATGTAACTTGAGAGGGTCAGATCCGTCACTGAATTCTAGGTTACAACAACAAAACAAAACAGACATTAATCTTATCTGATCAGACAATCTGCTGGTCCAAAGTGATCTGCTATCAGATTCCAAAACACAGCGAGAGACTGTTATATTTTGCGACATTGCAGTGTTGCTATTGGCCTTAATGGATGCTAAACCTGGAAATTACTTCTGCATAAAAATTGCACTGTGCTGCATTAAAAGATCACTTAAAATGTCTTTAAAGGAGCAATAAGCGAAATTTAATTATTTTAGATAGAAAGAACTAAAAAATAGTGATGTGCTGCTGCGCATGCATGTGCATCCCTGTGAATAGCTACCCTCCCATGCCCATAAAATGCCACTGTCAGAGCATTGTAGTAGAAGCACAATGGCAGAGCGCATGCCCAGCGAATCTAAACATTCTCTTGCTGTTAACAGCATTATAAAGTTATGAGTTACTTTTCCTCTGAAAGATGATGCTCTTTTGCTGTGTATTTATCCTTTGCAAATATGAGCATACGAGGTGATGGGTGAGAAGAGGAAGGGAAGGGGGGGCGTTAGAGAGGCATGGCTTGTCACACTTCTTGTTTTGGTCTACAGACAGTGCTCAACAGCCCACGTAGTGGTGATATTTTGCTTATTGCTCCTTTAAATTTTAAATTGAATTGTTGAACCTTAGGAAGTTTTGAAAAATACTCACAAAGTAACATTTAACTCCATAAACTTTACTGGTTTCTTCCAGAAGGGTTTTATTTAAATAGGAATATTGAAATGTGTTCCTCAGATGCACTCAGTATGACCTGTGATTGTAAGCCAGCTGCCTTCTGCACCACCATGAATAGCAAAATGAAAGTTGTATTTTAGACCTATGATAGTTAAGGAGACAACTTCGCCTCACTTCTGCTTTGACTACTCACCCCTGTCTGACTTGTTCATGTGGTCAGCAACCATAGCAACGTGGTAAACAGACCGCTTCCTGAGTCTTTGTTGTGTTTGGGCCTCAGCAGAGCATTGTAACCTAGATATTATTTTTAGTCTCTCAGCAATAGCTGGGTGCATGTTGACTTAGGAAAGCCCGTTGCATGTGCCACACATGCACGCACACACACACACACACACACACACACACACACACACACACACACACACACACACACACACACACACACACACACACACACACACACATATGGTGAAACTGTAACTCATTGGTAAATTGCATATTTCTTTTATTGTTTGTGTCCTGTCTGGCAATGTGGCCGTAACAATGGTCTTGAAACCAAAATGAGTCCAACAGATTTTACTTTCACAAGTGGAGCCTTACTGCTTTCGCCATAATGCAAAAAGCTTTTTTCGATTTTTTGCTGGGACTATTTCATGTTCAATGGACATTGAAACGGGAAGGTAAAAGACAGATAAAAATGGTGTATTTTAACTGTGCAGGATACAACTCCAAATTAATTAGATGTTGTCCTGAACTGCTGAAGGCAGAGACATCTGCCAGCCATTCTCAGGTCACTGAAGTCATCAGCAGCAGCGTTGGTATGTGAAAAGCTCGCTTTCACTCTGTCAGCTGTGTAGTTCCACACCCATCTGTGGCCTTTTATTGCATTTCTGTCTTTCTTTTTGTTTCTCTCTTTCCATGTGGCACACAGTAATAAAGGTCCGACAGGGAGAGCGTGAAGGTCATGGGTATTAGACGGTAAAGACGAGAGCCACAGCTGGGCTGGCTAGGCCTCTTTTCTGGCAAAAGTGATGAGTTGTGTGTGTTTAGGAGGGGTTGTGGTGGTCTCATTTGATGCAAAGTTGTTGTTTTCTTTTGTTTTTATTACAGCCACCTCGTTTGGTGAGGAAAAGGCGTTGGGAGTGGGGCGGGGGGGTTGATACAGAGTAAGCTGCAAGTGGGAAGAAGAGGTGAAAACTATATGAGCAAGCCAACAAATTTAGCATTCACACCTGCTGCCTCTCTAGCTCTGTTTGAAGTTAAGTGGCAAAAGATGCAAAAGTTCAGGCTCAAAAAACCTCATCATGTGAATACGTAAAGCTAAGCCAAAAGATCTTTTTGACAAGTAAGTGCAGGATAATGCAAAATTTTGTTCACTGAAATAAAAGGTTGGTGAATGGAAACAGAACAATTAAGACCCTGTCCACAATCACACATATTTTTGACAAAACTTTTTCGTTGCCTCTTCTATAATCAAGCATTGCATCCAATGAGAACATGATGGAAAGAAAAAAAGCTTCTCTAAAAGCTTTTCTTATATCTGGTGCATCTGTGTAAGCAAGATTGTGAAACCGATTTTGCACATGCCAACTATTGCTTTCTGGAGTGAAAATGCAACAAAGTATGTTTCTTTAACATGTTAAAAAATAACTGAGATGCTTTGTAATTTAAGGTATCAGCAATGTCATATTGTTCCCTCCTGGCCAAGAATAAATAAATAAATATATATATATATATATATATATATATATATATATATATATATATATGCTGACATATTGAAAAAAAAATGAAATGGGTAAAATATGAGCACATAAAGATGTGGAACTTTAGGTGCTATCATTTGTTAGGTGTGCTATTTTAGATCGGTTCGCTTTAGAAGTAGTGCATTCAATACTGGGATCAAGAGTGTGAAGTTTATGGTTTTCTACTCTATTACTTTTGCAGTGACGTCAGCATCTCATTTTATTGAACGCTTGTCTAGAAATTAAATTACAATTCTGAGTGTCACCAAGTGATTATTTGTCTAATTAATCAGAGGAAGGTATATAATCACAGAAAGTTATGTCAGTTTCAACTGACATAACTTTCAAGCATTAAGAATGCCAAGGTGAGTGAAGCATCTACATTGCATGGATAAGCATTAGTATTAAGTCACTGTGGTATTTGAGTACAGTTCCCTCAACTCTGTGGAAGTGGCACACATTCGTGATTTACATGGTTTGTGAGAACTGCACTACTGCTGTCAAGTTTTTTTTTGACATACACGATAAATCTGTAAAATTCAGTAGTGTTAGGGTTCTGACCACATTAAGGTAAATGCTAATAACTTTGGGTTTGCATCATTTGCATTTCTCATCCAAACTGTTTCATAAGGACTATAATGCAATTTGTACTGTCCTGGGAACATTTTATGCTGTGCTTATAGTCTAAGATAAATCATATCTGCCATAAGGTGGCCTCTTATATATCTTCTAGTTTGATGAAATGACAGAATCTATCCTATTTCAAAAGAATGAATGAAAACAGGGTGTAATAAATCTTAAATACTCTAGCTAGTTATTTACTGTAAGTTAAATTAACTGATTTGCCATGCCTCGGTGAACTACTTCAAAAGTATTTGTTTACAGCTACAAAATTAGAAGAGGTGTGAATTGTAGCAAAGGGATAATTTGACTCAGATCATCCAAGTCATTGTGTCCTGAAAGGGCTTTCTACTGAATAAAACAATGATAAACAAAAATAAATTTTAATTTTAGTCTTTTTCCCCCGTGTTTTAGTGTGGTATCACTGCTAATGTTCTTGCCACCTACTGGCCCAAATTAAATATTTCATCCATTTTGTGAATTCTTTGGAACAGAGCTAAGAGATGGAGAAAAGTTTCCTTTGTAGCAAAATATCCATTGTGGTGTGGTTGAAGCCTATAACTCTCCAATGCAAAAGCAAAGTAGAAAATTATACAGTTTTGGTCCTGAACAAAAACCAGAATCACTGATTGTATGAGAGTACTTGGCACGAGTGAAATGTACATCTGTGAAAACACCATTAGTGCTGAATAATAAATGCAAGTTTTGAAGCAACATCTACTACCAGAAAGCCCTTGCTTATTTGGGTGAATGAACCCCAAAACCACAATCACAGCAAACAAAGTTTAGCGATGCTGTTTTTTTTGTCAGGAATCCTTGCCAAGCTTCCCTCTTCAACTGACACAGAATACTCACTGTCCTTCAGCTTGGCTCTCACTACAGCTGTATTCCTTGATGGAGTGTCACGAGTAAAGAAAGAAATCTTTATTCTGCAGTTGGACTCAAATTTTGGCCTGAAACAGATGACTGGGGACTGAATAATTGCTTGCTCTACCAATGTCATGAATAGATTGTTTAAATATTACTTTAGGAATATAGGAATATAAATATCAGGAATTTACTGAGATTTACCAAGAAATGCCAAACTATTGTGTTTTATATGTCATTTCAGATTGTAAATCTTTCAGAGGAGAAAATATGTTTTAAGCTTCTTTTTAATTTATCACAAAGCAAAACAATAACTGTAACCTGAGCAGATATAAGCTTCTTTCTTTTTATTTGGAAGCAAAAGCACAGAGTATCTAATATAAATACTATAAGCACAGATAGTGTGTGTTATGTGTTCTTATCAAAAATATTGTTTCTGGATGGCTTCCAACTTTTCTTAAAGTCAGTGCCAGAATCTGACTCCTCCAAGCCTCAAGTATTCTCAAGTGGGCTTACCGCTGCTTTGGAAAAATAGTGCAGGGAGGGAGCAAAATGGAGTAGTCCTGCACTGCACTGATGCCTTTAGCAGATAGTGGAAGGATTTTGCTTCTCTCTGCTGTGTACACAAGTCCCATCCTTAGCAAACCTGTCATCTCCCAAAGTGTACTAAGACGATCCTCTCTCCATCTTAATTTGCTCTGATGTGAGACTAGATGGAAAATATGATGAATGGTTTAAATGTTTGAGTGATTATGGGGTCACTAGCCAACCAGAGTGAAAAACTCCTTCAAGCTGCTGCCATCACATCCAGGAGAAGAAGTATCTCATCAGGCAAAAGACTGGACTCAGCCTAGGGCTTTTTGTTTTAGCTATCTGTTTCCACACAATGAAACGTCTCATTCTTTGGCACGGGT
This sequence comes from Fundulus diaphanus, assembly GCA_037039145.1. Lineage (NCBI taxonomy): Eukaryota > Metazoa > Chordata > Actinopteri > Cyprinodontiformes > Fundulidae > Fundulus > Fundulus diaphanus. Next base: position 36,480,063 of record CM073134.1, read on the forward strand.
GTCAGAAGTTCAGCTTTGAACACTATGACCCATGTTTGACCTGAGGTGAGGGAAGACATGCAGCTGAAGAGGGCTTTTTTCTTAATGGCTGTCACAGGACCCGGTGCCATTCTGTCATACTTATCAGTGGAAAGGCCAGGAAAGAAACAACAACATTAGAATGTACATCGCACAAAGATGCTTCATAGATGACTGACGCACAATATTATGAGGAAACATCTGAGTGATGTCATTCCCTCCCCTCATGGTCGTGGCCTATGTTGGGAAGGCAAAGTTTAAGTAAACATATGTCTCTCCAAAGAGAGACGTGTTGTTTGACTCGAGAAAAATCTGCATGTCAGACATAATAATGGAGCATTTGACCATTTTCTTAAGCTGAACTGATTTTCATTCAGGCAGTGAAAAATCATTTTTATGACCTGCCCTCTGCAGAGGGCAGAGTGTGGCTCATGTACACCAAATGCAGTCTTTCCTTGTTGGAAAAACAGCAAAGAAAGACTGGGCAAAGGCAAGGCAAGTTCTTATAGGTTCGTAAGCACTACTCTTTCTGAGATAGAAACTTTAGGATCCCTTTTTCAATCTGGGAAGTAAAATTAACAGAATACAGTGATGGTCAATAAAACACAACTGTATATTACTCATTCTGATAGTTTTTAATGTAATGCTAATTGTATCACAATTTAATGTAGTACTTATAAGTAAAAATTGCAAAATCTGATACACTTTCACCTTCAATCAAAAATCTAAACCTTGTGTGAATCGGTAAAAAATAATTATCCTTCCATTTCAAATTATAACCTGGATCTGTGCATTAAAAAACGTTTACACACAGTGTCAGTTACTCATGTCTCCTCGTTTGAGGCAGCATATCACTAGTGCTATCTGTTTTGAACTTAGATGAAGCCAATCATTAGGACAAACTAAAGATGATAGTAAATGCTGAATTATTTTATTTGTGTAAATGTTTTAATGTTTCAATATTTCATTTTATTTCAGAATATCACTTAGACATTTTTCTGACAATTGAGCTGTTGGGCCAGTAACGGCAGCTCTTTTAAGTGTACTGAATCACTAAAATCAGTTCCTTAAAGTGATTCATTCAAAAGAAAAACTCACCAAATCATTCAGTTAATGTAACAACATTTTCAATTCCTTACCGTCATATTAGGCACTTGTCATGGTTTAGTTTTGATTCAGCTTTTGTTGCCATTGGTTTTCGGTTTTTCCACCTTGTTTTAGTTTTAGTTAGGGTTTCACTTTATTTATTGTTTTTAGTTTCTCCTTCCCCTCACTTCAGCCTTCTCTTCCACTGCAGTTAGTCACACCTGCCAGCCACTAATTAGCCAGACTTATTTCACCTGCCAGCCTCCCTACTTAAGCCTCACTCTGCTGTCACTACTTTGCCGGTCCGTCATCAACCTACACCCTCTCCATGCTAGTCTGCCTTAGTTCTTGGAACCCAGTCGCCCCTGCCTCTGTAAGGTTTGTTAGATGTTTTTTTGGAAATCTTGTTGCCTGTTTCTGGTTTGTTTTTCTGTGATCCTGAAGGACCTGCTATTGTGCTCTGGCTGACTTGGGACTGAACTGTGGACTCCTGCTGCCAGTCAAGGGGCTCGCTGAACTCTCTCTCCAGGCTGTCAGCTCCTGCCTTCATCTACACCCCTGTACCTGTGTATTCCTGGAGTACTGGTTACATCACCCACCATCCCATCAAACCTGTCAATAAAACTCCTCAACTTTAGTCCTGTGTGTGTGGTTCTGGGTTCATCAAAGACAAATCCTGACAGTACGGACCGGCCAAAGGATGAACCCAGACACCACATGGGACTTACCTGCAGGGGCTGACACCCCGGAGATCCGCGCATACCTGGACATGTGCGAACGCCTGAGGAGAGAGAGGTACGCCAGGATGGCTTCTGCCCGGGACCCTGCGCCGCCGATCAAGGCCGACTCCACTCCCCAGGTGTTCTACGTGGGCGTTGTTGCCGCTACCCCAGAGCACGAGAAGAGAAGCCGCAGATCCCTTCATCGCCTAGGTCACCACCTCTATGACTCGCAGCTGGCTCCCTGAGTAAAGCTCAACGTTCCATCCATCAGAGCCCCACACATCGAGGAGGACCAGCTGTGGAGCTTCTATTACGGTGACCGGGACGACCTTCTTCCCCGTGGGCCTGCAGCCACCCCTCTGACAGCCTCTGTACCCCCGTCTGGCTCCTCCCGGCTAGGACGCCGGGCACTCCGACGCATTAAGGCCTCCGAAGACTCGCTTCCGCTCAAGTCCCGTGAGGGGGTTCAGGAGGACCCGCCCACTGAAGCCTGTAGCCCGGCAGCGTCCGAGGTAGCCGAAGAGATGGTTCCGCCTCCACCCGAAAACTCCGCTCTGCCGGCCACCGTAAGCTCCGCTCTGCCGACCGCTGAAGGCTCCGCTCTGCCGGCCACCGTAAGCTTCGCTCTGCCGGCCACTGAAGGCTCCGCTCTGCCGGCCACCGTAAGCTTCGCTCTGCCGGCCGCTGAAAGCTCCGCTCTGCCGGCCGCCAAGAAAATAGATCCGCCGGCCGACGCGGATCAGCCCGAGGCCTCCGAGGAAGCCGCCCTGCCTCAGCCCGAGGCCTCCGAGGGAGCCGCCCTGCCTCAGCCCGAGGCCTCCGAGGAAGTAGTTTCGCCTCAGGCCGAGGCCTCCGAGGGAGCCGCCCTGCCTCAGGCCGAGGCCTCCGAAGAAGTAGTTTCGCCTCAGGCCGAGGCCTCCGAGGGAGTAGTTTCGCCTAAGGCCGAGGCCTCCGAGGGAGTAGTTTCGCCTCAGGCCGAGGCCTCCGAGGGAGTAGTTTCGCCTCAGGCCGAGGCCTCCGAGGGAGTAGTTTCGCCTCAGGCCGAGGCCTCCGAGGGAGTAGTTTCGCCTCAGGCCGAGGCCTGCGAGGGAGTAGTTTCGCCTCAGGCCGAGGCCTGCGAGGGAGTAGTTTCGCCTCAGGCCGAGGCCTGCGAGGGAGTAGTTTCGCCTCAGGCCGAGGCCTCCGAGAGAGTAGTTTCGCCTCAGGCTGAGGCCTTAGTTGATGCTACTCCTATTTCTGGTTCGTCGTGCCGGGGTCGTCCTCCACGACGCCCACACCAGACTTTCCTGTTCGGCCGGAGCCGCAGACTGCGGACTCAGGGCCGCTCGACTTTGCCTCGTCGGGGCCGTCCCCCACGTCGCCCGCTTTTGACTTTCCTGTTCGGCCGGAGCCGCAGACTGCGGACTCCGGGCCGCTCGACTTTGCCTCGTCGGGGCCGTCCACCACGGCGACCGCCTCTGACTTTCCTGCTCGGCCGGAGCCGCAGACTGCGGACTCCGGGCCGCTCGTCTTTGCCTCGTCGGGGCCATCCACCACGGCGCCCGCTTTCGACTTTTCTGTTCGGCCGGAGCCGCCGACCGCGGTCTCCGTGCCGCTTGACTTTACCTCGTCGGGGCCGCCCTCCTCGAGGGTTTAGTCGGGCGATGCTGCTCCGCCGCCTGCCTCGTCCCGGACGACCTCCATGAAGACTTTTCTTTTGTTTAGCAGCCGTTTTTGCCTGCGCCCTTAAGGCCAGTGCCTTCTGTTTATTTTGTTAAAGCTCGGCCTTAGTTTAGAGTTATTTAGTATTCCTCAGTTTGGAATTAGTTAGAGGGTTCTTCGTTTTCTTAGAGTTCTTAGTCTTTGTTTGCTTTTGTTTTCCCTGCTCTGTTCTAGGATTCTAGATTTTGCCTTAGTTTTCTAGGTTTGCTTAGCTTTGTCATTTTAGCTTTAGCTCTCTGGTTGTTACGTTAGTGTACTTGTTCAAGTCCTAGTTTTTCTTGTTTTTCCTTTATTTGTAGTTTAGCTTTAGTTTCATTTTCTGCTTTAATGTTTTGATTTAATGGTTAGCCTTAGTTTTTCTTTTGTGGCGTTATCCCTGCTCTAGTTTTACCTTTATTTTCTAGTTCTTGGTTTGATTCTTTATTTTTGTCCTGCGCTCTTAGTTTCCAGCGCTCCTTAGGTCTTAGCGCTCGCTTAGATTTCTGACCCCTGGTCCTGAGCTATTTCATCCTTAGCTTTGGCTGGTTCGAGCTTCCATCCCATCAAACCTGTCAATAAAACTCCTCAACTTTAGTCCTGTGTGTGTGGTTCTGGGTTCATCAAAGACAAATCCTGACAGCACTAAGCATGGTTTTAGTTACACTACAGGCCTGATCTTCAAACATTACAAATAAGGACCGCTAAATTGCATTGACAGAAAGAAATCTGTGAGAGCCAAACGTTTGCGTGTTGCACCTGATCTTCAAAGATTGCGTCCACAGTGGATAAGAAGTACAAAACGGATTTGGTCCACCCCATTTAAATGAGTAAACTGCGTCTACTGCTGGCAGTTTGGGAGCTGCCGTCAAAGACAGAGGAAGATCAAATCCTTTTTCTAATCACTCCAGACACCCAGAATGCACAACACCATTTTTGAACTTCTGCTTTTTAACTTTTTCTTAGAGACAATATTAATGTGGCTATTATTAAAAAGTAAAGAAAAAAGGTTGTTTTGTCAGCAGAAGTTCTGCAAAATGGAAGAAAAAACATTTGTTTTATGTCTGAGTTTAATAAGAAACTATTACTGACAAATCAGATATATCCCTGTTTATCATTACTCTACCAGTTTGTGTATCAGTAACGGTGGTCATGCGACAGAGCTTCTCCAACCCTATTGACTGAAGCCTCTCACCAGTTGGAGAGAGGATGATGGTAGGATTAAAAATAATACCATACATAGATCTGTCCAGGGTTTACCCCGCAGCCTCTCTTTAGCGCATTATTTCTTCTATTTCCTTCTATTTCCTGCATTGTTCCTCCCACCGTAGATGCAACTTCTATCCACAGTGTGGTTGCAATGTAAACATATTGTCAATAAATTGCTCCTGTTGCTAATTTACATGGATCAAACAAAGCACATTTAGTGGCATAATATTTAACGTCTTCGCCAATCAGTTTGCTGTAGCAGAACCAGTAGATTGGAGATGCAGAGTCTTTGTTGACTATTAAGTTTCAAGTGTGAAGAATCCACACTATACGGTATATGCTAATACTCACATGAGTTCAAACGTTCTGTTAATAACAAGTCTCATACTTTCTTGGACTCTAAATGGTATTCCACTAATCCCCTCTATTTTCAGGTCTTCAAATAAATATTCCTTAATTTCTTTCCCTCAAGTTGCTTTCAGATTTGCCTTATTCTAAGGTCATAGTCAATGCAGCCACTGTATATCTCAGGTTTCTTTTTCACTTTCACATGTTGAATGTGAGCTTCCTTGGGGTGTTCTTTGTGTTCGTAACTTCTATTGTCCGTGTTGTCTTTAACGTCTCATTACTTCTTCTTTTCAAGCAGCCCTATAACAGACAGCTGTACTTGTGGTTGAGTTTAAGAGTCTTTATGTACACATCTTGCTGTTAACTTTTTGCTGTTCATGTCTGCTTAGTCCGACCATGTGCTGTGGTGTTTTATGTGGAGAGAGAGAGAGAGAGAGAGAGAGAGAGAGAGAGAGAGAGAATTATCACATTTTGCAGACTTCTTGTTCGTAGAAAGGGGATATCAAAACAATTTCTTTCACTTGAAGCTATTTCTCAGACAATTCTACCTGTTATCATGGAATCAGTTTGGTTTTATGATTATGTAGTTCTACAAATAATTCAATTTTATTTTTATAGCGCCAATTCATGAAACATGTCATCTCAAGACACTTTCCAAAGTCAAAATTCAATCAGATTATACAGATTGGGTCAGATTATACAGATTGGTCAAACAAATTTCCTATCTAAGGAAACCTAGTAGATTGCATCGAGTCTTGACAAGCAGCATTCACTCCTCTTGAAAGAGCGTAGAGCCACAGGGACAGTCGTCTGCATTGTTGATGGCTTTGCAGCAATCCCTCATACTGAGCAAGCATGAAGCGGCAGTGGAAAGAAAAACTCCCCTTTAACGGGAAGGAAAAACCTCCAGTAGAACCAAGCTCGACCAACTGGGGGTTAGAGAAGACAGAGCAGAGACACAACAAGAGAGAAAAACAAGCACAGAAGCACACATTGATCCAGTAATCTGTTCTACATAAAATGGTAATAGTGGTGATCTGTCTTCCCTGGATGATGTCACAGCTAACAGAGCGCCAGACCAGGTGTACCTACTATGAAGAAAAAGAAAGAGCAAAAAGTTAAAAGCTGAAATGACAACAAGCAATGCAGATTGGAGAACAGTAGGAGAACTCAGCAGAGTGAGAGAAATAGGCCCTGATGTCCTCCAGCAGCCTAAGCCTATAGCAGCATAACTATAGAGGTAGCTCAGGGTAACATGAGCCACTCTAACTATAAGCTTTGTCAAAAAGGAAAGTTTTAAGCCTAGTCTTAAAAGTAGACAGGGTGTCTGCCTCACGGACCAAAACTGGGAGTTGGTTCCACAGGAGAGGAGCCTGATAGCTAAAGGATCTGCCTCCCATTCTACTTTTAGAGACTCTAGGAACCACCAGCAGACCTGCAGTCTGAGAGCGAAGTGCTCTGTTAGGAACATACGGGGTAATCAGAGCTCTGATATGTGATGGAGCTTGATTATTAAGGGTTTTATACGTGAGAAGGAGAATTTTTAAATTCTATTTTTGATTTAACAGGAAACCAATGAAGGGAAGCTAAAATTGGAGAAATATGATCCCTCTTGTTGATTTTCAGCAGAACTCTTGCTGCAGCATTTTGGATCAGCTGACGATTTCAAACGGCATTTTGTGGACTTCCTGATAGTAAAGAATTGTAATAGTCCAGCCTTGAAGTAACAAATGCATGGACTTGTTTTTCAGCATCACCCCTGGACAGAATATTTCTAATTTTGGCAAATAAATAAGTTACAAAACAAAAAGTGTTAGGTTGGAATAAGACAGTCTTCAAGAATATCTAAACTATTGAGATACTTGTAAAATATATTCAATTAAGAATGGATTTTACTGGGTTAGTCAAAGTTTTATAGTATGTTGCCCTTTTGTGAGCATCAAGTCTGACTTGGTTTTCCTTGTAAACTTTGTCATATTGCAACCAAAAACTTGAATACGGTTTCTGGGGATTTTTTTTTGTCATGGACCAAAATTAAATATTTTTCTAGAGTACTTTCCCTTGATTTACTCTTGATATCATGCCTGTTTGCACAGCTGCCATGAAGCCAATAATCCATGCCAGCTCTCATATCTGTAATATCCAAAGAGGGAAATATCAACATACTTCAGTACCCTTCACTTTTATTTTATTTTTATGAATCTGAAAGAGGTCAGTGCCACTGCAGGATTGAACTACGGGGGTAAAAGTCTTCACCAGACATTGGAAAAGTCCACTGCTAATTGCTCCTTGCACCTCCCACCCTCCCTATAGGTTTCATTTGAATCTGAATAGAAATGGCTTACTGGTGCTGAGAGTGTAAGGTACACAAATGACTGTCACCAGGAATGGATGGCAGTGCTACAAAGACTCTGCACACTTGTCCCCTAAATAAGAGCCTTTGGCTTTTTGGCTCTGCATAACTAACAATGTGTTTGCACTAGCATAAGCGCTATATTGGTATACGCATGGCTTAAATGGACTTGGAGATGAATGGCGGATTCTTCAGGATGAGTATTTTGTTGAAAGGATTTTATTTGTCTCCGGTGCAACGGCAGTTGACTCCGTTTTTTTTTTTTTAGTCAATGTGAGTACGCTGTAAGAAATATTCTAGCGGCTTGTCGTGTGCTGAAGCAAAGTTAATACTTCCAAAAAAAAAGAGCTGAAAGACACTGACAGACGCTCCTGGTCTGTTCTGAGGGATGGACAGACAGCTGAACAAATTGCCAGGCCTCCCCCTCCCTGTAGTTCACTTGTTCCTTCTCTATAGAGGCAAAGGTCCTGGTCCGTGTCCCCCTCTTCTTCCAATGCCACTAGTGGTTAATTGAGCCCCTGCCAGGCCTCGCCCCTTTATTGCCTCCATTTGTCAAAGCCTCCAGTCTTGAATGGTGCCAGAGAGCTTGTACAAATGAAGAGGCTCCCCGCTCCTCCATGTCTCTCCCTCTTTATCAGTCTCTTCATCCCAAAGAGCAAACAGGTCTGGCCCAGGTCAGCTCAGGGCAAACAGTGCTTCGACAAAGGCAGTGACACCGTGAGGAGATGTGGGCAGGTGGCTGATTTATTTATTTTTTCTCTGTCATCTCAAAGCTCTGTAGCTAACACAAATATTTTATAAAATGACTCTGAAAAAAAACATACCAACTATGCTGCACATTGAATAAATGACTGCTTACGAAGCGGCATAGGTTTATTGTGAATTAGTCTAGACTGCTAAGCCGGGGACAGGTGTACAGCGGAAGGTATTGTATGGCGCCGCAGTCTGTTCAGCGTGAAGCTGTCATCAGCACATGTGCCACTGCCATCCTGCAACCTGCACACTGCAGATAAGAGCAGCCATTCAGCCAAGCAGCGAGCTATTCACTATAGCCATCATTGTTTGCCCAGACCAGAGACAGACCTGTAATGTACAGAGAAAGACATGGCGGGAGGCCCGGAGCTCTTACAGGCAACAGAAAATACGAAAAATAAACGAGGGAGGATGACAGAGTGAAGGATAACACCAAATGAGCGAAAGCAAGCTACTGTGGTGCCATATGGAATCACAGAACACAGGCGGCTGCTGTCTTTAGCATGTGGGTCAGCTGCTACATGCAGCCTGTCTGATTAATGCAAAACCAGAATCAGAACTGATGAGCTTTTTAAAACCTTGCTGTATGTTGCTATTTTTATGGACCTATTCATTTTAGATATTTTAGATATAATTTGGGCTCTTTATATATGCCACAAATAAAAATTTACTTTTTTTGAAAAGGGGTAATACAAATTTTGTATCCAATTTAAAGGTTCTAAAAGCAATCCTAAATTTTATTTTAGAACCACTAAAACAGTTGGGATTGATGTCAAATTGTTTTATACAGCATTTTCCCACAAAATTTAAGATCTTGATTGAGCTGCCCAGAAGAATTTGTAGGACTATTCATGTTAAGATTCATCTGGTTTTAGAAAAGCAGCCTTTGCACCAACTGGATCAGTCTTATCTGAGTGGCAGAAAGGCAAGCAGCTACAAAACAGCTGAATTGATAGTGCATGTGTGTAAACAAGATAACAGGCATCTGTCACAGTTCATTTTATGTGAATTAATTTAACTTTAACTTTAGGTTTGTGAAATTAATAAAATCTGTTTGACCTCACATCAGTGTGGCTTTTTAACACTTTTTTCCCCACAGGCTTTTTTTCTAACTTGGACTTTTTTAAGCCCTCTAAGATATTGTGACATTATGGAGATAGATTTTATATCCTTTCTTCTCTTCTTTGAGTGTTACCCGGGTAATTTTGTCATTGAGAAGAGTTTTTGTAGTTTACTGATGAGATATTTTGCAATCTTTTAGACAGATGCTTGTTTAACAACATATTGGCCCTCCATAGGTTGTAAAATATAAAGTCGGGTTGGATAATATTAAGTACTATAAGGAAGACTAATTAGGTGTGAGAGTTAATGGGTTTGGAAGTCCTTATTTGCTGTTATATTGTACTTACAGATTGTTTCATACAGCATTTAAGCCTCATCAGTTGTAAACTTAATATTTTGTCATATTTGAAGTAGTAATAATTTGTGGCTTATTTGAACTATACACTGTGGGACGAGTGTAAAACTTACAACTTCAATGATTTTTAAAAACAAAAACTGTAAACGTTTAAATGTAGTGTGGATTCACTTGTATCAACACTGGGTCAAAATCAGATATATATATATATATACATATATATATATATATATATATATATATATATATATATATATATATATATATATATATATATATGTGTGTATAGATATATATGTATAGATATATAGATATGTGTGTATGTATATGTGTGTATGTGTATATATATATATATATATATATATATATATATATATATATATATATATATATATATATATATATATATATATATATATATATATGTGTGTATATACACCCCTGATCAAAATCTTAAGACCAGTCAAAAAATTGCAAGAATTTGCATTTTGCACTATTGGATCTTAAGAAGGTTCTAAGTAGAGCTTCACAATGTTAAAAGGACAAATCAGTGCAAGAGACAAGAACATTTGAGCAGGGAATTGTCTGAAAACTGCATTTATACTCAAACATGATTTTTTCAGCTGATCAAAAGTTTAAGACCATAGCTCAAAAAAACCCGAAAACCCCCCAAAACAGAAATGAAAATGTCAAAAAAAAGGACTCAGTAATGAGTAGCTCCACCATTCTTGTTGATGACTTCAAACAATCGTTTAGGCATGCTCGATGCCAGTGCTTCCAGGAGGCTAGTGGGAACGTTGCTCCAAGTGTTGAAGATGGCTTCACGAAGGGCATCCATTGTCTGGAACTGATGTCCATTTTTGTAAACTTCCCTTGCCATCCATCCCTGAATGTTCTCAATTGGGTTTAGATCCGGGGAACATGCAGGATGCTCCAAAAGAGTGATGTTATTCTCTTGGAAGAACTCCTTTGTCAGGCGGGCATTGTGAACTGCAGCATTGTTCTGTTGAAAAACCCAATCATTACCACACAGACGAGGGCCCTCAGTCATGAGGGATGCCCGCTGCAACATCTCCACATAGCCAGCTGCTGTTTGACGCCCCTGCACAACCTGAAGCTCCATTGTTCCATTGAAGGAAAACGCACCCCAAATCATGATGGCGCCCCCACCGCTGTGCCGTGTAGAAAACATCTCAGGTGGGATCTCCCTGTCATGCCAGTAACGTTGAAAGCCATCAGGACCATCAAGGTTAAATTTTTTCTCATCAGAGAAGACAACTTTCTTCCACCTTTCAATGTCCCATGTTTGGTGCATCCTTGCAAAGTCCAAACGGGCAATTCTGTGGCGTTGAAGAAGACGTGGCCTTTGAAGACGTTTTTTGTTTCTGAAGCCCTTCTCTCGCAGATGCCGTCTGATGGTTATTGGGCTGCAGTCAGCACCAGTAATGGCCTTAATTTGGGTAGAGGATCGTCCCGTGTCTTGACAGACAGCCAATCGGATCCTGCGGCTCAGAGCTGGTGAAATTTTTTGGGGTCTACCACTTGACTTTTTTGTTCCATAACCCTCAGGATCATTTAAAAAATGCAAAATGACTCCAACCTCAGCAGCGATGGCACGTTGTGAGAGGCCTTGCTTATGCAGCTCAACAATCCTACCACGTTCAAAGTCAGTGAGCTTTTTTTGCTTTTGCCATCAGGAGGTCTTGACAGTGTAAAGACTTCACAGAAAATGACATGGAATCCAGATGTTTGCACAGCTTTGGGCTTTTAAAGACTATGGTCTTAAACTTTTGATCAGCTGAAAAAATCATGTTTGAGTGTAAATGCAGTTTTCAGACAATTCCCTGCTCAAATGTTCTTGTCTCTTGCACTGATTTGTCCTTTTAACATTGTGAAGCTCTACTTAGAACCTTCTTAAGATTCAGTGTTGCAAAATGCTAATTCTTGCAAATTTTTGACTGGTCTTAAGATTTTGATCAGGAGTGTATATGTATATATATATATATATGTATATATGTGTATATATATATATATATATGTATATGTATATGCATGTATATATGTATGTATATATATATATATATATATATATATATATATATATATATATATATATATATATATATATATGTATGTATGTATATGTATGTATATATATATATATATATATATATATATATATATATATATGTATGTATGTATAGTACATCTTAAGACACACCAACTAATATCTGGAAAAATTCCCCTCAGCAATCTACAGAAAAGCCAGCCCAACTTTTAAGTATAATTATTATTCGGGCTGAGGTCAGAGCCATTCCAGCAGCTTAATTCTTGCCTGCTTTATCCATTCTTCTTTTGATGTGTCTTTGGGATCTTTGCTCTGTTGGAACTAACAATTGTGTCTAAATTTCAACCATGGCTGTTGAGTTAATTTCAAACTGAATAATTACGTAGTCGCCTGCCTTCTTCATCCAGCTCATTTTGTGTGTTTCAACAGTAACACTGTTCAGCATGATGCTACTACTATACTACCAAGCTGGTAGTAGAGTTGGTACAAGGTTTTGAGGTTTGACTCCTTTAATTTCTTCTCATTGTGGCTTAATAGCCTGGTCTTTGTCTCATCTGATCATACAATATCTAAAAGAGATTGGGATCACCCATGTGGACAACTACTAATTTCTGTCCTCCTTGAAGGTATCAGTTTCGGAACAGGGGCCTCTTTTTGACATTTTACCATCCATGCTAAAAATTTTACTTTCTTCACTATGGACCAGTCGGACCTTAAACAAGGTAACTGTTATAGGGAGTCTTATTCCTTTGCTAATATACTAAGCAGTTTGTTTCTTGAATGAAAAAGCACATAGCAAGGCCTTTTTCAAAGGGGTGGATCTAATTTTGCCCGTCTTTTTTTATTTGTATTATTTATAAAGGGTAAGGGTTAGCGGTTGTTGTCAGTAACATGCCTCCATATTTTAACATAATTTAGCTAAAGAAAAAGACTGAAATCATTATCCTCAAAAATATAGATGAGATGCTAAAAAAATGTTTTTGCATCTCTGATTCTGAGCTTTGAGCAGTTTCAGGGAAATGATTAAGAAAGGCAGCTGCTATTATAGTAATAAAATGGGAACAAGCTGCATGATATTAAGGGAAACATCATCTGGTGCTCAGCTTCCCACATGGTAGATTAAAGCTCCTTCTCCGTCGCATGAGCGATTGCGTCACATGAGCCCGAGTTTTCCATGGATGACCCACCCGTAGAGCTTTTCGAGTTCAAGGTCATCTCGGAGATCCAGAGAGTTCATGACCAAGTGCAAGTGAGACATCAAACTGTTCTCTGCATGACGAAATTGCTAGCGTTGCATTGAAACTTGTGAGACGCTTTGAATGATGCAGATGCATGAATGATACATGTGATAATCCAGATATTTATAGTAAGAATAATTGGTTATTTTGATGGTTATTTCGTTTCAACTGGAATGTTTCAGTTAATAGTCATTTCCAGAAGTCATTGTTTTCCTGGATGACCACAAATAACTCTGTTGTTACATTATAGATTAGTTTCTGCTTTTAATCTGCTTTTTGTAAACATGAAGTTGCAAATCTGCCATTGTTCTTCTGTTTGTGCAATTAGATTAGATTAAATGTGTTGTTTTATCTACGCACATTCATGTTTGTTTGTGTATATGTCAGCTTTACACACCGGGGTGCCGCGCCCCAGTGCAGAGGTCTTTGTTGAAAGCGTAGAACCATGAGCCGGGGCCTGTGGGAACGAGTCGAGCTCCTCTCTTCTGTCTCCCACGCTTTCACACTCATCCCATCTTGTGTATGTCTGCCTCGCCCCTAGTGATGGGAAGGTGGGGTGCAATGAACATTGCTGTGGAAAAAGTCACACACGCATGTGTAAGGGTCAACAGACCCTGAGAAAATGAAGCTGTGTGTGACTTTAAGTAGACATACTGCAGGAAATTAGATCTAGATACTATACATGGATTTCAGAGTTAAGTGTGTGTGTGTGTGCGTGTGTGTGGGGGACTGTAAGATGCTTACACAGTTGCCTTTTTAGGCAGTCCCAGAAGTTGTTTCTGCAGCTTCTTCCCTCTTTTTAAAGTTTTTATGAGTCATATAGTTTCTTTTAAATCCAGCAGGGTTTTATTATTAGAAAAATGTTAAATGAGTAGGGGTGTAACACATCCAGGTTATGTGACGAGGGGATATGCCATATTGGGTTTACAAGAACAAAGCAAGATGAGATTTTAGCAATATTTCCGGGAAACACTGAAAATTCCCATTTTTGTTTGTTTGTGTCTTTTTTTTTCTTTTTTCTTTTTTTTTTTTTTTTACAAATAAGCACTTCACAAACCATCTACTGTATATTAGAAAATCTGTAATCAGTGTAGATTATTCTAGTCCAGGTTTGATTTGTGCATATATTTTGTTATTTCTGATTAACTAATTCTATCATGGCCTAATGCCAAAAAATAAATATTGTAAGTCATTCTTTTTGTACTTAAAAATGAACAGCAATAGTTTCATAAATCTCAACATGGGACTAAGAAAATCTATCAAAATCTGGAGTTATACAGTACATATTTGATCAGCCTGCAACCTTAGTCCAGACTCAATAAAAACTGAGAGAGCAGATCAGCAACTGCAAAGCAGATGTTGACTTCAGTGTTTTCAGTGGCTACTGGTTAGCCAGTTGTTCTCACAGCGATTTAGTGTTTAGAAATTGTATTTATCTTGTCTCTCACTCGCTCACACCTTCTGCCGGATAAACAATGTGAAAATGGTGGTGCATTCTGCAACCTTCGGCAACAGAATGTTGTCAGCTAGCCTCGTGTCTTTGCTAACCTTCTCCATCAACACAGCAGGCCAGCTCAAAACTGCTTCTTTTCTTACTTCTAAATAAGTCTCATAAATAGATACAGCAGGGACTAGTGTACATGTTCATATCCAAGGTTTAGGACAATTGTTTAAGCTCAAAGCAAACAGATAGGGACTAATGAGACAGACTTTTCTATTATGAGAAATAATGTTGTAATAACTATCGTCACAAACTAGTTACGTATTCATCTCTAAATAATGTTTCTGATTGTGAAAAAGACGAGGCATGAAAACCATGCGATCTCAACCCGTTTCTTATATTTAGGTAATATTATCTACCTATAAAACCACAGCTGGAAAGCTATGTATGTATGTAGCTCACTGCCGTCCTAAGCAATTGGTGGATTAATTAACCAGCTCACTTGTAAACTTGTTAGGTTACCAATGATATTCTATAAAGATGACCGAAAATATAATACTATTTAGTAAATATGTTTAGTTTAATACATTTAGTGCATAATCTGTCTTAAATTAAGTATTCAAATCCAAAGAACATAGTAATTTTACAAATTGTTTTAATTGTTGTAGTCAATTAGCAATTTTATTTTAGAAGCACTTGATATCATTGTGGTTTTTGTAGCTCATTTTTACAATATGGTAAGAATCTGATATAGGCTTTGGCCTTCCCTAGCTTTGACACTTTAGTGTCCATCTTTATAAACTGGCTATACACATTACATCTAATATAATGCACTGAAGTATTCCCATTAAACATTGCCAGTGTTGTATTTTTCTCCCAGTCTCAATCTGGCAGTGCTCAGTGATCCCTATGCAGTGGGTGCCATCTGGCTGGCTGTGTCCCAGTCAAAGAACTTCTTCTAGGGGTTAACTAAGCAGCAGAAGTAGAGCAACGTGGGAGAGTGAGCAGTGCAGACCTAGGCAGCCAGACCGTACCCAGGCCAGGGGGCTTTGAAGCCCCTCACCCTAGCCCAAAGACAGGGGGTCTTGGCCAGCCAACCAAAGCCAGAGCCAAAAAGAGAGAGTGAGGCCTTTATCAGAAAGCCTGCACAATTGTGGTTTGCAGTGTGGGAGTTGGGGGAGTTAACTCTTTGTATAGATGAATGAATGAATAGAGGAGGAGGGCTGAAACACTAGCATACCCCCCCCCCCCCCAACACACACACACACACACACACACACACCATCTCCATTCCCCATGCTGGATATCTGTATGTTTTAGGCTTGCCATCTCAGGGGCCCCAGGGGCCCCTATCTACGGACAGACCCACAGATACCATCAATTACTAAGGCCAGCCTCTGGGCACCATATGGCCAGTGGTTGTATAGGAAAGTAGCCTGTAGAGTTCAATGCACCAACCCTTAATATGTAGTGAACTCACTAGCAGAGGTGCTGTGTAAAGGGAGTGTGTCTGGGTAATTGTGTGTGTGTGTGCATAAGTTCAGCTAGTGTTACAGAACTCTGTAAATGTCACACAAAGTCAGAATTGGGTTACAATATCTAGTTACAGTTGACTGTATGCACTCTTGGAAAACTATTTTGGTGAAATATGTTGTATTTTTGATGTCTGAGGAAAACTAGTGTAGACTGCTTGTTTGATCTGAAGGGTGCTTGGTGTTCAGGATCAGTTGGCATGGTTTCCATATTTAGATTCCAGAACATTTGTATAACACTTTATATTGGTATATACAATACTAGAATTAATATGTAATAAGATATCAAATTAATATATAAAAGTGATTTAAAAGTCTGAAAATAAACCATTCTGTTTCCATCCATTCCACTGTTGCTGTTTGAATGAATGAATGAATGAATGAATTAAAAAGTAGCTAATACTATGAATTTGTGTGCCATTAAATGTGACAAAATAATAAAAAGAAGATATTTCTTCAACAATTGATCAATTATTCATCAAAAAATATATATTTTAACTTTTATTTTAACTTTTCTTCTTGCTTTTATACTGACTTATTTTTAACCCACTTGTTTTCTGTTATACATTTTAATTGAAGACTTTATTTTGTCTTTGTGTATTTATTGCAAGTGGGATTTTTTGTTCCGTATTTCCACTGCAACCTTTTTTATTGTTTCATATTTATTTACACCAACATTTTTAAAAGATTTTTGTTTCATACTGATTTACACCACAACATTTTTAAAGCATGTTTTTACTCCACCATAAATATTTCTTTTTATTTTATTTTAACATCCTTCTATTTCTAACTTCTCTACTTGTTTTTTTACCCAAAGAATTTTCGTCTGCCCTTTTTATTTCCTTCTCCCCTTTTTCCACTTCATATTTTTTTACTTTCTCTTTTTCCACTTGGTGTATTTCTACTTGGTGTTTTTTTTTACTTCCTCTTTTTCCACTTGGTGTATTTCTACTTGGTGTTTTTTTACTTCCTCTTTTTCCACTTTGTGTATTTCTACTTCGTGTTTTATTACTTCCTCCTTTTCCACTTGGTCCATCTGACTGCAGCCGTTAATGTTAATACGATGACAGGGAGGGAGGGGGGGAGAGGGGGCGGCGTCACCGGGAAAGCTTCACAACTATTGGCCAAGGCCTGGCTCCCCGGAAACGAGCCTGCATCAGAGCAGACGACTGCCCGCTTTCCCGGAATGCACCGCGCCCGCAGCTTGATTCTGGACAGCGCAACCAGAGCTCACTGTGGTAAGTTAAAAACTACCTTTTCTGCTGCTGTTGTTCTTTAAAAGTACGTTTTCAGATTGTTTGAGGCAACATTATACTTTTAAGCTTCCCTATATGGCCCGTTTACAAAGTTAGTGTGTAATTTAAAGAAAAAGTCCGACGTTGAGCGGACCAGAGTGACCCGCAGACCTCCGAGCCTTACCACAGCCAGAGCTAATGTTAGCCGGTCTGTAGTACACTTCTCTCGGCCTAGTCATGTGTGAAGTACCGCTGGTTCTGATGGCGTTTTTTTTGTTGTTTTAATTCGGCAAAACGTTCATTTGTTTTGTGTTTATCTGACTGACTTGTGTTGCTTTGCTAGCCCATCTGTGCCAACTGGTAGGCATTGTAAGATTAACAGCCTATTTCCTACTTTTATCTTTACAAAAACATTGAGGATGGTATTAAACAAGTGATAAGGTTGAAATTGTGACTATTTCTCTATAAATAATTAAAATGAAAAACACAATTTTAACATATTAGTAACAGTATGGCAGCAGGGTTAAGGTACTTTGTTGTACCTACTGACCTTCACAGCATTGATCATTAAGAAAGGAAACCTTTACAGTGCCCACCTTTACAGTGATTAATCTATAAATTATGTGCAGTTAGTTCAGTTCATTCTTTCAGTGAAATGGCAAAAATAATCAATACATCTTACAATAAGAATCTTTACATTATAAAAACACTATAGATAATACCAGAGAAGGGAAGCCATTTGTTACATTTACTATATTTGACCAGTTTTACAGGACTATACATTTTACTTTTTCTTTCTTGAGAACTATGTTAATCTGCATGTTAACCAGGTATAGTTTTATGATGTGAAAAGGTGCGAACTGAAAAACCAATTATGGTAACATTTGGCACTTTTTATTTACAGGAAGAAACACCAAACAAAATATGTGAGGATAAACACCTCTGTGCCAATCCTCCAAATCTTTTTTCTATGAAGGGGACCTGAAACCAGCCTTCAGGCTAAACAGGGCCACCATCGTCCTCCTCCTTCAGCTGCTACCCATCCAGAAGGCCCATGGATGGCCACGGGAGATAGAGGTGCTGGTGACCCTCTACTGGTTGGCCGGCAGTGCATCCTATAGGGCAACAGCCTACATCTTTGGGATGCCCTTGTGTGCCAGGTGGTGCACAGAGTTATGAACGCCCTGATGGGGATCATTCAAAAAATTATTTTCTTCCCAAAAAGACAAGATGTGGAGGGAGTGGGGGCTGGTTTTGCCCGCCTTGCCGGGAACGAGGCCTTTAAAGGAGCCATTGATGGGTGCCATGTGCGAATTGTTCCACCTGCAGAGCCACAAAAGAAATGTTATTTAAACAGAAAACTCTTCACCTCAATCATCCTGCAGGGTGTGTGTGACGCACGGGGAAAGATTTTTAATGTTTACGTCGACAATGTCGGCTCTGTCCATGACTCACTGGTACTGTGGCGCTCTCCGTTGTATAAAAATGCTTTATACCCACCTGAGGGCTTTTTTCTACTCTGCGATGGTGCGTTCCCATACCTCCGGTACTTGATCACCCTCCTGACGCCCTATCGCCAGCCAGATCTCTTCATAATAATAATAATAATAATAATTGAACTGTATTGATCTCACAATGGAGAAATTCACTTCTGCGTCTTAACCCATCCCCTTGGGGAGCAGTGGGCTGCCACTGTACGGCGCCTGGGGAGCAATCAGGGGTTAAGGGTCTTAACCCAAGAGTGCAGGCTGTGGGGATCGAACCGGGTACTTGCGACCTACTTGCGACCTTCTTGTCCTTAAATAGAGCCAACAATGACACACAATTGATACACAGATTATATTAATTGGATAGAAGATTAAGACATATCAGCATATTACCTAAATTACAAGTTATTTTATATTTGGTACAGTCCAAGTGGAGGCACGCTACAACAGGAACTATGCGAAGGCGAGAAACATCATTGGGCGTGCCTTTGGTGCTCTAAAGATGCGGTGGCGTTCAATTTTCTTTAGGGGCGCTGGAGGTCTGCCCGACATGTGCCCCCAAAGTTATTGTTGCCTGCTGCATCCTCCACAATATTAGTATGGAGGCAGGTGACCAGCTTGATGTGGAGGAGGAGGAGGTCGACCCAGAAGAGGATGGCCATCCGGCGGCTGAAGACAGGAAGCTGTCTGGAAGCTGCCTCCGAGCCAGACTGGCAGCCCAACTGCATGTTTAAGTGAACATGACTACATCTGACCTAACATAGATCAGTTGTAGTCATGTACACATGCTGCTTCATTTCATTTTTTTTCACTACCTGTAAACATTAAACAATCAGTAAATTAATTTCCATTCCTATTATTTATCAATTGTATGTTTGTGGGTGTTGTCTATTTGTCCAGGGTGTTTATAAAAGTTAATTCTTTGTTTTAAATCATATGTTAATAATTGTTTTGAACATGTTACATCTTGACTCTGTTCAAGTTAAATCATTTGTATAAAATAAATGTCTTTATATACTGTTACTATTGTTTTCTTTCTCTCTCTTTCTCCTCTCAATTCTTCGTGTCTTCACTCAGAAGAAACTCACTTAGATAGGAAAAACATTTATAGATTTTATTTATAACTTGTCAACAAGTTTTTCAAAAGGGGACAAATATTTACTGGTCCTTTCGGTAGGCTCCCTCTCCCTTGCTTCCTCCCTAGCCAAGGATGCCCCCTCTCTCCTCATCGCTCTCAGCTTGCTCCCTCAGGAAAGTCAAGCTGAGACCATCAAGTCAAACGGTTTGCCATTTTAGTTAATCTGTACAATATCCTTCAACCCTGAGTTTTCTCTGGTAATACCAGAAATGTGGTGTGAATAATACATAATGTGAGCTAATATTATGCCTTGAGTTTTGTTATTTTACCTTATATTTTTGCACCAAATTGCACCACTTCTTTTTGGCCTGCTTTGGTGTGACCTGCAGGCCAGAGGTTCTCACAAAATCACTAGTTGAATGGAAAACAAGAGCTGTCAAAAGAGCTGAAGATAAACATTTAGACAGACATAAATAAAAATAAAAATTACTTACTGCCGTTCAGTTTTGGAGGAGTTCCTCCTGACAGTAAATAGGGTAAAATGGGTTCCTTCTGTGGCCCATGTTTAAAATATATATGTCAATTATGTATTACTTTATAAAAAACAAAAGACGAACAGACAATAGAACCCATGTTAAACCTAAAAGCAAGCCCATTTTACGACTACTTCTGCTATGTTTAATTAACATGACACTCGCAGACCGAACATATTTTGTAACCTATATAATAGCTGATAACTAACTGCTTCTGCTTATTATGCGTTTTGTCCTTAACCATGATGGTCTGGATGCTGCTGTCGTCCCTGGGAGACCTTTATAATTTATCCCAGCAAGTATTGAGTTAATAAAGCAACATAAGTCAGTCAGATAAACACAAAACAAATGAACATTTTGCTGAATTAAAACAACAACAAAAAACGCCATCAGAACCAGCGGTACTTCACACACGACTAGGCTGAGAGAAGTGTACTACAGACCGGCTAACATTAGCTCTGGCTGTGGTAAGGCTCGGAGGTCTGCGGGTCACTCTGGTCCGCTCAACGTCGGACTTTTTTTTAAAATTAACACACTAACTCTGTAAACGGGCCATATAGGGAAGCTTAAAAGTATAATGTTGTCGCCTCAAACGATCTGAAAACGTACTTTTAAAGAACAGCAGCAGAAAAGGTAATTTTTAACTTACCACAGTGAGCTATGTTTGCGCTGTCCAGAATCAAGCTGCAGCCGCGGTGCATTCTGGGAAAGCGGCCAGTCGTCTGCTCTGATGCAGGCTCGTTTCCAGGGAACCAGGCCTTGGCCAATAGTTGTGAAGCTTTGCCGGTGACGCCACCCCCTCTCCCCCCCTCCCTCCCTGTCATCGTATTAACATTAACGGCTGCAGTCAGACGGACCAAGTGGAAAAAGAGGAAATAATAAAACACGAAGTAGAAATACACGTGTCATGTTTGGCTTGATGTGTTTAGCCCACATGCAGAATACACTTGGGAAACAGATGGATTTAGAAAAAGGTTTATTTTACAAGAATCACGGAGAGGGATCTGCTCGTACAGAGCTGGGTCAGAGCGAGGACCAGGAAGACACGGGACCGGAGCAATCTAGGAGAACGAGAGATGTGGTTAGCTGCAGAAGGGGACAGGGGGGATGTGCTGCTGGACGTAAGCTTACCACTGAGCGGGGAAACCTGACCGGGGAGGAGGTGGTGAGGGCTCAGCGCTTGCTTGGTGGTGGAACCACAGGTGTCCGAGAGACCAGAGAGCAGAGGCAAGAACGGGTCCGAGCAGCACCGGCGAATCCAAGGATCCAGGACAGCGGGAGGAACCAGTAGATGTCCGAAGGCGGCTGGGGTCCAGAGGGAGGGATCCGACTCGAGAGGAACCAGGAGGAGTTCCGGAGATGAGCCAACACGGGAAATTACTTGGAGGTGTCTGACACGGGAGGAGGACGCCAGGACACGAGAGGAACCTGGGAGAGACAGAGGTAAGAGCGTTAAAGCGATTCAGGAAGATCAGGGAGCTAGAGGTCAAGGCTGGTTGCATACCACAACGGTAACACTCTGGCATCCTCCCGCTGTCTGTGCGCTGCTTTTGTAGAGCTGTCCGGTGCTGCTCAACCATCCGCAGGTGTGTGGGCTCCGCCCACTAGCCAACACCGAACACCTGTGGAAAAAACAAGAGCAGCAGAACCGGCAGCAAGCTGCACGGCCCTGCTGACTGAGCCCTGACAACACGAAGTGGAAAAAGAGGAAGTTAAAAAAACACCAAGTAGAAATACACAAAGTGGAAAAAGAGGAAGTAAAAAAACATCAAGTAGAAATACACCAAGTGGAAAAAGAGGAGTAAAAAAATACGAAGTAGAAATACATGAAGTGGAAAAAGGGGAGAAGGAAATAAAAAGGGCAGACGGAAATTCTGTGGGTAAAAAAACAGTTAGAGAAGTTAGAGGCAGAAATAAATCTATGTTTCAGAAATAGAGGGATGTTAAAATAAAATAAAAATAAATATTTATGGTGGAGTAAAAACATGCTTTAAAAATATGAAGTAGAAATACACCAAGTGGAAAAAGAGGAAGTAAAAAATATGAAGTAGAAATACATGAAGTGGAAAAAGGGGAGAAGGAAATAAAAAGGGCAGACGAAAATTCTTTGGGTAAAAAAACAGAAATGTTTGAGGCAGAAATAAATCATTGTTTCAGAAATAGAAGGATGTTAAAATAAAATAAAAATAAATATTTATGGTGCAATAAAAACATGCTTTAAAAATGTTGTGGTGTAAATCAATATGAAACAAAAATAAAAACATATTTTAAAAATGTTGGTGTAAATAAATATGAAACAATAAAAAACGTTGCAGTGGAAATACGGAACAAAAAAACCCACTTGCAATAAATACACAAAGACAAAATAAAGACTTCAATAAAAATGTATAACAAAAAACAAGTGGGTTAAAAATAAGTCAGCATAAAAGCAAAAATAAAAGTGTAAGTTAAAATATATATATTATTATTTTTTTCGGGATTTTTTGCGGCTCTAGTGGCTCGCTGTTTCCGAAAGTAGGCTGACAGGAAGGGGGTAGAAGAGGGGGAGAGACATTCGGCAAAGGACCGCGGGTCGGATTCGAACCCGGGTCGACCGCGTCGAGGACTAAGGCCTCTGTATATTGGTTGCGCTACCAGCTGCGCCACATGCGCGCCCTAAAATATATATTTTTTGATGAATAATTGAACAATTGTTGAAGAAATATCTTCTTTTTATTATTTTGTCACATTTAATGGCACACAAATTCATAGTATTAGCTACTTTTTCAAGCAATTTTATATTAAGTCCTTCATTTATTTCTGTATGTATTTTTAATTATGGCAGGATTGGTCCTCCATAAGTATTACATCCTTCCAACCAATCACAAACGCAGACCCAGGAACCAAGCTCCGCCCCCTTCAGAGAGTTCAGAGAGCACATGTTTTTTTTTTCTTTTTTTTAAACTTGCAGTTTTGGTAAAAGTTGGTTGAATAAAGCGTTGAGTTTGAATTCAGAGTTTGCGTGTCCTGTATCTAAAAATAGGTCGCTAAGCAACAGCATAAAATGGCCAGGGCAGCATTTAAAATATATGTTTTGAATTTGTTGGTAATTATCGATATCGATCAATATGATTTCTATTTTATCGATATACATTTTCTATCTCGTCCAGACCTATTTTAAATTAATCTTTGCTTCCTCTGACTTCATTTTTAATCAACTCACTGATACTGTAATAGCTAACTTAGAGTTTTATTCACTTAGTAACAGCAGCTATATCAGTGAGTTTCCTTCTTTGTGTGACCTGGTAGCAACTTATGTACAGTTTGTTTACTGATCATATTGGAGACAATGGTCATACTAATCAAGTTGAAAATGGTCTGTTTCCAATCAACAGCTGATGTTTTGGGGCATCTTTACTTTCAACTGCTGTATACAGACCTATACCAGGATGTCAGTGTAAGAAATAGCTATAGTTTAGGGTCAGAGTAGGAAGAATATAAATTGCAATATTTAGTCAAAGGGTGGATTACACAAAGAGAAATAGAAGTGTATATGTCTGTTTTTAAGGAATTACCAGAAACCTAACCTCAACGTAAACCCGAAAATCGTACATATTCAAGGACAGAAAACATTGGTTACATTGCTAAAACATTACATTACAACATTACATTGCTAAAAAAAAGAGAGATCCTTGCGGTTTTCCAAAATCGTATAGTCACTGTGTGGATTGCATTAACATCTTAAAGGCTTCCTTTACTACAAAGGTAAGGCATGTCTTTATTTTGGATTAGTAACTGATAGTATTTCATACAAATGCTTTTTTAATGGGGGGGGGACACTTTAATATCAGAGTAGTAGCTTTTCTAGGATGTCGAAAAGCATTTGTGATCGATCCTGGTGCATAGGAATGCATTGTCCAATGTACAACAGCTACAACCGCCCCTTTTCCATTGCAAGTCACAGGATTTAAAGCCCCAGGATTTGATTTCCCAAGGTAAACTAAAGCAAGGGCTTTAAAGTTTGACATGTTTCTATTTGCTGGGGGCCATTTGTGTAAATCATCCCAATGACGTCTGAGGAAGTTATAAGGAAAACTGCAGTACACCTCCAGCAGGTGACGGCAAAAAGACACCATAAGGCAAACAGACAAAGGCAGACTGAGAAGCTGTATCCGTATTTTGTCACCCGTCCACAGAACAAGATGAAGAACGCACAACTGGGTTTGCAGATAGCGGTACACCTTATTAACCACTTTTACTCTGGCACTAACCTATTCTGCCCGCTCAGCTCCACACCGCTGAGTTCCACTCTATTCTATACGTGTTGGTACAAATAAAGAAAAATAAAGCACAGCTTCTCTCTGCCTGCTCCAAACTTTGCTTCACAGAGTTAAAATTCAAGACTTTTTGAGGATGTTTTTGCCTTGGTTATGATGAGAATGATGAGAAGGACTTTAAAGTGCGAAACCGCAGACTTTTGATCGCAGTGAAATTATTTTTATATGTTGGATTTTGAATATTCACACTGTGCAGTTTCGACTCTTCCTTCCTCCGTTTTCTCCATTCTTGGTGCTGCAGGCAACCAGAAGGCCTACATTGTCCTGGACACACACACACTGATTCGATCAGAGGACGTGCACTGTTTAGAGACAAAACTTAATAGCTTTCAGTGTGTGTAAAGTGAGAGAAAACCTCGCTAAATCTGTAGATCTGATTTAGGTTATTAATATTCTCCACAAACTTAGTAAACGCTTAATTTTCACTTTTCAACCACAATGAGAAGATACAGTCTGGGAGAAATCATAGACTGTCTGGCCAACTAAACACTGCAGCAACAACAGTTTTTTCACTACAGCTCCCCAGCGAGACCAGCCTGTCAGTGGAGGTCTCCTGCTCCCGATAACTCGGAAAGCAGATTTACAATGGCTCATAACCTTGATGAACTGACTGCGCAGATAAAGTTTGGAGGTGTACTTTCTCACCTAAAAACATCTTAAAACTTCTTTTTGTGATATATTAAGGGTATAAAACCAACAGATTTGTAAACTCATGTCCTTACTGCTCCTTACTCCTCCAAGCGACGGACTGTTTTCCCTTGCAGCACACAACCACACCCATTCAACAAAGCCCCAGGCTTGTCAAAAAGTATTATCCTCAGACCAGGACCTTTTTTCCTGTGAAAGTAAATCACCAGGAATCTGAATTTACTAGTGTAAATGTGCATCGAAATGCACGCTGGGCTTTTCATGTGTAATGGAAAAGGGCATAATGAAAACCAACTTCATCAAAGGTAAGTCTGATTAGCTTTACCTACTGTAGATGCTGAGGCTGAATATGGTTAAGAATAGGTCACATACAAATTCATCTCTTCTAAGATTAAAAATTTAACCCATCCTTAAAGATACAGATGCAACCATCAGAATTTCAAGCCAATTTCCAACCTCTGTTTTTTGTTATATCCATTTTAGTCAAATAAAATTTTTCTTTTACTAATTCAATATTTTAAGCTACAAAAGTTTTCTAAAGTTTTGCTTAGATTTTTAATGCACCGACAAATCATGGTGAGCTCTTTTTAAACTGCCTTTAGCATCTTATAACATCAATTTATGCAGTTAGCTTTACTGTAAACAGCAGTCTCCCCCTGCTCCAGTTAGAGAATGTACATTCTTGCCTCTGAATGACATTTTCCAAATCCAACACATTCTATACCAAACAGAACTTTCAAGCTCCAAAATGCAACTCAGTCTCACTTCCAACTCATTAAAAGTTGAAGCTTGGGCAAGCCCTCCATCCCCCCCGTGCGTCAGATACTGACGCAACAGGGGCACCACTCTGGTCATTTATTGACACGCAGGGTGCATGAGAGGTCGTGGCAGGAACTCGTGAAAATTTTACATGAACTGCAAACTGCGAAACTAACACTAACGCATCCCTTGCCCTAACCCTAATTCCTAAACCTAAACAAACATTAGTATACATAGTACCATACACTACTAAAGCTACCAACAGCAACCTCATAGGTTAATATTTGTGTCGCAGGTCACGTGCGTGTCACGTGACACAATGCCCACAATCTGTCATAGGCGCTAATACATGACGAGAGGGGAACCCCCGTTGCGACAGTATCTTACGTGTAGGGGGGCTTGCCCAAGCGTTAACTTTTGGCAAATTGGGAGTGAGAATATGTTGCCAAAATGAGAAAACAGAGCCAGTTTCCAGCACAGCATTAGGCCTTCCTGTTATCTGCTAAATGTCTCGCTTTTTCCCGCATCCTGAATAAACCAATGACGTCTGAAAATAAAAAAAATGCCCTTTCCTTTTAAAAGGTTTCTTACATCTCTATGCTTCCAGTGTCATTCCAAGTATCACAATATAGTAGTATCACACTATAAACGTTTAGTTAAGCGTTGACTGATCTGAACTGATCTGAAAAAAAGATCTCTATGGACTGATTGCGGTCACTACCTGATGTCTAGTGAACATATTTGTGAAGTTAACGTAGTAGAATTTGGAAGTTGTACAAACACATTTTATTTTTACTACACGCTTTGTGTGAAGCAATGCAGATAATTGTCTGTCTGTTACTTTAAAAAATTCATATTTAACCCAAAATTGCCCCAGCTGACCTTGATCAGCCATCTGCTTTGTTGTGCCACCATTGCCCTACAGAAGCCCAGAGCAATCTAGCTAAACACTGATTTGAGAGCAAAGCTGTTGCAGTTTTTGTATTTGCAAAAGAAGATAAATAATTTCATTGTTTTCAGTTTATAGACTATATATCACTGCCTCCTACACAGTAGTGCTTTAAAATATTTGAGAAGAGACGGAAATTCATTGTGGAAAGAGAGTACACAGCCGAAAATTAGTGTGTATGCACGTTTGTGTGTGAACAACTGGGATTCATGTTTCAGCACCAAATCTGTCATCTCCATGTGACAGCCATTTAATATACATATTCAGGCACCTGTGAAGCAGATGGTATATATTGTTTTCTTAAATAAAATCCTCCCCAGTATGAAGGTGACAAAGAGTTTTCTTTACCACAAAAAAAATTATTGGAAAGGACAAATCTCAAATGCGCTGCAACTTGATCAGATTAGACATGTCTGTAAGAAATTAAACTGCAAGTGGAAAAATAAAAATTCTGCTCTCGCCGGTCTACCTCCACTCGCTACATGACCATTAACAAAAACCACATTGCCTTATGGTTAGGCAGAGAGTGAGAGAGATGTTTCTGTTTGATATATAATGTGAGAAAGAGCCAACAGCAAAACAAGGAAACATCTGGGCGATTAATCTTTTGGAAGGGAGGAAAACAGGGAGGCAAATAGTACCAGTCAGAATGCAGAGGACATACATGCATGCACGCACAGACAGAGCTAGCTCAGTCTCTCATATAAGCATGCACAAATATGCACACACTAACAGCTGGAAGCCAGCGACAGCGCACAGTGAGTCACAATTCTCACTATCACCAAAACCTCTTTGATTGTGGATTTTGTTGCATTGTTTGCCCATTATTGATTCAAGTTTTTAATTCTATTTTCCATTTAAATTTCCAATTAAACTGATTTTTTCTTCTGCTTTTTACCGTAACTCAATGTTCTTTTACTGGGAACACATATGCTCTTCTCATTCATTCACTGAACACACATTCACACTTTAAAAAGCTGCCCAGTACAACCACAGCAGTAACGCTCCCTGCCACTACTTAACTCCACTGGAACAGCTGTGGGTTAAGCACCTTGCCTAAAGGAGGGAAAGTGTTACTCATTCACTTTCCTCAACCAAAACTGTGCCTGTCTTGGGACTTAAACCACAGGCCTACTTATCATGAACAAGCCACTATAACCTTGAGGGTACTGCACACATATTGACAAAGTTTTTGGTCACAACAGTACTCTGTCATTTCATGGCATAAAATGCTTCAAATTGTAACTAATATGTTAAAAGGGGACTTGTTTTTTCCTTTAACAGATGTTTTCTGAAATGATGTTGCTCAATTTGGTGCATGAAACCCCAATTATTACTTGTAATGTTAAAGGAGCATTGTGCAAGTTTAAAGGTAAAAAAAATTAACCCTATACATGCCCTTACAATTGCCTGATGTGTAAAATGAGTTTTCTTCTATTTACCACAGTTGCCTCTATAGGATCATAAGTGTGTTCATATGAGACTGATTTGGGTCGTATTCTCTGGGCATTTGCGCAGTTTTGTTCTTGTTTACCTGGCTTCTTTGTTGAGTCTCCGCCACCATTGACACATAATAGCGGGCATACACTGTATGATATTTTCAATCGTTGTACTCAGCTACACCGCTGGGTTTAAACATTCACAGCTCACCATATGTGTTCTTACACTGTACGGCCCAATGCTCTGATACGATCTGATCGCTCACAATGTACGTCCAAAAACCACACGTCGGACTCAAAGCCATAGATAGCTGACGCTTGTCGGACTCGTGTATCCGGTAGCCAAACATAGACCGTAGAAGAAGAAGACAGAAGTGTCAGTGCTCACTTTTCAATCTGAGGCTCACTAGAGCGGAACGCGATGCCATGGAAATTTTAACTATTTTGTGTGCTGAAAGCCCTAAAAAGAAAAGGCGACAACGTCAAAGAGACTGGGGTGAGCCTGCCAGAATTCTATGAGTTGCTCCTCCATAGTTTGACTCCATGTCACACGTACCACCATGCTTCTCTCTCCACTCCTATGTTTTCATCAGAGAAGAAGAAGAATTCCCTTGTTTGCACATGTGCAGTGCGCGTGGTTGAGGTAAATTGGCTCACAGATGCTTGTAGCTCTGCTTCAACAACAGGATGCGCTCACAATCACCTCACTAGGGATGACTGAATTTCAACATGTTTGATTTTCATCTGACTGTGTGATTCCTGATTGGGAGGTGATCATGAGAGGCTAATCGCCCCTTGTTACCCTCTGTATACACGATGCAGGACGCACGATGAAGCTGAAACTCGGCCCGATCCAAAAAATTCTCACACGACTGAAAAATCAGGCCCAAAGGGGCAAAGAAATCATAGTGTATGCCCGCCCATAGCAAGAAAACAATGGTTAACTTCATTATGTATAACTTTCTTACCTCTGAAGACATTATGCCTCTAAACAAAAGACCTGTACAGTCACACTGGCAGTAGCTTTTCCTCTTCTGAAATGTGCATGCACAACACTGGTGTAATTTTTTAAATCTTTTAATCTTTTGCACGCTATAATGTGAAGAAATTACCCTGTAACCTTTGTTCATCACCTGGTGTCTGTTATGTGTATTCTTAGCCGGAGTGTCCAAAAAGAAATTTCACCATGGTAACACGCGGTGACAATGAAGAATCTTTGAATTTTAACTTGTTGCCAGAGGCGGCAAACTTTTGAAGAAACTGCAGAACTTGTGCTATGCTCATTCAAAGTGAGCATTAAATTGTGGGGGCATGAAGAAGTAAGGAATTCCCCCAAAAAGGTATGCACTCTGAAACGGCTGGGTTACAAAAAGCAATTCTGTAATTTTGTTTATAAGACTAATAATAAGATAAAGTAGGATTTGCTAAATAACATTCAGAGTCAGTATACTGTATAATACCAGAAATGTTGGCTCTAAGTTTTAACTTTAAAACCACTTGTTGATCAAAGTGTAGACATTAACCTTGGCAAGCATTAGTTTTCTCTAACCTGTCCAGGGTGTACCCTACCTCTTACCCCTTGACTGCTGGAGATAGACACCAGCTCCCGTGTCTATCTCCAGCAACCTCCAGATTCCATATCCTCCTTCCTTGCTCCGTTCTGTTCACATACATTTGTTTCCAACTGATGGAACAACTACGTTATTACTTAAGTTAATGATAAAGGGTCCACCATTCTCCGTGACTGCTCCGAACGTCACCCTCGACAGACCCACCATCCGTCGTTCACCGTCAAATTACGGAACAACTCCAATATTCTGTTTCAGTGCGTTTGGCCCACAGCCAGGTCAGGCTCCGCAACTGCAATAGCAGCAAACAGATAAAACAACATCAACAATCTCCTGTTTGTCAAATTTAAATAGTGTAAACAGAGATTAAGCACAAGTTAAACACACAATAAAATGTACTGTTTTTATTTAAATAACTCTTTTTGCAGCAAAGGAAGCAGATTTGTCATTTCCACATTTCATCTGAAATGTGGTAATCCTCTCCAAATAAATTTGCATTCTGATTGTAATGACAATGATTACACATGCTCTATGCGGTCTCCAAGAAACTTTGGAGTGGAGCTGGACAGAGTAACCGCGGATGTAGTAGGCTTTCCTTTTCACGGACTCACGGAGGCGGTCTGGAACGGAACAGACATGTACATGAGCGGAGGATGTTGAATTACGGGGTAACCATTTCTTATTACAACCTGTGGAAAAGGTTCCGTAAAAGTCCATGCAATCAGTGGCTTTTTTTTTACATGGGGCGCATGAGTAGTTCCCCAATGCAACTCTAGAAGAAGGGATGGACAAGCACCATATCTTGAAAAATTACATATTTCTTTCATGAAAGCATTGAAAAACTTTTTTATTGCTTTGATGCATGTTAAAGCACCCCATATGTGTTGAGTAGGCGTCTGAATCACAGTGAGCTCATGTTGAATGAGGTACATGTTACCTTGTGTATAAGCATTAACTTCAGCTATGCAAAACCAGGAAATATGATGACATGGTTTTACTATAGTTGGGCTTGAGGGCGGCAGAAGGAAAGGTTTGCCCAGGGGGATACTGATGGAACAACTGCCAAGGGTTGTAATTCTAAAAGGGGGCATTTGCATCTCTTTAGTCTCTTGTCCATCCCAACAAACTGAGTCACAGTTTTTGATGCAATATTAGGTTAACATTACCCAACCTCTGCCTCAATAGCATAAGTCCTGCATGTGTGTTGTAGAAATAACCTGCCAGTTATTTGTGTGTGTTAACAGTTGTGCTGTTGTCATATATGTATCAAGGTCACCATGCCTCCAGAAGTTTATATTTTCATCTACAGAGATGAACAGCTGTATTTATCATGATATTAACATACTTACAGGTGGACTCTTTTTTGTAATTAACTGACATCTGAAAGCAAATAATTTTACTGGTCAAACAGAAAAAAATATTTTAAAATTATCGACTTTTCAGGATCCCCAGGGGTTGATTACTTAGTTTTAGGTGGGGATCTGGCAGTCTGTTTATGTTTTGCACTTCTTTCGTATTGTTTTTCTCTAGATTTGGTTCTTGATGTATAGTTAGTTTTTTGTTCATTATAATGTTATTAGTTTATTAGTGTTTCTGTTTTATACCTATTTTCCTACCTCCTTTTCCTCAGTTTAGCTAGTTAGTTTATTCTTTCATATCTGGTCATTCATCATGTGGTCCTGTCAGATTCTGCTCTCCTCCTCTCTCTCCCTCAGCCTTACTCTTCTCACCTGTGCTTAATGCTCCACCTGCTGTTCCTTCTTTTTTCACCTCTATTTAGTCAGCCAGTTTAGCCACACTCAGTGTCAGGTCCTCCGTTATGCTACCCTTGTTCTGGTCTCTTTCTTTGTCACATTCATTATCCTGGTTTTACCTGCCAGCCTCTAAGTTTTGTTTTTGTTTTGTTTAAGTATTAAATAACTTTTCATTCTACCATGCCGCTTCTAAGTGTTTGTCTACAAAACGGTCTATCCACCACCACTCAAAACCTGATACTACTGAATTAGTATTCAATAACATTTTGGACAAATTATTCTTAATGTTGTGTTAACTAGCCAACAAAGTGAATAATTGAATGGGGTGATGGGCTACCAAGACTCACAATTTGGTGAGCGAACGGCAGAACGGTGATATCACTAGAATTAGTGGTTCAACTAACAACAAAGACAAATATTGCCGGTAGCGGTATTTAGAAATCCTACTTTAAGTGGCTTTCCCTGTCCAGATTTGGGCGCGTTCCTGCCTGAAGTGGATGAGTTTCAAGCTAGGTTTAAACATAATGCATTGAACAGGACACGAGGGTGCACGTGCAAACAGTGATGCAATTGCAGCGTTCACCCGTCACCTCTGAATTTTTCTAACTTGGCTTGGACCATACACACAAAGTTTCATTCAAAATGGGGGAATTTGATGGAGCACTCACCAAGCGAGTTCGCCTATACCAACATCTACACTATATTGCCAAAAGTATTTGCTCACCTACTTTGACTCACATATAAGCTTAAGTGACATCCCATTCCTAATCCATAGGGGTTCAATATGACGTCGGTCCACCCTTTGCAGCTAGAACAGCTTCAAATCTTCTGGGAAGGCTGTCCACACGGTTTAGGAGTGTGTTTATGGGAATTTTTGACCATACTTCCAGAAGCACATTTGTCAGGTCACATACTGATGTTGGACGAGATGGCCTGGCTCTCAGTCTCCGCTCTAATTCATCCCAAAGGTGTTCTATCGGATTGAGGTCAGGACTCAGTGTAGGCCAGTCAAATTCATCCAAACCAGACTCTCCTCCAGGTCTTTATGGACCTTGCTTTGTGCTCTGGTGAACAGTCATGTTGTAAGAGGAAGGGGCCAGCTCCAAACTGTTCCCACAAAGTTGAGAGCATGGAATAATCCAAAATGTCTTGGTATGCTGAAGCATTCAGAGTTTCTTTCACTGGAACTAAGGGGCAAAGCCCAGCTCCTGAAAAACAGCCCCACACCATAATCCAACTCCACCAAACTTTACACTTGGCACAATGCAGTCAAACACGTATCGTTCTCCTGGCAACCACCAAACCCAGATTCGTCCATCAGATTTCCAGATGGATAAGCTTATTCAAGTCTTCAAAGCTGTCACTATGCAAAATAAATACATAAATGGAGTGAGCATAAATAAAAATGTCCATGTGTCAGTTCCAGGGAGGTGATCAGGTCCAAATAGTTAGAGGATCCTTTGAAGAGCTCTGAAACCAAACTCACAGTTTTGAAAGATTTTACAGCCATATACACA
Source organism: Fundulus diaphanus (assembly GCA_037039145.1). Lineage (NCBI taxonomy): Eukaryota > Metazoa > Chordata > Actinopteri > Cyprinodontiformes > Fundulidae > Fundulus > Fundulus diaphanus. Next base: position 36,513,208 of record CM073134.1, read on the forward strand.
AATAGTAAAGTCACGGACTCACAGCCAATCATTCTTGTAAAGTAACAGGATTATTATTGTTACTTCTGTCCCGTATGTAAGGTTTTATCAGAATCAGAATCAGAATCAGAGATACTTTAATAATCCCAGAGGGAAATTACTTTCGTTACACGCTCGAGATATGCAGATATACAAACATTTTTATATATATATACAACATTCCACACAGAAATAATATAAATATATACATATATAATTCTATATGTGTATATATTTATATATATATACACACACACACACACACACACATATATATATATATATATATATATATATATATATATATATATATATATATATATATATATATATATATATATATACACATTTATACAATTATAGATCCAAAATAAAGTGATAGTGACTTGTGCAAGAATAGTGCAAAGCATGAATAAAGGTCAATTACAGAGGGGGGGGGGGTATCTGAATCACTGAGGGAGGCGTTGTAGAGATTGATGAGGAATGATTTCCTGTGGCGCTCTGTGGTGCATCTGGGTAAGAGTAGTCTCCTGCTGAAGGAGCCAGTGTGTCGTAGAGAGGGTGTGAGACATTGTCTAAGATGGACTGGCGCCTGGACAGCATCATCCTCTCTGCCACAGTTGTCAGAGTGTCCAGCTCCTCCCCCACAACATCACCGGCCCTCCTGATCAGTTTGCTTAGTCTGTTTTTGTCAGCGACCTTCAGCCCACTGCCCCAGCATGTGACAGCAAAGAAGATCGTACTGGCAACAACAGACTCATAAAACATCCTCAGCATCATCCGATAGATGTTAAAAGACCTCAGCCTCCTCAGGAAAAAGAGTCGGCTTTGGCCCTTTTTGTAGACCGCCTCTGTGTTTCTCGGTGTCCAGTCCAGCTTATTGTTAAAGTACACTCCCAGGTACTTATACTCATTCACAGTGTCTACAGGGACCCCCTGGATGGACACAGGGGTCACAGGTGTTTTTGTCCTTCTCAGATCCACTATTAGCTCCTTAGTCTTTGTCACGTTGAGCTGCAGATGGTTCAGCTCACTCCAAGTGACAAAGTTGCCCACCACAGTCCTATATTCACTCTCATCACCCTTTTCAATGCAGCCAACTATTGCTGAGTCATCAGAAAACTTCTGAAGGTGGCAGAAAAGGGTGAAGAGGAAGGGGGGAGAGGACAGTCCCCTGAGGGGCCCCAGTGTTGCTGACCACCCTGTCAGTCACACAGTTCTGTAGGCGTACATACTGTGGTCTGCCCGTCAGGTAATCAACAATCCAGGACACGATGGGGGCCTCCACCTGCATCGCCGTCATCTTCTCACCCAGTAGAGCCGGACGGATGGTGTTGAAGGCACTGGAGAAATCAAAGAACATGATTCTCACAGTGCTCGCCGGCTTGTCCAGATGAGTGTAGACTCTGTTCAGCAGGAAGATGATGCTGTCCTCAACTCCCAGGTGGGGCTGGTAGGCGAACTGTAGTGGATCAGTGAAGGACTGGACCATAGGCCTTAGCTGCTCCAGGACTAGCCTCTCAAAGGTCTTCATGATATGAGACGTCACTGCCACCGGTCTGTAGTCCTGAGGGCCGCTAGGACGCGGCGCCTTTGGCACAGGAACGAGGCAGGACATCTTCCACAGCACGGGGACTCTCTGGAGGTGCAGGCTCAGGCTGAAGACTTGGCTAAGTACTCCACACAGCTGATAGGCACAAGCTTTGAGCACCCTAGGAAATACACCATCGGAGTCTGGTCAGCTGTCTTCTCACCAGGTCAGGAGTGAAGGACACTGTAGAGGTAACAGTAGGGGGAGGTCCTCAGGTTGTGGAGGACATGATGTAAAGCAGGGGGGAAGGGTGGAGTCGGTGGATGTGGATTGAGTTGGTGAGGAGCAGACAGGGGGTCTGTAAGAAGGAGGAGTGGGGGAAGGTGGAGTGGTCGTTGTAGGGAAGCCAGCAGCAGAGAGTTGTGGGGGATGGGCCGCAGTATCAAACCTATTGAAAAATAGGTTAAAGGGGAAGTCCGGTCAACAAGGAAAAATAAGGGTATCATTAGCTATAACTAAAACTAATACGTTCGTGGTTATTTAATGAACTTATCTTTAATCAATAAGAAAATAAAAACATAAATTGTCGTCTGAATCACTGTGTATGGGGGCTGACATTACTGCCCATATTTGGGCAGTAAGGGGCGTTTGACATCACATCCTGCGACGTAGAAAAGCGGAAGCGGCGACAGCATTTCTCTCCGCTTTCCATGCAAAGTCAATAGGAGCCGTTCTACACAGCTGCGATCATCAATAATTATTTCGGATTTCCAGAGGACTTCACCGCTGACATTCCCAAGAGCTAATGCTGAAGCAACAATGCCCACGTGCATGGCCATCGGATGTTCCAACACAACTGGTAAAAGTAGAAAAAACATAGCTTATTTTAACTTCCTGATTCATGAGCCACCGGGCTCGGCGCTGGATTGCCAACTTGAAGAGCGGATTTGCCATCTAACTTCTGGCCAGAGAGAAAACACGTCATATGCAGTGACCATCTCGAAGAAGAATGTTTTGAACATGACATGAGGGCGAGGATTTTCAGTAAGTTATTTTTAAATTTTCAATTTTTAATTTAGAAGTTACGGGGATGGTTACCGACCAGAGGGGCGGAGGGATACCATGATGTATCCCTCCGCCCCAGCATGTGCTGGAATGCTTTTATATTTTAATACTTATACAATAATGACCACCTGCCCTATTTGCTAGGGGGCAAATATATAACTTAAGTCACTTCAGCGCGATCTCTCCTCCGCTGTGTGTGTGTGTGTGTGTGTGTGTGCGCTCTGCTGCAGCGCCGGCAAAGCCGTGCTCCGCCCAGCATGTGCTGGAATGCTTTTATATTTTATTATTTATACAATAATGACCACCTGCCCTATTTACTAGGGGGCAAATATATAACTTAAGTCACTTCAGCGCGATCTCTCCTCCGCTGTGTGTGTGTGTGTGTGTGTGTGTGTGTGTGTGTGTGTGTGTGTGTGTGTGTGTGCGCGCTCTGCTGCAGCGCCGGCAAAGCCGTGCTCCGCCCAGCATGTGCTGGAATGCTTTTATATTTTATTATTTATACAATAATGACCACCTGCCCTATTTACTAGGGGGCAAATATATAACTTAAGTCACTTCAGCGTGATCTCTCCTCCGCTGTGTGTGTGTGTGTGTGTGTGTGTGTGTGTGTGTGTGTGTGTGCGCTCTGCTGCAGCGTCGGCAAAGCCGTGCTCCGCCCAGCATGTGCTGGAATGCTTTTATATTTTATTATTTATACAATAATGACCACCTGCCCTATTTACTAGGGGGCAAATATATAACTTAAGTCACTTCAGCGCGATCTCTCCTCCGCTGTGTGTGTGTGTGCGCGCGCTCCGCTGCAGCGCCGGCAAAGTCGTGCTGCGCGGAGCGCGCGCGCACACACACACACACGCGCGTGTATATATATATATACTGTAGGACCCGACTGAGTTTGCAATGGAAATAGGTACGCTGGACTCCGTCAAAAGTCCGGTTTCTGTCAAGAAACTCTTCTAAAACATCCATATCGCTATCAGATGATGATGACTCCACAGAACTCTCATCACTGTCACTAAATACTTCATCACTCTCTGCTTCGTACAGAGCACCAGTCGCCATCTTGGAAAATAGTGCGCTGTGACAAACAGAGCGTTGAAACTTGCTCAACAGCGGGTCCGCTGAGTGACGTCAAAAAATGGGAGGTGACAGTACTATTCTTGACCAAGATGGATTCCTCCACATAAACATGATTAAATGAGAATTATTCTTAATTAAAAAAACGTATAATTTTTTGCACAGTATGTAGTAGTTTTATATTTAAAGTACTTTCAGCAGTTTGAATTCTGATTTTGACCGGACTTCTCCTTTAAATTCGTTGGCCCGGTCCACGCGACCTTCCAACCCCATGCCAGTGGACTTCTGGAACCCGGTGATAGCTCTCATCCCATTCCACACATCCCTCATGTTGTTTGTCTGGAGTTTATTCACCAGCTTTCTCCTGTATTTGTCTTTGGCCTCCTTAATTTTACGTTTGAGTAACCCCTGCACTCTCCTCACCTCCTCACGGTTGCCATCTCTGAACGCCTTCTTCTTCTCATTCAGGATGGCCTTTATGTCCTTGGTGATCCATGGTTTATTGTTGGCGTAACAGGTGACAGTCCTAGCTGGAACATTGCAGTCCACACAGAAGTTGATATAATCCGTAATGCACTCTGTGAGCCCATCAATGTCCTCCCCATGGGGCTCACAGAGTGCAGGCCAGTCAGTCACCTCAAAGCAGGCCTGCAGTGCCTCATAAGCCTCCTCCGACCACCTCCTCACAGTCCTTGTGGTCGTAGGCTTCCTCTTCACCAGAGGCACAGGGTTTAAGGTGACCCAGGTTGTGATCTGACCTGCCCAGAGGGGGGAGAGAGGTGGAGATGTATGCATCTTTAATGTTAGCATACATCAGGTCCAGGGTCCTCTCCTCTCTGGTAGGGCAGCTCACATATTGTTTGAAGGTCGGCAGAACTTTGTTCATGGTGACATGGTTGAAATCTCCCGACATGATGATGAGGGCATTGGGGTGTTGAGTCTGTAGTTTGGAGATGGTGGTGTGTATGATGCATGTGATGAAGCAGGTCATCAAACCAGTTTTGGGACCTCTGAAAGTAGCTGAAGTGCATTTCTTCATCCAATGCATGCAACGGCTTTACCAGCAGTCTGTATTTACCATCTTCACATATTTCTGTGAACATACCATCTTCTTGTTGTTTATTTCTGCTTAGCTGCCATAAACACACCAGCTCTTCTTCATGATTTTTTATGATTCTGCGCGCGGCCATTCTGATGTGTGATGTCAAGTGTTTATGTTTACTGGATTTCCAGTGGTTATGTTGTGTACTGCTGAGTTTTCAGAGAATACTGCACCTACGTCAGCGTCAAGCATAAACTTCTACAGCGCTTTTATAGGTTTGCGCCGTCCGTGCAGACCTGTGTGACAACCCAAAGCGCAAGTATAACTGAGCCTATAGTATCTTGGGGTCTTATGAGGGGGAGAATGGAGCAGATCGACAGACGCAAGGGAAAGCACAGATATAATGCAATAATAATCTGTTTCAGGTGTTAAGGGGCTTTTTACCTGTCATCAACTTTACACAACAAATTTGTAGCCTTAGGTTCAGTGGCCTCAAGCAGTAAAGCACCACAAACATAGAAAAACACAATGAATAAACAATATTTAAATTATTTGCAGAGACACAACCTCTTGCTGTGACTGTTCTGATGAACAGGGGAGGGTTCAGCCAGTCCGATGGACCAGTAAATTGGTCTCGGTCCAGCAGCTAGATGGGCATGCTCATTCAGCGGACGGAGCTGCATTTCAATGCTGTCTTCTTCAGGAGAAACTATTTTGTCGATGAAATCAGAAACACATTCTCTCATTGGGCTCAGACATGGGACTAGTTGAGGGGACCAGTTATACAGTGCACAGATTGTACTTTACCTTGGGTCCAAGGTTTCTTCAAAGGTGTAGTCTTTGCTTGGCCAGCGAGATCATGACGTTCTCGGGCGTGTCCTCCCCAATGCAGCCTGTGGAGAACTGTGGACAAAGAGGAAGAAATATTGCTCAGAGCAGAGTTTTGGAGCATTAGGAAGTCATAGGGATTCCAGCTGTGACTCTTCCTTTCCAGGAGTATCATGAAAATGAGTTAATACAGTGCATTCTGGGATTAAGAGTTCTTACCAGCCTTTTTGTTCGTTGTGTGTAGTGGTCCTTGTTTCTCCCATGTCTGGGCCCAATCTGGAAAACATTCAACTCCAAAATATATTATCAAATTATAGCATCTCAGTAAACTTGAACATTGACAAAAAGTGTATACGTTTTTTAAAATTGAATTCAACAAGTGGAACTCATATTTACATTTATTCCACACTGAGTAATATAATTAAAAACCTTCTGAATCTTCTCCTAAATTATTGAATGAGCTTTGCTTGACAATACACTTAAGGCTAAGGTTATCAAAGTTGTTTATTGCACCTTTTTCCACCACATTTTTTAACTCAACTTTCCATCAATATGCTTCATAAAACACTTTGTAAACAGCTTGTTTAGCAATTACCTTTTATGCCTTAAACAAACACATTCTTATTGTATGTATGTAAACGTTTGTTGCGCTCTCCCCATGTTCCCTTTTACATGTTTTAGCACTTTCAGGCTAACGTTGTAAATAGGAAATTATAATAATTATATTATGTTGCCTATCCTCCATATGGAGAGTGTCAGTGACTGTTTGCTAGAAAAGTCAACAGACTCCTAGCTTTAATGTTCAGATCATCAAAAGAAAAGTTTTATATCAGAGAATGTGCAGACAACAGTTTCTGACTGTTAAACTGACAAACTCAAGCCCAATTAGATTATCTTATTTGTGGAAATGCATCTGTAGAGTTATATCCCATAGTATTAAAATATATCTCTTTAAAGCAATTGTGCACATTTTTTTTTGTTTGCAACCAGCGGTCAACTGCAATTTTCTTTTTACTCTTTCACTTTCCCTAGCCTTGGGCTGCAAAAACTCCAGGCGGGGCACTACTGTTTACTTAAGCAGAAGCCGACTTTCAGTAACAGGATGCAGGGATGGGTGGAAACAAACACATTTGCTGCCTCACCTGATGGTTCTTATAGATAGAGAGTGAACATCTGGTAGACCGAGCATACATGAACTCATAAGGAGGTCCTTATACACCCCCCCCAAAAAAAAAAAAAGCACTACAGGTGTCCAGTGATAGAAACTCACTGTGAACGCGAGCAGACCACATACTCACATATTAACAAGCTGTAAACACGAGTGACATTAACGCTATCAGAGCATATAGCCCATCCCATGCACAATTGATTCTGTGATAGTGTGACGAGCCCATATTGCCACCATCTGTTGCTCAGCCAGCAGCAATTTGTCATGTAAATCACTCCTGTTTGAGTTTATATCAGCAGCAATTGCAAAGAAAGACGAGCGGAGTGTTAAATACAAGCATAGAACATGTCAGTTGTCATTTGCATACATTTGAATATAACACAAATGTATTCAAATCTCTTTCAACAGTTGTCATTCCAATGTCCAACTTTGATTTAAGTGTTTTTAGTTTGAACCTAAGGCAAAGGGGTTCTTACAGAGACACAGCAGCACATTTCTTTTAATTTATGTCTTTGACCCGAGATTAATATAAAAAATAAGTCCTCCATCTTCCCTATCTCTCCTGCACACACGCACACATAAACATAGTGATTGCTGTGTAAGTGCTGGCAGATAGCCCAGCTATAGTCCCTGCCCAGATCCCATTGCCCATTGTGCTGGGGTTTTCCCACTCAGACATACTGGCATTTTCAGGGGCCCACTAGCCTCATTTGAACTCTCCTCTGTAACCAGAATTCATTTATATGTGCACAAAAACACCCTCTCTCTCACACACACACACACACACACACACACACACACACGCACACACACACACACACACACACACACACACACACACACACACACACACACACACACACACACACACACACACACACACACACACACATGGCACAGTGTCCTATAAAGGGTTAACATAAAGTGTAATTAGAAAAAGCACCTAAGAAAACAAATGCACACAGACAGGAAGTGCAGCCAGTGGCTTTTGGCTGCCAATTCAAGCCTCTCCTGTTTGTCATTAGCGCAGATCCTCTATGAATGTCCAGTTATTTGCATGAAGAATGACAGACAAGTATATGTAATCCCATGTGTGTTTATATATAGAAAGTGTGATTGTGAATGTGTGTGCAGGGTGTGACCTGTCTCCAAGGAGAAGTGTTTGAGAAAGAATTAGAGTTATTAGGTTTCTTTGGCCGGACACCTTTAAGCCTCTCCCATTGTCAGTATTTTTTTTAATTTCAGAACAGTGTAGGGTTTGTTGTATTAGAAAAATAAAAATGTTTGATTTTTTTTGTTTAAAATTTACCATTTTTGTTCTTGTTTAAGCATTGGTCCATTGAAATTTAATAAAGATTAAGCTATTTTTTCTTATTTAGACTCGTTACTTATTCTTGCAGTTATTCATGTCATGGTTATCCTCAGGTTTAATAGGGTTCTATATAATTAATCTTATTTCAAGTGAAGAGATCTGAATTATTTCAGAAGGCAAATCATTGTGCAGCCAGCACAACCCACCTCTTAGAAACAACAATAGAATACATCTGTAATATAGTGTTAGCAATAAACAGCAAAAGACCAACACAGATAGACAAATAACTTTAGAACTGAACAGATTAGTCTGTGCAGTTCGGACATTTATCCTGCATTACTCCTGCATTTTAGCTGACCAAAGTGAGGGGTTGTGCAAAATGCAAACCAGAAGAGAAGGCAAACTTTGTTAAATCAAGTTTCACTGAGGTGTCACTGAGACTTTTGGGGTCTTAGGTCTTCTGGTCTTTTGTAGCTTGTAACAGGTTTTCTTCCACTTTTTCCTTGTATTTAACTCAACTTAATTAAACTTATCTTCCCACCAACTCTAACCAGCTTCACTGTACCTGCAAAAGAAAAACATTTCAACAGCATGATGCTGCCGGCCTCCACTGTGTTTTACAATGGACATGATGTGTTCAGGGTGATGTTCAGTGTTAGTTTTCTGTCTCACAGTATTTTCTATAAAGGCCAAGAAGAATTGTGGTCTAATCCATCATGAGCATATTCTTCCACATATTTTATTTTGCTGCGATATTGTCCTACAGATTCTTCCCCCTGCATTGCTAATCTTTGCAGCACCTACAAAGTTACCTAGGGTCTTTTGGCTACTTCTCTGATTAATGCTCTCCTTACAAGGACTGTAAATTTAGGTGAACAGCCACATCTTGGTAGGTTTGCAGCTTTACCATATTATTTCCATTTTTGAATGATAGATTCAACCTTGCTCTTTTAGATGTTTAAAGCTTGGTACATTGTGTTGAGACCAAATCCTAGTTTCTACTGCCTTACTTTTCAGCTACTTTATCCCTATCGTCTTTGTTGTGTTCCTTGGTCTTCATCATGCTGTTTGTTCACATACAGCATGTTCCCTGACAAACCTCTGAAGCCTTCACAGAACAGCTGGATTTATACGGAAATGAAGTTACATGGCCCTAATTACTCATTATTTGACTTCTGATGGTATCCATTGTTAAGTATTGATGTCCAGGATCTTTCTGCCTTAGAAGAGACACTATTACTAAAATATAACCAAACTTGATATGATGTCCAACATAGTGGATATACTACACTTCTTGTGTTGGCGCTGAGGGGACAAGCTAAATTCTAAAACTATTTAGTTAAAAATGTAATGTTGAGTCCTATTTTAATATTTAAAACCATCGACTTTCTAGTCGAAAATCTAACTATTTCTATGTGAAACTTCACAATATTTCTCATTACTGCAACATCATTTGTGACCAAAGCATTATGAGAAAGAAAAGTTGGTTTTTAATTGTATATTAAAAACTTAACAAACCAAAACCTTGTTCTTTTGGCTCCTAAAGTACTAGAAAGCATGATATTTTTTTTCCTTGTGATCTGTTGCAATAGGTGTGAAATGGTAAACCTTGGTCACACAGGTGGGCAGAGCTAGCCGAAACATTAGTTTACCAACCACATTCCTCAAACATATATTGGCTTCAATACCATTAAACAATTGATAAATAAGGAAATTAGAGGAATCTAACACTAGCCACTAATCGTTAACCAACGGCTTTCAGTCTGTGTCACACATCTTAAGACAGAAGAAGCTGCAATAATTGAGGGAATATCTGTTTTAGTTCAGTATAAATTACTTTTAGATTTTAACTTTTACACAGCAGTGGAAGCATTTGAGAAGAATGTTTGATCCCTGCCAATGTTTTAAACAGAAGTGAAAATAAGTCCCACTGAATCACAAGGTGACCCAAAGGCCCAGCTCCAAGTACAGTCTCCTTCCACCTCATGCGTTGCCGGAAACAAACACAGAAAGATTGGTTATTCTAATAATTAAATACGACCGTCGTCAGACTTCTGTCTGAATGGTTCAAGACTCCAAAGCGACCTGCATGCTCTATAACAGAAGAAGAGGTCATACAGCAGTAGATACTGGTGTCTCTGTGTTGTTGAGCAATGGGAGCCGACAGTATTGAGATCACATCCTAACAATAAGAAGAAAGGTAAAGAGAACACAGCACAGCTATTACCAATGTTTTTTTTTGACTGCTACTGCTGTAGAGAGGTCTGTTTGGATGTGTAGTGATAGCCAGGACAGTGACGTAAATGGTGGATAAATAATATCTTATGAACATTGTTATCATACTTACAGGTATCGAATACCAATACCAATAACCAATATAGTGAAAGCTAACCGGTCGGCAAATGATAATGTGCTGAACGAAAAGTTAGTTCCGCAATTAACTCTTTGTGGATTAGCACAACTGCCCCCACCACTGCCATAAAAACGGTACTTCATCTGAACATCAAAGCATTCACAACAAGTGCCATATTTTTTAGGAAGCCCAGTTGACTGCATCAAGTCACAGACTTTCCTATCTCTTCTCCTGATCAAGTATATGGCAAGAGGAAAGGAAAAACTCGATTTTAACAGTAAGAGTAGCAGAACCAGTCTCAGTGAGAGGGGCAATCTGCTGTGACTGACTGAGAGGTTAAAAAGACAGTACAGATACATAAAAACACAAAAGAACTTGCTGTTGTTATGGGGGGGGGGGAATGAACTGAGCGCACAGTTAATAGCAGCTGTTGATCTGTTAGTGGCTTCCTCTAGGAGAGGAACATAGTTAAACAGAGGGATTGAGCTAGGAGTACTGTCTGTGGGATGGAAAAGAAGAGCTTTTCTAAATGATTGTGTGCCATTAAGTGCGAAGCTCAGTATTTTAAGCTGCACACATTTGCTAATGTTGCTTTTGCAATATATCTTCAATGAATAAAAAGTAGTAAGCAGATCAAACGACGGAAGTACTGAATGAATGGAGAAGGAAGTAAAAAAAAAAATCCCGATGGCTGGCATTTAATACAAGACCTTTGACTCAGATTACATGGTCCAAGCCTTGTTTCCTGACAGCTTTGAGGGAGCAGTTTCCTGTGCATCAAAATGTATTGCAAGGCAGTGCTCTTTATGAAAAAGGTTTTTGACACCCCTTTGCAGGAGAAGGTGCTCTTAAAACAGATCAGGTAGCCTTTCCTAATTGCTGATGAGTTTTTTTGTCTGCTACATTAATGCTTGTTGTATAAATCTTTTGTTATGACTTTTGGTCCTATGCTGATTGCGGGTAATAATGTGATTGTTGCCAGTGTTGCTCTGCTGTCATTCCTAGTCTCATTGTTAAACCCGCTACCAGTTCCTGCCAGAGCAGATATCTGCAGCAGGTTGTTGCTATAATAACTCTCCCACACCCAATGAGGTGGAACAGTAGGTTTGGACCTGAAACCCCTACTTCCCCTTCTCATTCCCATACTGCGTTTTGTCCCGTTCCTGTTGTGGAGACAAAGAGAGATCCTTCCGGTCACACGCTGTGCAAAACTGCTCAGTTAGGTCATGGGGATTGCTGCTCGCTGGGGCTATGCCAGATTGTTATCACTGGATAATCCCTGCAAGAAAGAGCCAATGATACACTGACCCTGTTATTCCCTGATATGGCAGGAAATAGACAGCATATTATTTTTATTATTAGTAGTAGTAATAGTAGTAGTAGTAGTAGTATCATGATAATAATAATAATACAAATTATTATTATTATTATTATTGTTGTTATTATTTATTAATAATAATAATGCAACAATATTTTATCTCAAAAACAAGTTTGTATTCTTGACTGCAAGAGATGAGCAAGAATGTGTACATGGGAATCCCATTTTAACATAAAAATATGTATGGGTCAGTTTGAAAATAATTTAGTCCTAGCAGGCCCAAAATGTTCTTCTGTAGATGCAGTCATAAAACCTAAAACGCTGCAATCTACTTTGAGCTTTGATGTAGATTCACCTCACAAGTCTATCAGAAATGTAAGTAGAAAGTTACTTAAATGTTTGACATCCATTTTAAAATCTCTTTAAAAATTGGCTAAAAAAACAGGTAAAATTATCGGCTTGACTTGATTGTACACCTGCCTGTTTATGTTAACCCCAAATATCTCTCCAGAATAGTTTGAGCAAAAAAGAATGTTGCATACATACAATTACGGAAGAAACGGAGCAACCACATTAAAAATATGTAGAAAGCCTTAAAATAAAGTAATCTTCTACTGCTGTTGCATAATCTCATAATGAAAAAATTGCTCCAGTTGTCTAACAATAAACTTTGGAGATTTTGTTCTTCCCTTACCATCTGCCTCACTTGGCTAAATAAACCTGGGTTCTCATCCAACGTTGTTTTAGTTTTTTAAGTTGTTGTAGTTGTTTTAACTTTTAATTATTTCTTCTACTCAGTATAAGGGTGAGATTTGGTAATTAGTTGTTTTCTGTTGCCTATTTTCTAATTTATGAGTATAATGGACATCAAAGTTACTTAAATGGCATGTTCTCTTTTCTTTCCAATTTTGAAGAGCGGCAAATAAGATTGGACCTATTGGTCACATACAGTATCCCCCAGAAAAAACAAGCAAACAAGAAAAAAATTACTATGCTGTCTGAGCTAATTAAAATTTTTTGTGTTATATAGTCATTAATTTTATAAGCGTTAGGGGTCCCAATAATCGTTGAACTTCTAATAAAAAAATAGTAATACAAAAAAATTATCGAGCATGGATCTTTCTAAATTAATTTTAAGGCTATGTACACACCTTTCATAAGGGTACAAATAATATAAAGCACCATATATAAATGAGGACTCAGGGCCTCTAAATGTTCTTCAAGAACATAGAAATTTGGTCTGTCTCCCAGGGCTGTAAGAACAACATGTTCTTATTCTGCTCTTAAACTTTATACATATGAATGCATTTGAACATTAGTTTATTACAATTTTCTGATGTATCTAAGCCAAAATGACACATTTTGGTATATATTTTTTTAAATAGGACCTTTATCTTTTCATTTACAGTTTGTATCCTCCAGGATGCACTGCCTGTTAAGAGTTAAGAACAGTCAATAAAACCACCTTGTAATGATTCATATAGCAAATTTTAAAGCATTCTAAACAATGCATTGCCTATGTTTTTTATTTTGCACTTCAAAATTTAAGAAATGAGCACAAACTCAATAAATTTGATTGTGGAAAAAATAAATTTTGAATGCTGAAGATGCTTGAACTCATGAATATAAGATATCTACCAAACAAAACAAACAAAACTAAAATCAGATCTTCCAACCATCCAAATTCTTAATAATTTCTCTCCGAATGAGGTTAGTTACGATCATCCCCCCCGTGAAGAGCCTGAACTACCAATATTCTAACTGCAATGAAAGCTGAGGATACAGTTGCAAGTATTTAGGCAATCATGTCTGATAAAGCTAAACACTACATTCAGTCATGTAGCCTGGGGCAGACTGGCAGAAGACTGCCATATAGCTACGCCACTAGGCCCTCTGATCACCATCAGCAGGCAAAGTAGGCGGAGATGAAGTGTCTTGCGTCCCAATGACACAACAACTGAGATGGTCAGAGCAGGGATTTAAACAGCCTAGCCGCCAGTTACAGGACAAACTCCCTAACTCTCGCCACCGTTGCCCACTCTTACCTAACAATGTGTCTTTTTGCTCATGAGGTCTGCCATTTTGGACTTTATATGAACTTATCAGTTTGTTTTTGATTGCTTGCATAAGGTCACATGACCTCAGCATATTCCCCTTACTCCCCTAAAATGTATCCATTGATGTAAAGTGCAGGTGCTTGTTAGCCCTCTTATTCACAGCCCGTAAAATGTCTGTATCTGCCTGGATACGGAAACCATTTAAGGTTAAAACCCTGATTAAAAAACTGTGAAATTAAGTAATTTCCAGCCCCGAAAACATCGTTTGGCCAATAAAAAGCTTTTGTTCTTGCCATCCTGACTAAAATAACAAATTTATCTGTTGTGTAGTATGTATTGACCTTTTGTTGTTAAAACATGTTCTACACATAAAAAGGAGCTTAGGGGGTTATTAAATTTCAAGTGACTGCATTATCTACTTTTTAATAAAAAACATTACTTTATAAATGTGATGTGATTCCAGAAAAAATAGATGCCTTATTTTGGTAACAATATCCACCTAAACATGTTTGATTAGAATTTAGTCAAAAATTTTAGTTCAGTCAGTTGCTAGCTTCAGTCATTGTGGTGTAGACAGAAGCTGCCAGTAAACAGGCAAACCAGATAAGCAAAATGAGGGTTGCTGGTGCCTATCTCCAGCTGTCAATGGGCGAGAGGCGGGGTACACCCTGGGCAGGTCACCAGTCTATCGCAGATCATACAACATATGTATTTTTATTTTATTTTTTCCTTCCTGTCTTATTCTTCCTTTCTTAATACTCCTGGGATACAACATTTCTACCCTGAGAAACACTTTGTTATTGACAAATTCTGTGGAAAAATTTCTCTCTTGTTATTATTACTTTGAAATAAACATGTTATTTGATTTAGCAAGTCATTGTGAGTGAATGTGGGGGTATTAAAAGAAGAATACATTTTTATTTGTCATTGCTCTTATACATTCCAGCGTAACTTGTCTTCTGCATTTAACTCATCACCCTTAGGGAGCAGTGGACAACTTTTTTTTTTTTTTTTACAGGACTCGTGGAGCAATCTGGGGTTAAGGATTTTGCTCAGGGACCCATAGTGGCAGTCTGCGGTGTTTGAACCGGGTACTTGCAGGCTTCTCAGAAGTGCGCTGCTCTAACCACTAGTCGACCACTCCCTGTAAAAATCTCAAATAACACATAATATTGTCTTTCAGTCATGCTCATATGTATATAAAAAGGGCTTTGTGTTATTCTGTCTGCATAATGTTGTTTAAGAAGGGAGACAGTTTTAGCCGGAGGTGATGTCACAGAAGAAATGTGTGATGTGGGCCTCATGAGATACTGTGCTGGCCCTGTTGCTTTAAGCAAATCCTGCCCCTCCTATCTCAGTGCCAACACTCCCTCTGCTGCAGTGCTGCAGTGTATGTACTGTACATGATACAAGTGTGGGTAGGATTTCAGAAGGATCAGTGTTCAAATGGATGAACGCCAAAATAAACTGCAGTAGTGTTTGCAATCATTGTTTGTTATAATGTAGCAATCGAACCATTTTGGATGTTGTGAAATCATTCCAGTCATTGTTTTATGATCTTTTAACCACTCTGCTTTTCAAAAATTATGAAACACTTATCCTCCAAATACTCATCTTCTGGGGCATAGCCTCTAAATCCATTCACTGAGGGGTTCTTATAATGTCTTAACAAATTAGTATCACATCAAACTGGCAGTAATGCTTCGCTTGCAATACCATCTCTCTCTACTGGTCTTACCCTGAGAGAGTACTACATGGCCTAAGTGAGCAAACCAAAGCGGGGCCACATATGTCTTGCATCTGGACATTAAAGCTAACTATTATAAGATTAAATCAGGGACTTGTGATATTCAGTTTAAGTCTCAGCTTCAACCAGCCCCAGTCACGCAGAGGGAACTTTCAACCTGCGATTTTGTTCGGTTGGGGCCAAAGGTGCCCAATCGTTTTGCATATTTCTACTGATACTTTGATAATTTATCTTTGGTGATGAGACTAAAAAGTCTCCTTACCATCACCCTAATCCTTTTCTTACACCACAGTTTCTTTCAGGTTCAAATCAGCACTCTGGTTGCAAACTCCAAAACTGTAGTTATACTTCCAGTCAGAAAAAAAAACATGTGGGTAAAATCAAAAGATTATTTTAATCCCAGATATGCCATGGGTAAAGATAATTTTGTGCTTAGCTGTAGATACAGGGCGTTGGAATTAAAGTGAATATTTGGAGCCCATAATAATATCTTACACTTCACCAAAGCCGCATGCTGACAGCAACTAGATAGTGTTGTGCGAGAGACTCTTTACATTGGTGCAAAAGGCTGTGGCCCCAGATCTGTTTTCATCACTGCTAAACCACCTTCGACAAGGTCAATTGTTTTTATATAATAGAATAACTGTCATCATATGTGGAAGAATTTTTTTTTTAATTTGCAGTACACAAGGAGGGAACCGAAATTAGTCAAGTTAGTGTTCAGGTTTCCTTCGGAGATCGAAACCTTTTGTTGCCTTTTTCTATTTAGAGACTTGCACCTATTTAACACTTTAGTCCTAAACCTAACCTCCAGCCCAGAAAAAAAGTGAGGACCAAGAAAAGGTCATCACTTTACTATTAAAATGAGCAAAAATGTTCTCACTCAGCTACAAACACACACACACACACACAGACCCCCAAAAACACATAGTATTAGGCATTACTCATATTTTAAGGGTGGGGATATGTTTTTCTTTTCTTGGTGAAAGGAGTACATGACAAAAGTTGTTCCTTATTTTTTTCTATCTCTAAAGATCTGAGAGTGTAGTATTACATTGGCCAAGGCTCTGATATTTAGGAGACGATAAATTTGATCCAACATCAGATCAGAAAAGAAACATTTTTTTCCCCCCAGGCAATTATTTACATTTCCATGTTTGAGTCTCATGGAGCTTTTCCAAAGAAATTGAAGCAGGGAGCTAAGAAGGAGAACAGTGGGAGTAGAGAGGTGGACAAAGGTTGTGGGGGGGGGGGGGGGGGGGCACAACAGAAAGGCAAAAAATAAAGAGAGACAGAGAGAAATAACCTGAGTGTGAGAGAAGAGTCTGATTGCTGCCTTCAGGAAGCCAACTGGACTTGGTCCAGTTCCTAGGGGTTCTGGAAAAAGTAACCATCATCTGCAAAGCATCATCCAGTGTCCACACTTGGACCGCTTCTCAGCACCTGTCACCCGCCCAGTCAGTGTGACAGTCTCAAATAAACATCCAAAATTAATCACACCATTTCCAGCGACCCCAACAGCTATCATTCTTCGGCTTTTCTTCCAATGACAGCTTTTACTGTGAAAAGAAGCAAAACATCACCAACTGTGCAGCTGTGGGATTTCTTTCCCTTATATTACACTTTTCCCCCCTCCATTTCTTAGGTTTTGCACATGTGTGCTCATGTGCGAAGCTGTCAAAGATTTGGCTGTGGCTTGCAAGCTGGAGCGTAAAAGTGCAATGTGGTGTATCCCTATCATTTAAGTTCCTGCATTAGACTTTTACTCATTCTTGCATTACTCACTACTGTGTTTGGATTCACACATGTAAACAATTATCCTCCAGTTATTATAATTAGACACATGCGTGTTTATTATAATTCAGCAGATTGTTGTAAATTACACTGCATTGTACACTAAGAAAACGTGCTGGTGTTATTAGCGGTCATTCGGGGCCTTGCAAAAGTATTCACAACCTAAAATTGCTACGCATTTTATTGGAAATTTCGGTGATGGACCAACACAAAGTAGTCCATAACTTTGACGTGGAAAGTTTTCTTGATTTTGAGATTTATTTTAATTAACACAAATCTGAAAAGTGTGGTGTGCATATGTATTTGCCCCCTTTTGCTCTAAAACTCCCAAATAAAGCCCAGTGCAACAA
Source organism: Fundulus diaphanus (assembly GCA_037039145.1). NCBI lineage: Eukaryota > Metazoa > Chordata > Actinopteri > Cyprinodontiformes > Fundulidae > Fundulus > Fundulus diaphanus. The sequence goes on from CM073134.1 coordinate 36,530,865, forward strand.
ACTGCCTGCAGAAGCAGCTGAATTAATAGAGACTCCATCTGTTTTAGTTGTTCTTTGAAGGCCTCAGATGTTTGTTAGAGATTATTAGTGAATGTTCAGCATCACAATGATCAAGAAACACAGAAAAGGTTGGCATGAAGTTAATTGCTGAAAGAATACCCTTAGAACTCCCTATGCTCTCGCAGCCCATTTGGGGACACAGCAGACGTGAATGAAGGAGCTCTGGTCAGACAAGACCATAATGTTTTTGTTACCCATTCAGGAAACACTATCTGAGCTAGAAAATTAACTCTGCACCTCGCCCTGCACAGCAGGACATCGTCCTAAACATGCAGTCAGAGCTAAACAGGACAGCTTTGATCAAAGCATGTTTATGTATAAGAATAACCCTGGAAAAGAGCGTACCTAAGTCCAATTGAGAATTTGTGGCAACACATTAAAATTGATGCTTATTGATGCTCTCCATCCAGTCTGACTCAGCTTGAGCCATTTTGTGAAGAAAATTGGGGCAGAACATTTAGACTCTAAAAGCTGATTGAGACATACCCCAGAAGACTTGCAGCTGTTAATGCAGTGAAAGGTGGTATTAACTCTGGGGAGTTGAATACTAATGCAAGGGAGCAAGAAGACTTTTGCAAGACCTTGAATGTGGAAAAAAGCACCCTAGCAATAATAGTGTTTCACATTATCATGATGTACTGCATATCCTGCATACTGTTATGTGGATATTCACAATGATTTTGTTCTGGATTTGATTCTTGTGTAAAACAATATGCCATAGATATCGTTTACATGTGCTTTCATGCATTTAGTGGCCATAAAAATCTGAAAAGACACGTGTTTGTTTATCAAAACCAGCTTTACTGGCATTATGTGGTTGCTGGAGGAAGGGGACTGAAAACTTAAACAAAAATTTGGATTCTCTGTCTTGCAGTGTGACCCAAATGAAAACAAAATTTATTCATGGGGCTGACCACATTTATTGGCATCCCTGATAAAGCCTTGAGCCAAATTTTTACTTTAGTAGTATAACCTCACTTACAAATAAAAATACAACAGGTAGACCATTTATTTTTTTTAATTCAATTTTATAAAATTTTACAAAGTTGAAGTATATAAACAGGGGGAATTTTGACAGGTGCTGGCTGGTCAATAGGGGGCGCTTGGTTGCTTCCCCCATCAAAATTGCAGGAAAAAGGTTTTTACACAGTAAACATAAATTACCAAAATAAAGTAATTATCACATCTGTTCTCTTAATTATTTTGGCTTATTTTTTGTGAGGGGTCTCCTTATTTTAATGTTTCAAAGTCGATGGGCACCAGACAAATGAGTGTGTATGTACCTTCTAAGACCACTGGCTTCCATGTGGCTTCATCCAAGTCTCTATTACTTAAAGATTGCTTCCTGCGCCAGTGGCTAATCAGTGTTTTTGGTGTCATTCTTCATCCTTTCAGATTAGGTCACCAACCTCTCAATTAAAGTTACACCTCTGGCAGCTCAGATGCACAGGCCCAAATGTCACTCTAAAATATGGCTGCTAATGGAAAGTGAGACAAGGAAGACAATGAAGACAGGAGACAAAGGTGCAGCAAAATAAAATTTGGTAATTTATCTACAAAATAATAATTTCACTTATTTCGACAAAGGGAAAAAAACAGATAAAGGAACTTGGACCGGACCATCCAGCAGCAGCCAAGTGACCATGAACAGATTTATGTTCAATTAGAGTTGGTAATCTCCAGCCTCGAATGCACCCCACAAAAATGTTACCACCAGTCACCACTGTTTTTGATTATTGCTTTTAATACTATTTCCCTAGATCATTCACAGTCTTGAATTCTCTAATATAATCTTCTTTTTAGCACACTACACAGGTTTTCTATTGGAGTTAGTTCCTGGCTGTAGATATTGGTATTTTTAAGCGAGTAGTTATTTCCTCCCATTTCCTGATGCTTGAATGGCATTTTCTCATTTTTCCTATTTCCAAAAATGCCTACGGTAAAATTATGTCACATCCTATGTATTTATGCCCTATAGAACCAGGACGTCCTGGATTTTAAAATATCATAGACACTCTTGTCAATTTAAAAAGGAAAAATATTTATTGCAACTTCATTCCATTTACTCTACATAAATTGTAAGGGATACCAATAATTATGACACATTGTCTTAATGTGAGTCTAACTAAATAAACCTACTCAAAGTGAAGTTTATTTTTGCATTTTTGACTTAGATCATACAACTGCAGCAAAAGCTTTACTTATTTTAGGCTTTTTCAGAGCTACAAGGGTTACCCATAATTTAAGAGGTCATGCTAAATGTGACCAAAGAGGAGTTGGAGGAGTATTTCTGATTAAGCAGGTGTGTATTTGCTTTTTGCTGGGACAATTTTCCATTGCATTGCAAGTGTATTGCAATAGAAATTGTGCAATTTTTATTGCATTGCAGGTGTACCTGTGGTGTAGCAGGTGTTGCATGGCTGCTATATTGCACAGAATTGGTGGGGGGTTGTCATGACCAGTAGACAAAAGAACAAACTCCTCACACATGGCTCAGATGTTTGGGGGCACCTATGGAAAATGTATCCAAACACTCACTCCCGCGCTCAGACTGACACACAGGCTGACTCCAAACACTGAGACATTTGGATAAACACACAAATGTTCAGATGAGAAGAAAACACATGTGGAAACAGGGACTCTTACAGTACTCTAATGATCACACACAAAGGCCATAACTGCTGGATGTGTTTGAAAATTATTTTGGAAGTTTTTTTTCTGAAAGTGTTTTCTTGGATGCATTACAAATGTTTCCATTTTTGTGTTTGATCTATGATTTAAATTAGCTTTTGAATGTTCTGGCACATCTAATAACTCCCAGGTTAAACCAGAACCGAAAAATCTAATATATCAACGTACATAACTCTTGTTCTTACAGTACTATTTGTCTGTCATTAAGAAACAGACCTTATGTCGAAGCAACTGTAGTTTTCTGTCTGATCTGTAGAGGGCACTCTTCTCTTTTTCCTTCCTTTTCTTTCATGTCTTTTAGTCCTCTGTTTGACTTTTCTTCATTCAATCACATTTTCTTTTTTTGGTACATTTTTATCTCTCCATATTCACTTACTCATCAGATACATGTCAGCGTACCCTGCTTCAGAGAACACAGCATAACCAGCATGCAAGAGGCCTTTTTTCTCACCATTTACAATAAATATATATGAAAGAACAAGATGGAGTTGGGTCATGTATGTGCATGTTTGAAAAATGAAATATGGGGATTGCGCTAGTTATGTTAAAATGACAACATATAGTCAAGTGCAGAATTCTTCCATAAATGTATTAGAGATGCACTGATCAGAATTTAGTGGCTGATTTTTCATCTTCAGTTTTTGCCATGCTTTGACAAATAAATATGAATATTGAACTTTAGGAACTATAATATAAGAGGATATGATTACACTATTCAAAAAGATCCTAGCTTTTCCATTTTCGTAATTAATTCATTATATCAGGGGCAGGAGCGCACTTTGTATGAAAAAGGAGTTGCAGTAAAACCAGCAACTTACAGGTCTTTTAAAACAAAGGGAAAATATTAACGCAATTCATTGCAGACACAAGATATCATCTAGCCTCTCATATTTGTGATCAGTATTGCTAGCATTACTGGAACAGCTGTCTCATATTCTCGGGAATGTAGATCATAGCCTTAACTCAGAGATCCAAAAATCCTGCTGAGCTGTCCAAATCTAGCTTGTTCAATAGGATAATGGCTTAAATGCTTTCCTTTTAAGTAGCTTCTTAAACTCTGTACACACCATCCACACCAAGAAAATTGTGTTTGGTGTAACGTGTTAGAATTTATTAGTGGTGTGTTCACCAGTTAAATATTGGGGTCCTAAGTCGTATGTCTCTAACAGCCTCCTGTGACACTGCATGGGGCATTGTCGGGGCTGATCCATTAGAATATCATCTGTGACATTTTCTCTGTGCATACCTATTGACGCAATATATCGCTATTGCTTTTTGAAAGGTGTGATGTTGGTGTTTAACAAAGGCATTTCAGCACTTGAAACTTATTTACTCTAACACTTTTCACACTGAAGAGTTTTGTTGTCAGTGCGACCTTGTTGTGCTTAGTGTCATTGTTTGATTGTACAAATTCTCAGTTATCCGGGTCATGGCAGCAAACAGGCTTAAATCGAAGGCAACCTGACCTTCGCTCAGTTCTTCTGAAAATGTTTCGACACCTATCCAGGAGTCTTTGTCAACTCTGGTAGGTCGCCCTTGAGCAACCTGCAGTTGGAGTGCTGCTGTTTTTAAGGACATGGAGGCCTATCCTCCTAGGCACTTTCCAAGTCAGATACAAATCACTGACCCACCCGTCACTGTCCGGGGTCGTAAGAGGCTATTGCTTGGTGTGAGTTGAGTACTTGGTTGCCTAAATCATGACAAGACTGCTGATGTAATCTCTTTGGAATGAGTCCCAAGACCGAGTCTGGTTGCAGTAAATAAGCCTCACTTTCTGTGCTCATGTGTGTTCACTGATCAGATTTAGAGTTTCCAACTGGATTGCCAGCGTTCAGGGATAAAACCAAACATCACTGGATTCTGGTAATTCTTGGTGGATCTCTTCTATGAAGGCCACATTCTGTTGTGAAGGAATATCCCTGTCATCTTGGCTGCCCCTCTCAAATAAATCTCCTTCTCTGTAACACAGACCTACAAATATTTACATGCACCCAAAATCTCAGAGAAACATTCACATAGCCGCTCTGATTGGTGTCATCAGCCTCGGGTCCTGCTGTGCCAGTACAGCTTGACTTATTTTTTTTTTTCTTGGGATTTTTCACAGCTCTAGTGGCTCGCTTTTTATGACAGTAGGCTGACAGGAAGGGGGTGGAAGAGGGGGAGAGACATGCGGCAAAGGACCGTGGGTCGGATTCGAACCCGGGTCAACCACGTCGAGGACTAAGACCTCCGTATATGGGTTGCGCTACTCGCTGCACCACAAGCGCGCCCCACAACTTGACATTTTGTCAGAAATCTTTGTCCAGTAACAACTTATAAGGTTCCTTTTGTGGCCGCCCTTTGTGCCCATGAAACCTTTTGGTAATTACTATATTTACATCATAGTGGATGGAGCCAGGCTGGCGGTTTCCTGGGTTGCTGCACAGGTATTCTTTTTGCACTGTTTAATTTTCGTTTAATACCAGGCAAGCTTAATATTTGCATCCCTCCACAGGACAAAAACACCTTTTCAAAATGTAAACTCTACTGCTGTATGATACATGCAGTGACTTTTCCTCTGCTTTTATAAAAAAAACTCTAGGTGTCCCCTTACCTGCCTTTACACCATAGGGTAACGTCAAGGTTGGGATGTAAATGAAAGTTGGGGAAGGAAAAAGAGGCAGGCAGTGTGGTTTTACATGTACGTGTGAGTGCTCCCACTGAGTGTCAGGTGCAGTGGACAGCTCCACGGGGAGGACGGGAAGAGAGTCACTTCCTTCTTAGACTTTGATGTCGACACTCATTTCCTGTCGTCATTGTACTAGAAAGACCAGAGCAGGGGAGAGAAAAACATGTTCTTTTGAATCGGCTGCCTTTGTTTTGGCTATAGGCCTCTCTCGTTTCACGCAGAATAGAAACTGTGCCGGTTAGGATTGTGTGAAAATCAAACACATCAAAGACGGGGAGAGTTCCACATTTCCGTATTGTTTTTTTTTCTTGCAAATTTTCTGGGTGACTTCTATGACATGGGAAAATATTACATATCTGTTTGAGGAGTCATTTGTCAGAAAACACATCTTTGGAAGACTGGAGACATTTGTAACCACTCTGTAACGAATATTGAGGCTGAGGGTGGTTAACAGGGCCCCAGAGGACAAAACAAGAACATTTTGTTATTGTTCCCATAGAGGAAATAATCCGTTAACTGTAGGATGCGCTCTGCTGGTCATAGTATTTATTTCTTTTCAGAGGCAATTACGGTCTGTTAATTAAGCCCATAAAAACACAGGAAGAAACTGGGCTTCGAGCTTTGCCACGCCACTTTCCCTGGCACATCTCTAGGAAATGAAATGGTGAGGTTTCATCAGTCTTGTGGAAATGGAAAAAGAGAGTCAGGAAGGGAAGCCTGGTTTTAATCTGGAGGGAAGGTATGTTTAAGTTCTACTTTGCCATGAAGGAAGGGGAGCCTTGGTAACATAATTCAAGCAGCAGATTATTCCAAATTGAAATGTTAAGTGGAGGAGTCAGCTATAAAGGGCAGATGTGGTTACCGTTTCCTGTGAGCCCTCAACAAGTGAAACATATGCAGTCAATAGTACAAGAAGTTGTTTGCTAATAGAAGAAAAACACATGTTATTTGGCTCTTGGGTGTTGCACAGGTACATGGAATATGTCTGATGAGGCTGGGACATATTTTCCTGTGGAATGCACTGACTGCCATTCATGCCAGATTCTTGTTTGAAGTGCACTGTAAACAACTTACCGAGTGTATAGTGCAAAGTTCTATAATTCAAAGTTATTTATATGTAAATATATGTTGTTGGAATTTTTTTAGATATACCAACACACGGTAGTCTTTTTGTGCTTTATTTTTTGTGTATTTGTGTGCTTTTCGTATTTTTACTCTTTAACCTTTGTCTGCCGTCTCCCTCTGGTAACTTCAACCAGAGAAGCGCTATTAAACATCAGACTTTCTCACTGCTCACATCGTTCCACCGCTCCTGATCGAACCTGCAACTTCCTCGGAGTTAGTAGTCGGAGGAGCAATAGCAATGTATGGAACCTACTGCAGACAGAGGGCAAAGCGTGCAAGCACGCTGGTTAAGACAAGACTATGGGGTTTTCGCACTGTGCTCCCTTCAATCCAACCTGGCGAATGTCTGCTCTCTGAACAACAAAACAGATGAACTGCATGTCCTCAACAGAACTAACATGGAAATCAGCTGTACTACCATTCGAAAGGTTGGACACACCCTTGTCATTCAATGGCTTTTCCTTATTTTTCTGACTTTCTACATTGCAGATACACAGTGACAAAATCAAAAGTATGACTCAAAAGTGTATAGAATTATGTATCAAACACAAAATTGTATCTTGTATATTCTAGCGTTTTACAAAGGCCATGTCTGTCTTCTTCACCGTGTCTACAGCTCCTCGCTGCTGAACTGTTCGCGCTGCAGACAGTCTGTGTGTATGTGTGTTGGTGTGAGTAACTCTGTGTAGGGATCAGCACACCTGCAGGTGACTGGTCATTACAGCAGGCCTGAGTGATGGATTGGCCAGTGGGAGACCTCTCTTCTTTCACTTAATTAGCCCTCACTCACAAGTCTCAGAGAACCTTTGAAGGGCCTTGTGCATGTGTGCACACACTATTGTTGTGCTGCCCAATGTTGTGTCACAACACATTCAATGGAACCCACACTTTCACATGCACTCAGGCACACAGTATAGCCACTCCTCCTAACCTTATCATTAAAACACCTGTGGATAATTTCAAGGCAGATTAAACTGGCACAGGCTAAGCTTTGTTTCTCTGATGTGTTGAAATCATACTAGTAGTTGTTCAGAAACAACACTGGGGATCCAAATGTCTCTTTGTTTCCATCCCTATCAGGGATTTTGCACTCTGAGAGATTAGAAGCTGAACCATTACTGGAAATGCTGTAACCAGGCCTCATTATTGTGAAATGACACTAATCTCTGCTACACAGCATAGCAAGAAGCACAGTCTCCCTACCCCAATTTAAGACAAAATACACAAAAGACTTGTTCTGTGTGTGTGTGTGTGTGTGGGGGGGGCAATCCATTTCCTTTTTTTTGTTTAGTTTGCGTTTAGGCATTAGTAGGAATGACATTCTCATGATGCAATAAATTTGAGTACAGACTGCAATATAATTTATTGTTTTACTGCTGCTAAAATAATGTAGCAACGTATGTCATGGTCCTGAGGACCTGAGTTTGTTTAACTCTTTGATTTCTAATTTTGTGTTATTTTTATTTCATATTTCTTGATCTTTTTCTTTGCTCTGTTTTCCAATGTTCAGCTAGTTTTAATGATCCCAGTATATCTTCGTATTCATTCTTTATCAATTCAATAGTTGTTAATATATGCCCTCTCAATGCATGTAAATAGGTTTGCCATCTCTAACATTGACAAACATCACTGCCCCTCATGCTTTAAGTGCATTTATTACAGTAAGTTGGCATGGTTGTTAGACAATGTAACCTCTACGGGGCAGTTCTGAGTTAGCAAACATGGTGAAGGGGGAGAAAACCTTCACAATGTACGTTCTTAGAGAAGGACTTAAAAAGAGGAAACAGAGCAGACAGACATGGTCTGTTAGCAGCATGTAGATTGAGAAGGTTCAACAGTTCTGTCATCATTTTCCTCATCTTTGTTCCTTTCACTGATTGCAAGTAAGCTGTACTGAGCCACAATAACCTTACAATAACCAGTGCTAATGCTCCGTTGGGGGACGTATCCGCAACCTCCCTGATGACGGTCTACAGTAGGCATTGAAATGACCCAAGGTTGGATAGAAGAAAATTTGTATGTGTCTGCGTATTTAACATGGAGTGTAAATAGGACTTGAGACTCACCTGTTTCCTGTTCAACCAACGGATACTCCTCAGTCTTTATTCTTCCTGTTCCCCATGATTCCTTGTCCTGCTTTGTCCTTATGTCGGTTTTATTTGTCAGTTGTCTCGTCATTTTTAGAAATAATAAAAATGTATATTCTACCTGCTTTGTTCCTGCTCTGGGGTCCCATCAGTGCTCATTTTATTGTTACAGTTATGATATTTATTATTTATTACGTGTTTATTTTAATCTTGATGTGAAGGCTTAGCAAAAACATTAATAAAAACACTCATTGCACATTGCAGGGAATATTATACAGTGCCTTGCAAAAATTTTCATCTCCTTGGCTTTCGACCTATTTTGTTACGTTCCAATCTGTGATTTAAATGGTTTTTAATCTTATTTTATGTGATGACTGCAAAAAACATTATAAGTTGGTGAAGTGAAATGAGAAAAACATGTATCAAAAGAAAAACTGAAAATGGCATGTGTATATAGATTCACCCCTAAATTTAAAATAAGGATTTGCTATGAAGCCCTTAAAAAGTTCTGGTGCAATCAATTACCTTCAGAAATCACATAATTTGTAAAATATGAAGACCATCTATGTGCAATCCAAGTGTCACATAATCCGTCCGCATAAACACATCTTTTCTTAAAGGCCTCAGAGGATGGCGTCACAAGCAATGACCCGAGGCATACTGCTAAAGTAACACTCGAGTGTTGTAAGGGGAAACATTTAAATGTGTTGGAATGGCCTAGTCAAAGTCCAGACCTCAATCCAATTGAGAATATGTGATTTGGCTTGAAGATCGCTGTGAAAACCATCCAACATGAAGAAGCTGGAGCAGTTTAGCGTTAAGGAATGGGTAACAATCCCAGTGATCTGGTGTGGCGAGCTCATAGAGACTTATCCAAAGCCACTTGGAGCTGGAATTGCTGCAAAAGATGGCTCTACAAAGTACTTACTTCAGGAAAGATAAACGCACGGAGGTTTTCTGTTATTAAGTCCTATTTGTTGTTTGCTTCACAATAAAAAACAATTTTTTTTTTAAAGTCGCAGGCATGTTCTGTAAATGAAATGCTGCAAACTCTCAAAAAGCAAAAGATTTTCCTGTTCTGAGGTAAAAAGAAAAACCATGAAAATAGCCAAGTGGGCTTTCTTCATTCATATAAGAAGTATATTAAGCTGATATTAGTTTGCTAATTATCTGGGCTATCTTCTCAGGGCCTGTGGCCCCCACAGCAGACATGCCTTCCTAAGTTAGAAAGACATTACTTTTTCACATCATTGCTGGGTTTTTTGTGTGACTAGAAATATTCTCAAACAGCCACATTTATCTTTTTTGCAAGCAACAGATAGGTACAGCAGCTTTTTTTCAACCAGTTGACTGGCAGAGCAGAGCAAGAAGTGGGGGTGGCATCAGTGATATGTTACAATGTCCTCCATACAGCAGGAGAAAACTGATTGACTCATTAAAAACGGTGTTTTAAAATATCTGTTCAGTGTAGAATTCTTCTGCTCATGTTTCATCAGTCTAGCTATTGTTTTTATATTGTGAACAAGATATGATGCAGTGCAGACTCAATAACAAAAACAGTGAAATGGCGTTTAGTTTACTATAGGGAGCTCAGAACCAGATTCTAACTTTAGCTTTTTTAGCAGCTAACAGTTAGAAAGCTGCTCTAACAATGCTAGTAGCAAATTATATCTTTGATGTCAATCTACTCTGTGTTACTTCAAAATAAGAGTCTCAAAGATAGACATCAGGTGACAATCTTAAAGCGCTCATCTTCACCTCTGGAAATTATGAAGTCGTATCACCCTGAGTATTAGGCTTTTTATATGTCGGTTTAGATTAGCTTGAATTCTACATCGGGAAGACTGAAGAACATTGCAATAATAGCACAACAAAATGTCTATTTGTTCAGAAGCACACTATGATTACAATAATGCAGAAGTGAACTGATGGAATTGAAAGTGTGGTTGAACAAGAGGTTAGCTTTGTATTTTCAGTATGAGTGTTTGCTTGCATGTGAGACATAGACAGAAATTACCACATATTCATAATCATTATAAAACCACATCTTAAAATTGATTAACAGCTCTCTGTATGGCCAATGCAAGCCTATTAGTCATTGGGTAAAATCTAATTCAGAAACCATTTATAACAAACACTTTTATTCTAAAAAGAACGTTTAACATTTTATGTAGAGATACTTTCAGTGACTATTTTCTACTAAAAGTTGGTATAATGTTTCATTTTTAATTCAGAGGAGGCCACTCAGGTCATAATGTTTCAGTTAGTCAACTTAGCTGTATTTCTGCTTTCCTCTACCTGACTGACGCACACCCACTCCCCCTGTGACTGTTCACATGTGTTCTGGCATTGCTCCGAGGCCTGGGGTCAAAGAGAGATGTGGAAGGAGGTAGGAGGAGGAAGGAGAGAGGGTTGGGGTGTGTGGGGCAGGCCAACTCCTTCAGCTCCTCTTCCCCTTTTCCTCTCTCGGACCTGTCAGGCAGGCAGCCAGGGAATAATGTGGAAATGTGGCTGGCTGGCGTCAACTTGATTAAGTCTGCGCACGTGTCTCGGCAGAGAGGAGACCCTGGGTTTAATCACCCTTAGCCTTGACACTCTCCTTCTCTCCGTCTTTCTCTCACTATCCATATCTTCTTGTTTTCTTCTGTCTGCCTTCTGCTCAAACTTACTCCGCCTATGCGAAGAACAGTGGTTCTCCCCTCTCTTCTTTGCACTCTCTGTTTTCCCTCTACCTTCTGTAACTTCTCTTTTGTTTGTGAAGCTCTTATTTCACTCTTTTTTCATTTGCTGCTCTTTCTTCCCTCCTTCCCATTTCCTGCACCCCCCTTCCCCTGCTGGTTCAAGTATTTGAGGACCTTTAATGTGAAGTAAGTGAAGTATTACATCTGTGAAAAGTGGATTGTGCACACATTGTTTTCAAGTTGATTATGAAGCAAAATTTCCACAATTCTTCATAGCTCTAAGCTACTTCACCTTCTACACAGAGAGGATTTTCTACTAAATATCCACCCTCCCTGGACTGGCCTTTGGCCAGCTCCACCATACAAAGCTCTCAACTTTCACTGTGCTTTTGAATTTAACGCTCACGTAATATTTAAATCTTTGGAATTTATGTTTTGATTTTTATTGTTTCTAAATTGCACGGAAGCAGTAGTCAAATTGAGACTCTGCTGTAATAAGTAAAACAATCAGCATGAAAGTACCTTCAATGCTTGTTGCAATATCAAACCTAATGTAATTGGGCTATTGAATTACAAAGTAATTATGTGGTAATTTTAGTAACTTCCTATTCTTTATGCATAGGGTTTCATTTGAATTCTGCCCACACTTTGTAGCTTTAACAGCTTTAACTCATCTGGGAAGACTTTCCATAAGGGTTTGAAGTGTTGAAGGTTTGACTATTCTCACAGAAATGTATTTCTGAGGTCAGAAAGTGATGTTGGACATGAGGACCTGGCTTGTTGTCTAAGTCAGTGAAGTTCTTCAAAAGTCAGTGAAGTTCTTCAACACTAAACTCTCTCATTCATATCTCTAGGGACTTTACATGGTGCTCTGGTGTGCACTTCTGTGGGAACATAAAGGGTATTTCATGGGAGCATGAAACTGTCCAAAATATCTTGGTATTTTGAAGCATGATAATAATAATTTATATCCTCATTGCAACATACATTCCAATTAAATTTGTCTTCTGCATTTAACCCATCCCTTTGGGAGCAGTGGACTGGCACTCAGGGGCCCAGAGTGGCAGTCTGTGGTAGTCAAACCAGGAACCCTGCTGCCCCTCCAGGACGCACGTGCCCTGCTCTCTAACCACTAGGTCACCACTCCCACATGAGTTTCTTTCACTGAAACTAATAGCCTTACTCAACTCCCGGAAAACAACCCCACAGTTTAATCCCCTCTGCACCAAGCTTTACACTTTACACTCAGGTGCAATCAGGCAAGTGAAGTTTTCCTGGCAGATGCCAAACCCTAACTCGTCCGTTGGATCACCGGACATAGAGGCATGATTAGTCACTCCAGAGAACACGTCTCTGCTGCTCAGTGGCAATACTGTAGACCACTGCATTGACACGTTTTCCTTGCACTTGATCACATAAGGTTTGATTGAAGCTGCTTGGACCATTCCATGAACCTAACGAAACACGGTTCTTATAAGCTTCTCTGAATGCTGTTTGAGGTTTGGAGGTCTGTAGCTTTTGCCTTTGCAGAAAATTGGCGATCTCTGTGCACTCTGCACTTCAGCATCTGCTGAAGCTGCTCTGTGATTTTATGTGGCCCATGACTTATTTGCCTTTTTGCTGTCATTCTCAATCACTTCTTCTTTGTTATAAAACCACTACCAGTAGACTGTGGAAAATTTAGTGGCGGTAAATTTGCTGACTTATTGCAAGGGTGCCATTATATTATATCACAGTAGCACACATCCTGAGGAAGACCCATTCTCTCACAAGTGTTTGTAGAAGCAGTCTGCAGCCCAGGTGCTGGATTGAATACACCTGTGGTCATGGAAGTGCTTAGGTTGTCTGAATTTGGTTATTTGGATGGGTAAATGAACTTCTGACAATGCAATCTCTCTAGTGACACTCTTCAAAATAGAAAGGAGAACAGAACATACATTTTAAGTGAGACAGATGTTTGTGGATCTTCATAAGTAAAATAATGATAGCAAGAAATTAGTTGTTTATATAAATCTACAAAATCTGCACGGCTAAAACATTTTGCCTTGTCTTTAAAACTGAATGTGTTTTTTAGCATCCCTTTTTTGTCTTTACATTTATCTGGGTTTGTACATAATATAACTTCCTTACCTCATTAACAGAGATATCAAATCAAATCAAGGGCAAATACATTAATTTCAAGAAAATTTTACTTATTTTTAGTTCTATTTTTGCAGTGCAAGATGTGTTGCACAATTTCCTAATAACTATTCAATATCAATTCAATTCAATAAAATTTTATGTATATAGCGCCAATTCATGAAAAATGTCATCTCAAGGCACTTTCCAAAGTCAAATTCAATCATATTATACAGATTGGGTCAGATTATACAGATTGATCAAAACATTTCCTATCTAAGGGAACCAGTTGATTGCATCAAAGTCCCGACAAGCAGCATTCACTCCTCCTGGAGAAGCGTAGAGTCACAGGGAGAGTCATCTGCGTTGTCCATGGCTTTGCAGCAATCCCTCATACTGAGCAAGTATGAAGCGACAGTGCAAAGAAAAACCACCCATTAACAGGAAGGAAAACCTCGAGAAGAACCAGGCTCAGTATGAACGGTCATCTGCCTCGACTGACTGGGGGTTAGAGAAGACAGAGCAGAGACACAAGAGAGACAAACAAGCACAGAAGCACACATTGATCCAGTAATCTGTTCTACATTAGATGGTAATAGTGGTGATCTGTATTTCCTGGATGATGTCACAGCTAACAGAACGCCAGACCAGGTGTACCTACTGTGAAGAAAGAAAAAAAAAACAGAGAGAACAAAAAATTAAAAGCTGAAATGACGACAAGCAATGCAAAATTGGAGAACAGTAGAGTGAGAAAAATAGGCCCTGACGTCCTCCAGCAGCCTAAGCCTATAGCAGCATAACTATAGAGGTAGCTCAGGGTAACATGAGCCACTCTAACTATAAGCTTTGTCAAAAAGGAAAGTTTTAAGATTAGTCTTAAAAGTAGACGCGGTGTCTTCCTCACGGATATCTAACTAAGACCTGAACAAGGTGCTCAGTTGGAAATGCAAAAATGGGTTGTATTTAGTCCTCTCAATTGAATCATATGAAACAACATTTTTATGAGCCCAAGTCCACTGAGTACCATCCAGCGTAAGAAAAATGTATAAAACGCCCATGTATACATGATGATTGGGACCTTAAACGAATGAAGAAAAAAAATCCACAACTGAAATATTAATTCATGCTTTTTTTAAGTGAGTTGGTGAATCTTAATTAGTTTAATTTGCATTCTTTTTTTTCGATCTCTAATCAACTCTTTTTAGCTGACATTTTTTGTCCTTTCTGCCTTTTCTTAATTTTTTTTTTTTTTTTTTTTACTTTTGTCGTTATTTTTCTGGGGAGAATGTTTATCCAGGACAGTCTAATGTTTATGGCAGTCATTCGTCAGAAAACATTTCATTTTAGAGTCATGGATCCCTGATATAGCTCCCCGTCTGGTTTCTGCTCTGTAGTTGTGGGCAGCCACATACTGGCACAATATAAACAGTAGATTCTTGCTGCGCTGCACAAATGACAATGGCAACAATCAGCTTTGTAATTATGCCAATTTTCTCCACAGTCACTTGCTTTGAAGTGGTGTTTTAAAAACAAATAAAATCCTGAAACAAGTTTTTTTTTACGCTATTGTCATAT